>VIGI01000009.1:1655000-2386254 GCA_009299455.1 Monilinia laxa
TCTCTCTCTCTTTCCCCTCTCCCCTCTTTTTCACTTGTAATTCTCTTCAAAACTCTTTATATCTTCCATCACCCCTCATCCTTTCGTAATCTTCTTGTTCTTCATTTCCAACCGAAAAGATATCTAATTTTTTTATCATCATCATCATCATCATCAATCAATCATCAATAGGTAGCAATAGCAAACCATACAATCATTTACTCCCAAATCTTCCATCTCAATCATTTTCCCTTTTGATTGTCATTCAACTCATTTAATTCGATTCTTTTCGACGACGCGAAAACCTGTACCTGTACCTGTCCTTCGCGATCCCCCCCCCCCCGGCATATGCCAACAATATAAAATTATAAAAACAGAACATCTATGATAATAATACAAAATCAAATGAACAACAACAATATATACAAAAGTAACAACTACACGCTTTAAATCCGACGCCCACGCTCGCGAGCTAGACAATCTTCGACCCAGACCGATATTCAACCATCGTTCTGTGAGTGGTAATAATCTATCTTCGAAGCTTCATCAAATCCCGCCGCCACAATGCCTGTCGCAGCCATGAGTTTGCCCGCTGCAGCATCATCAACATCAACTATACGAAAGTCGACCCTTGCACCGGAAAAGAAATACAAATGTCAGTTCTGTAATAGAGCTTTCAGCAGAAGTGAACATCGTAGCAGACATGAGAGATCACGTAAGTGTTTGATGTTCCCTTGGATTGCCCCTCCTTCCCCTTTGATCCGAGTCGCGTGGGTGATTGTTCAACTGTTCATCAACATCACCTTGCGACAATCATCAATTTCCTTCCCATCTTATCGCATCGATGGATCAAAACAATTAACATCGTCGTTACAGATACCAAAGAGCGTCCATTCAAGTGCATGAAGTGTAGAAGTACCTTTGTGCGACGCGATCTGTTGCTCCGACACGACCGAACAGTACACGCTAAAGATGGAGGTATTCCTCTACATAGTGACGTAAAGCGACGTGCCGGCCCCAAATCATCCGTTGTATCGAGTGCAGCCAAATCAGCCATCGCTATTGACACATCGGCTCTTGAACAGATTGAGGCCAGTAGTGATGGCTTAGTTGACCTAGAGACCGCCGCCATGTTGATGACCGACCTTCACCACAAAGCTACTGCAGCTATGCGCAATGCAGGCGTAGGCCCATATGAGAACAGACCTGGAATGGCTTTCTCTCATAATGGTACTCCGCTTATGGAACCATCCGTCACATATCCTTCCGGGGCAATCTCGCTTCCTCAGGTCCAGTGGGATTCTTTCATGCCGCAGTCTGTGACGGAGCCAAAGTCTCATTCCATCACCTCGGCCGCTTCTGGCTCCCAAGATTCCCAGGTGTCTTTCACAAGTGGCAGTACGATGCAACCTCATCCAAATCAACTTCCACCCATCGTTAAGCACAAGGCCTCGTCAAGCTACAATGGACTCGTTCCCGCGCTACAGTCGATGATTGACTCGTTGCCCACGTCTGTGACATCTACTCCTCAACTGTCGCCCATACAACCCCGTTCCGAACCAGCAGCAACGAGACCACCGCAAGTCATGAGCGATGAAGAACGCAACGTTATCTTGGACAACATCCGCGGCCATGATAGCGAGCGAGCAATACCAGAGGGCTTCCGTCTTCCCTCATTGGCATCTTTGAATCGATTCCTTTCAACCTACTTCAGCTTGTTCCATCACCACCTACCCTTCTTGCATCCATCAACCTTCAAGCCCACCCAAGTTTCACCACCACTTCTCCTTGCGGTGTTATCCATTGGCGCTCTTTATGCATTTGATCAAGACCATGCATATATGATGCACATTGGCTCCAAGGTTCTCGTGAACCAGTTCTTGCAAAACAAGGAAAACTTCAGCTCACGCAAATGTCCTTTGTGGACCATGCAAAGCTCGCTTCTCAACATGATCTTTGCAAGCTGGAGTGGAGATCCAAAGGGATTGGAATGGGCTTGTTCAATCAAGAGTTTACTTGCCAACATGGTTGCCGGTAATCGTTACGAATTAAAGCTTCGCACCGACGCTCGAGAAGGTGCTGCACCCACCCGATCGGAATGGGTCGAAGACGAAGGCTGTCGACGAACGTACTATGCGGTTTACATATTCTTTGGCTTACTGACGCTGACCTACAACCATACTCCTGCTATCAGCTTCAACGAATTCGAAGATCTACAACTTCCCTCAACTGAAGCGATGTGGAACTTGAACGTTTCTGACGAAACTATCTGGAGAGAACACCTCAAAGCTGCCGAGATCCCCTCATTTATGGAAGCTCACGACAACCTGTTTCAAGGGGAATCCTTGCGCTACAGTGCTTTTGCCACTCGTGTCATGATCAATGCCCTCTTCCTCGAGATCTGGTATCATAAGCGCAGCCCAGAAGCACTTCAAGATATGGTCTTGGAATTCAAACTCCGTCTTGCATTAGAGACGTGGGAGAAGTCGCTTGATCTTTGTGAACCGGAAATCGTTTCCGTTCCACTCAATGCCCCCCACAAGGGACACCCATTGATTTTCAATGCTATGGCTCTCTTCCGCAATGCTAAAGCTCGACTCGAGGTGGACCTCAAGTCAATTCAAGAGGTCTTGAGGTATCATGACTCTTACGAAGTCGCAGCTGCCATGTCTAATGCTAGGGATAAGGTGAAGAGATCCAGTGAAATGATCAAGGTCATTCAAGAGTGCTACAACTGCATTGAGACTGCAGCCATTCAAGGCATTCGTTGGGTTGCAAGAACTTCTGCTACCAACTGGAGCATCGAGCATCCTCTCTGTGGCTTGGATCTTATGGTCATCCTCAGCTTGTGGCTTTATCGCCTGGAAAACGACGAGGAGCCTGCAACTGAGGAGGAAACGGCCATGTACAACAAGATCCGAGCCCTCTTTGACGATGATTCTGTAGGCTACAGCTCGAAGCTAAGCTCCACAGTGGCTCGTGTCTGGGGTAGCATGCTCGATGAAGTTGTTGTCTGGGGGTAAGTGATGAAATTTCACCATGCAGTATTCACCATGCTAACATATTATAGAATCACAAAACTTATGGGAGATTCATTCCGACTTCACTCTCAAGCTCTTGTTGGCTATGAGGATGATATGGAAGCTTCGGACGTGTCAACCCCCTCCATGATCTCTCAGGGGATGGATGACGCCGACGATAGCGTGTACTAAGACTGGGCTTTTTTTTTTTTTATATTTTTTTTTTTTTTTTTTTTATATTAATGATTGTTATGATTTCCTTATTTCTCTTCCTTGATAGACTCGGTTTTGATATCCCTCATCTCTTTTTCACCTCACACTACTGGTTTTCTGACGAGGGTCGTCGGTTTGTCTTTGGCATTTCCTTTTTACCCTTCTTTGCATATAGCGATTTTACTCTTCATTTTTTTTCCCATGAGCATTTCTTTCAAAGGGTCACGGGCAACAATACGGGGCTGGTCGGGCATATTGGGCTTTTTCTTCACTTTCGTCTCATATCATCGCGCTCTGGCGCACCTAATGTCTCTATACTCATACTCATGGCTGGCCCACTGGTGTTGTTTCTGCCCTTGTCCTATTAGCGCTACTGCTTCTTAATTGTTTTCGTTTCTCATCACTTTCACCTCAGATACCTTGTTCGATATACACCTGGTTCTTTTGAGTTTTGTTTTTTCTCACAAGCTTTCTTGGTCATAGTTATTGCGAAATGTTTTGATGCGATTGAAGTTTTGATGGATTTTATTTGCATGCCGGAGGGGCGGAATTTGGAACTGGTTGGTGGACTTGAGAATATGGGCAACTTGGGCACGGAAAGTTTTAATGTTGCTTGATGGTGATCAGGGACAGGGCTGATCGGTGTATGTATAGATAGTTGATATCTCAGAACATCTTATCAATCAATGTTACATGTCTACTCCTATGAACTGTTTCCTCGTGATTGCTAAAATAATGTGCAGTGAAATGGCATGGGAACACAATCTACGTGGCGGTTGATCGCGTCAAGTTGAAGGAAATTCTTTTCTGTGTAGACATGTTGTGTTGCGTTGTGTTTGGCACCTCGTGATTGGATATCAACGGCGGTACGGATGATTACAACAATTCACCAAACTAAGCACGTAGATAAGCCGACGAGCAAGCAAATAGTAATCAGGAGAACATCGTATTTGGAGAATATGGGCAAGTCTTAGCCATCTACCCTGCGATATTTCTTTTAACATCTATCCATGCATCACATCCATCTAGTCTCCGCACTCCCCTTAATAATCCCATCGAGTTCACTAGTTGTCCATCCACCGTAGAAATCACCCGGTTGCGGTATGACTTTCTCTCCATCTACAAAACAGTCCCATGGTCCAGCGTAGAAACTTAGATGGCCTTTCAAAACCTCGTATTGAGGTGTGGGTGATTCGTAAGACCATATTCTATTGGAAACCTTATGTCGCTGGGGCTCGGATGAAGTAAGTTGATTGGAGAAGGGAGAGGAAGAAGTAGGAGAGGGGGAAAAGGAAAGGGGGTGAGGTAAAGATATGGAGTAATATGTGGCCCATCCTTTGTATTCACAAAAGGTGGATTTTGTGGTGGGGGTTAGGGGAAAGTTTGGGGAGAGGCATGTGGCGGAGAGGTAATATGCTATGATTGTGTTAGATGATGAGTGGAAAGGTGCGGCATCCATTCAAGAAGATACAGATTAAGAGGGATATATTCACTGGGTGAATGGTATGTCTCCAAAACCCAATATGCATCTTTTGTCTCGGCGATGGTTTGACCTTGGTATTTGATTATGAGATGACGAGGTGTTTTCTCAAGGAGAGGTGGTCTTGGAAAGTTTTGTACATTAAGTCTTGGCTTTGGAGGCATTTTAGGAAACTACTTCTGATGAACCAAATCTCATGTTTTGATTAAAGATGGATGATAGTATTGATGATATTATGAAGATTCATACAATATATCTCGTGAATCTTTGTGATTCGGAGAATGTTCAAGTGGAGGAGGGGGTTGATGAGGGTTTAAGTTCGGATGACTAAGCAATAGAACCTACAACATTACCGTATAAGCTTAAAGCCTAGCGCCCCCGCAATCGTCACACATGATATGGATTGATTGATTGATTGATTGATGTTCAAGTTCAAGATCCGAAGTGCAGAAGTTCAAAAGTTGAAAAGGGTTAGATTGATTCAACTACAAATCCTCCAATCCAGATTTATACTCAACGCAATAATAGCTTGCTGTTACCACGAAGACAACCTGCACCTCCTCAAGATCATATCTACAATTCAAATAACATCATGTCGGGACTCGAGAAAGCGCTCTTCAATCTGAAGGTACTATGTTCTACTTGTCTTCACCCAGCATCGCACACCATCATTTATGACCTGGACTGCGAATTCTATGCATCCGTGAACTAACTCAATATCTAGTTCACTGCAAAACAAATCAACAGACAAGCTAACAAAGCTGGACAAGCGGAAAAGACAGAGAAAGATAAACTCAAAAAGGTATATTTCACATTTTCGTTCCGTGCTTGCACCAACCACCAACCACCACCCACTTACATCACTAACACCACTCTTCAGGCAATCATGCAAGGCCATCCAGATATCGCGAAAATAAATGCCGAAAATGCCATTCGCAAACAAAATGAGAAGCTCAATTTACTGAGGTTAGCAAGTAGAATCGATGCCGTGGCTAGTAGAGTACAGACAGCGGTTACAATGAGACAGGTCACTGGAAGTATGACAAATGTAGTCAGGGGAATGGATCAGGCTATGAAGGCTATGGATTTGGAGAAAGTCCGTTTTCCCCATCTACGTTTTACACCACTTCAATACACCATTCGAACCTGACGCTAATATACAAACCTTTAGATCTCAGCAGTAATGGACCGATTTGAAACACAATTTGAGGACTTGGATGTAGCGACTGGATACTATGAAAACGCAACTACATCCGCGACTGCAGTAGCAACCCCTCAGGAAGATGTTGATAGGTTGATGAACCAAGTTGCAGACGAGGCGGGAATTGAGTTAAAGCAGGAGATGAAGAGCCCAGAGGAGGCAGCTCCAGTCAAATCGAATCCCACTGAAGTAGAGGAGGATGGGTTGGGCGAGAGATTGAGGGCTTTGAGATCATGAACCTTCTTGTGTAGAAATGGGAGGACGTTTTTGGGAATAGGCGTTGTGGATAAGAAATAAATGAAGAATGGCGAACAGGGTGTCGTTTCTTTGTTTGGGGAAACATTTATCCATGGATCTTATTGAGCGCATTCATATTGGAATGCTTGAAACTTATAGATTATGGTGCCCGATTTTTGGTAGGAGATTTGCAGCAATATATAATTCAGAACCATCATGTAAATCTGAGTGGCGTGCACTCGTAATAGAATCATCAAGTCATGGAAGTATCACCACGATGAGAGCTAAGGTTGCTCGACGATTCCAAATATACTACACGCTTCAAGTGAAAGCTGCATGTTCATTCCCTTGCTCCACTGAAACCTTATTGCTCAAAGATTATGAGGTCTCGTACGCTTACGTCACACACCTCAAGATTGTCTTCTTCTCAAAGCATATATAAAGAATCCTTGCAGACCCTATGGATCTGACGTTGGCATTTCAGCTCCCATTTCTGGTTTATTGGAGTCTACCAAAAGCATACAAGTATGTATCTGCCTAGGACAAGCGAGGTGTGAATTCAAGAATCCAAGGAGGATCCGAGACTCAAGCTGTGATTTTGACCTCGCGTCGCTATTGCAGCGTTTTTGTGTTCATTACTTGCATTTGTATCGAGGTGCAGTGAGGTAGAATGATTTTTTATCGGGTTAGAGTTATGTTATGTTGGTGCTGGTGTTCGTTCTGTATGATATGATGGTTCTGATTGCCATGGCGTGGTGGGTGTGGTTAGGGTGTAATTAGCAGCGGAAGGTTAATAGTGCAATATCCTCGGGAATTTGGGTGGGCTTTGCTGTTGCTTTACAGTAATTCTTCGTGCCATGTACTATCGAGTCTCGTATGATGTCCGATATCTGTTGCCTCCCAGTAAAAAGCATAGTAACCACCTCCCCTCCGTCATGGACCTTCCCCCTCGAAACTGTCATCCTACTCCTAACACAAACCAAACTTGTAAAATAACATCAGATGTTCAATTAGCTGTAGAACAGCGCATTGTTGAGGGTTGAGGCCACAACCAGCCGGGAGGGTTCCATATTGTATGTACAAACTTATTCAACGTACCTGCTGTTTTTCTTTTGAGTAGAGGGACCTATCGACTTTCTCACTATTTTTCCTCTGGACTATAACTATACTTCAATATATTTCGAGGATGGGAACAAGTAGTTGCGACGAGGAGAGTTAGCAGATACCGGGTAGGATCGAGGTAAGTAGATGGGCTCGCAAGAAAAGTTGAAAGTACACAACTACGTGTAAGATAGCCCAAGTAAATACCAGCTTTTTTATTCGTTCATCTACAAGCGCGAAGAGGTCGATATATAAGTAGTGCTCTGGGCTTCTTATACATATAAGGGTAGCGCACAACAGAAACTACCAAGCAAGGACCAGTATGCGCAGAATACCACCCGAATTTTGCACTATCAGTAAAGACAAGGAAAAATCAAACCACAGTTATAAAACCATTAAATACGAGGGGCAAACCGGCTATGCGCAGCACACTACTCAAGCAAGCATCACTCCGCCCCTTCTGTCCGGCTATAGCCCAGCCAAGCCACACTGACCGGATACCACCCGGATAAGCATGAATTCCTTCCAGAGCAACAAAATCACATGCAGATGAAAGAAAATAGAAATACATCCGCATCTTTCGGATATATTTTCTTCAGATGTTAATCTGTCGGATAATCGGATTCATCTTATAGGAATGGGGGCGCGGGGAAACTCAGTTGTGCGAATCCGAAATGTCCTTGCTACCTGTGGGGGAAATGGGGATGAATTGCAATCAGTTTTTGAATCACATAAGGGGCGTCGAGGACGCGCAGGGAATGTTTAGCTTTGTAGAATGATATGCAGGTGGTTTTTGAAGGAGTCTATACTATCTTCACTTTTGTTCTATTTCAAGCTTGCATACATGGGGGTTTTTTTCGGACAAGAAGCCCCCAAGTATTGTTTGCGCCAGACGGAGACATTGGAGATGCGCTAGTATTGTGAGGTTTTGTTTGAGCAATGATGCTCCATCTCCATACATTGCAATACTGAATCATACCATCTATGGTCCCTCTTGGAAGTGAGATGTTCTTGTGAAGAATCAATGGTTTGATCGGTGCGAAAGATGTTTAATCCAAATAGAAATCAAAGACGTGAGAATTCCATAACATCGCATATTGATACCACTCGGAAAATTCAAATGTTATGAAACCAACATAGAAATAGAGGAGACATATCTGTTAGTATGCCCTTTGCGCTTTTCTCATCTATTTTCCTAGGAGATCATATACATGCCTCTTCTCTGCAACAAATCAACCACCGAACAGCGAATAAAAAATACCAGATCAAAAACTTTATGTGAATTGGTATATCCGTATATCCTTAAACGCCTCAACGCCATACGCTATGCTTATTCCTATGCCATTTATAGAATAAAATTTTCGGCCCCCCCCCCATTTAAAAAGGTTTCGCGACCTTTCTACTCTCACTTGCTCCCGTCTCCGGATCCTTATATTCCTTCCAATTGACTGGATACATGGCATTACCCATTTCACTCGTCGCCATGATAACCCCCAACTCGTTTCTCGCCGTACTAAGGAAATAACTCTGTTGATCACCCAATGAAATCTGCCATGAGTTATCTCATTAGCATATGTTCATCTCCTAAAATATCTTTCCCAAGCAAGAAGAAAACTCACCACCATAGCCCTCACAATATCCCCCGGTCTAAAGCTCTCAAAGATCTTGACCTTATCCTTTTCAGTAGCTCTCACATCCTGCACTCTAATCAAGCCCTGCCATTCCCCCTCCAACACTGTCTCCCCCACGACCAATATCGCAACAGTAGCTTGTCGCGGCGTAATTCTTGTAACTCTGCACAGAACCGTACTATTGACCTCTGGTATAATCTCTGCCTTGTCTCCAGTAATAGTAGCTCTTTCAATCGAGATAGTAGAGAGGGGTGCGGGAGCAGCTGGCGTAATCTTCGTAGCTCTTTTTTGAGGATAGCTAGGTTTGGGCGGTGCTATTGTTTTGATAGGACCAAGAATTGATGCATAGAGATTTGAGGAATGAATATGTGTACCTGGACCTGGAAGATATTCATTACTGGGACCTAGGAGTTGACCTGGAACGGCTATGAGTGGTATTTGTGGCATTTTAACTTTTGTTATTTGTATCGTTTTTCTTTTACTTCTTGATTGTGAATGAATGGGATCAATAAGTTACGATAATCAATTATTGATTATCGAGATGTTGGATTGAAAGGTTCACCAGTGGTTGCTTGAATTGAGTTGACTGTAGGAGAGATGCGGTATTAGGTAGGAGATACTGTAGTTCGTTGTATGGCTCCTCTTCATTGCTTCGGAAAAAGAATTTTGAGAAACCCCCACGGTTTTGCCGGATTTTAGATTCCCCACGCCATCTACGGGAAGGGGGAGAGACACATCTACATTTGGTGTCTTGTGTGATTCGCTACTCGGTACGGAGAGACGGAGGTACCTACTAGGCAATTGATTAATTAACTCACGGATACCAGATGGATAATGGATAATGGATGGATGGTGAATGATGGATGATGGATGATAGGAGATGATGGAATGATGGATCAAGCACCCCGCATTTACATGAATCTTTGCCCCGCTTCCAATTGTTGATCTGCTCAACCAAAACTGTTGATTGTAATGCTTTCGTTGTATTGATTCCCTTTTAATTGGGTTTGGCGATGAAATAATGCTCATTTTGGTTGATATGCATATTCTCATCCGTCTTGGCTACATTGGATGATAACATGGATGGATGATAGTACATTTAAGGATACATACCCACTACCTATCTGGTAGATCCGTCGATGTATACCTATACCCCGTTGCTTTTATGCTCCATTTGCCTCTTCTTTTCTTTTCTCTTCCTTTGATTTCTTATATCAGATAGTTTCCACTTCATACCTTCACTTTCCTTCTTTCTCCTTCCTACATCATACCTCTGGCCTTGCTACTATACATCCATATCCACTCTACAACTCTGCTACTTGTATTCACAAACTATCTCATTCTTACTCCATAGCTACTCTCTTCTACAACTATCCCATCAATTACTCTATAACTGCTCTCTTCTATTCCTCTCCTAAACGAAACCTGTTCACAGTTTTCAAGCTCAGTATAAACAATGGCAGCAAAGCATTTCGTTAATGATCCCGCCCTCCTCGTGAACTCCGCCCTACATGCCCTCACTCTGACCAATCCATCAGTCGCTCTTGATGCAGAGAACAAGATCGTCTATAGACGACCCGGATATGCTTCCCAAGTATCTATAATATCCGGTGGTGGAAGTGGTCATGAACCTAGTTTTGGAGCCTTTGTCGGTGAAGGATTGCTCGCAGCATCCGTTGCAGGTACTATATTTGCATCACCAAGCGCCGAGCAAATTCGCAGATGTGTGATGTCAAGAGTTGATACCGAGAAAGGGATTTTGATCACCGTTATGAATTACACAGGAGATGTTTTAAATTTTGGTATGGCCGTTGAGAAAGCAAGGGCTGCGGGTTTGAAAGTGGAGATGTTGGTGGTTGGCGATGATGTTGGGGTTGGTCGTGAGAAGGCTGGAAAGGTTGGCAGAAGGGGTATTGCTGGCACAGTACTGGTGCATAAAATTACAGGAGCATTGGCAGCAACTGGTGCCAGTCTGGAGGATGTTTACAAGGTTGGGAAACTAACGGCAGACAATATTGTCAGTGTAGGAGCTTCCCTTGATCATGTTCATGTTCCAGGACGAGCACCCCCAAATCCAAATTCGGAAGAAAGCTTGGCTTATGAAGAGGTTGAGATTGGAATGGGAATTCATAATGAACCTGGTAGTGGGAGAGCCAAGGTTGGCCTACCTGAGCTTGTCAAGAGAATGCTTACGCAGTTGTTGGATTCGAAAGACAAAGACCGGGCATTCTTGAATGTGAATTCAAATGAAATTGTACTTCTAGTCAATAATCTTGGAGGTGTTAGCGTACTGGAGCTCGGTGGTATTACCGCAGAAGTTGTGGGCCAACTGGAAAAGTCCTACAATATCAAGCCAGTCAGAATCCTTGCCGGGACTTATATGACAAGTTTGAATGGTCTTGGATTCAGCATATCACTCCTCAATGTTGTCAACACGAATATTGGCGGGCCTAGCATGTTACAATTATTGGACGCGCCCACCGAGGCCACTGGATGGGCAGCACCCATTAGAAAGGAAACATGGGAGGCTAAATCTACCTCCACTAGAACCGACTCGGCTGGTGTCGAAGAGGATATCAAACCTAGTGGTTTGAAGTTGGACCCGGAAATAAGTAAGATTGCTTTAACAGCTGGACTCCAGAGATTGATTGCTGCGGAACCTGATGTTACACGATTTGATACAGTGGTTGGAGATGGAGATTGCGGTATTGGTCTAAAGAGAGGAGCTGAATGTAAGTATGGCAGTCGTAAGATTCTATTCAAAGCTAATAAAAGGTGTAGCTGTGCTCTCAACAATCTCGAATGAAAAGCTTTCTGGTGACGCTGTCGTCGATCTTGCAAAAATCGTTCAGGTAGTTGAAAACACCATGGATGGAACCTCCGGAGCTCTGTATGCTATCTTCCTTAATTCCCTCTTAGCTGCCCTCCGCGAAACTGCGTCTGTTGGACAAGCAACGCCAGAGGTTTGGGCAAAGGCATTACAGTCCGCATCCGAAGCTCTTTCAAAATATACACCGGCCAAGCCTGGAGACCGTACTCTCGTAGATGCCTTACATCCATTCGTTGAGACTTTGAACAAGACAGGAGATATAAAGCAAGCAGCCGAGGCATCCAGGAAGGGTGCCGAGGGTACAAAAGGAATGAAAGCTAGTCTGGGAAGAACTGTGTATATTGGTGGTACTGGTTTTGAGCAGGTTCCCGATCCAGGAGCCTGGGGTTTGAGTGAGTTCTTCTTGGGACTTGCTGGGCTGGGAGATTCGGATTATGAATTAGTTTGAGGATGATGCCAAAGTTCCCTGCTTTATTAGTAACGCTTCACAAGCACGCATAATGGATTTTGTAACTTTGAGATTTGTCTATATTTGAAGAGTAAGCCCGATTCGAAAGCCATTTCATTTTGTAACAGTGACGAGGTATAAAGAACATTCAGGAAAAAATTAGAGTTGTTTTTTGGTCTTCAAGGTATGTGAATACCATTAAGGGTTAAAAAGCTATGATTTGTTCATCACGATAGCAGTAAGGAAAAGCGCATTGCAGAGAAGAAAGAGTAGACTGACCTTTTGGATATGATTAGATCGTGATATACATATCACAATATCAATTCACAGGTAATATACCCATCTAAAGTAAAAAATAGAGATTCTTTCTGATCTAACATTCCTATTCTCCATAAAATCGGTTCCCTATTTGGCATGAAATTGCTCATGCGTGCTTGAATTCATAGCTATAAGCTGATTTGGTATGCGCGTTGATCTTGGCAACGCCCAATGCTATCACGTCTGTTTTTTCTTTATCCCCTGGGGCTCCAGAAATCCTGTCTGGTATTTTTTGATATTGATCCTTAGCTGGGCCCCTCTTCTATCCATACATACGTCGTGAGGTACGAGTGTCGATCGTTCAGCTGAGGAGAACGAGAATGACGGAGTCTCCTCTTAAGAACCTGGAGAATCAAAAGATATTAGCTGTGTTCTCACTCTATAGTACCTTTACCACATAGTAGGTGATGTTATTTGTGGCCGTTAATCATATTTCCAGCCAGGTCCTAATTGCGTCGCCCACTTAATGCTATAAGTAACAACCAAATACTGATACTCACATCTTACTAATAAATCTATCCTTATTGACTGGTCTTCCCTTTCCACCACCACTCAACCTTGGCGTCTCAGTCCACATCTCCTTCACGTTCTCCAAGACCATATTGCAATGACGATCGAAAGCCTTGACGCGCGCAAGTAGTTTTCGATTGTTACGGCAAGAAATCAGTACTTGTCCGTGAGAGCGGACAGCGGCTTGAAGAAGTGAGAGGGGTCCGGATGTAAATTCATGTTCTTCGATTTGAGCAACCTCGAACTCGCTGATAGAGGTCAGTACTGGTATGGCAAGGCTGGGGGATGATCAAGAGAGGTAAAGTAATGGACGTACGTGAGCTCATTGCGAGGCTTGGCGAGAAGTTCTCTGGTAAGGGATCAGTATATGTAGCTATATAATAGAGAGAAGTAGAGATCCTACTGTATCTTTGCTGCATCCGCCATGATTATTATGATAATTTCGTAGATCAATAACTTCACCTACAATCTTACGTCGTTAAAGTTTCCAGGCACCAAAAATTCCCATCACGTCGCGAGCTCCTAAAGTGGCTTAGCGCAAAACCTTAAGTCTGCCCAGCTGGAATTTGCGCGGGGACAAAAATAACCGACGAGACTTTACTTCCGAGGTTCTGAGAAATTTACCTTTCTCCGCATCCCCTTTAAAGCGCATTGTGATCCTTCTTTCTTGATGTTTGGAACATATTTGGGTTGTAGAGCTGGAGCGGCGCTTCGCTCTGGTGGCTCAAGATTTCCGATTATGCCTTTGAAAGCCAAGGTTATTAATCCTGCGTTTGCGGGGAGAGCACAGGTCGGGGAAATTATCTTGGAAATTCATAGGTACATGCTAATATATGATATAGATGGCGACAGCTTCAAATGTTCCGCCAAAAGGTATCTCATATGCTCAGACCGAAAACATCAAGGAATTGGAAAGCGATGAGAAGGAAGACGTTCTATTCAATACTTTATATGGTGTGAGAACGATCGAGCTCAACAGACCAGCAAAGTTACATTCTCTTAATGGATCGATGATTCGGAAAATCGTACCGAGACTACAGGAGTGGTCGAAATCGGACATGGCAAATGTGATTATTATCAAAGGATCTGGAGCAAAGGCTTTCTGTGCCGGCGGAGATGTGGTAGCACTTGCAGAGGACAATACCAAAGGTCCAGAAGGGCAAGCCCGATCCACAGACTACTTTGGGCTCGAATATAAGCTGGATCACCTTATTGCAACTTACCAGAAACCATATATTGCTTTCATGGACGGTATTACGAT
Source organism: Monilinia laxa (assembly GCA_009299455.1). Taxonomy (NCBI): domain Eukaryota; kingdom Fungi; phylum Ascomycota; class Leotiomycetes; order Helotiales; family Sclerotiniaceae; genus Monilinia; species Monilinia laxa. The sequence goes on from VIGI01000009.1 coordinate 1,669,230, forward strand.
GGGCGGTGGAGTTGGATTGAGCATACATGCCCCATTTCGAATAGCTACCGAAAGGACTGTATTCGCTATGCCAGAAACTACCATTGGATTCTTCCCGGATGTTGGGGCTTCATTCTTTTTACCTCGGATGGCCGGATCTGTTGGAACATACCTCGCATTGACTAGTGAACGACTTAAGGGTGTCAATGCCTTTTATGCTGGAATCGCAACACATTATATTCATTCGACTTCTTTGCCAGCTTTGGAAAAACGTCTGGCAGAATTGCGATTCAAGGATTTCGAAAATCTAGAACAGAGAGCACAATTGATCAATAGTACTATTGAGGAGTACTGCACAGGGTTGCCTCATGACGAACCAATATTTATCAGTGGCGAATTGCGAAAGGCTATCGATCGTAATTTTAGTAAAGCAAGCATTTCTGAAATTATTGCAGGTCTTGAGGGTGACATTGCCGTGTTAAAGGCGAAGGCAGCAGAAGTCGGTCTGGATGATGTTGAAATCCAAATCGGTGAATGGCTTGAAAAGACTCTCACTACCTTGCACCAACGATCACCTACGGCCGTTCATGTGGCACTGCGTCAAATGCGCATCGGCAAAGATTGGTCTATTACCGAGACTTTCCAAAGAGAATATCAAATTGCCGCTAAATTCATGCGTCATCCGGATTTCACCGAAGGTGTACATTCGTTACTCATCCGCGGCAAAAATAGCAAGGAAGCTTCTCCTCCCCAATGGCAACCAAAAAGCTTGGAAGATATCAAGCCAGAGGACAAGATTGCAGACCCATTTTTCCAAGTTGAAGGATCACAACGAATCAAACTATTAAGCGACCGCGATTACAATGAATATCCATTTAAATTTGGGGTTCCAAGAGAAAAGGAGGTTGAAAAGTTTGTGAGACAAGGCGGAAAGTCGAAGTTCCAAGTCATCAATCACTTCTTTCAGGCAACAGAAGGAAAACAGGGCGTGAAGGAAGTTGTGTCGGAGATCATTGAGAGGAAAACAACTAAGAGTGAAGCAGGACACCTTTTGTGGGAGCAAGAGCAAGTTGCAAGTCCTACATCATCTGAGTGAGAGCTTTTAATAAGCCATGTACATGATTTTAATGTATGATATGGGCATTTGTGAAATGATGGGAAGGATACAAGACATCGCCTAACGTAAGGTTATCTTGTAACGTCAATAAATTTTAGCGGCCGCATGAAAAGAAGAAGAAATACCAAAATGTCAAAATGGCAAAATAGAGCACAAATACATCATCATGTGATGGAAGCCTATCGGATTGAATAGGCGCTGAGTCGTTGATTTAATTAATGGATTATAATTATGCGGGACATCAAAAGATTCATTCCTAGCCGAAAATATATAAAGACACAAATATCCCCCGCTGGATTCGAAGATGAGAAATTCCTTACTCCGATCACTTATTGTTTGTATTCTCTTCTGGCCTGATGATCTGAAACGTCTTTTCGTTGGATCACAAGAGAAAGCCACACGTTCCACCAACGCACTTCGCAATTCCCCCAAGAGTTTTATGAATGGCATTCTTGCGGCCTTATTGCCTTATTATCTAATTATCTAATTATCTAATTATCTAATAACTGACAGCCTTGCGCTAAGAAGCAGCACAAGGCTGGGGTACCCTTGCTTAGCGCTTTTATGCAATACAGTAAGTAGTACTTCGCGACATCTAGATTGGAGATACCTACCTAGATCATCCATATTAGATACATTTTGAACCTTTTCTTCAAATACCCATATACCATACTCAATTCCTCCGTATCTATCAAAGTAGCCTCCTTCGCGTCTTTCCGAATCCAAGAAGCATTATCAAAGATTTCAAAAGTCTACTTGGTATTATTTTCAAGACATAAAGCAATCAATTCTAAAACTTACAAACTTACTGGTTTTCTTCTTAGCGCCAACTTCATAAAACTTTCAACGCGTAAATAGCGGTAGCCGTGCGAGGTAGGTAGGTACACGTTTGAACGCGAAATTTACCTAGCCACCAAAATTCCTCACGTTGCATTACAACCTTTAATGGATGACTTTATACCACCTTTAACAATCTTGATCAACTCTTACAACAATTCAATACCTTAGGAGCTAGGTATTGAAGCTGAGGGAAGCTCATAATGTCGTCTCCGGCAGGGGTACCAATGGGGAATCCTCAATTACAAAATCAACCTTCTCAAGCCCCTCCGGTAACAAACAATAACAGTTCCAGTGAAAATGGAGTGATGTTTAGACCAATGAGACGTAGGTACATTGCTACAGAGCTTCAATCACAATACAATGCTTACAGTAGGGAATCTTATAGTCAAAGTACTCTATACTTTCGATGATGACTGCAAAACCAATTGTTTGGCACGATGGCCACAGGTACTGCAAATCCAATCTATTGCCATGGACGAAAACAAATTCGATTGGTGTAATCGAACTTTATACATGTCTACAAGCAATTATTGAATGTAGCCCGGAATTGCTACCTCGAGCCGGACGAGATTTCACCGTTTATGCCTACGATTATTCTGAAGATGACAACCCTTTAGTAGGTCAAGGAATGCTCTCAAGAGCTTTGGCAACGCCTCCCATATCGAATACTCCTACCCACCAATCACAAAAACTTATTACTGGAAGGGTATGTAAAGACGTCAGGGGCCTGTTTGCAAATGGGGTGAAGGAAACCTTGGAGGTCAAGCTTCGTTTGGTACCCCAAACGGTATCACCCATCGAATATCCAAATATCATGGGAAATTCCAATCAAGGCATTTCAACACCGATATTCGACCAGAACGAATGGAATTCTTTATTACAATCGCAGCAAAACCAATCTCAAATGCAGAATAGAACATCAACCCCGGCCTCCATGTCAAATAATAAAGGGACTAGTATGGAAGCAGTCAATCAGCTTCTCAGTCCTAGCCTTCCACCCGCAAATATTTACAATCAACCTTTACCCCCAGCACCCTTGATCGTACGTGATGAGCCTGTAGCGATTGCACCCAGGGAACAGAAGATAGCTAGGCCCTCATCTAGGACGGCTGTGAAGAGGGGAAGACGTGGCCGCCCTCCAAAGAACCCTCGCTCTGAAGCAGGAGGCAACACTTCCGGCTATGAAGAAGGGACAGAGGGAGAAGATGGTCCGGCACCGAAGAAAAGGGCGAAGATCACCCAAGCAGACTGGAGTAATAAATCAGCATTTGGGTCAGGATCCGACTCACTTCGAGTTACAGCAAGTACTGCAGGCTCCATACGCGCTTTCAGACCACTGGCTCCATCTGGTGGCCTCGCTGTTGGAAATCATTTGCAGGAAATTCCCCGAGCCCCAACACCAGTACCAATTCTAGCACAGCCAGTTAATCAGCACTCGGTTAATCAACATCCAATTAATCAGCACAGACCACAATCACAAAGTGGGCTCAAGCAGGGTTCAATTGCTCAACCAGAAATGCCTCAAGTACACTCGCCGGCCTATTCACAATTAGAGCCTTCACTTCCCCCAGAAGATCGTCTAAGACTTTCTATTGAATCAGCCCACCCCTCACCAGAACGCATTGCCAGTCCAGGGTTTACACCTCAAGATATTGCCTCATCTCCACCAGTCTTACGAAATGGAACACCATCAATTCGATCGAGTCCGCCTTGTCTTTCAAGCCCTTCCTTGCCACCAATGCCTAGGCTAGACTCGGGCTTTGTAAGTGGTAATCTGGACGATCTTGACGATCTCTTTGGAGATGAAGACGAAATAACACGCCCGGTTGATGAAGACGGTGCGGTGGTTGCAAAGAAAAGCACTAAACGACGAGGTCCTCGCAAAACACAGCCAGCAAACTCAAACTTGAATGGAGGCTTTCACATTCAAGAAGAAACACCAGGTCCTATGGAGTTGCTCCCTAAAAGAATGCTCATCACTGAACAGCCAAAACCAAAACCTAGGGCGGTACAAATAAAATCCAGACGAAACAGTATCATGTCCGAAGATGGACAATCACTCCCACCCCTAAAGCAAGACACCCGGCCCACTTCTCGCCCCCCCTCACAATCGCAACCTGCTCCCGGTGTAGAGGCACCTCCGCCGACTTTACATCTTCCAACTCCCCCGACTAGTGAATATACACAACCTTCTATGCCGCAAATGCATATCCCTGCGGTTCCACCACCACCACCACCACCACCATCACAACCTCGTTCAGCATCCGGAAACCTTTCTCGTACTGCTTCTACTGGATCAATGGCCGTCCCCAATATCCCTACAAGCGACTCGGGGCTTCCGCCTAATTTCCAGCGATCCCAGACCTGGTCTGAGCATCCACACTACATGACCGAAGCTCCCAATGCACCTAGCCAGACCGAAGCCAAGAAAGCCTCTATTAGGCAGAAGTTGGAAAATGCCCTTAGAAACGGACAAATGCCTCAGTATTGTGAGAATTGTGGCGCTATAGAAACTCCGACGTGGCGTAGGGCATGGTCACAGGAATGTCAAGGTGCTCCGGGCTACCACGAATACTCTGAAGAGCCCGGAAGAGTAACAGCCATTAATATACTTTCAAGAGATGAATCGGGTCTTCCGACCTCATATCTCCTTATCAAAAAAGCCCTTGCTGCTGGTGAAGATCAGAAGCAGTACAAGGCGTTCAGTCTTTGCAATCGTGAGTCATGAATACTATTTAAAGAATTCCCGGTACTAATTATTCCAGCTTGTGGTATATGGATGTCGAAGTATAAATCACAACGTCCGGAAGCGAAATGGGGTAGAGATCCAGACCCAAAGAAGAAGAGACCCTCCAAAGCTAAGGCTGCTGCGGTCATGCCAACATCAGAGGCAAATTTTCCCCAATCTGAGGCTTTTTATCAACAACCGTTGGCCCCTCTGGGCGCTGATCGTATGTCTCCAATCGATCTTGATGGACTAGACTCTACCAATCAAAACCCTGCCGGCAATGATAACCAAAGCGAAATGCGCAGAGCAAACAGTGTTCGTCCCGCTAAAAAATTGAACGCAATGACCTCAGATTCTGCTTCAGCGGCATTGAGGAGAGCTCTACAATCGAGTCCAGCCAGGTGGACGCAACGCAGTAATGCAGAAACTGAAGATGAACCCGATGGTGACAATACACGAAGACTTTTATTTCCTTCTCCACGTAAAGATTCATCTCCTAAAGTGTTAGGGGAAGTCACGGCGAATGCTGTTCAGGTTGTTGTTGATGTTCAAAACGCCAAAGATACAGTCATTGGGACCACAAACAAGGAGAACTGCTCGGCGTCCTTCGATATAGAGGAAGATGCTGAGCTTATGAGATTAATCGAGGAGCAATTTGCTCGACCAACCACACCAACCCAGAAAACTCCTGTCCCAAATCCATTCAAGACCCCAACTCGAGCAACTCCAAGTCACAGACCGATCACCAGAAGCGTAACAAGATCTGGTCGTTCAGGTAAATCGCCAAACCATCTTTTGGCGCCTCCTAAAACACCCAGCAAAACTCCTGGATCAAGCCGCCGAACTCCCCGTGGCAATGCTATTTTCGAGTCCCCGTTTACTGCCCAGTTAAATCAGCTTATGTCGGATAATCCCATCAATTCCCCTTCTCAACACCTCGATTTTAATAATTTGCCTGATCTTCCCAATTTCGAGAACGCATCATATAATCTTCAACAATACGATGAAGACTTTTTTTCAACAGATGTACCAATGCCGTCATCGCCACCACGGATGCCTTATGCATTCAATAATACTTCGGCGGGAGGAGCTCTTGATTGGGACAACTTCAGTTTTGACTCTGGCCCGACACAAAATGAGAAGGAGAATGAAAAGGAAAAAGAAAAAGAAAAAGAAAAAGAAAAAGAAAAAGAAAAAGAAAAAGAAAAAGAAAAAGAAAAAAAGAAGAATGTGGAGGTTAAAAAGGAGCAGGTGGAGGAAGCAGCGATCAATAAGACGTCCTAAGTTGGGACATATGGAGAAGGATTTCCCTTTACGAAGAAGAACTTATAAGACAGACCTTTCTCACGATTGATGAGTTGCATTGGAGTGGTGTTTGGATTTTAGGGGTGGGATATACATAAGGAAATTGAAATGCGAATGCAGGGTGGGTTCCAGTGGCACGGCGTTTGTCGTCCCACTTGTATAAAGCGAGGTGTATTTGGGAGTTGGGTTTTAGGGAATGTGAAGAGAGGCTTCGGAAAAAGTCTGGTAAAAATCACGATTGTATACCTAGTAGTTGGTTTATGACATCAGCGAGGATTCACGAATTTCATACTGTATTTTGGACCAGAAGCAAGCGAGAATTCACAGCAATGAATAACTAGTCTGTGATATGTATGCACAACTCTTTAACTGTTGATACGAGGCTTGTGGAGGTTTGTGAAATTTAAAGGTGAGGTGAGGTGAGATGATGCGTAATATGACCTTTCTAAAGCTTGATGATTGGATTTTGAGAATTCTACGCTTACATGTGTTTTGAATGAGACAAGCTTTACCATAGAACAACTCCGTGAAGTTGGGGCATGTGATGAAGCAAACTATGCTATACCATATCAACGCCAGCTTCTACCCGTTTATTCGTCATTTATCACTCCTTCATTTACTCCCCCTTCTCATAATCCACTCCTCTAGAGAACCATCCATCCCCTCTTCCTTGTGTAAATTGCCACAATACATCTGATTAAAACCTCCATACCATATCATACCATGTCATATCATATCAGATACCTCCTATCTCACCTCTCTTATCCCCAGCCTATCTCATCTTGATCCCAATACTGCTAGCACTCTTTCTATCTTCTCAAACTTTCCAGAGTGCTTCAAAAGTCCTGCATTTTCTCCCGCATCCATATAACCGCACCGAAGCTCAATCTGCCAATCCCCCTGATCCTAACACTTTCCACAATTGACATACAACACTTTAATTGTCGTTGTACCAAATCTCCTTATATCGATGGTTCGCATCGACTAGGGCATTCATTGCTGCGAAATCTGGGGTGGAGAGAGTCTAGAGTTAGTATGGTTTGCCTGTTGCCTTGATATGCAGGTAGAAAACAAGAATAAGATGAGAGAGCTAGTTGATGGATGGGAGGAAGAATAATAGCAGAGGATGAGAGAGAAAGGGGGAGGGAGCAACACACCGAAATTCGTGCCAAAATCCGTAGCCTTTAATACCTTAACGGTCAAATCCTGATTTACTTTCCCGACAATCTCAATTGCGTTACCGACTTGAAGGTGAGAATCCTGGATACGGAATGATTAGTTGTTGGCTGTGATGGGATAGGAAAAGGAAAGAGAAAATAAAGGGAGGGGGAACGAGAGGCGAAAAGAGAGATGGAAATAGAAACAAGAGCGAACATACACGATTCAGGAGAACAGTAACAGCTCCATCACAGTCAATGGTAGCATTTTCCCCTCTTAGCTGCGTAACCTTTCCTACTATGCGTACAGTGCGTGAGGTGAAAGAGTTTAGGTAGGAGGAAGTAATGCGGGGGGTGGTGGGGGTTTCGGACATTTTTGGTTTGGGATGTAGGAATTGTTTTCAGTTGGAATTAGTTTGAAACCAGTTTGAGATGGGAGTAATTGTACAGGATTAGCGTTGAGCGTTGTGAATGGAATGTGACTATGAGACGAGGCTGAGATTGAAAGTTATGAGCCGCGTAGCTCTAGCTCAAAACGCGAGAGCATGTGATGCGCTAATGATACTAGCGCTTGTGGTGGATGTGTGGGGGAAATTAGAGCTTTAATTGGCGATGTGCCAACCAATGATGTCCAATTCCGAATGTGAATATGATCATGAGTTGATGCTCTCCATGGCCAGTGAACATGGGAAATACCCCGGATGAATTGTATGTTGACCGTGAAACGGCATGAATACTTTTGTGAGAACTGGTTGTGAACTTGTGGATCAATATACACTTCACATGATTTGAATGACGGGGACGTCGACCGGGTGAGCTCGAGTGAGTATATATATAGTAAGATTTCCAGACTATATATATTTTTGAGTTGATTTTATCGATGGCGTGGGTATTGATAATCTATTATGAGGCGAGTGGTATCCGACTAATCCTTTGGATCCTGAGTAGAATCTGTAGTGTGGCAAAAAAGAAACTGGAAAGATACGGTGCAAGTGCCACGAGATCAGATTATAATTATTCAACTAACTATATATATATGCTGAACCAGTCCATGCTAGAGAACTGGAGTATTTGCCGTAGTTCTCTGGGATTAATAATGTGGGCTAAAAGCTGAGTACTATTTGTGGCTTGGTTACCCGATCAGAGGTGATGCCTGCTAGGGGATATGGGACGCATATTCGCAAATAGTCATATGTTTGGGTTTGATATAAATAGAGTACCATACACGTGCTTGGTTATATACTCGAACGGCCTTCTCTTACTTACATCGGGTTATATTGGCGTTATCAACTTTCGAGATTGATGTTTTGAGGAGCATCTTCAAAGCAAGAAGAGCGTAATGCTTGTGCTATCAGAGTCTGCCTTTGGGGCTGTTGTAGAAAATGACATTGGTCAATACCATGGGGTGACTCATACTCATAATGAACCCCAATAGGCACAAGAACTAATTTGAAATATAAACAAGCAGTGAGAGTGTATCAGCGAGAGAGTTGGGCGAGAAGGGCAGAAGATTCCAAAGAGTGCGATAAATGGTAAGAGGAATATATTCATGTTTTTGTTATAGACAGGCATAGGATTTATTTGTTACTTACGAACAAGTTAATCAACATAAGCGAGAAGCCAATATCAACACATAACATAAACATCGAAGGTCTGATTAACAAGTGTGGAATACAGAAGTTTGAGAAGAGTTATATTTGCCTAGACTCTTCAATGTCGGGATGAAGGGCGTACATCGAGAAAGTATGAGTTGATGAGGATTGGATCGGATTACAATTGAAGTATTCAGGCCTAGGATATCACTTAGAAATAACCATTCAGAAGTTATAACAAGTGTTATGGGGCTAGAACAGCTATCATCAATGCCACAACGAGTGGCGGAGATATTGTATGCTATCAGATGCAAATACCAGAAACACAACTCAAATGAGAGGTACTCAAAGTGCGGCTTGCGAAGAATCACTTAATTAACAACTAATATCTGGTTATTACCATGCCATTGAACCCCGAAGAACGATATGAGGGGAAAAAATCACAAATTATTCCTCTATTTATACCGGCTGATACATTAAATCTTCTTCACTCATTGTAGAAAACTATTTTCTCTGATCTTCAAGATTGCATGCATGTTACATTTTTTTCCCTATAAATTTTTTTCATTGAATTATTACAAGCATCGGGTCTGCGAAAGAACTTTCCCTTGTATGCAAGGCCAGGCGCTTCTTCAGATTATAGACTATACTCACAGAGCCCAGCTCTAATTAATCTTGGAGATTTTTGTATGTATCGCCTGTCATTGGCGCCTATACCATTCTCGGCAGCCTTTTTAAGCTTTCTTTCTGCAATTTTTGAATACTAAGCTAGCGCTGCGGTAAAAGCCGTAAAAAATAGATTTCTGTATATTGCTATTTATTTAATGAAATGAGTTCTTCGCGAACGGCCTCTTAGCATGTGGCGTTTGAAGACATGGTAAGGAGGGCAGATGGCGGCCCTAATGCTCTCCTTCGCAGCATCCCGGGCGTATTTTTCCCAAGCTGGACTTCACTGGCCGTCTGGAGTATTCTGATTACATCTAGACACAACAAAACGACTGTTCTGACAGGCAAGCTAGGCCTCAGCGCCGATACTCTTGGGGCCGAAAAAGCCCTTCAAGAGGATGGACACGTGGTGAGTACTCTGAGGCTAGGAAATTTGCACGGGAAGCTTAAGGCGAAGCAGGTGCTCAAAGATTGGGCCTTCTTATGATGCTCGTCGTACATTGCGAGAAAGCGCATTTAATCGAAGGTATGGTCATCATGTGTTCATGCAAGGACTCAAGGTGCTTCTCTGTGCATCCAGTACGAGGGTAGAGGCAATGCAGCTTGGAGTTGAAGTAGAAAGGAGCAAAGCAGTCTTTGTGGAATAACACTAGTTCGTAATTCTTCACTCCGGTCTTTCTTGAACTTTGACAAATTTGAATAACGAGGGAGTCATGGACGTAGTCAGTACGTTGGTACAATTGATCACCGGTGGCAGCGAATCGAATTTCAATGAACGATCAAGGTGTTGGAAAACTCACCCTACGGGAGCAAATTCGTAATAATTCATGTGAAATATTTTGATTAATTATCACACAAATTATACGATAAATAATCGAAATATTACACATGATTTATCAAAAAATATTTCATATAACTTATCAAAATATTTCACATGATTTATCAAAATATTTCATATGGTTTATTAAAATATTTCATATGATTTATCAAAATATTTTATATAATTCATTAAAATATTTTATATAAAGTGCTATTTTATATAAAATACTTTGATTAAATATTATTAAAACTAAGCCTATTTAGATATAGTATAGTGGAGCAAAAGCAAAATTTAAGGTTATTATAAGATTAGTAAAGGGGTCAATAGCGAAATGAATACAAATGAATAAATAAATGGGTTTAATAAAAATTTGAACAAAAATTTGAATAAGAATTAGAAAAAGAATATAAACTTATTAAGCTATAAAGCATTTTTGATTTAAATAAGATGCTACTAAATAATTATATATTATACAAAATTTAACTTTATTATTATCATTTTCGAATAACTTTACTTTTTTCGAATAACGTTAAATAATTTAAATAAGTTAAATAAGTTATTATTTTGAAATATTTAAAATTTTGATTTATTTTAAAGTAAAGTACTTGAAAGAAAATTTTGTATATAAAATCTATATAAAATTTTCTCTCTAAAGGTACTTTATTTTAGAATAAATCAAAATTTCGATATTTATTTATATGATTAATAGATAAATAATGTGATTGATAAATAAATTTTTAAAACATTAAATGAATTTTCGAATTTATTACGATAAATTATCATATAATTCATATTAAATATAGTATTAAATATACTATATTTAATGTGAATCCTACTCCCATAGGGTCATACGATAGAAAAACTAGCACATCAAACCGATTTCAACATGCAATCCAAAATTAAAAATCGAGAAGTCTCCTGGAAGTCATCAAATCAGAAATCTAAAATGACTCGTTTCTCGTTTCGTCTGTAAAGCATGGAGTGGAAGCAGGGTCAAATATCCTCCAAATAGCGAGAGGGTAACACGTAAGCACGTACCTAATCAACTTTTATACCTGCCTTCCAAATAATGTCTTGAATCTCCATTGAGAACTTTTCAATTTTCAGTTGTGGCTGAGGAATAATTGAATTATAAGTCGAGACTGTCGAGGTAGTATTGGTAGAAAAATTCGTAATTGTTGAGAAGGAAACAACTTTGTTTGTAGAGGATGAAACTATTTTGGAAGCAGATGAAACCTTGGAATGATAAATCATTTTGGAACACAAGGACAAACTTGTAGCTTTATTGGTGTCTGTTGTAAGATAGAAGAACTTCTGAACGTAGTATACCATGTTTCATTCTCGAGTTTGTAATGTCGAAGCTTCAGTCAGATCGCGTCACCCATCGAAGTGTGAATGGCCTCAGAGAATCAAGCGCTGGCATTGCCTGGAAAATTGGACGTAGTTGAGTCTTTACTACAAAGATCCTATCATTTAAGGGGGGTTCTGGTGAAGATTTTTTGATTCTTGAAGATTGTGATGTTGGCATGTATTGAAATTTTCCTTATGCCCCAAGTGATCAGCATTAGTGCGTATGATGGGGCTCCTTGACATGCTGCCTTGAATCTGAACTTGAATAAGGTGAATGGAGTGTGGTAATGTTGCTTGTTTTGCTATTATTACCAAATGTGGTATTCTATCTGGGAATTGGGGTTGGTAGTAGGTGAGGGCATCGTTATGCCTTAAGATATTAGTACTTGTGTGTCTGCAGATATCCTATGTAAGTCGTTATCTTGATTCTAGGTGCGGACTGGTAAAGCTAAAAACTTGATACGTTCATATTCAAGTCATCTATTTCAAACAAGGGAAATGACCAGATAAGCGAAATTGTACTATGTTGTAGAGAATTGACACGGCTTTTATTTAGGCGCTAGTAGAGGTGGGTAAAGTGCTGTAAAATGAGTCATATTACCCTTCAAGTTGTCAGATAATTCACCTCTACATTATCAAATGTATCTAAGTGAGGGTTTGTCGGTAGCTATTGGGTGAGAATTTTTTAAGTGCTCTTGTTGCTTTTAATCTTGAGAGGTACCGGTAATCTGGGAAGTGCGAATTTGATTTGAAGAGGGCATACAGAAGATATTCCCTTATTTAAACTGCTTAATTCTATGATGGAGTTGAAGGTCTTTGGTGTCCTCACTGGTTAATACCAACTCAGGCCTTGTAACCGTGATTGTCTTGGTTGTTGCTAGGTTTGGTTGAAAGGGGTACATGGGTAAGCGAGGTGAGGGCCAACACTAATTAACTTTTTCCTGTTTACAATACTGGCGTCTTGGATGAATATCAAAGAGCATGCAAGGTTTTTCTCATTATATTCATTTTAGATGAGTTCATTGTGGATGAGGGTTAGGCACCTTTTTGGAATGCAGATGAAATAATAGCAGATAATGTCTCCAGCCAAGAATAATTATAAGATGACAGGGTTACTTTCTGATTTTTTAAAAATGTTATCGAAGAACGTTAATGAGATAACGCAGTGGTAAAAAAAGCAAAATAATAGTTTGCAACCAACTTATGCCATCACCTATGACTAGGTAGAATATGATACTGATTGTGCTTGAAGAATCGGTTGAGAATCAAGATCTTGATGTTTGATCGAGCAAGAAACAACAAAAACATGCAATCGTTGCGTCATTGAGTTGGTGCGATTGATCATTAATAGCTGCATTCATCAGCAGTTGAATTTGATCAAGTCGAAATTATTGCACCATGTGCTTTTTCATTTTAAAGATTCATGAATTTGTTTAACGCAGATAAATTAGTCGAAACATACAATTTCAGTAAAATCAACTGCAAGTTGAAACCATCATGATTTTTGAAAATTGGAAATGGTTCTATGCATACGTGCTCCTAATTACTGGGTTTCCAATCCATAATTGAAGATATCTAGAAGTAATGGTGTACCTTATATATTTGACCAACAGTCTACGGCCAAGGAACACCTATCTACCCAGAAAGCTATAATAATAAAGTTTTGATCTTGTTAATGTTCAAATTAATTTACACTATATCTAAAAGTTATGTCTTCGATGCTATTGTGTCCGAGTATTTTCTAGTCTCCACTCTCCGTCCGAACCTCGTCCCAGCGAAGCTTGCTTTCTATTCAGTGATCTGTCTGTCTCTGACAGACTGCGTAGACCTCCCATATCTTGATGAAGCTTGTTGCTAAGAGCAAGTAAAGTCGACAGGGAAGAGGATTTCCAGATCTGGAAACCATTTTTGTTCGTCTGTATACTCGATTGAAGGATAGTGATCGTAACGAATATTACACTCAGCAGAGCGAGTGTCACGGGTGCCGTGATCCAAGCCCATTGAACGCGAACAAATGCCTGATCGCGCCATGCCGTGCCATTAGCTACCGTAAATTTGTTGATGAGCTTTCGATCCATGCTGCTATAGGTATGATCTGTTTGTCGTCGTACCCTAATGAGACATTAATTGGATTCATCGTAAAAATTTCTCGACAATAACCCCCAAAGCCAACTTACATATTGGTCATGCTCGTTGCAATATTTTGCACGACTTCCGCTAAACCTGCCTGATCTGTTGTTGTGTTTAACACATTTCCATTTCCAGAGTCAATATTTATTCGTTGGTAAAAGGCTTCAGCGGCATCGGATGTCTTATATATATCAAAAGGCAGAAGATTTATATTATAATATAGGTTAAAACGTATATAATAATATAATATTAGAAGACGTAGTTATATTGTTAGTAGAAATAATCGAATAATAAAGTGAAAATAATAAGGTTATTATTATACCTATTTTTAATCCTTTTTATTTTAATTTCATTTAATTCATTTAAGGTTTTTTTTAAAGAATATCCTTATATTTATATACTATAAAGGTATTTTAGTATATTTTATACTTATAAATAAGATCGATTTAAATCGAATCTTATAATATCATTTTATATAATAAAAAAAAATACAATTAATTAGATTTAATCAATTTAATAACAATCTTCTATATGTTTCCATTTGATTCTATTTTATTCTAAATCAATTTAATAAAAGATTTTGTTATATAATTATATAATAATATAATTTTTATAATGTAAAATTATATTATATATATATTAGTCATCAAGATATCTCTTAATTGGTAAGATATTGGTAAGTGATTTAATACACTTATTATGAATCTTCACAATATAAATCTGCTCCCTGGAGATGTATGGACCCATCCAAGGTTTTGCGTAGGTAATTTGATATTATAAAGTGTGTGTCATTCGAAATATCATAATTGGGTCGATCCGAAGCAAAACCAAATGTTGATGTAGAGTTAAAGAGAGGCCCTGTTAGGTAACCTCCTCCGCTAGTGAAATTGTTGGTCGACTCATGCCGCGCCGTTATTACAGCACCATCAATGATCAAAGTGCTAAATTCCTGAACGCACCATTCAAGCACAAACTCCATGGCATTATAGGGGCTCTTGGACTCGCTCGATTTTTCCGACCAATTCCTATATATCATAAAGACGTCGGCAAGAGGATATGGGTTACCCGGAAAAGCAATGGTATCAGTAAAGTCTAGTCCATTAACAGGACTTGGTGCATCTCTAACTGGTTTAGGTTTTGCCACGGATGACAGATTCAATACACTGGTACTGTATTCCCCTGTTTGAATGTAGCTTCTATTGTTCAAAGACCACCGATCGATCGTTATATTCTTGGTATCGTTATGTTGAGAATGACTTAGGTGCGTAGTAATATCCTGCCATCTCATACACACTGCTAGTGACCTATAGGGGGACCAAGTACAATTTCCTGTTCCACAGAATGGTTGGGTATCATTGAGTCAGGAACCCAGGGTAAGAAGGCCATTTTGGATTGCAGATTTCATGAAGAGCGGGGGATCCTGTATCCCAATGAGTACGTCTTGGTCACTTTGTTTCCCTGTTTACCTCACATAAGCATCAATCAACACAACGTGCCCACAATATCTAATGGTGTTGGCTTCAAAGCGACGTACAATTGAACAAGCCGTCTGCTTGCGACGTGGTTGACCACGTTAGACCTGTAGACACATATGCAGGACTTGACAGGTCTGGTTGGGGCTTGTTTTTCATAATGCAACAGTTGTTGTGATAAAGGATCTACGGCGAGACCCAAAAATAGAAGAAGTGCCCCAAGCGAGACAAATTGCCTTTCAATCATATTAGGATCATTGTAAGAACATGATAAAGGAAACTTGCCGCAAATTGATTCTCCAGAGAAGCACCAGTGAGCCGTATGCGCCTCTACTCCCTCGGTCAAACGTTTCCAAGTCCGTCAACGGCCTGGGCGAGCTTGAAAACCATACCCATTTTTGTTGACTGATACATTCGGCCACGGGAAGGAGTAGACAGACACGTCCAGTGGTTGTCAGAATGGCGAGAATGGTATTTAACGTGATTCCGACGCCCATTACAATATTAATTTGGGGGGAGGGTTGATCTTGATAATGTCTCAGAAGAATACATATCGCGATAATTGCACCAGTACCCACAAGAAGCGAACCGATTTCTAAAAACCACCAATTTTGTATCCAAGCAGTATAAAAGGTGATTTGTGGCCGCTGTGTCGCTTCCAAAGGTGTGTCCTTTCGTGATTGATGTGCTTGCAACAATAAATAATCTTCATTTGATGACTCCATTGATCTGTCATCAGATACACCAACTTTCGAATGCTCAAGATGACCCATACTCAATTCGACATCAAAGTGAAAGTCCGGTTGAGGAACTCAAACTCTCCAACCAAAGTATACTATGAGATTTAAGTGAATCCCCATTCCCTTTTACCAGAATCATAGATTCTAGACCCCACAGAGCTGGTTTCCAGTCCAGCATGGATTTTAATCCTGCCAAGATGTACGTATCTTACACAGCCACTAATAACGCATCGCTTGTGTAGATTTCACGTACAGACTTCTTTGTTTTTCTATCAAGTGGCATTAAAGGTTTGGCGTTCTGAAAGAGGAAACTCCTTAGATTTTAGCCGCTTCAATCACCATCTTATAATTATCACCACCAATTATCATCAGGCAATGAACGTAGCTTCAACAGCATCTTTAGCGAGACTGATGAATAGCTATACTGACTGCCCCTGTGGCTTGTGGCACAGCTTCAGCTATGCCCACTTGGTTTGGGGTTGAACTGGGATTCTTCTTTTCCCTAGAGGTTCAAGCTTGATATTTGGGTGAAACGGAGAGAGCGAGGAGTTGGATGAGAATTGGAGAATGGATATGGCTTGGAATAGAGAAAGTAGCGCATTATAGAAACTTGCTGAACAGGTAAACGACGGTAAAAGGAACCGTTGAATATGCAGAAGTACATAATACGAATAATCGTTCAAATATTGATGACTGGCTGGCATAAATAACTGAATGAATGTAGAAGTTGAAGTCGAGTTGTTAATTTTTGGGAGAAATAAAAGATGGCTCACTGTGATCTGGCTCAAGAAAGATGAGCCAAAGAAAGAAACAGAACTATGATTTCTTAGTAACATCAGCTTGTCTACCAGCGAATGTGAAGGGGCATGCTATGGATTTTACAACTCCATATATCAAATGCACCTAACTGTATCGCAATGGAAGGCAGACGAAACAAATTATTAATCTCTTCATCTCTGGAGACTTCTCTTGAACAGGCACCAGTACTTTGCCCTGCTCTAGGAATTGTTAAATTTTTCGTACAATACTCTATATATAGGAGAAGAGCTTGAAATATATTACCATAGCCCATTCATCATGCAGCACTTCTGACCTTCTTAACCAGATCACTTTGATGCTCTTCCAGTATGTGATCTAACGCACTCTTCTCTATCACAACCCTCGATAACTCCAATAGATCCTTAACATCCACATCTTTCACATCTAGTACTCTTGCATCCTTCTTTCTCACAACACTGTTCAGGTGCTTCCTGTTACCATCCGTCACGATCAATGTCCTATTATTCCCCTTCTCGGAATTTCCCCATCCCAATTCTTCAAAAACCTTCGCCGCGTATCTCAATTTCGGGTGCTCAAAATGCATTCCGTCTTCACAAACAATCAGCTGACCTTTTCTATACCTCCAACTCAGCGCCGTCCGCCACGCAATGTCGTACATCTTTCTCGGCAAGTCTGTTCCGAAATCTCTTGGATGGGGACCAAATGACTTTCCTCCTCCAACGATTAATGGCGATTGACGCCAACCAAGACGAGCGCCACCGGTTCCTTTTTGTGGTCGGATTTTTCGATGAGAACCGTGAACATCCCAGCGAGTTTTGGAGGATGCTGTGCCTTGACGGGTATTATCGCCTTCGAATACTACGGCGCGATGGAGAAGATCCCGACGGAGAGGTAGATAGAGATGTTTACTTGAATAGGATTCGAAGCGGACAGGTTCCATGGTGGGGAATTTGTATATGGTGGTTAGGACTGGGGCGCCTGCGGGGTGTTAGCGAATAGATGGAGAACTTTGGTGTAGAATATATACTGAATGGGTCAGATGCGACATCCGATGCATGTGTGAGAATACTGGGCTGGTATTCTTGGGAAATACTAGACGGCAATGGTGCCTCAGTCGCCATTGATCTCGTAAGTTGTGGTGCTAGACATTGCTATAGCAAAATCAGTACTTAGTTTCCTCATGACCAATCTATATCACATACTGATAAAGGATCTCTCGCACTATTTATGGATGTGCGAAAAGCATTCAAGCTTCTTGTGAAGCTCTGAAGTCCCTTCGTCGCCATATTTGAGTGACTTGAAGTTTTGTATGGTCGCTGTCGTCGTTGATTTCAATGAATCTGGACGAGGCTAGGCCAAAATTAAATTTCCTCGGCAATTCTTCGGCGAGTACCACCAGTATTTGATATGGGATCGATAATTTTATCAGAACATCACATATCGACACCACATCATCATGCCTCCTTGTCAGAAGGCCGTGAGGCCCTTGGCACGATGCCTACAGAATACACAGTCATTATATCTATCTGCAAGGTCAATACGACTATTTACAAGCTCCACGACATTCAATGCAGAAGTTGCGGCCCAGGAAGCACTACCATCTGGTCTCGACCCAGAAACTGTTGTAAGGCCAGAAAATGAGCGGAAATTGATGAGACAGGGCATTATGCCCATAGGATCGAGACGTCGTCGTGCAGCGCTGAAAAATTCCGCGAACGTCCCTTTCGAACAATTACCATATCAGTGTTTCCAGGAAGCTCGAAAAGTCTTGCAGGCGGACAGAGAGGAAAAGTTAGAGATGATCGCGAAGGAGAGATTACGGATTAAGAATTTGGAGGCACAGGATGTATCGATTAGTGGAGGAGAGAGGCAGAAACAAACAAGGTTGGACAGTATGAGGAGGCATTTGGAGTGGTTGAAGATCCAAGCAGATATCAATGATCCTTTGATCAAGAAGCGATTCGAGGATGGCGAAGGTATGGAAATTGCAGAAGTTTTTCCATTCTTTCGCGTTGCTAAACTTTACAGGTGACATGAATAAGCCAATCTACCGCTTCCTAGCAGATCGAAAATGGCGCGAATATCAACGCAAAGTAATTGTCCAACGTATAGAGCAGTTTTCCATCGTTCCTGATCTCCTCCCTCATTTCGAGCCTACCGCTGAAGTACGCCTCGCTTTCCAATCCCGAAATGTTCAACCGGGCGACTATGTGGATTCCAGAGTTAGTGAGTTTCCAGCTAGATTAAAGGTTCAGGTCTTCGATAAAGGGGAGAGACTCGTCACTGTTGCGGTTGTAGATGCAGATGTTCCAAATGTGGAAAATGATAACTTCAATACGAGGTGTCACTATCTTGCTACCAATATTCCAATTTCACCAATAAAAGACTCATTGCCACTATCTAAGGCGGACAAAAGCCAATTGGTCCTCCCATGGCTCCCACCATTTGCGCAAAAGGGGTCGCCATATCATCGATACTCGATATTCGTATTAGAGCAAAAGCCCGGACAAACACTGGACGTAGCAGCCCTCAAGGAACTATACCAGCGCGATCGATTCAGCTTGAGAAGTTTCAAGGATAGACATGATGTGAAGCCTATAGGACTGGGGATTTTTAGAAGTGAGTGGGATGAGGGTACTAAGGAAGTTATGCAGAGAGCAGGAATTGAAGGATGGGATATCGAGTTTAAGAGAACTCGGATCCCAGCACTGAAGCCGAAACAGAAGGCTAGAGGTTGGGAGGCTCGTCATGCTAGTGATAAGTATAAGTCTTTGAGGAGATGATCTTTATGATAGTTAAAAATGTATCATACTTGTAATATCTGCTAGTATTGTGTCAATGATGCTCGAGCTGAGTATGATATTGCCATTTGGTATCTAGAGCCGAGACGATTGCGTTTACTATTTCTATAACTATGTTGGCCGGCCCCGACCTGGTTCGTTGAAAACCACTTACCCGCTATTCTTCCTCGGTCGGTTGACAGGACGACACTTTCTAAACCGCTCAATGAAATAGACACAGAAGATTACCTCATACCATATACCTCAAGTGGGGGTTTCTGAAACATGGATAGCACCTACTTCAAACCATATCTCCACGTTACAGTACCCCCCTCCCTGGAATGTCCGACCTCATTTCATCAGAACTCTCATGCACTCCATAACCTCTTCGCCCAATGAAATTTTGTCCGGAAAAAATCACATTCTGTATTCCTTGTTCGCCCTTTTAGCTAACGAGGTTAGAAGGTCGTTGTTCTGTTGGCAAGATGGAGCAATGGGCCATTTGAAGTGAGGCAAGGAAGAGAATGCGAAAATGGGAAGTTGGTGACACCATGTGACGTCAATTTTATAGTTGATATAGCGAAATTTTGTTTCCTGGGGCGATTTGGAAAGGTGCTTTCATTGATTGTTGGTAGCTAATACCTGAAGTTTTGATGAATGCTTGTTTTATGTGCGAGAGCCCAGTAGAGAGTGTTGTTTCAAAAAATTAAGTATGAAATGGATAACCACCGAGACAGTCGCAGTTTGCTGGCCGAAGACATCGAAGAAAATGCCTCGGTGAGCTGTTTTACTTGGTGCGCAAATTCAAGTTCAAACTGTCCTAGTAAGAGTAAATTGATTGAATGCTCACCCAAATTATGAATCTTGCTTTCTCTCCATACATTCGTCTTCATCTCCCATCTCAAAGCACTTACAATAACACAACCCTCCATTCTACTACTCCTCACCTAAAACATCAAGCATAACCTTATACCTAGCAACTCCCTCTCTCATCGCCTTTTCCGGTCTTCTCACTCCCTCCAAGCTAAACTTGAATCGTTCAATCATTGGTTTCACATCATTTCTTGCAGTAAAATCCAGAATTTACTGATACTCCAATCTCGAAGCACCAGTACTGGCGCGGAAATCGAGGCCTTTTATGAGCCATATGAGAAAGGGAAGAGACACCTGGGTAGGCTATACGGTTTGTGGATATATTTTTCCGAAGGGGGCCATGATTTCTATATGTCTGGGCAGAGGATTGGGAGGTTAGTTTTGTTGCTAGTTTGGCTTAGATGGAAGAAGGTAGAGGAGAGAAAAAACAATATACTTCCCCCAATTCGGCGATCTACTCCCTGTGACAAGCAAATGGGCAATCTTCGGTCCTTCCAAATCAATCTCCTCACCCCCTTTGTTACAACAAACTCCTTTGCTATCAGCCCCAGTGTCTCTTCCCTCTTATCCTCACTAGCACTAAATTCCACCACATTACAGCCCATTTTACTCCCAAAATGAATTGCTAGATGGACTAACGCTCCTATGCCTACTACACCGACTTGATCAGTGGGTTTAAGCTCATAGCGAACTAATGGGGCCCAGACAGCTATACTCGCACACATTAAAGGGGCGGCTGTAGATAGCGACATAGAGGCGGGGATTGGGTATAGAAAATCTTCTTTCCAGGTGGCGTGGGAGAGAACATTCATAAACCACGTATTCATAAAGCAATACACGCTATTTTATGAAAACAGGTATTTTTCTGACTGCCATATCCCATCCTCCAACAGACGAAAAGTACACACGCCTTCAAAAACCTGACCCTAGGCCCAAGTTTCTCCAATATACCCGCCCCCTTATGACCCCAAACCATGTCCTTTTCCGTATAATGCAAATCAGTCGCACAAAAACTGGCCTTGTGGATTTTTGACAAAGTACCTGCGAGTTTTGGAGCGGAGGATGGGGGATTTTGGCTTGCACTATCTGACCGTTTGGAGAGCCTTTGAAGCTAATATTGAGACTATGATTAGTCTTTGTTGGTTGCAGATTTTGATTTCTAATATTCACGGGAAATCTTCGATTGATTGAATATTAATGAAAGATTGGAATGAAGATGATGGGAGATAGAATAGTGTCAGTTACTTGGTGTAGTTACCTACTTCGGTTTGAGGGCACGGAAGCATGATTAACAGGAAATAAAGAGATTAACCATCTCACATTCTTAGAACTGCGGAGTTGTTTGGAAGTTGATGATTTAGAAGCTATGGGGAAAGTGAGTGTGCAATCTACCCAGCACATAAGGGCTCAAAATTTCCAAAGGGGCTTTCGTAAGTTAGCAGTGGGTGTGTTAGGAAAGCAGTTAAGCCACTGTGCATGCATGACAAGAGCTTCGGTCCGCGAATATGCGTCTTTATTTGGGTATTATAAACATACAGAACGTTTGAATCTGGATTACAGATCACACCGTTATGGAAGCAATGAGAATGACATGATAAATTATACCTTGTCAGAAGCGCATCTTGATCAGTTGAGGATGGCTTGTTCAAAATTCAATACTTTCGAATTGCAATATTCCCATTTGGATTCTGCCACTGCGCCATCATAGCTCCAAAGCACATCTGGTGTGTATGATTCACGCTTCGAGTAAAGATGACCAGTCTTTATTCTCGGCGTATTCGGACCAAGTGGTCGATTTACAGCCCCTTGAGATATGCTACTGATGTTTTAACAAAAACTCACTTTGAAATATGGCTTAGTAGCGATTTCCAACTCTTTATTCGGAATATGTTTCTTGCTTTTCATCATATATTCCTCGTATTAGATGCCTCAATGAGTTCTGTACT
Source organism: Monilinia laxa (assembly GCA_009299455.1). Taxonomy (NCBI): domain Eukaryota; kingdom Fungi; phylum Ascomycota; class Leotiomycetes; order Helotiales; family Sclerotiniaceae; genus Monilinia; species Monilinia laxa. The sequence goes on from VIGI01000009.1 coordinate 1,691,505, forward strand.
AGCCACGACGATGTCTGCAGGAATTCTATATCTTGAAAGTTGCTTTGCATGTTGTTCAGAAGAGTCTTGGTCGAACCTAGCTTGATACCAGATTCTATGAGAAGATATCAGACACTGGAGCTTCCAAAGTCATGAGGGAATCATAAGATTGGTCCGTGTACCAACTCTCTCGTCTTCTATGGTCGTTTTCCCAAAAAGTATGCCCCGCTTGCCAAAGAATTTTTCGTCACCTTTAAAGGTTTCACCAATTGCCATACTTGAGCTCTCGGAATCAGAATGTGGAACGCAAGTACTTCCTGGGTCTTGCATTGAGAAGACGAATCTTCCATCTGACACCTGTTGAGTCTATTTGTAATCCACAGTCTGAATACAAAAGAGGAGTCATGATCAAGACAGATTTTATAAGGTCCTAAGACCGTTGAATGCTTGGTCCAATTTTGAAAGTATCATGCGATAAAGACTTCTATAGTTTCTTCCCATAAACTCGGAAAATCCTCAGCCAAATCATGTCAGATGAGTGCTTTGGTGTTGTATGGGAGAAGATCCTGAAATTTACTCTCAGCTAATAATGTTCTTCCATCAAGCAAACTGCTCAATATATGACGTTCGAGTTGAGTGAGCTAACTGCCTATGCATCAGTAGCTCCGAGAATAATCACAAGGTTATTGTTCTTCATTTTGAAATATATAGGTATACTATGAATTGAGATAAAATCTATTAGAGTTTCAAGATATGCGGGCAACTTACAATAAGAATGCCTTCACATTTACGCACTATGATTTGTCTATGAAAGCTTACTCACTCAACAATGCCCACATGTGGTCTCATATACCATTAAATGAGTGCCAGTCAAACATACCATTCACATATGGCAATCTGTCTCGATCGTGCGGCCAGTGGGTAAACGAAGGAATCGTACTTGAAGTCATCGATGAAAACCACTTTGTGAATGCTCGCCCACGGTGATCCTAACGTCAAGTCTAGGGGTTCATAAGAATGAATAAATGTAGATATAAGGATATCAGAAATCGCATCAGTCCTTAAATTCGTTTCCGTTTAGATGTAAACCTGAAACCAAGAAAGAATGCTCCTAATTTTTATGGACTTTCAAACTCGGGTCCATAGGTGGGGCACCCGGTAAATGAAAGGGGTATGTTGTTGTTACACCTAGATTTTTTTTTCTTGCAATTGCTTGACTATATGAAGCCCCGGAAGTTTATTATTGGTGGTCAATCTGTTTAGGAATCTTGGGGTAAACAGAAAAAGCTAAAAGTATTGTTACAGCTACAGTAGTTCCCGCTGGCGTCACAATCATGGGAGATATTCACCACAAACATCGATTAATCTTTCTAATTCCACTTCATCTCACCTCATAACAACAACAAGTAAATGCCCATTTGGCATCCAAATTACGCGGGGAGTTCGACTTCAAAATCAGAGGAAATTAGCCTCAAATTAAAATTCCATGTTCCAGATTGCTGGTTAGTATTCAAATCGCAAATGCGAGTTCAATTTAAAGCTATTGAAACCTCTGTAGAATCATTTCAATTTCACTTGTTAATATCTTGATAATCATGATATTTAGCTCTCATATTATGAAACTTCCATAAAACAGTAACGATCTTATTAAGGAAATTTAATAGCTTCAGAACTAGCATCCCTTCATTTTGGACAAATAGGCGAACAACTTTGTTGATCAGATATACAATCCGAATTAAAATCTGGACATCAAAGAACTTGACTTTTTTGACGCCTTTACTAAATTAGTTTTTTGACAGCGATTTAAATGCAAATCACGAATCTTTGTATGCCTTTTCTCAGACTTCAGCGACCAGTCACACAGCAACGTGAGTCAAATCTCACCGCGAGTTGGACGCCAAACAGACTCTTATTGCTCAAGTAGGGAGGTTAAGAGAATACCTACCTCGGAATAAAATATCCATTCACCAAATGATATGAGGAAGGCTTTCGCAACTCCGCGGAATATTCAACATTCTTCCATTCATCTAAGTACGAGTAAACAAATATTATCGTCCCTTACAATATCACCTAACTCCGATTCTTTGTCATGTTTTAGTCCGACGAACATCTCCGAAACCCCTTCAAGCCTCAAGAAATTCTATGCACAAACGCGCCTGTATCTGAGAATGTACTTGAAAGAGTACTTCCAAGATTTTATCTTGTCCTATCATTTCCAACAAGAGTTGCGAGATTCTTCGGATCAGTGAGAGTTACGGCCGATTAATTCATTTTTACCCATTTTGCTTTCAAATCTGGCATGGAACCTTACCGTTCGCTACGGTACATGTAAGGTAGGCTGGAAGTATCTTTGCCTTTGTCACAGGTTTCTTCTTATATATTGATATAAGTCTTTCCTACTCCCATGTTGTTTCATTAACCTTATTACCATTGGCATTCTCAAGTCAACTTGATCAACCTTTTCATTAAAATATATTGCAATTGTGAAAATCAACGATGTCTTCAAATACAGCAGTAGCTGTTCATCCCTCAAGTGAAAACTCCGCACATACATCAACAACCCAATCCCTAAATGACAAACCAGGGAGGCTTGAAAGATCGGAGGATGTCTTTACAATAGATTCAGAGAAAGGTCCAGTGATCACTAATCCATCTCCCGAGCCCGAGCAAGTGAGAACAGTCACTGGTTGGAAATGGATTGTCATATGTATTGGTTTCTATGTCGCTACCTTCTTGTACGGCCTGGACAATACGATTGCGGCTGATATTCAATCTGCTGTTCTCGGAACCTATGGTGATATTTCAAAGTTATCTTGGTTAGGTACTGGTTTCCCATTAGGCTCTATTGCAACCATTTTAACTATGTAACTATGCCCTAGTCTGATGATAATGCAGATACTAACTATATTGATAGCGGTAAAGCTTATGGTACTTTCAATGTCAAGTGGAGCCATGTCGTTTCAGTCATTATCTTCATTGTCGGCAGTGCTGTGTGTGGTGCTGCTCCAAACATGAATGCACTCATTGTTGGAAGAGTGATTGCTGGTGTAGGAGGTGCCGGCATGTATCTCGGAACTCTGAATTTAGTCGCCATTAATACTACCATCCAAGAACGTCCCCTTTATCTGGGAGGTGTTGGTATTAGCTGGGGTCTTGGAACGATTCTCGGTCCTGTTATTGGAGGAGCTTTTGCAGACTCAGGAGCTACATGGAGATGGGTAAGTATTATCTATGAAAATTAGGTACAAACTAACATCTCAAGTAGGCCTTCTATATCAATCTTGTTATCTTCGCTATTGCTGTACCTGCTCTTCTCTTGATTCCATCATTCGACCCACAACCTGATTTGGATATACTTCACAGAGTCAAACACGTTGATTGGATTGGAGCTTTATTGAATGCCGGGCTGTTCACTTCATTTGTTGTTGCTCTTACCTTTGGTGGTACCAACTGGCCGTGGAATGACGGTCGCACCATTGGTACATTCGTCGCCTGCGGCGTCATCTTTATTCTTTTCGGCATTCAGCAACAATTTTGTATCTTGACCACCCCGGAAGATCGATTGTTCCCCATCCAGTTCCTCAAATCAAGAACTATGGTTCTCCTATTCATCTGTACCGCAGCAGCAGGAACAGCACTCTTCGTCCCAATTTTCTATATTCCCCTCTTCTTCCAATTTTCCAAAGGAGATGATGGTGTTGAAGCCGCTGTCAGGCTCATGCCATTCATCGTTCTCTACATTGTAACAGTTATGTCACAAGGAGTAATAATGCCTAAAATAGGCTACTACTGGCCCTTCTTCGTTCTCTGGGCTATATTCGCACTCTCTGGAGGTGCCGCAATGACTACCATCACTACCTCTACAAACGCAGGTTCTATCTACGGTTGGAGTATTCTTATTGCCATAGGCTGCGGTATGGTTACCCAAGCACCCTATAGTATTGCTCCAGCCATCCTCGGCCGTGATGGTCGCGGCCAAGAAGTCCCTGCCTCAATCGGATATATTAACGTAGCTCAAATCGGCGGTGTAGTTATCGGTCTTGCAGTCTCTGGTACCGTGTTCCAAAGTACAGCATTCCGAAATGTCAACGCAGCTTTTGCGGGTCAGAACTTCTCGGCAGATCAAATCAGAAGTGCAATTGCCGGATCCCAGAGTACGCTGTTTCAGAGTGTATCGCAGGAACTGAGGGATAAGGCCATCGAGGGTATCGTACAGGCCATTGACAAAACTTACTATCTGGTCGTTGCTGGTGCAGCTTTGGCCTTACTAATCAGTTTCTTGTTAAAGAGGGAAAAGCTATTTATGGAGATGGCTGCTGTAGGAGGATAAACAAGGCGAGTGGGAAGGATTTGGCGAGCTAATCGCGATATGTTCCGTGGGGGGAAACTGGAGAATTGCCAACATGGTACTGGTGAATGGAGATACATCCAACGAGTACTTCATTGCTTACAGATATTGGTTTCCATCTAATACCCGTGGCACTTTGGGCCGGCGTTATTAATTAAGTTTGGATAGATAGATGAATTCATGCGTACATTATACAAGACGAAATATAATTATGAATAGAAATCACTTTAATCTCCGAACTGTCTCTTGAACACGGAACTATGTGATCACTGGAGGTCTATATCAGGGTTTTATTATGCGTATATTGTAGAAATGTGATACTATCACTGGATGTTGAGTAATTTGAACTATTTATATGATGTTGACGTTTTACTGTTCTCTAGGCATTGGAGCTTGAAACTATTACAACAGCTACCTAGGTAATAGAAAAGCTGCAAGGTATTTTCATGCCTAGCTTGGTGTGGTTTTCTGGTGTTATAGCGTAACGGGAGGGGAATTGTCAAAGACCACACTCAAAGGAGGAAAAGGGGGTTCTGGTTAATGAGCTGGGATGAGCTAGGATATGATTGGCGTTGAGGTAGTGGTATACAATGACGGTGAATGTGAGTGGCTGGGAAATAGGTAGGATTTTGAGACTTTAGGTTGATGAGAAGAGTTTGGATTGAATGAAGGTTTGTTCCTTCATTGTTGCCGCATCTGAGTCTTTGAAAATAAGGCTATTCCTTTGAATCTCGGTGGATACAATTGTGTCTTCGTATTTTCAATCGTTGAGTTCACGATTGCGCCTTTACTCTCCATAGTTCACGACCGGTATCTCTCTTACTCCTCTCTCATTCCCACACCCCGACCGCTTCCTGGAACTTCTGGCCTTTAAGACAACAGAATGAGAGAAAATCATGAGGAATGGTATTATCGCCTAATCAGTCCTTTGGCGTTTCCGACGATTTTCCTCACCGACAGGCACATTGTTTGCACCACTCGCTCCTCCCCTGTCTCTATCTCTATCCGGCATGAATCTTTCATCCTCCGTAAATCCGCCCATTCCCTCCCTCCCTTTCCTTGGTCCCCTATCGTCGAATTGTCCCCATCTCCCGGTATCTTCTGACTTCAAATCTCTGTATTTCGTAGCCCCTTTCTTTCCCAATTTCGTCATATCTCTCATCTGTAATGCTTTCGGGAGTAACTCCCGATTCTGCACATCATCCGCGTATCTGGAACCCATAATGTCTCTTTTATCTAAACCTTCTGCAGCCAATGCATCCGAATAAAAGGCTCCTTTGTGGTAATACTTCTGCATTGTTGCCATTTTCCCCCTTCCTTCTCTCTCCTCCTTTTGTTTCGCGATATACTCATCATCTTCTATCTTCCTCTCTTCTTCGGTCAAATTCTTTCTTCTCTCGACTTCTTCCAGTTCCTTCTCTCTCTCTTCAATTGCCTCCCTATCTCTCTTGATCCTCTTAAGCTCTCTTAACTTCCACGCCGCCAGCTCGGCCTCTGGATCAATGTCATCCGTATCATCCACCTCATCCTCCTCTTCTTCATCATCCCAATTCTTCTTCACTGCTTCTCTCGCAGCAATGTCTTTCCTGATTTGCTCTTCAACAATTTCATCGGCCAGGTTTTTTCGTCGTGCTTCTTCCGCTGCAGCTAGTTCCTCCTCGGTTTTAGTTTCAGTTTTAGAAGCTCCAGGAATATTATTTCTCTTATCCTTCTTGATAAATATCGGTCTCATCATAACTCTTCTCGGCGCCTCTTCCTCACTACTCTCTTCATCCTCACTACTCTCTTCACTTCCCTCCCCACTATCCTCTTCTTCTCCACTTTCCTCTTCCGTTATAAACCCCTCCTCCTCTGCGGCCTTCAAGGCCTTTTCTTCTTGTACGCGGGCATTTTCTTTAGCAGCCGCAAGTTTCCTCCTTTCATTCAAATCGCCCTTGTTTAAACTACTGGAAATCCCAACTGCAGTTGAGACTTTCGGAGGTGGCGCAATGGTAGGTGTTTCTTCTACATCGCTCCCCGAATCTGAGGAATCATCTTCTTCAAGATGAGCTTTTCCAGGTCGATATCGTGACGGTTTTATTGGATTCGCAGTCATACGTTTGGCTGACATTTTGGAATTTGATAGTATGTCGATGATAATCAGAATTTCCTGATGGATTGAGTTGTAGATTGAATTATACTAGGAACTTTTGACGAGGCTGAAATATTGCAATAGGCTGCATGATATCCCTGCAACATATTCATGGGACTTGAGAGCTTAGATCACCAAGCAAGCCAAGCTAACAACTAGCATGTTAATCACGTGACTATATCCTTTCATCATCCAAGGTACGGAAGAAAAGTCACTTACTTCAAACGTTGATATCAAATCAAGCAAGAGTAGAATGTTATTGAAGTAAGGGACCATATTAGTCTTCAATGTCACATTTCCAAGTATTGGTAGTGAGATAACCTGGCTGAGTTTAGTTTAGACTTCTATGAAAAACATTGGGTAAGTTTAGTCTAGTGGACGACAAATATGTATTTGAGATGTATGGACTGCATAGTTTACCTTGCGTGTCTGTTTAATTCAGATATGCATGTCTATATTGCAAAGGCCCACGAACCATAAGCCTATATCTACTTTGATGCACTTCATATATGATGATCAATACCTCCACCCTCTATCGTTCTACCGAATTACCCCCCTTTCAGTACTCAATCAGGATCCGAAAGTGCCATATTCCTGCCAGTCCAATCACGGTTTATTGGTATCAAAGTCATCAAATCATTCTGAATATGAAGCCCCTTTTCCGTTCCATTCAACGCCAGTTCGCCGTGCAAATGCAAGATTTCGTTTCGGATTCACAGAATCTCATCATCATCCTCTACCGGTGCAGGTAGCGGGGTTGGGTGAACCGCAATGGGTGCAACTGGTGCAGCTGAAGTATCATCCATCTCAACCTCCCCTTGCGATTGAACGTCCTCCATATCCTCCTCCTCGGAGACCTCGTTCTCTCTATCCATTGCTGCTTGAACAGCTTCCTGTGCCTTCTTGTTCAAAGCCTCCCAATTCTTCGCTCTTTCTTGAACATTTCTTCCTCTGTATTTGCTCTTCTCTATTTTCGTCGATGTCCTATCCATGATAGCTTCTGCTCTGTCCATTCCCTTTTCTTGTCGTCTCTTCGCTTTTGAGCTCAATTGTGCCTTCCTTCCACTTTTTTTCTTGGATACACCTGCGCCTTGATGCGGGGACAAAACTTGTGGGTGATATACAGTTTCTACTGGAGCCTTGATATTTTTCAGAGACTTATCGGTGTCGATACTTGGAGAAGATGCACGTTTTGCTGCACGAGAACGCACGGAGGTAGCTGATCGTTTTTATTAGACCTTATTTAAAAAAGAATCAGATGTTATAAGTTCACTTACAAGCCTTGTTCTTCAAAGGAGCAGTTTTACCCATTGTTGTAGATGTAAAATAAAACAAATATATATTGTTGTTGTTATTGTTGTTATTGTTGTTGTTGTTGCTTTTTTTTTCTTTCGAGTCTTCAGTCAAAGATACTCACTCCCTCACTCGTTGGATAAATAATTATTATTTAATTTTATTGTGGGGTACTCTGCACACTAGTCCCTTGATCCACTTTAAAATAATGGGCCATGATGACTAAGCTGGTTCCGCACACTATATTCTCTTACGACGAGTATGATACTAAACTAGGGTGCGCTTACTACCCACTTGGCTTTTACGTCTTTCAGTTCCAAGGTTATTATTAGGTACGATAGCAACAAAGCATAACGCCTGTCGAACTTCTTCGAATTCTTTACAAACTTTTCCCATGCCTAACAAAGTTGCTTTGGATTGCTTCAGATACTCAGACTAGGCATTCCATCAAAAATTATGCTACACAATCACAGACGACCGCCCTAAATGTGATTTAACTTCGTCGCATTCTTCGCCTACAATTCTTAAACGACTCGTCAGATATCCTATACAATTTATTTTCATTTCTTTTGCCCCAGGATGAATCCTCATAACAGACGAATGCATGATCTCTTCGATAGAGATCAATTTAGTGTGGACGATTATCATCAAGACTATCAGGAAGGATTATATCAGAAAGAACCTATCAGAGTAGGAGTTATCTTGTCGGTTCTAGCTATCGTCATTGCATTGGTCTATCAAAGCCTCATTAGCCTCGACTATGATCTCTTACCTTTCTCACAGTTAGCCTGGAACGCTTTGGTATATATAACACCTACTTCACTAATCGACTTTGCCGACAACTACTCGAACCCTCTACATATACGAAACCCAAATATGTATCCACAAACACTTGCTCAGAAGAGCGAGGCGATGCGCCGTATATTCGGAATTGAAACCCCCGGTGGTATTATAGATTCAGTCGCAAATGCTGGTAGAAGAAGACTTTCAATTCTCCCTCTCATCGGATTGGGAGTTGCGGGAGGACAAGAAACGCCTGCCGGCTTAGGAAATTGGGATAATTCCTGCTATCAAAACAGTATCTTACAAGGACTGGCATCATTGGATTCGTTGCCAGACTTTCTCGAAAGTTTTCGAAATGAGGGACCCCTACGGCGTGATGGCCCAAAGCCAGAAGATATCAAAATGGCTAGTGCTTTGCAGGAATTGATCACAACTCTAAAGGACCCATCTAATAACGGAAGGAGGGTTTGGACACCGGCAACCCTAAAGAATATGAGCAGCTGGCAGCAACAAGATGCCCAGGAATACTTTTCAGGTCTTCTTGGCGCAATAGACAAAGAGCATGTGGCAACAGCAAAGTTGGGTAGAACTTCAGGCTTGGAGCAGGTAAATTTATCTAAGAATACGGCAGAAGAGGTACCACAAACTCAAACCTTACCTCCAAATCCTTTGACTGGACTTACTGCTACAAGAGTCGTGTGCACAAAATGTGGCTATTCAGAAGGCTTGAAAACAACCCCATCCCTTTGTCAACCTTTGATTGTAGGAGAAGGCCGGGAATATGATCTCTCTCAATTACTCCACGAAGGCTCAAAGCTAGATTTTGTTAATGGCGTATATTGTGAAAGATGCACGCTGCGAAAAAGTGAGGGTTTACTTCGTACATTAATGGAGCGACTTGTGGCCGAACCAGTGGATAGTCGGATTCGTACCAATACATCCGACCGACTACGAGCCGTCACTGAAGCATTAGAGGATGATGACTTTTCGGAAAAGACAATCAAAGACAAGTGCAAAATACCCACCGAAAAATGGGTAACAGTTACCAAATCAAAACAAGATGTAATTGCTCGGCCGCCCAAATCTTTGGCCTTACATCTCAATCGAAGTACTTATGGGCCTGATGGGGAGTTGACCAAGAAGACGGCTGCTATCCGCTTTCCCAAACATCTCGATCTTGGCCCATATTGTCTCGGGAGTGTTGGAGGAAGTGAAGAAAATCCCAGTGAGGAATGGCTCTTAGGCCCCTATTCCTCTATGGTTGCTGGAATACAACAAAAGTCTCGAGTTCAAGGTCCATTATACGAGTTAAGAGCCGTTATTACGCACTCTGGAAGACATGAAAATGGGCATTATATATGCTACCGAAAACATCCTGTTCCAGATACTAAAACTGACGAGGATGGCAACAAAAGGGATCAATGGTGGCGTTTAAGTGACGATCATGTCATGAAAGTCAGCGAGGAGAACGTACTGGCGCAAGGAGGAGTATTCATGCTCTTTTATGATCAGATAGAACCCGCTGTTCCTTCTCCGCCTACGACACAGGATGGAGTCACAGAAACTCTTACATCAATCTCACCAAGCGAAATAACTGAAGATCATGATGATCGAGAGGCCATTGCTTCAGAACTTTCGGATGCAGATGAAGATGTAGAGCAAGGAGAAGAAGAGAAATATAGCCCGACCAAAGCCATACTAATTCCTCAAGCGGACTTGGGATCCAGGAAAAAAGATAGGGAAAGGGATAGTTGTGAAGGGGTGAGGGAGGGGGGTATGGGGGGTTTGGTCATGGTATAAACTGGGTGTCAAAGGGAACTCAAAGAGGAAAGGAAAATAAAGGCTTCAGTTAGGTTAGGCAAGCTGAATGGGAGGTGTTAGAGGAGGGGCAATGTACTTCTGCTTGTATGCATAGCGTGGCGTCTGGATTGGATTCGATTGGGTTGATGGGATATGGCTAATGGACTGTAACGAGCGATTACATATTATCCAATACTGCTTTGATAATGCAGACGGTTCAAATATAGGAGCCAGCCCTACAGCTGGCAGGAGCAAGGTTAAGTAACGATAAAAATAAATCTATACTATCCGAATCAATTTGATTATTATCCTCATTATCCTTTAGCTTCCTCATAGAAACTTCCACCTGCTACATCTAACACATTGAACAACATTAGATCAATAAATAGATTGGGGTTTGTTATTGGAAGAATATTCCGAAAAACTTCGGATGATATTAATTTAGAAATCAGATCTGACTGAACCACAATTCTACATACTTTAACTATAATCTGAATACCTCGGCTCATGTTGGTTCATTAACTAAATCGAAGTTGATTATACTAATTTGCATTCACCTCGCTCTTAATGCCCCTGAGAATAACACTTCGATAACCAAATTACAGCTTCACATTTGGATATCTAGAATGATATCGTATACTCTGAATACCTACTTCATTTAACATTGGTTCAAAGAATAAATCCAAATGATTCATCTCGGACAACTCGGACGGCTCGACTTCGCTCTGCTACGCGTCGCTTCGGCACCGTTTATACAGTACTGTATTGTTGTAAATCTAACATCTAAAACGCAATTTTGGAGCACTCCGGCCGCGATGTAGAGTGTCGGATATCGCTCGGAGGTTTCGGAGTGTACCTGTGTAGGGTAAGAGATTTGAGTTTGAGGGGATGGGTTTTTGGCGGGCGGGACATGCCGTACCGGTAGGGACAGTAGGGCCGCGAGGGCTAGTGTGGATGTGTGGACGGATGAACGGATGCAAGGCTGATTCTTCGAGATTGGGACTTACATTGTTGCTTGGATGGTTGGATGAGAGATCTAGAAGGTTGGGCTGAAAGAGGGGCTAGAGGTGAAATTCTTTTCGTTTGACCGAGGGAGAGAGATTTAGATGGTGAAGGAAGGTGTCGGTATTGTCTTGTGGGAAGAGATGAATGAATGAATGGGGATGCTAATACTGTACAGTAGATGGCGTTAATATTTATTATTGGGACTTGAGATAAGGTTTCAGATATACTCGAGTCTGGACTTGAAATGAGGTTCTGGTTCGACATATCAATATGTTAAAAGTTAAGGGACAGTTCACTCTTCATCAAACTGCCTGTCTAGTTCTCACTTTATGGTCACGAAAAGATCTGAAACGATCTAGAAGGTAATATACATCGGCCGGGAAAAGATTAGATCTTTAATAAAGTTTACTAATATTAGAATCGAAAATTCAGCCGGAACACAATTCAGACAGAAAACCAATTGCTATGTATCTAAGTATGCACAGTATGTATCCTATATTTGAGTCGTTTAGCCAGCGCAAACGTAGAAACGGTTAAATGAATGATGAGTGATGGATGATGGATAATGGATGAATGATACTACTATGTAAAACAGAGTCATTACTTGTACTATAACAAACCAAATATCGCTCTGCTATCAATATAATAGATATGCATACTCCATACAGTATCTTCTATCTATATTACTTACTATATGTAAGACTTACCTACCCAGGGATATACATAACGAACAAACTCTATATCTTTGATCGGAATCTACATCCGCAAATCTTGATTTATATTAGAACTAGATTATCTCAGGATCTTATTTCAAAGATTGATTCATCCACCTAGATGATACCTGTATTTTCATGCCAATAACTTGCTTTGTTACATCTTTTGGGTTTGCTATTATGATTCACTGATATTCATTCAGACTTGTTAGACTCAACCCCAATTAGTAAGCACTTAGTCATATCAAATGGATTGAAAATCTAATCTATCTAGTACTTGTACTTGTACTCTAGAATAAGATAACTTCATATTTCAAGGTTATTAATAACAATTAGATTTCCCTTTCTTTTAGATATATATCAAAGAAATCTTTTCTCTTCCCTTTATAATCTAAGCAACGATCGTCTAAGCCTTTCGACCTACTTATTATTGGCTATACTAGATACTATTCGTCTACTTGAGTATGTCTACGGAGTACTAAGTAGGTATCTATCTATCTACTTACTACCTGCTTATTAGATATCTAATATCTTTTCACGCTCGTTATTATTATTTTTATCTTTCTTCCATTACATCTATATACATATTAATTATATTTCAATTAAATTATATTTTATAATAATAACTATACGTTCTAATTCTGAACTTCGTTTACAATCTACCATCTACCATCTACCTACTATCTACCCATCTACCATCTACCCATCTACTAATAATTAATTTCTACTGTCTACTTGTATTTACTGTTGTACATCATACTGCCTACCTCCTCCTTCTTCACAATAAATAAATTCAGCCTGTCAGCTTTCAATCCTCAAATCCTCCGTTCGGATCCTATCCTGAAACTGTCTTACTGCACCCAGGGCTAACCAAATAAATACACGCCTCTTGAATGTCATATATACGTCATACGAAAATACCAAATACAGTAATAAAACTCCCAAACTCCTTTGGACTGTTATGGGTATCTTGCGACATAATTCAAACCATACAGTTGGAGTGGCTTCAGAGAAACTTCCTCTTTCACAACGCATTCGAATTTGTATTAGCCAACATTCACCTGTTCATATTCATCGACATCATATTCATCATCACGATACCATGAATCCGAATCATAAAACTAGTGGTGCTCTCTCGCCTCCAGCTACTCTTGAAAGATCGCAATCACAGATTACCGAGACACCGAATAAAAGGCAAAGCTCGATTTTTGAGAGAAGGCCAAGTACTTCAGATAAACCATCACTTTCTGTATCAACCACATCTGCGAAAACTTCTCCTTCCAAACGACATTCGTTCATTTCACCTATACTTACAGGTCTCACTGTCAAGTCGGACTTCATGTCACAGAAGCAAAAATGTTCGATTCCGCCTTATCTCAGCCTATCTTCAACGGTATTGGGGGGTAAATTTATAGCTCTCAGAAATCATGAACAGACTCTGAGGACCATGCCAAATACTTTGTTGTATCATCCTGTCGTGCTATTGCGCAATAGATATAGCGATGTGTATCCCTGGGAACATCATCGCATTAATCTAGAATCTCAACAATTCGGCTATATCAACGCATCGCCCATCTCTCTTCGAAATGCAAATGGAAATGGAGAGGAACAAGAAAATTATATTGCAACGCAGGGACCACGGGATAATGGATATGATGGTGGATTATTCTGGGAGATGTGTTGGCAGGAAAATGCCGAGGTTGTAGTTATGCTTACGAGGCCGGTGGAGGATGGGAAGGAAAAATGTGGTGTTTATTATGCGGAGGAAATTGGAGAAGCCAAGATGGTTGGGGATTGGGAGGTTAGATGTGAGGGGAAGGAGGAAGAGGGGGGAACGGTTAGGAGGACTCTGAAATTAAGGAGGATTGGGAGGGATGCGGCCATGGCCAGTGTCAGTACGAGGAGTAGTTCTAGTGCTGAGAATTGGACTGTCGAAAATGCAGAAAATGCAGAGACTACAGACACCGCAGAGACTGCAGAGAATACAGAGAATACAGGTGCTACAGCGACTGCAGGAGAGAGAGAATCGGAACCGGAACCGGAGTCAGAAACAGAACCTCAAGCAGAGGAATCAAAGGAAGAAGAAGCAGAAGTCGAAGAACGCACAATCCACCATTTCCTCTTTGAGTCCTGGCCCGATAACGATATTCCTCAATCGCCCGCCGATATTCATTCGCTCCTCACTCTCCTTGAGGTCTCCCGTACAGCCAACAATCATTCCACAACCCCCCGCATAATTCATTGCTCAGCAGGTGTTGGAAGAACCGGTACCTTCATTGCTCTAGATCACCTTCTAAGAGAATTAGATATGGGACACCTAGATGGGTTGGCCAAAGATAAAGACCCTGTCTATGAGACGGTGAAGAGGTTGAGGGATCAGAGAATGTTGATGGTGCACAAGGCTGCGCAATATGCAATGATTTATAGTGTTTTGAAGGAAAAGTGGCTAGAGAGGGAAAAGGAGAAGAGCCTGAAAGAGAAAGAGAAAAATGTCGAAGCTGGTATTGAGGTTGAGACTCCCGGAGGTAGCTTGGCGAAAAAGCGAAAATTGGGTGGTGCAGGTGAGGAAGGAAGAAGTGGTGGTGGTGTGAAGCTATTACATACTTGAGATTGCTCTCCTCTGGCATGAATAATCTTCTTCAACGACTCTTTAGTTTGGGAATCGTGGATTGAATATGAGACTGTATACTCTCAAAAACAACCTGGACCGAACTAAATCGTCACGGAACGGGGAAGTCTATGACAATTGTATAAGATATGCGTAACGAATGATTCGCAAGGGAACGGCTGGTCGGACTTGCGCACCCATTTATTTTGAGGCGTTGGGGTTAGCATTGGCATCAGCATCAGCATTAGCATTCATTTGATTGGATTGGATTGGTTGGGAGGTAATAGAGAAAAAGCGCATGGATTGCGATCTTTTCCGCGATGTTTTTTGGATTGGGATAGGGATATATGGCTAGGACTCGAGGAGATTTGGATTACATGGATAGACCTGCCATCAAGCTTGTCTATTATCTTTTCACTTCTTCTTCAGCTGATTGGCTTTTCACTATCCGTTCTGCTAGTAAACAGGTTCGGTTTATTTTCTATAATGTGTTGATGGCTTAATGGCTTGTTTCTTCCCTTTCTTTTTTCTGACTTTTTATATACCCTAATTAGCATTTATTCTAATTTATTCATTTGTGGAGGCGAAGGACATCTTGAGATGTCATCAGAGATTAATGAGAGGGGTGGTTGTATTTGTACGTGCATACATAATACATATATACCCAACAGTCAGGATGTCGTTGTACGAAACTTTAGTTTTAGCAATAACAGCAGTAGCGGTGGTTCGATAGGAGATCAATGAATGAATTGCTATAGTATGAAAGGATCTATGGTTTCTGTGGCTAGTAATTGTCATACTCGTTGTCCTAAAGTTTTGGCTGATTTGCAGTTGGAAAATGAACGTGATTTACATACATCGACTTTCGAATACCTCTTCCGTGGGTCGATGGCAACACGCACAACTCATAAAATACCATATCTCATGAATTACAAGATCAACCTATCCCTTAGCAATAGCATAAATGCCAATCACTAGAAAAATCAAACCCTTCAATCAAACACAAGAACATCATCCCAAACACCTCCCTCTAATAATTTCGCCATCCTCCTCAACAAAAACAAATCTCAAATCCACCTTCTCTCGCTTCAATCCTGCCCCATACGCGCCGCTAGAATTCAGTTTCGTCGCCTCCCCTAAGTCATGATCCCCCGGTGCAATCACCGGAATCATTGTCTGCGGCACCGTCCTAAAGATTGATGGATTATGTGAGGGAGTCGTTCGATTTGCGTGGGTAACATGTCGTGGAAGTGTTGTGTTTGAGTAGGGGAGAGTATTCGTGAGATTTGTTGGTGGTTATATCAAGGGGCGAGACTGGTTGGGATGAATTCGTGTGGTTACTTGGAATTAATATTGGGGAGAGGAGAGGGTGGAAAGATAAGTTTGGAATATGGAGAGAGCTATGGGAAAGGGAGGTTGAGGAGCTAAATGTTGTTTCTTGTTGTTTGGGCCAGGGTTTCAACGCGATGCGAGTAGCTGAAGGGGTGTTGAGTCTAGGATTGGGGTGAGTAAGGGGAATTGAATTGTTCGCAAGAATACAAACGAGAAAGTACAACAATAGTATAAAGCCATCAACGAACTCTTCGCCCCCCTCGCTAACTTCCTCCCTTTCTCATTTTCCCTCAGAATGGGCTCGGGTGTGTTGGCATTACTTCCCATTCTATTCATCGACAAGAAAATTGAGCAGAAATCGGATGCGCATAGCGTCTTGAAGTGTATTAGCCTCGTTAATAAGACCAAGGCATTGATCCTTGAAGTTGTGGTCTTGGGGAGGCCTTGGAGTTGCGAGTTTGCTGACTGGAATTGGTATTTTACGGGGTATCATGTGTCGTTGTTGTTTGTTGGATAAGTATGGAAGTGCCAATTGTATCTTTGCAATATCTGACTCGTATTTGTTATACCTTACAGTGCTTAGATCTTCGATGTTCTGAAAGTCCATTTTTGGTGATGGATGGGAGGATGGTGCTAGAGACGTGTGACGGATTACGGTATGCTGGAATTCTGGGGCTTGAAACTTGTTATATGCAATGCATGTGTTTATAACGTGGTTATCGAGGCTCACAGAGAAGTTTGGGAATGGAATCCTGTTGGACAGAATAAACTTTGGCAGAGTGTAAATAATAAGAGATGATTGGATGATAGTGATGTTAACTGGACTTCTCAAAAGATAATGCGTGAACTCGCTACTTGGATGGAAAGATATAAAGCAACTCCACTTGTGCAGTATCATGTTAGGTATGCATGACTTGAAAAAATCTGGGATAGGAGTTGCAGGTCAAGATAGCTATTGGCTAACTATTATTGTTAATTTAACATTTTAGAGCGCGAACCAACTTCTTGGGTCGTTGGAGTGGATCAGGAGACTGGTAATCCAACTGTTGCGGACAGGAAGACAAGAAAGCACTGGTGACCGGCGAACATTGACTTCACCCAGAATTTTGAGACAGAGATCAGTTTAGTATCTACTTTCATTAGATTCTCGTACAGAAGTTCATGATGTAATGTATAAGGTCTGACCAGAAGCTCCGCACGCCGCAGATTAATGACCAATCAAGATCTGGCGCCACGATTACCAGGAACAAGATAGCGTCTAAGTGTCTTTTTCTGAGCACTTTTTCCTAGCCATCCGATTTGGAGAGGGAAAATAGTATCATCTTGATGGGTCAGGAGGGAGCTGCTATATGGATGATTTTTCCGGGGAGTATTTTGTGACCGTGACAGGTGAAGGATTTTTCTGGAAATTGTCTGCCTATGCGATGAGTAACGCGGTCTGTAAGACGAAATCATTCTTGGGTTACTGCTTTTAGATAGTGTAGTTTTTCCAATTCTGATGGGGAATGAGGTCAAAAAAGGTCGGGGATGGCGAGTTTAGGTCTGAGTGAAGATGCTGGGATATAGTTGGATTAGCTGAGATGTGATATGAGATTCCTGGGAGGACATGTGCTCTGGGTATATTTAGCAAGGCTTTTTATCATCTAATCCTCGTGGTTAATTCAAGAAAAAAAAATACTTACATTGCTTTAGAGCCTGCCATGAATGGACTGAACGCCTCATAGCTTAGTCTAACTCTTTTCAAATTCTTTGGGTAGTAACTAGCTTTCCAACAATTTATGAAATGCAATTCCGTCGACAGCTTCGCTCGTATTCTGCTCTTCATGCTAATTCCAAATAGCTTCTACTTGTTTCAGAAGGCTATATATCATGATAAATGGCAATGAAGCTAGACTTAGATTTGGTGGCTCAACCTTACGGAAATCAAGAATATCTGCCATAGTAGGGGCTAAGATCTTGTTGATATTATCATCAGCTTCCTCTCTATAAATGAAGCAGTGAGACCAAGAGGAGATACAAGAAGAGAACAGCTTAATCGCAACAAATATGGTATGTTGATGTTCCTACTAGCCAGCACTCATATCATCCTATACTCTATACATCACGCATCAAGAGACTGGCACCCAAAAACGTAATCACGCTATCAACATTCCAAACTCTTACTTCCAAAGTCTTCCCTTAGGATATCTTCTGCCTATGTCGAGAAACAATAGTTAGTAGTTAACAACATCCAGTGTCACCACAGAATGGAAATACTTCGCCTTGAGACTTTCACCCGTTTTATTTTGATTCTCAAGTTAATTGCAAAGGATGAGAATAGGACGTCGAATCCTAAAAAATGAAATCATTAATGTACTCTTCAGAGAAGAATGGATTAATTCCACCACGTCTTATATTATACGATGGCAATCATAATCTTGCATTTCTTTCATCTTTCCTCAATCATGATCAATCGATTATTCAAATACCAAAAGACAATTGCAAGAACTTGCCCTACCTACCTATCTATGCAAAAAACCATCCAAAATTTTAGCAACAATAGAAATAATATCGAGCAAAGCGAAGTGTGACAACATTCACTATCAAGCGCCAACCCAACGCATATGCATATGGAGAATAAGTAATTCTGCTGGGCATGCGCAGGGACATTTAGAACCATCTCGTCTAATTATTTCGAACCCCTAAAACAACCGAGTTTTCATCTATTCGCGCTCAATTTTCATTCACCGACAATCTATGAATTAGCCTCACGACTGGTATGGTATTACACTTTCTATTCATATGTTCAATTTCCATAGAGGCATTACGAATTTTTGAATTTGAGTTTTGGATTTTGATTTTGCATAGCATTTAGATATTCACATTGTAAGACTGTGTTGGGTACGGTGTGCATTGGAAGGAGTCCATAGATTCTATACGAATTATTTTGGAGAGTAACAAATCCTTCATTATTTATCGATGTCTTTTAGAATTTTCCCATCGAATAAAGGCAAACCACATGTAGACATTCGCTGTTTTCTCATTACAATATAGTATTAATATAAAAAAAGTGCGAATAGCATATTCGCATAATGCTGCACAACCCCTTGGCACAGCTCCAAGGCTTGTTGTATGATGCTAAAGCGCTATTTCCGTTTCCATCTCCAATCCCATCTTATAGGAGCAGAGACAAGACACTCATCCCCTCCTCGATTCCCTCCTACTTTCTCTACTCCTATCTCTTTTCCTATCGCGATCTCTATCCCTGTCCCTATCCCTCCTATCTCTACTCCTACTTCTCTCTCTTTTCCGATCCCTATCTCGACTTCTACTTCTCTCCCTCCTTCTCTCTCTATCCCTATCCCGACTGCGACTCCTATACCGCCTAGAATGCCCATCTCTGTCTCTATCTCTCCTATCATCCGGCGACCTACTCCTCCGTCTAGATCTATCATCATCCCTCGATCTCCTCTCCTTGTCCTTATCTCTCTCCCTACTCCTTTCCCTTTTCCTCGGTGGACTCCTCGCCGCCGCACTTTCCTTCCGTTCAGTCGCACCAGGTACATATCGATCGATATTAATAGGGCTAGTACTCCTTTCAATCCGACTACTTCGTCTCGCGGTAGGTGATCTACTTATCGGCCGAGATTCCCTCCTATGATTTTCCCTATCTCGAGAAATTTCTCGTTTCCTGGTTGAAACAGGACTGCTCATTCTAGTATCATCCTTTGGTCTAGGCGTAGTAGCAACAACTTCTTCCTTTCTAGCAGATAGACTAGGTAGCTGTGGTTGATTTTTTCGTTCCTCATTCCACTTTCTAGCTTCCTCTGCTCTCGCCTGTGCAGCAGCAAGTTTAAAGGCCTCTGCCTCGGGATTTGAATTGTTCACCCTAGTTACACTATTATCTCCACGTCTCGTATCACGATCTCGGTCCCCTAGCCGGTCACGGCTTCTTGATCTATAGCTTCTCCGTCGGTCTCGAGACCTTGATCGAACACGCCTTTCATCACGGTCTCTACTTGACCTTCGTCGTCGATAGTCGCTTCGATCCCGGTCTCGGCTATCTCTTCTGTCTCGATCACGATCACGATCCCTGCTGTCACGGCGTTTTCTATCATCTCGATCCCTACTTCCACGTCGAGAACGTTCGTCTTTATCTATTCGGTCATCATGGGTTATTTCTGCAGCCTTGGATTCCTCCTTAACCACAGTAGCATCTTTAGTAACTTCGTGACTTTTAATATGTTGAATACTTCCTTTGTCATAACTTGATTCTCTCGTCTTTTCTGCAGCAGGCTTCATATCGGTAAGTTGGGGTGTCTTCGAGCCGGATTCCTCCTTAATCTTAGCGATGGCAGTCTTCTTAAGTTCTGTTGTTTTGGATGGATTATCTCGAGATATTGGTTTTATGGCCGAGGCAGGCATTGCCTTTCGAGGAGGGGGTGCCAGGGTCTCATCAATCTCCAGCTCTAGTTGGTGCCTAGACCGCTGTGCAACCTTTTTGCCCTCTTTCAGAAGATCGTTAAGTGCCTCTTGTTCGAGACGTTCAATTTCTTCCTTAGATAGCTCTGGCTTCGGAGCAGGCGTTCGAACACCGGCAGAATCTCTGCGCCTACCATCATCATATCTTCTTCTTCGATCATAATCCCGATCCCTGTCTCGGCCCCTATCTCTATCACGGTCGCGATCACGTTCTCGTTCTCGTTCCCGATCTCTATCTCTGTCGCGGTCTCGGTCTCGATCCCTAGCTCGATCTCTCTCCCTCCTCTCCCTCCTCTCCCTGTCCTCCTTTTCCCGTTTTTTCTCCCGCTCCTCCTCCGCCTCCAACTCTGCCTTTTTTCTAGCCTCCCTCTTCCTCTCCTGATCTGCCTCAATCCTCTTCTCCTCCTCTCTCCTCTTCAACTTCTCCTGCTTCCTCTTCTCATCCGCAATTTCCTTTTCCTTCTCCCTCCTCGCTTCTCTCTCCTTCTCCCTCAACTCTCTCTTCTTCGCGAGTTCTTCTGCATACTGTTCTTCCGTCTTGCCACCTCTCAAGAACTCCTTTTCCGCCGCCTCTTCCCCAATATCATTTTTGCGAATCGTGCGAACTGCTTCCTCAATCTCTGGAACATATGCCTGAATCAATTTTTCAATTCTCGCCTCCGCAGTTTGATATGGACCTGCGCGATCCACAGCTCCTTCAATAAGTAACATGGCTTTATTGCGATCCAATCTGAGTAACTGCCTGGGATCCTTTTCTAATTGCTCCTCGGCAACATTCAACAATGAACGCGAAAAGCCCTCCTCAAAGTCCTATATTATTCACTTGTAATTAGCATCATGGCTATTATCTAAAGAGTCCATCCCAAAAACCTCGAGGCGCAAATAGACTCTAGAAATAGTTTCGAAATACATACACCATTCTCCAAGTCTTGCCAAATCTTCGTCTTCAACTCATCATAAGTACCCTTTTTCTTATATGTATGAGCCAAGCCTTCAATAGCTGCTCTCGTCGCAGATGCAAGTGGTAATTCTGACGTCTTTACTTTCTTTCGCGGCGGAGGCCCAGCATGCCCACTATCCTTTTTATATGAAGAAGCCATCGTTGTCAAACTCTCCGCAAATCCGAGTTGGTTTTCTTGAATTGTTATCACTTTGACTCCATATTCAAAAGGCAAAAATCGTGCGAAAGTTAAAAAGGGATGAAGGAACAAACAAGGTCTAATAAAGCAGAGAAGCTCCAGGCATGGCCGCAATCGATTTCGATAAACGCGATCACGTGTCACCAATCAAGCCATCGCGCTAGCGTGAAGTGACCTTCGACAATCACCCATTCCGAGTGAATCCTGGAGTAGAAGCTGTAATTGCGACTACACCACTCATCGTACGCATCTGCAGGTCTCCAGTCCGACTGTGCAGTTCACACCAAAGCCAAACGTTCAATTATCTATCCAAAAAAGTCACCTCATATCATAAATCAATCATGGTTCACAAAGTTCTCTTCTGGACTGGCTTTGGTATGTTTACCTCTACCCCTCTTCTTGCACTTCTCCCCGATTTCCCCTCTCACCCCCTCCCCACCCATTGAACTGCATCTGATACCCTTCTTCCCAGGCCTCGCTGTCCGTGCTTGGCAACTCGGCCTCGAGATGCGACCATTTTTCAACCGACAATCCCTCTGGGTTTACCCTGTCTTCGGCGGCGTCGGTGCTTCATTTGGTTACTGGTTACAGGGAGTAGAGAGTCGACAACAGGCTATTCTTGGTGCGAGACGGACGGCTATTCTAGAGAAGAGGGCGAGGAGGAAGGAGAGGGAGGCTGCCGAAGAGTCGTAGGGGATATATTAGAATGTGGTGGGATAAGGTGCCGAATACGAAAGTGAGAATAGGAATGGGACTCGATGGACTGGCAGGAGAGGATCGAAACCAGATGTCGGAATTGTACAAAGTTTTGCAAGCAATTGGTCAATGAAAAAGAAATCACTCATACACTTCAAAGACGAACATGAATTCTATACATGATAGAATATCTCAATTTGGCTCACAGACTTTACAGCAAAATTGAAATGAACTTGGGGCATTTTGTTTCATCCAGCCATTGAATCATCATACATCAGGTGTGAAATTCGGTATTATCCAAACTATTTTTTGAACTACTTTGAACGTCCGCTACATGAAATCATGTTTCTTTTATACTATTTATATCTCCAATTTCTCAATGCATTCACTACTGAGCTTCGTTCCCTAGTCTATGAAGCACCGGCACAGAAGTCGTTGGAATATTTCCTGACTCCGTGACAATCATTTGGATATACTCGGCCGGTGTGACATCATACATCGGATTGCAAAGTTGAAGCTTCTTAACATCCATCCAATTCTCCAGTGGTCCTCCAGCGATCACAAGCTCGTTTGCTGGCGCAATCTCATTGTGAACGATCGAATCCAAAGCTACCCGATCAGAAAATTTGATGGTCTCGCAAAGAACGATGACTGGCTTGTCAGCTTCTGAAGCTTCCATTGCAACCAAAGCTGTTCCTATCCTTGAATATAATCGTCCGTTTGTCATCATTGCGTGAGCACCTAACAGAACTTTGGTAACATCTTGGATGTTGTGACTTAATCCTTGAATCAGACAGTACTTGACTTCGATACCTAGGCTGACAAGTGCTGATGCCAAGTGTTTCCCCTCATGTAAAGGTCGGGAGTCAACTACAATGACTCTAAATTTCTTGCCCATCTCGTGAGCTTTCGCTAACGCTCTTTGCACCAGACTGCTTTTGGCGTAAGTTAATATAACATCACCATCTCTAATCTTCTCTGCAGTGGTATCGGCGATGACCTTATCAGCAAAAGTAACTCTCTCGCGCATAAACACATCGATGGCATCACAAACGCTCTCCTTCGCGTCAGCTTCCGACAGGTCTGGGTCGATTTTTGATATCTCGAGCTTAAGCCAGCGGATAGCATTTCCCATGGATACTGAAAGTGGTCGACAAGAAGCTAAGTACTCAATTTGAGGAGAAAGAACATGTGGGATAAAATGGCGGGTAAGACTTGCTCCTACAGGGGTTTTATAAGATTCGACAACCTAGAGGAGGGTAAGAAAATGGCAAATAAATCTAGATATATATGCAGGAAATTGAGAAGAGATATAAAAGTAGATTGTATGAATTCCGGTACATAAACTCACTCTTTTAAATGCCTGCAGTGTTGCCACGAGTCTCGCACAACTACCACATATTGTGTAATTGCTCATTTGCAGCCCAAGGGCAAGAATAGCAGGATGAACGTCTTTTCCAGCCCCAGCAATTGAAGCCGTTCGAGGTTTATATAAATGTCTGAACAAGTCCACAGTCTTGTCTTCCACCTTTGGCACTTGTTCAACTGGAGCGGATTTTGCCGGTCCTCCTCTAACTGGTAAATTTCGCACTTCTGCGCCCTTCTTAGGCTGAGCTTTTCCTCCTTTCGCGGCTTCGCCCTTTTGTCCTGCTACTGCTGCCGCAGGAGTCGCACTTTCAGCTCCTGCTTTGTTCTGTACTGCTGCAGCTCTGCGTGCGGCTTTCTCTTCCTTTGCCCTTTTTTTCAGTTCTGCAGCTGATAATTTTCCTCCTTCAGGGGCAGATGTCGCAGGTGTCTTTGTATTTCCCGGTTTTGCATTTGGGGCTTTGGATTGTGCTGAGGGTGTAGACTCCATACTCTCTGGCTTCGGTTTAACAGTGTTGGCAGGGCTTGTAGCCACGGGTGACTCCTCGGCAGACATTGTAGTCCTTAATACAAAAATGATATCAAGGCCAACTCAAGATAGCTCCGTAACTTCAGCTCTAAGCTCACCAGAGTTGCGGTCTGCTGCGACTGTGTTATGTGATTTGGGTGTTGCGAAATAGGCTGTCGCTGTCGCAGTAAATTCGAGGTGAGTCACTTCCAATGACGAGATTGGCAGGGTCAGTTTAGCTTAAGAGTGATTGAGCCTTTGAGAGTATAATATGAATATGATGCTTGGTCGAGAATGGGTGTTGACCTGGAATGGTTGAAATCACTTGCTTTTTTTCGTTCGATTATCAAGTTGTGTATCAAGATTTCTTCATTAATATTGTACCAGGCTGAAGATTTGAAGATGCTAGCGCCATTTTATCCCTGCAGGCCAAAACGCGGGGCATATGATTGAAATGCTTCGGCCTCGCGTTACCAAGCCAAGGTTAGTTGATCTCGGTTCAGGTAGATAAAATTCAGGGGAGATCTACTACCGAGTTGATCATGTTTTGATGTCCGTTAAATGAGATATGGAATCCATGCTATCTTGCAATAAAGTGTGTATATTTATATTGTGATGAGCACATATCAAATAGTAAGTCGAATCACCTGCATTGAATCTTGTGTTATTTTCAACCAATATAGAAAATTTATCTTGGCATTTAAAGATCAATGCGCTCATAAGTTTTGTCTGGGTTTGAATGCTTTCTCCTTTTCGTGGCTCCAAGATTCAAGAAATATGGATGTTATGAGATAAGCATTCCAATAATCTATCATGTTTGATTGAAGAGTCTAGTCGTGCGGAGACGGCCTCTCATATAGAATATCAATCCGCCCATTTACCTCAACACCTCAAGTCCACTCATATCGCGATTGTCTCCCTCCTGCTTCTAACTCCCTTGAATCTTAACATCCTCCTTTCCACCCCCCTTCTTCGTCGTCGGCGCCACTCTCCCCTCAAAACATAGAATTGCCTGCGCCCCAATTTTCCCCTCCATCTTCCTACCCTCCTTCGCCCCCTCCACTTCTTCCACAAACTCTCTAATTCTTCTAACCACCTCTTCCGCCTCCTCCATCGTAGCCTTCCTGCCCTTCTTCTTGCCAGCGAGTAAAACCTCAACCTTATTCCCCTTCTCCAAAAAATCCCTAATTTTCCCTAATCTATGCCCCAGATCATTTTTCTCAATCGCCCAATTCATCTCAATCGTCTTGACCACCGACGCTGGATTCTTTCCTTTCTTCTGGGCTTTCTTCTGCAGATGCGCCTCTTTTTTATCAATAATCCGTGCAATGGGCGCTTCACCTGGCTCGCCCATAGTGATCACTTGTAGCATGTGTGTTTTTCCGATTAACTGTTCTGAGAATCTCGGCCGTGGAACGCGGAGGTTCGAGTTTCTGTTCTGCATTCTTGAGGCGGAGAAATGGAGCCAAGATATCATCATCCCGTGGAAGTCGTTGTTCGGGGACTACATTTGAAGTTGCTTTGAAGACGGTGCGACGTTGAATAGGTGAAAAGTGAGGAGAGCGGGTGAATTGTGTGGGTGGATGTTCAATGGGTGCAAGGAATACGCGGCGAAGGGCCGAAGCTGCATTAAATACACATCTTGGGTTTGACATGTTTGGGGGTTGTTATGGGTAATGTATGTTATTGCGATAAAGCTTGGAGAGAGATTGGTGGTGGGTGAGATGGAGAGAATTTATCATTTTGCTTATGTAATCTCGAATATACAGCAGATCACGGTATCAAAACATCCCCAAAGACTCCGGTTACAATCAAACTACACTTCAGATGTGTCAAATTCCAAATAAAAGCATGTCATGGTTTTTAAATCACTTCTCCGACCCCTCTCGCCCCTCAAATCTCATCCCCGCCTCTCTTCCCACCTTCCCCCTCGCATTCCATATGGCCACCGCAACATATCCTCCCGCTTCTTCCACACCACCAAACCCGATAGCAATAGCGGCCACCACCCCTTCCGGTATGTTACAGGTTGCATAAAAGCCATGTTCGCCGCACACGTTTACTACACCTACTGTTATTCCCTTGAAGCGGCCCAAGGGCCGTCCATGCTCCCGACCATATCCATACAGCACGACTGGTTTCTCATCGATCGAGCATATCGACGGGGAAAGGGTGTTCAGGTAGGAGATATTGTAACTTTTGATTCGGTGGTGGAGCCGGGGCAGAAAGCTTTCAAGAGGGTTTTGGGGTTGGAAGGGGATTGTGTTATGATTGGGACGCCGGGTAGTGGGGACGATCAGATGATCAGGGTGAGTGAGAAGTAGAGTGGTTTTGGGAGTTTGAAGAGGCTAATAGTCTATAGATTCCCGAAGGTCACTGCTGGCTGGTAGGTGATAATTTGGAATGGTCAAGAGATTCCAGGATGTTTGGCCCTGTGCCTATGGCTCTAATCAAGGGGAAAATAATCGCTAAAGTCCTGCCATGGAGCGAGAGCAGATGGTTCGAGAACGACTTCCAACCACTAGTAGATGACTTGTGAAATGTCGAGATAATCCTAAATAAATATCACGTCTCAATAAAATATTTTTGGATTCTCACAGAATAGCGATCAACGTGAAACGAAAGCACTTCGGATAAGATATTCGAGCAATAATTGAAATTGGATATCATAATGTCCTATCTAATTACATGAATAACAAGTAAAGTTCCATATGAGCTGTAGTAATTTGTTGAAGGGAGACGTCGTGAAAAGATATATTGTAATGACAATAGCCTCTGAAGGTTTGTCATAGAACACAGTAATAAAAGTTGTGCAGCGCCCCCGCTCTGCCAATGCTCGCTGCAAACTATTATGCCCTTGGTCATACTCCTAACACCGTGCCGTTCCCATAGCTAGATGCAAATAACAAAGAAATCTTTCTCGTGCAGGCGCTCAGCCTTCAATATGAGAGGACTTTCCACCTTGTCCAAGTAATTGTAATGATCTTTGAGCAAGTTGAATAACTTCTCCTTCACCATCTTCTTCGCCTTCGTCATCAGATTCGATTTGTTTGTCGGAAATAGTCTTAATCATTTGTACAATTTCTTCCGATTTCCCAATTAAACTTATTAGTTTTTGATCCTCAGATTCCAATAATTGCAGCAACGTCCAGATTGCGATATGTTGGAATGTTGGATCTCCGCTAGCAAGGAACCGCTGTAAATAACCATGAATGCCTCCGTGTGGCTCTGTCCATGCTTGAATGAAAATAGAGTAATCACCGACTGAAAATAATTAGCACTTAAAATTATGAAGGAGGCTTATCATTAAGACTCACCCTTGGAAGACAAGTTGCCAAGCGCCGCAGCACTGTTGCCTTGAACTTCAATGCTTGCGGAATCTGTCAATGGAATGAGGACATCGAATACCCCTAGATTGAGAAGCTGGGTCTTGAGCTCATCACTCAAGGCCAGTACAGCAATTGCGGCAGTCATTTCCGATTGGACACTGAGCGCCACATCCAGGACGAGTTGCTTGCATTTTTGAACGGCTCCAGCTTGTAGAACAAGCTCCTTGTTTCGGTCGGAACTAGCAGCAAGGTTGCGAAGTGTTGAAATGGCGTGGCATTGAATTTCCTCATTATCGGTGGAACCAAGTAAATCGACGAGTGGTTTTAAGAAGCCGGCATCTATAATTGGGGATTCGTTTAATGGGTGTATCGATATATTGCGTATACAAGCAACAGCTGAAAGAATTAGTGGTAGATATGAGGATTGTAAAAGTCGTAATAATGGAGCTAAACCGCGAGCGCGCACAATTTCCAGTTGATACTTCTCGTCGGAAGCAAGGTTTCGTAAAGCCAGGGCTGCTTGACATTGAACTTTGGGTGAGGATGAATCCATCAGGTTCACAAGAGACTGTATGAGTCTGTTCTCGTTCAAGGCGAGCTTTTTGCGGTTGTTAGCATCAACAGCGATATTACTCAAAGCTGTTGTGCAGTAGTATTGTACATCTACATCAGAAGAAGAGAGGAGTTGTACGAGTACGGGAATGGCACCAGCGTTAACTAGCTGCTGGCGATTTTCATCTAAAGATCATCAGTGTCTGTAAAGACAACGTCGAGAAAGTAAATACTTACCAGAATGTGTCATATTAAGTAAAGCACCAGTAGCATTTCTCTGTACGCGCATATCTTTCGATTTTGCTAGACGAGTAAGAGGCCCAAGTGCCCCTGATCGTGCGATCTTGGCCTTGTTATCCTCGTGTGTTGCCAAATTGGTAATACAACCGACTGCGTTACATTGCACCTCGACATTTGGAGACATCATCTGTCGAATGAGAGGTGTAAGGCCCCCAAGAAGTACAATTGCTACTTTGTTTTCCGCTAAGGCACGTGTTAGCTTGGTCCGTACCGAAAAGGGGGTCTAGCTCACTGTTAACTGCCAAATTCCCAAGAGCTGCGCTAGCCGCTCGTTGCACCTCGATATCGGGGCTTTGCAATAGGAACAGTATCGGTTCGAGGGTATCTCTATCTACTTCACGGACATCTGAAAGGAGTCAGTACGTAATCCTCTACACAAACGACAATCTATTCCTCTCGGCCCTGAAGATCCACCCGAGGAGTATTTGCATGGAAACGAGCCATCGTTGATGCAATCCATACACTTTCTGCCGAGTCCGAAATTGATTTTGAGCATCCGAACGGGTATACAACAAAGACGTACCTCGTTCCGTTATCTCAGCAAATGTTAAACTAGCACTTCGCTGAAGGTCGACATTGTCCGAAAACACCAAGGTGCTCAAAGCTCGTAGGGGTTCGCCAGAGAAAAAGTCGGTCTCGCCGCGCTAAGACTATTGTTAGGTATCAAGAATTCTATCAGTCTAGACCTTTCTTACGTTCTCGAGGTATTGTAGAAGGTCGGCCACCGCTTCCCTTTCGCTCTCTGCAAGCACCGGTTCATATAAGCCATCTCGGGATTTACCTGCATGATTCATAGTTGAGTAAGTGATTCAGACGATATGACCTCTGGAGACATACCTCCGCAGCAAGAAGAGCAGACACCACCCATTTCTCGATGTTGGTCCCGTAGGACAGATGATGTTGGATTTTGGAGTCGGTTTCAATTGTTTCTGTTGGAATGAAGGCGAGTGTTCGAACAAAGCGATGCTATAGGAAGGGGAAATGGCATAAATGTCGGGGATCGGATCGTGATGTGTTGTGTTGTGTTGTGTTGTGTTGTATTGTATTGTATTGTATTGTATTGTATTGTATTGTATTGTATTATATTATATTATAGGAAGGATCTATTGTCGTGTCGAAGGGGAGTAGCGATGCAAAATATTGAATGGTTGATTCTTGATAAAGAAGGTTCGAGGATTGAGTTGGCGGGAGCTTTTTGGTTTTCAAGCTTTCGGTCTTTCACTTACTTATTAATTGTACACCACCGCCGGCAAGCCTGTACACGCTATACGCTACTCTTAGAAGGATATGCACGGACCATGGGTCTTATTTCCTGGACTATAACCAAAATAGAAAAGGAAGAAGAAGAATAAAGCAATTGATCCTTGTTTGGAGTGAGTTGAAGGGAATTGGAAGTGAAGTGGAAGTGAAGTGACTATTTGACTAGGTGGATATAATAAATCATGTGTCCATAGGTATTATAGGTTTATTTATCAATTTATCAATTTATTTATCAATTTATTAATTTATCAATTTATTAATTTATCTATTTATCTATTTATCTATTTATCTATTTATCTATTTATCTATTTATCTATTTATCTATTTATTTATCTATTTACTTATCTGTTTATTTATCTATTTGTTTGATTAATTAATATTTGATTTATTTATTTTTTGGTTTATTTTTCTATCCATTTATTCATTTATTCATTTATTCATCTACCTAGTACTAGGTACTTACTTGATTTATTTACCTAGTACCTATTGATTTACGAGGTACAGCCTTTTATTTATTGATTTATCTCTCTTATAAACTAGATTAGTACTTCATTATCTAATTATGATTTATTATTGTAAACAACTTGAGATTGTTTCATACCAAACAAATAAAACCTACAACCTTACACCTCCCTTTCCCGTTGGTTTGGTTATATGTATCCATGGATGATTGATGGTTATGCTAGTACCTAGGTATATATGTATATTATTTTATATTATGTAGGTAACTTATGTTACCTAGGTATTTTATCTTGAAGGAGTACTCTGTATGTACTCCAAAAAGAGTATGAAGAACAAGAACAAGAACAAGAACGAGGACAACAACAACAACAACAACAACAACAACAACAACAACAACAACAACAACAACAACAACAACAACAACAACAACAACAACAACAACAACAACAACAACAAGACCAAGACCAAGACCAAGAACAGAAAGAAGGTTTTCAACTAGGATCAGATTTCAACATATTTTCCTAGGCATATTCAAGTTGACTTGTGTAGATCCCCTGTGATCTCCAGCCTCCTACAATCAAAGAAACTGGAGCCTCGCGGCTAAAGGGCTAAAGATATCCAATAGATGCCAATTAAGTCATAGGTTATCGGTATGGAGTTATCAAAAATGATTGAAATCTCTTCCTTCGATTTGAGAATGACTTCCGAAGTTTAAATACTCGGTAAAAGTGTCTTAGATCTTTACTGTAAAAGACGAGGAAGAGGAGTAAGAGGAGTAGAGCACAGAAACAAAGTGCAGTCAGTCATCAGTCACCTGCTCCGCACCGTCCCCGTCTCGTCTGTCGTCTTTTTCTCCTTATCTGATATACCCATCCCCCATCTCGCCATTTCAACTTGATAACTACAATCATACTAGTCCGACTTGCTACCCACCTAGTCCCTGAACCTAGAATATTGCATTCATGTAAGGCTATTACTGTTACTGCTATTGTTACTGCTGCCGATTGTGCTACTCCGTATATCTCCCAAGGAAGTAGGTAATGAGATGTCAATACTCTATCGTGCTAGTACCGTACAACATGGCATTCCCTTTCTCGACAGCTGAAATCATGTATATTGCAACATGGAATACCTCACATTCTTTCCATACCTTCTCTACTCTACTGTACAGAGACAAACAAGCAGCAAACAACCCTTACCCTTGACCAGATGAATCTTTCAATTCTATGAAAAAGCTTTCAAGTCTCAAGATTGATTTATCTCGGATCCACTCTCATCAATTATGGTACAAGACCACATTTACACCGATATTTTGCCCCAATAAAAAAGATGCAAACGCATACACCCACTTCGCAGCCTCACCCATCCTGATTCTTGTGCCATCGTACCAATGGATAGATAGATAATGAGACAAGGATAATCATCGAAGCCGGATACCGATACAGCAGGTAACAGCGAACTGTTTTATATCGACGTGTTTCCCAAGTGATGGTTATAATTTTTGATGATCAATGATGTGGATGTACAGAGGGGTTTCAGGCATTGATGTTGCCGTCATATCTTCCACTTTTGTCATGAAGAGGACTCTGTGATACCGGCCGTACATAGGTAGTCACCCATTCTACTGTTAATTATTTTCCGACGTCGATGCAGGGAGCCACAACAACTCTCAAATTCAAGTTCATGCATGTAGGTCCAAATACAGGGACAAGAGCCTCAAGGAGCATTGGTCATCCTAGACGATTAAGATGAGTAGACGCCTGGTGCGCCTATATATTGAAGATGTTCAAGATCCACGGTCTCATCCTCATCCTCATCCTCATCCTCATCCTTCGAGAATAGAAGGGAAGAGAACCTTGGAAGAAGATATCATAAAAGATTCCATTTCCATTTCAACTAAAATTTACTTGAAACCCTTAAAACTCTCTATAAACAAACTGCCAGAATGTGTCAATTTACTTTCGCAATACGAATACTGTAGTTGTAGTCATCCCTATGAATGAGATATGATACGAGTGGAATAGGTAGAAAGATCCCGTCCCGTCGTTCCATCGTCCCATCTTTGAACAACCCAGTTGAGTAAACCATGCCGATTCAAGTCCGTGTTTTAGAATAAACATTGAGCATGGAGCATGAAGTAGAATTTTCTTGTAAAGAGATTTTAACCACTTCCGCGATGGGTATGAGTTGGCATCGTGAGAAAATGCACCTCTACCATACTTCAAAAATGGAGTGATGGGTGGATACTCAAAAAACCAAGAACTAATCTGGGGAAGAGAACCGAGACTGCAAATAGGAGTTCTCAAAGGGATAAATGGGCCCAAAATGATGTGTGTATTTGATGTACAGTAGCTACGGTACCAAGATAGGACAATTGAGATGTTCCCACTCATGATTACATCTCATACAGCAAGTAGACTAATAATACAGTTTCCCGCTATAACCTTTGGAAATCTCTACTCCGTAGTTATGAGAGGGCTCTACCTTTTGATGCCTGCCTACTCCGAGACTACCCCTCGGGTTCCATCATGAAGAACTAGACGACGGATATATGGATATATATATATATATATATATATATATGTAGCTTATGCCTAAAGCATCAAGAAATGACGAGTTGCTTACATACCTGTAGCTAGGTACCTAGATACTCAAGGTTAGCGTTCCCCTCTTGCTCAAACGAGGAGATAGATAGGTAAGACTTTGAGATGTCTACTCTGTGTACCTAATGTCTACTAGGTATACGTAGTGAGATCTATCTGTCTATAGCTAGGTCGGTAATGAAATATGTTGAATCCAGGCAAAGGTTTGAACTATATAAATTTAAACTACCTATGGCCTACCATCTATCATCGACTCGATGAGGACCCAACAGTATCTAGGTAAGTATGTTAGATAAAAAATATCTAGGTAGGCGATGAAAGGTTGAATACCCGCAAAGGGTCGAACTACTAGGTACAGAAACTATCTACCTACCACCTACCTACCTACCTACTTACGGTCCACTACATATATATAGGCAATATTAGAGCCATCAGTATCCAAGTAGATACGTACTTAGCTAGGTAGTTAGTTAGACATCAACTGAAGAATAGTTCTACTGTGCCTACCTAGGTACCTACCGATAGCTCCCTACCTACCTATCGCTGTACATCAATCTCACAATATATTTATCTACTTCAATATTAATTTACGGTGAATGAAGTAACACAGTCACGCAAATCTCCCCAAAAGGTTCCAAATTTGGCTGATCATACATAGAAATTCCCCAGACAAGAAACACTCGCACATGAAATCTTGCCCCACCTTCGTGACTTTGGTTCTAGCTTCCAAAGGTCAACCTACCATTTCCAAGCTTTGCGATCCATCGATATTTACTCATCTTTCACCAGTACAGCAACACACAACCTCTTCTTATGATAATACTTCAATATACCTTTTATTATTGAAGTTTAAACCAACCTCTACCTCTGTCCACCCCCCTAATATCGATGTGCTCCCCACGAATTATCCCAAGCATAATCCATGTCTGATATCGCAGAAGAGATACGGCCAGCGGCGCCCAATCCCGCAG
Organism: Monilinia laxa; assembly: GCA_009299455.1. Taxonomy (NCBI): domain Eukaryota; kingdom Fungi; phylum Ascomycota; class Leotiomycetes; order Helotiales; family Sclerotiniaceae; genus Monilinia; species Monilinia laxa. Next base: position 1,725,143 of record VIGI01000009.1, read on the forward strand.
AAGCCTTCACATCACAACCATCGGTTATCGCCAGACATGATCACGAGTCGCGCATAGCTCAACCTTCAACCTTCCTCCTTCCTAGAGGGAAGGTCGCCGAGATGCAGCAAGAAAAGCCGCAGGAGAAACCGCAGGAAAAGCCGATGACTGCGCTCGACAAGGACCAGCAGAAGGGTCTGGTAAGATAATTCCCGTTATCGCTCGTCCCATCAAAATGGTCATATGAAGTCATTTATGAGATAGTCGTGGGGGTTTGTGCTTCAAGTGCTACGCAGGGCTGACATACTCGATTCGACAGAAATGCATTCGGGATTTCCTCAAGCGCCGGACAAGTTATGATGTTTTACCTCTTTCCTTTCGACTCATCATTCTCAACACCGATTTACTTGTCAAGAAGAGCTTGACGATTCTTCTACAAAACGGTATACAAGAATACGACCCTTCCAGTTTATGCCTCATTGCTGATCCCCGAATCCTACAGGTATCGTCTCGGCCCCGCTATGGGATTCACACACTTCAACCTTTGCTGGTCTTCTTACTACTTCAGACTATATCAATGTTATTCAATACTATTGGCAGAATCCAGAAGCTCTGAATCAAATAGATCAATTCAAGCTGAGCAGCTTAAGAGGTAGGGTCTAAGATACCAAATTGGTTGAGCACTAGGCTGAATGCATCGCAGATATTGAGAAGGCTATTGGGGTACTACCTCTGGAGACTATATCGGTACATCCTGCACGACCTCTTTATGACGCTTGTCGCCAAATGTTGCAGACCCGGGCTCGGCGTATTCCACTGGTCGATGTCGATGACGAAACTGGGAAAGAGATGGTGGTTAGCGTGATCACACAATACCGTATTCTGAAATTTATTAGTGTTAATGTCGACGAAACGGAGTTTTTGAAGAAAAGCGTCTCGGAAATTGGACTAGGAACGTACGGGGACCTGCAAACCGCAAATATGGACACTCCGGTGATTGATGTTATACATATGATGGTCAAGCACAGCATTTCAAGCGTTCCCATCGTCGACACAGATTCGCGCGTGCTTAATCTCTTCGAGGCTGTCGATGTAATCACGATTATCAAGGGTGGTGTATACGACGGTCTGACGTTAACTGTGGGAGAAGCTTTGGCAAACAGGGCGGAAGACTTTGCCGGGATCTATACATGCAGTGAAGACGACCGATTAGACTCGATCTTTGACACTATTCGAAAATCTAGAGTGCATCGATTGGTGGTAATAGATGAAGAACAGCATTTAAAGGGAGTGATCTCTTTATCCGACATTTTGCAGTATGTACTCCTACATGGGGAGGACGACGATTAAGCCTACCCGATATTGGCCATGATACTACGAGGACGGACGGATAGGCGTTGCATAGCGATTTGGCGTACAGGCACAACTCTGATCTCACTGGTCATCAAAATGGCTACAATAGATGTGATCGGCCGATTTCTTCATATTCGTTAATACCATTTTGTGGACTGCGGACCGGGGATAATATGGCAAGTTTTGGGAATGGCTTGTGAATAATATATATGGATGATGGGAAGTAAAGGAATTTCAAGTTTAGGAATTTTACCCCTTTTGCAATGCTCTAACGGACTATTGTGTATTTTCAATCATAGGGGAGAACATGGGATGGTTCTACGTGAATCTATCATTCTGGAAAGAACATTTTGTTCCGATCCGACTCAGTGATTTCTTGTCTATGCACTGGAAATGACTTGGTTGAAAGTCGCGCTTTCTTCTTCTGTCACTGCAAGCTCAGATTGTACCTAGCCCTTTTCTTAGTATTTGAACGGCAGGAACAACCTTTGAAAATTGATCCGTCATTTTTCTTGCTGCCTACCTTGAAAATGCATTTCAAAAATATCTACAAATGACAAGCAACCATTAGGGCTTGCTGGGAAGCATCCAGCAATCAATATGCGATCTAATAGTTATCGTCTTAGCTCAAGAGCATCATCAGCTACACTGTCCCTCAGGCGACAACAGCAAGATGCCATAGCAGCTCCATTTAAAGACGATGCGAGTATTGCTCAAAGTTTACTACGAGGCCAAGCGATCCCTATCAGAGGACCATCCATCAAAGAGTTCCCATCAAGTCCAAACATCGCTGCAGACCTGTCTGCCGATGGCCCTTCTAATACCGAAGAGCCTTCCAATATTGTCCAGCAACCCCAGGTTCGACGTGGTCTTTGCAGCAGTAACACATGGACTTCCTCGAGTGCAGGTGGTGAGTCTGAAAATGATGACTCGAACGATCGTACACAATTTATAGAAGAGTTTAACCGACTGGCGGAGAAGGTGTGCAAATACGTGTATTATGATATGGCCAACAAAGTTAATGTTTCATAGCATGGTGTACGGAGATTCATTCCAAGTGAATACGAGGATACTCCTGTAGGTCAGCGACTATGCCTGCTACTTCAAAGTGCTTATTCGTAGAATCAGTGTATCGAAGACGGGCCCGATAGACATGGTAACTGGTTATCACGAAAGATCTTTGGACGTACATCCTCATCTCAGACGCCCATTGTCAAGTCGAAGAAAACCGAACGTCGAGATCTCAAGAGAATGCGGAGTATTAGTGACTCCCTGCGATTGAGGGGCAGGCGAGACTCACTGAAAGATAGAGATTTGGTTGAACTTGTTCGTTTGTGTGGATCAAGTCCATTATACCTTCCAGCCGAATATGCTGCGAGTAGCTTAACATTACCAACTTGCATTCGCGCCACAGCTCAGTACTTGATACAACATGGTGCGTTACCGATTTCAATTGGGTGAATGATTCACATGCTTATTGATCTACAGCTCCTGCCACCCGAGGCGTGTTTCGTATACCGGGTTCTCAACACACAATTGGCCTTATTTATGAACATTATTGCTCCAAAGGAGACGAAGGACATATTGCAGGAACAGTAAGATGCCCAACTTTACCGGAACATATTGATTGTGATGTGCATGACGTTGCATCTGCATTCAAAAGGTTCCTTTCTGGTATTCCTGGTGGCATTTTAGGGTCACTCCCCCTGTTTGATGCTCTCGTTTCCATCCAAACACATCTTAGGGGTGACCCAGAGTTGACACGAACTAAGCATACCAAGGTTCGAGCGAGACTTATTGCTTTGTCTATATCGACTTTAAGATCAACATACAGAAGGGAGCTTATCTGTGCAGTCTTAGGACTACTCTGTATGGTTGGTCGTGAAGCAGAGACAGCACGAAGGGAAGATGATCGGGGTAGACCTCTCCCTACTTCAGATCTCATGGGCTATAAACCCTTAGGAATTGTCTTTGGTCCCCTGCTTGTGGGTGATCTATTGGAAAACTACAATATCCGCTTGGCCAACGGCCACGGTAGCTTAGTACTCACTCCTCTAAGTCCACCAAAGACTAAAAAGGAGAGGAAGAAATACAAAAGTGCAGAAGAGGGTGTCACTTTCAACAATACAGTTGACAAGATAAAGGTTGCCTGCGAAATTATGGAGATGCTTATCACACATTGGCGTGACATAGTCCGCCATATGAAGAACTTAGACTCTCTCACGGCGGTTGATGGAAGCAGAAGTGTGGTTGTTCGGGGTAGAAAGACACCTATTTTACGTCCTTCGATGTCAGAGTCCTTCTCTCTGCGGAAACCTCCCGATTGGGCATATAACAAACCCGATAGGAATGTGGACAGGGATCAATCCCCAACGCCACCACAGCGTAAAATCTCACCTCGTTCGTGCCCAATGCATTCCGAGATACTGGGTAAGCGCGAAGAGATAACAGAAGAACAAATACTCGACGAGTACGAGGAGTCTCCACAGCTAGATCCCTTGCTAGTCACCAAACAACGATCATGTCAACGACTATCACCGGGAGATGCTCTGAAGAATGCAAAGTCTATGGGAGCTCTTTCAGCGGCCTTGGTAAGAGAGCATCCTGATGAAAACGAGGATGAAGATAGTAAATTGGGTTACAAGAAAACTCCACAGAGTGTCGGATCATATTCATTTACAAAAAACGGGAAAGAAAATGATCAGAAGAGTCCGGCGATTGAAAAAGGTACTAAATATGACGCTAGGGGTATTATTCGAAGCTATGAATGTGAATCAAGTAAATCTGAAGTTCTACCGCCTGTCACAGATTACAAAGACTTCGGATACGATAAAGCCCCTAACGCACAAGCAAGCGATCAATCACAAGATATACATTCGAAAGGTGGACAGGTGGCTAGGCCACCTACTCTTTTGCTTGATAATAATCAGGTATCTATCCAAGCATCTTCATCGAGCTACAGAAACAATCGATCCAGCAGAGATAATCATATCAGATTTGCTCCTGACACGTCCCCAATTCAGAACAGGACAGAATCCCGAAGACGTCAAGGTTTAGCAACTTCTGATCGATCCAAGGGAAATAGTCCTACCGATCCCCTTTCTCGGATCTCGCATGAGGATGATCTGGCATCCTTAGCTTTGTTAGGACAAGCTTTGGATTCGCCTGCGGCATCCAGAAAAGCGATGAAATTTGCAGAAGGGTTTGAGAAGACAACAAAACATGATTCCGGTGTCGTCTTTCACGAGAGGAAAGAAGCTGAGAAACCTGTTACGCCAAACTTTTCACGCCCTCAACCGCCTCGTCAGAATAATCCCAGTACACAAAATTCTACAACATACACTCCAAAGTCCACAACGGTACATGGGCACGATGGGCAATCCAGCAGTCCAACCAAATTTCATAGAAAGACCGGTTCTGTTACATCTCTTCTTACGGCATCAGTAGAACCTAAATCCATGCAGGCGAAGAGTAACGGTTCTCAGCAAACTGCTTCACCAGCTACCCTGTCAAAAGTAGCTTCGATCAGAGAAATGTTCCGAAAACGAAAATCCGAGAGCCGATCATCAAAATCAGCAGAAGACCATTACAAAATTGAACCCTCTAAGTCGGTCATAGAGTATCGCACAGAACCTCCCCCAAGAAAAGTTCCATTCCCTGAACCCGCCATCACGCCTAAGAAAGTGAATGTCAAAGCGATAGCAGAAAGATTCGACACTGTGAAAGCAACACCTCCTCGACCATCATCACCCTCGCCATCAAAATCTGCCCTACCCGCGCCCATAGCATCTGTTGATACTCGAAGAAGTGGTGGTGTTGTTTCGCCTTATACTATCAATCCACCTCCATCTCCATCGAGATCAGTTGCATCCATTAAATCTGGAAAGTCTATTCGGTCCTTACATAATGCAGCCTTGGCTCAGCGCTTTCAACAAACCCAAGAACAGTCGTCACCTACCAAAATATCAGCTCCCAAAAGAGTCCTAAGAGACTTCGTACCAGAGGCTCCGCCACCTCTAGCTGTAGCCGAGGATTCTCACGAGGACTCTGTAACCTCATCAAAACTAGTACCTTCTACTTGCAACTCACTTTCTGTTCCACTTCAGCCAGTGAGGCATCCACCGCCTATACCAAATCAACAAGCTGGAATGGATGGCGCGTATAGCAGTATTGGTAGCTCGGAAACTCTTGCTCTTACATCATCAGAGTTTGAAACTGCACATAATTTCTTACGTTCGCAATCGCAACTTGCTCACGATTCAACACTTTCAATGAATACCTTGACTCGTGGTAACACAGTTTTATATTCTCAAATCCGCAGTCTTCAACAGCAAGTTTACGAAAAGACTGAACAAATACGACAACTACAACGACGGGTTGAGATGAGATCAAGCTCTGGTACTGATAATATTGGTTTGGCTGAGCAGTTGAGAGAAGCAAGGGAGGAAATGGAAACGTGGAGAAGAAGGGCAGAAGGAGCTGAGAGGAAACTGGAATTGATGGAGATCATTAGTGCTAGAAATAATGCGAGGATGGAAGAACAGCGAATATTAGGCTACCAGGATGGGGGGATCTCAGCTGGCGGTGATGGTTCCATGCGTGGAAGGGGATATAGTGTTGACGGTGGTATGAGAACAATGGTTTCCAAAAGGAGAATGTTTGATATAACTAACTCTGAAGAGAGTGCTGGGAGTAGCGGCACTGTTGTCAGGGAGAGAAGTAGAAGAGATGAATACGGAAGTGGGAGTGGGAGTGAGGTTGGTGGGTGTGTCCTTGCGGATAATGCTAAAAATAATGATTGGGCAAGTCAGACACTTTCTATCATGGATGGTCTCAAAAGTTGGGAGAATTGATGAGATTGATTGATGTTCTGGAGAGACTGATGAGACATTCCATTCTGCAGTAGATAGGCAAGGCATTAAAGAAAATGGTGGGGGGAAAAAAGGGGTAGTCTAGCAAGGCCAAAATTATTTTTCTACTGGTATTTTATCCTTCTATTATTCATATGAGAACAAAAGGTTTTAGGAGTTTGGGGGATAAATATTGTTTGAGACAAGAGATGAAATAATAAATTATAGATAGCCCTGGAGGTAACTAATAAGACCTTTTAATATGAAGTACAGCAGTTTAGCGAATCTTCGTTTTCTTTCCTATTCTATTTGGATATTGGCCTCTATAGTCACTTGTGGGTATTTATATTCACTTGTAGTTTTCCATTTAATATGCTTGGTACTTTGATTATATTGGTCTTCATTCACTTTCAGTTTGGACAACAAGGCAAGACACAGAAAGGGTTCAAACAATCAACAATCAACAATCAACAATCAACGATCAACGATCAACGATCAACAAGCAACTTGCAACAAACAGTACAGTTTGTTCTGCTTGCGACTTCATTCATCACCCTCTCCTACTATATCCTTATTTATTTGGATTCTTGGGGTTTTGGAAGCCTGCAAGATCCTCGCCACGAATACAATCCGCAATAAAAAGATCAGGTGGTTAGTACTGGCTTCGAGATACCTAGGTGCTTGACGATAGGGTTGCTTCGCCTGCGTTGAATTGGCAGAGATCGATATCCAATACGGGCAAATTGATCAATTACTGGTAGACTGTTTTGCTCAGTTGGTTCGTTGAGATGCCGGGAAATACTTTGTTGAGGGATGCGGTTCCATACAGCCATCGCAGAAAAATTAGAGAGGTTGGACGGGAAGGGAGAGTGGAGGTGGTGGTGGAGGAGTTTGGAGGTAAATCTGGGGGTGAATGTGGGGGTAAAAAGGAGGTTAGGAGGGGATGGATCTTTTGGGGCAAATGGAAGGTTTGTGTTGGTTTTGGTATGTTCTCTTTCTTCTTACATTTCCCCTCATTCTCTCCCTTCAACCGCGTTGCGTTTATATTGCACAAAAACCCCAACGCAATATTCCACTACCAACTCATGATGTCCCAAATTCAATCCAATCCAATATTATCTAACCCCAGCAAAACAAAACAGTCCTCTCCAACATCCTCTTCATTCCCCTCGCCTACATCCTCGCCAAATTTCTGATCCCTGCCCCGTGGCAATGGATGGGCTTTATTATCTGTCATCATGTTATGCTGGCGGGTGGGTATGAGGTTGCGATGGATTGGAGGGATGCGGTGGTGAAGGAGATGGAGGGTGAGGCTGAGGTTGCGAAGTGGGATTTTGTGGTGAGGGAGTTGGAGGGGGTGCTTGAGAGGAGTCGGAGGGAGAGATTGGTGGTGGAGGGGGTGGAGAGGGTTTTGAGGGGTGGGGAGGTTGGATGGGGAAGGGGAGAGGGAGAGGGAGTGAATAGAGAGGAGAGGGGAAGAAAGTATGTTGGGGGATCATAAAGATTTCTGATGATTAAGAGATGATGGGTTTGGGATGAGGATAGGATAGGATAGGAAAGGGCAACAAAATGGTAGCGAGGGGATACATGAAGCTTCGGCTGGGTGGATAAGGGAAGACATGAAGCTCTGGGTCAGGATTCGATAGGGCTACTTATTTGCGAATCGTAAAGTGTGCGGGGGGGATCGGATAGTCCGTATATTGACAATAATACACAATACCTGCCATGCAATGCAAACCTTCCTATTGATATAAAAAGTATTTGTTGCAGTCCTCTTTCTATATGTATTCTTCCACTCAAATCCATATTTCTTCTCTTCTTCCCTGCTCCTCCCCCTTCCTCCCCTCTTCTTCACCTCTCCTCCTCTCTCACTAATCCTTACAATAACACGCCATAAATATATACCTCATCCCACCATATCATTCCGTCTAATCCTACCCCCTCTTTCCCACCACACCACACGATACACCATCTCAAGGAACTCGATATACAAGGATAGAGGTACATCACAGTCGTAACAGCCGACTAGGATGAACATGTGTGTGCTGAAGAATTGAGGCTCCGGTTTGGGCTATGCCTGATTATGTACTTGTATATGTATATGTATATGTATATGTATATGTATATCTCATTCTATCTTTTTACAGTAGTAATTGGCTTGGGGTTCGGGGCTCAAAGTTTGGCGATGACAACTTGAGATGGGGGATGAAGTGAGATGGGGTGAGTGTGAAGTGTTTTGTCATGTTATGTTGCGTAGCGTGGTTAGGCGTTGCTTTTTTGTTGTCTTTCGGAGTAGGGGTTATGCGAGGTGTTGGGGAGTTGAGGTGGATGTAGTGGGATGGTTACTGCTGATTGGGATTTTATTGGTTTAGGGGGCTGTTTGGGGGGCTGGTGAAGAGGGTTTGTGGGAGGGGGAAGGAGTTGATAGATGGATAGAGGTAGAGAGGTAGAGAGGTAGCCCGGCGATGTTTCTTTCCCTAAAAGATAGCCGATATAATTTCACTACAGGTATTCCCTACCAAATCATACTTTCACATCCAAAAATCACATGCAAACCGTCATTGTTATCAAGAAGCTTCCTTGATATTAAAATCTAAGCTCTAGAACTAGTGATTTATAATCCCAGTCATAATAAGCGTTTCATATCCGTATAATATCTACCCTCGCCCGCTCAAATAATTTATGGCCAATCATAGTCCCTTGCGTTCTCTCTTGTTCTGTCAGGGATGCTGGGTATACTGTTAATTTTGCATATGTACCTGCCCCTCGTCTTTTCGATAGGTAGCCGGGATTAATCACTAAAACACTTTCTACAACCTGTATTTTTTCGGTATTAGTAATCGCTTGTTGTGATAGATATACTTTACTCGATGACTTGGAGATGAGAGTTTGTTGAGGGATGACATACCTTAGCGAAAGGAGGCAGCGAGCTGGGCACAACCAACATATCGGGCCTCACATTAATCATCTCGCCTAGTTTCAAAAAACTAGTATCGAGCATTGCTCCCACGGGTATACCATCCTCCGTCCCTGTTTTTGGTAATTGGGTTCTTTGGACCGGTGGAAACAAGGGGAAAAAATGGCGTTGCTCGATTAAATACTTGGGTAATCGTGCGAGCAGAGAAGAATCCTGCGGTTTTCCACCAACTATTTCTTCATGTCGCAATTCGTACAAGATGTCTTGGGAGGAGATACCCATGACGATTTCGTTGAGGGCAATGGTCATGGGATTACCGATGACGCGAACAGCTTTTGGGAGGCCGATGTCTTTTTTGGGAAAGGGTTCTTGGGGCCAAGAGGCATGTTTGTTGATCGCGTCTTTAACTGAGGGGACAAGGAGGATGGTTATACGGGGGTTAGTGGCAGCGAGTTGAGTGAAGGCGGGGGTTATGAGATATTTAAAAATGGTGGACATAGTGGCGGAGTCTGGATCTGACAGAATTTCCTCGGGAAGATCAAAATCCCCGCTTGCGATTAAGGGATGGTCGATGTCGAGGAACGGTCCGGTAAGAATTAGTACGTCCGCGTAGGTATCCGCTGCTTGGCTGCAAATGGCATGTAGAGGTTCGAAATCCAGATTATCATCGGCTGTGAAGGGTCCGCTTCCAATGATGATGTTAAGGGGTGCAGGGTCAGAGTCTTCGTCCATTGCATCTGGGCTTCCTCGAAGTCTCCGAACGTGTTCATCAAGACCAGCAGGCGTGGACGCAGCAACACCTAATAGGGGAGGCTCGAGAACCTCGCTCACTGTAAAGTCTTCCCCGGAAGCATTTATCCCCTTCAACGCAACTATCTGTCCGGGGAAAAATTGGAACCCAGGCATCTTATCAATTTTAAGTGGTACTCGCAGCCCTGCACCCATCCTTCGTGAGGTCTCAAGTACAATTGAGGATGGATTAAGCTTTCCTTCGGCAGAGTCACATGCAATCCTCCCAACAGCTACTATTTCATTTGTACTTTGGCTTGCTGCACTCCCAAAGTCCGAGTCCTCTAGCTTATGATGTGCTTGTATGAGAAGCATAAATTCGTCTATTCGGTCATCCAATATTTCCGAGGCTTCTGATGACTTCATGGCCATTGTTTTGTATGATAATTTCTTCATATCTGAATTAGCTGTAAGTTTGATCCTTGATTCAGGATAAGGAGCAATTGGAGGTTCTGGAACTTCCAGGTGATCGTTCAGAACTTCCACAGTCTGGCCAGCGTGTGGTCGATCATTAAATGAGGTTCTACATCCTGTTAGTACTTGTTGATTTTAAGATAAAATAACAACATACGGAGCGTATGAAGAGCCAGTATTAGCGTTGGTACTAATATCTTTCGGATTATTCGACGCCTTGAAGTCTGGGGGGCTACTAGCGGGCTCGGCTTTCACTCTTGATATTGAAGGGGTCTCAACTTTACGCTTCGGCCGTGAACTCATTCCACTTCGAGGAGTATTGGGTGTGATATCTAACCTAGGCTGCCATCAGAAAAAATAATTGCTATATTATAGGGACTTTCCTACATCCCGAACACATCGTTACTATTTCCTACATTTCGGGGTGTAGCTCCCACTCTTTTATTCGACGCATGCGCCTTGGTCTTTCGGTTTTCCTTCTCCAGTCCGTCTTGAACATTCTGCTTGAGAGCTCTAACAGTATCGATATCTAGTTTCATATCATCTTGTCCCATCTGAATGCTGTATGATTCCCATTTGTAGAAAAGTTCTTGCGGCGGTAATGAGTGCAGCCGCATGATAGAATGTAATTCTGCGAGTACATCTGCCTCAATGGGTCTGCCTGAACCAGTTGCGGAGGAGAACAAATCATTGAGTTCATTGTCGACTTCAGCCATTTTGAGGCGGTTGTCAATATTAATTCCTGATATTATTGACTTTGATTAAGCTTAAGTTGAGTCTTCTTAGAGAGATATGGGGAGACGCGTTTTGACGCGCTCCAGGAACACAAAACTAAATTGATTTCACGAGTTTGCGCCACATGAGAAACAAGCCACAATAGAGCCATGAGTATGTACTCCATAACCTTTTTCATAGTTCTATGCACCTGGCTAGCTATGAACCCCCTTTCCAAAAGCCAACATGTTCGATGTCAAGACCTGGGACAGTAATGATAGAACTATAAACAGCTATTCTAATATCGTGGCCAACGTATATATCCATCGACAAATAGCTCACATGCACCGAGAGTAGGTACAATCGGGAAGCAGCTACAGGATATATGTATCAATGGAGATTCTTATAAGGCTGAGCTAGCACCACCTTTTTAGATTGCAAAGTCGGTGTCTGTCTATCTCTTACCACGTTTCACAACGTTTCCTAATAACCTCTTGAGTTTTGTGCTTTTTTGTTTGTAGGAGTTATTCAAGGATTGAATTTGTGATATATTTATTTTGCAATTGGGGGATATCACGCTATTAACAGTCAATTGAAACATTATTCCAGCATGTCGGCCGCGCCAGTAACAGACAAGCAAACCGAAGTCGCGGGTATCGAGAAGGAAATGGCCGGTGTTAACTTGGAGGGTGCTAATGTGCAGACACCTATTGGGGTAAAGGAACTTAGTCCTCTTAAACCACCATTCCTCAACCCCATCGAGTCCTCGAAACCTCCTCCTGCTCCAGAACTTACAGAGGAACAACAGAAGAAATACGAGGCGCTGCTAGAGACTGTCAAGTCATGGGCAGAGATTCCTGCTAAGGATGATAAAGGGGGGCCAATAACAGATAGTGAACGGTTATGGTTGACAAGAGAATGTTTGTGTCGATACTTGCGAGCAACAAAATGGTCTGCTACCGAAGCTCCGAAACGATTGCTAGGAACTTTGACTTGGAGACGGGAGTATGGTGTGAGCGATCTTACGGGCGACAACCTCTCTATCGAAAATGAAACTGGCAAGCAATTTATATTGGGTTATGACAACGAAGGGCGACCGTGTCACTATTTGAATCCTGGAAGACAAAATACGGAACCTAGCCCTCAGCAAGTACAACATTTGGTATTCATGCTTGAGCGATGTATCGATTTGATGATACCTGGCCAATTTACTCTTGCATTGTTAATCAACTTCAAGTCGAGTAAGAGCAAGTCGAACACAGCACCTGGCATTGGGCAAGCGAGAGAGGTTTTGAACATTCTTCAAACTCACTACCCCGAACGCCTTGGAAGAGCCTTGATCATCAACAGTAAGTCTCTTAAGATAACAAATGTACTCCTCGCTGATTTCTCTAAGTTCCCTGGATGGTGAATGGCTTTTTCAAACTCATCACGCCATTCATTGACCCCCTGACTAAAGAAAAGTTGAAGTTCAATGATGATATGAAGCAGCATGTACCTCCCCAACAGCTCTGGGCCGAGTTTAATGGGGAACTTGCATTCGAGTATGACCATGCAACCTATTGGCCGGCGCTGCTCAAGATGTGTGAGCAGCGACAAAAGGATGTGCTTGAACGTTGGGTCCAGGCCGGGAAGCATATCGGAGAGAGTGAAATTTACTTAAAGGGGGGGGGTTCCCCTAGCATTGACGGCGCTACATCTGAGAAATTGTCATCGAATGGCCGTGCAGTAGAGCCGAAAACACCCGGTGCGTTGTCTGAGGTATCAGGAGGCGAAGTCAGCGGAAAGGCTGCACAGAGTGACGAGGCATGAGATGAGACACAAAGACAGTATAATTCGCTTGCATTGGAATAGAATAGAGACTATACATTAATTAATCAATACAATTAGATAATAATTCCAACCCACTCCTAACAACTTTTTTTGTGAGCCATGACTTTTGCGGCTAAATTATGACGATTGAACCCCCTCGCTTGATGATAGACCTCAACCTCAATTTCCGCAGCCTTGCGACACACACCCAACCATACACCCGACTTTATACATATTCCAAGGCCCGCAAGCCTCACAACATCATATTGACACAGTTTCCAAATACTCGCGACAAATAATTGAAATATAAGATGTCCTCCCAGCCGGTAAAACCGCCATTGACCGGCGGCCAATCTGCTCATACTCAACGAGGCTCACAGTCGGGGCTGCGATATCCTTCAACCGGCAAGACGATATACCACAGACCATTGAATCGTAGCCGGACGCAGGAGCTAAGTCAATCTAGCTTTGCATATCTATTTGGGGAGATGGTCAGTTATGCGCAAAGGCGGGTTACTGGTATACAAGATCTCGAGAAGCGGTAAGATTTCCTTCACACTGTCGAGGATTATTATATATTACCTCTAGCATTTTAAAGCACGATACTGATTGAAACTACAGATTAAATGTCCAAGGTCACCCCATCGGCCTTAAACTGCTTGATCTCCTTCTCTATCGCGAGCCCCCACGTACACAAACACGGCCCCTTAACATTATTGCTCTGCTGCAGTTCATAACCACCGTCCTCTGGCGTCACCTCTTTTCCCGGCCAGCAGATGCTCTTGAGAAATCGTCAAATCCCGATACTCCGGAAGAATACATGATATCGGATAATGAACCTCTCGTCAATCAATATATCAGTGTCCCCAAGGAAATGAATCAGTTGAACTGTGCAGCGTTTGTTGCGGGCATTATTGAGGGCGTTTGTGACGGAGCGGGGTTCCCAGCTAGGGTTACGGCGCATAGTGTGGGAAGGGGAGAGGAGGGGGAGTTATGGCCCGGAAAGACGGTTTTCTTGGTTAAGTTCCAGGAGGAGGTTGTGGAGAGAGAGGCATTTCTGAGCAAGAGTTAGGAAGAAGAGGAGCAAAATTGTATCATTTGGGCTTTGAAAGTATCTGTGGTCATATGTTGGGGCGCAAAGGGGCATCATTCGCATGGAGTCTATGGTTGACATTTGGGTCCTTGTTTTGTCCAGTCTATTCATTCGACTAGGTACAGAATAGAAGAGATTGAACATATGGCCGTCACTATTTGCGTGGTTATTCTGTCCTGGATAATTCTCTTTGGGTCCAGACCAGCGGGCCTTCGTTGAATTTCTATAAAGGAAAGCTTGAAATCACACCCTCATATCACAGGCCTTGCTCTGCTCTGCTTCACTTGGGACTTAAAGGGTAGTGAGGTTCGGCAGGGCGATTGTCCAAAATTTGTCCTGCAAACTTCCAGTTCAAATCAACTTATTAGAAAGGCACTCGGGTCAAAGCAGGCACGTATTGAGCTGCCGTCTGGCAGAGAATAAACGAACAAATTGTGCCGAAGACCAATCTGTAGCGTCTTTCTGCTAAGCTACTTCGCCTGGATACTTGAAACCCGATTCACTTAGTATCCGACTTACAAGCAGCTCTGTGTTCCTTGATTAAACTCCTTTTAAGAGATATAAATCGAATCTGACCCCCATTTCTGGGTATTGATGCTTCCCACAATGTGTTGTTATTTTGGCGTTAAAGATGAAAACGCCCATAGTATCGCAACTCCAACCTTCCTAACCAGGAATGCAATCTTACGCTCTCGAGCCCAAAATCCATTAATCAAATGTTGCATGCCAAACCCCACCACAATAAGTCTCCGAAATAGACTGTAAGCCATTCAAGCCCAGATTTCTCACAAACCTTTTCATCTCGGAAGACTTGGAAGACTTCTAATACCCTTAGAGCCTCCTCCTTCTTTCCCATTATTCCCACCTGGACCTTTCTTCATCAATTCCGCTAATCCCAAATCCTTCCAAGCTGGTTCTTTTATCTTTTGCGTTGCCCTTTGAATACCAAATGCCGCATGTTGATCAGGAACTACATCATCTTCATCCTCGGGGTTTATAGGTTGATTGTGAGGTGGTACATAAATGTCATCGTCGGGAAGTTTGTCTTTGCAGAAGTCCTCGAAAAGGTCTGCGGTACGAGAGAGGGTAAAATGCACATATGTGTGGTTTGAATCTTTGGACTTTATCATTGTTAGTTATATTGTGGATTGTAGCAAGTGAATAGAAGAAATACCATTTTTGACTTTTGTAGAGTGAGGTTTGGAATAGTAAGTGGATGTTTATTTGTAGAAATTGTTTGTTTACTCACCTCACTATGTCGAGGGTGATAAGATAAGAAGACTATAAGGCTGCTGAGAAGGCTACATCCTTAGATCTGCAAGGCTACCTCGCCTGTCTATTCTCACTTCTGATCGGATTTTCTTTAATCCGTGTAATTCAGTCACGTGTCAAAAAACAAACTCCATTTTGTGGGAAACTTACTTCGCTTAGAATTCAATAAGCCCTTCCAGTCGATCCTGAACGATAGAACTCTACGACACCACGATTCGCAAATTTCAAGAACTCACCACCGCCGACAACAGCCCTCGACAAAATCAGACAACATGTCTCACGAATCAGTTTGGATGTCCAGACCCCGTACCTACGGAAAGGGAGCCCGCGGATGGTATGTGGAGAATCAATCGCATTTCGATTTAATCAAGGATCCATGAGGATCTGGAGAATTTCGTATTCTAACAATTATTTACAGCCGCGTTTGCACACACAAGGCCGGTTTGATCCGCAAATACGGTCTCAACATCTGCAGACAATGCTTCAGAGAGAAGGCTTCTGATATTGGATTCGTCAAGGTACGCTCAACAACTCAAAGCATCCAACCTTGCGCCCGCAGACGCCAGAATGGAATTACAACTAACAAATCTTACAGCACCGTTAAATTCACCACATATTGACAAATAACTCATCGAAAGCGGAACGATACGATTAAGATGGGTTTGTGGAGGGAATGAATTAACATGGCATGGAGTTCTGGGCTTTTGCACGAAAAGGGATACGAACGAGGACATCTATGGTCATACTTAGGAGGGCATTTTCAGATGAAGGGAGGACGCTTATGGACACTTGTGTGCTGAGGCATACTCTACGATGGGATGTTCTCGAGGTTTTGACACCTTTTCAAATGCATTGATCTGGAATGGAGATGGTTATTTTTCTTAGGGTCACCTGGGCTTATGTTCATTTGGCTTCGGCTAGGAAGTAGCTTTCTCGGAATATCAGGTCGTTTTCCTTGAGATCTTCTGGATGATTCGGAGCATGCTGTGTGAATGAGTGAGTGATCATGTCATAAAAATTATAGGAAGGTCGAGGAAGGTCAAATTGCAAGGTCAAGTGGCCTTGTATCGGACCTAGGAAGGTAACATGATAGATAGAACATATATGGCCCAAATTGAACCCGTCTACTCGATTACGAAATTCTATCATTTTGCATCTACGACTACATATACGACCCAATGAACCTTATCCACCTTCTCATTTCTTGGAATGATGCCAATCTCTCATCAAGTCACAGAACAGTATAAGGCATAATTATTCAACTAAGATACCTGGCTAGGGAGGATACATCAATACAAGAGTAAAGTGATATCCTGGAATATAAAATGGCATGCAAGCCTCGAGTGAGCAAGCAGTAAATTTTAGTTAAGGCCTCTTCTTGAAAGAGTGATACTTCGAGAATAAAAGTTCTCTTGTGGTTCGAGACTCGAAGAGCGGTCACCAGATCCAATTTGCTCGCATACCAAAATGGCAGTCACATTTTAATTATACTGCAAACCAGCCAAGCCCCTCATAATCACCGTGTAGATGGAATCGATATCCAAAGTACTCGCCGGACTCTCCAATTGCAATCAATGTATACAATATATCGCAAGTATCATCTCTTACACCCAGAAATTTGGCCAACTTTGCCCCCAAAAAAAACATGAACAACCCTTGTACAAGAAAATACCACTCACATTACGCATCTCTACTTCGATGTATCGATGACTTCCACGGCCCACGACGATTCATCAATATCTACCATGACACACAAGTGAACATTCGAGACTCGAGATCACAATCAACAGAACAGTACGTATCCTCTCCAACCATATTTCACGTCGACAAGACAGATTACACATTCACCTATTCACATATTCACAATTCACAATTCAAGGTAATATACTTTATCTTCATTGCTAAAAAAGAGAAATCTTGTCTAAATACACGGAGTCATGGCTGGTGCTCTAGCCTATATGCACATAAGCATATACCAAATAAGATACGTATCCTAAACTGTCGATAGCATTATCTGAATATAACCAAACGCATTTGAGATTTGCACACAATTTTGACCCACCTGAGGTCAATCGGAACCTTAAGGAAGGAAGTCTACATGAATTCATTTTAGACGTCAGCTGGTGAGCATGGACCTGTGTGGTGACCATGGTGGTTGGACGGGGTCGGCGGAGTTGGAGTGCGGACCGACGTTGTTGGTGGTGGAACCCATGTCATTGGTGGTGGATTTGGGGACCAGGGCAGAGGACTAGGTCCAAGGGCTCCAAACCTGTCAACCTGAGTCACCGAGGAAACGAAAGGTTGCTCTGCATATTGTGTAAGAGCCCGCGGAGTTAGAACAGGAATCCAGGATTCCGGTGGTGGAACCCATGCCGTGGGTAGTGGAATTGGGGCCGAGGGCGACAGGGCTGCGGGTTTAAGAGCGTCCAAGTTCTTAAAGTAACTCCTCGAGCAACCAGACAATGGCGGCTCTCCAAGCTGATAACTTTTTAACGTCCGAATGACGAATAACATCGACTGCATGAAAAGAAAATGTTCGTGACCCTCAGCACTTTCCAATTCTTGGCTTAGATTGTCGCAATGCAAAGGATCGCATGGACAAAGAAAGTGTTGAAATGGAACGGACTCTCTTGCACCCTTTAACTTTAGATTCTGACTTCGAAGTATTTCGGGTTCCAATCGCGCAGAGAGCGTGCGAAAGATATCCAATCGAACCTTAGATATCCTCTGGAACTCTTCCGGCCCCATAACTTTGTCCCTGGCATGATTATGATCCAAATACACAGGTTTTCTGTTTCGAAACACTGCTAGTTCTTTCTTGTGCTCTTGAGACAGCTTTGTAATGAATGTCTTTGGGAGTGCATATTGGCACACGGGGCATGTCTTTGGGGCGTTTTCCTTGGCGTTTCCCTCGAAGTTGGCTAACAATTTAAGTCGAAGACATACGGATTCAATTGGTTGGTTGCAGCAGATGACCATCTTCACGATAGCTTGTCCCGACTCTTTCAGCTCCTTGTGACAAATTCCACACCACTGATGATTGTCCAGCTCCACGTCATCGTGATCGATCAAGATGAATCCGATTTTCCTCGCCACCTCTTTCCGCAAGATATACGCTGCCTGCATTCGATCCATCATCATATAACGTAGGAGTACTCCCACACCGTATCCTAAACTCCGAATATGCGTTATGTTGCCATCGGAAAAAGACTTATTGCAGTCTTCCATAATGCCGTACTGCTTTTCATAATACTGGTTGAAAACCTTAGTATATGCGAAGATAATACTGGTATACTTTCCTTCGCACAGTGCCTCATATTCGTTAGGTTCGTTTTCGATTAGTTCGGAAACTTCGTCAGACCACCCAGCTAGAGTACGATTTATCAATGGCATCAATGATTCTATGGGTGAGCTGACAATAAGCTGGCATTCAAGCTCAGTGAGGACACCCCAACACTCGCCTTTGATAATCATTGCTGTAGCTTGAATTCGGAAATCATTGTCGTAACCTGGTAAGAATACTTCTGGGCACTCGGACTGAATGAGCGAATTAGTATCATAGGGGCTTGAAGAAAGACGAGGGATTACATACATGAGGATTCCAAGTTTTGGAGAAGGGTGAATCAAACTAATAATCTTGTTAGACCTTCAAGTATGAATAAGGAAGATCGAAGGAAACACACCCGCTTTTTTTTCTTGTAAAGTGGTCTGGCTTCCTTCACCAAGCCATGGATTGAATAACTATTGATAATCTTTTTCATAACTTCCTTTTGTCCTTGGCCAACGCAGAAGTTGCGCCCTTCGGACCAGTCTTGATGAATGACATGTATTTCTCTGCCGGAAATCTGGATGCCAAAGATACGTTCAAGCTCGCACGAAATTTTATTGGCCGCCCAGCCACTGGCTTGCGCTAAAGCCAAGAGGAGTATATATTCTTTTTTGCGGTGCTTCTTGGTTCTTGGTCCAATTAAGTCGATATCGGATGAGGCAAGTGGAACTGAGGACTCGATGGTTTTGATTGACGACTCAATAGTCAATGATGGACCTGTACCCCCCTCTGATAGAGCTGGAGGTTGATCAACAGCATCTGTTGGCAGATTGATAATCCATGATGGGATTGAGCCCTTTACTAATTCATCTGGAGGTTGATAAGTGTCGTCTAGAGAGAATTTCTTTATAGACTCTGCTAATAGAGCTGTAGCCTTATCTATGACATCGGTTGGTGAATCGATTGTTGGGTTTTGAATTATATTTTCTGTTAATCGAGCGACAGAATGCTCAAAGGCATCGATTATCGACCTTGGAGTCAATGGTAGGGTTGCGGTTTCTTCCAATGAAATCAAAATAAAATCAAAAATATCGGCTGCCGACTCATAGATTGGAGTACCACCGGCGTCTTCTGGTGATTTATGGGACCATAAGGTTATTATATATTTTACTAGCAGAGTTATAAATTGATCCATGAGAGTGATTTGCGACGCGACGTCCGTTGGTAGAATTGTGGCTCTAGTTAATTGAACCAAAGATCTCTTGTAAGTAAGGATTAAGGATTTCATAGTTGACTTCAGGCCTGCGCCATCATTTAACTGGGCGGGGGCTTTGTTGAGAGTATCAACTAATAAATCGATAGTTGATGATGGTATCTTGCCAAATACGGGTGTAGATGGAGATTTATGGATGGGGACGACTGGAGATTGATAAATGGGGACGACTGGAGATTTGTCGATGGGTCTGATTGGGACCTTGACGGTTGTTGATGAGACTCTATCCCATACTGTTGGGTTTTTCATTTTGACTGGTTTTGACATTGTTACTGTAGGTTGGTTGGTTTGGCGGTGATATCTGGGTCCTGGAATCTTCGAATGAGGCGCAATGAAGAAAGTATATTCTTTGGCAGATGCAGAAAACGAGAAGATTATAAAGTACTCCAAGGGGGGGAATTGGTCACTAGCTAGTTCTTAGAGCCATCGTTAGAGTGAACGCGGGTTAGAAACTAAAGTGCTTAGCGAGCCTTAGGGGGTCGGCACTTGAGGAAATGGAAGGATAGATGGCTCGTGATTGGCTGAAATAATTAGAAATGTAGGACTTGTGAAATTCTAGAATCTTTAGTAAATGAATAGTACATGAACATTTCTATATGGGCTGGAGGCGCCACTCTGAGTCAAGACTAATTTTCTATTGTGACTGAATTTTGCTGGTGGTTTAGACTTAACCTGGATTTCTTTTTGGACCAGGAAAAGCACGTGGGGTTCGAATAAGTAAATACTCGTCGGATTGAGGTGCTTTCGCTGAAGAGGCGGGTGAGGATGGAATATGCGAGAAGATTGGGAATAAAGGGGTGTCAATTTTGGGATATGGAAATTTGATTATTGGGTCCCGAAGTGGGTAAGAATTTTCTCGATAAGACTTGTATGTTAATGCTTTTTCCCTTTTACCAAACTGGCGATCAGAGTTGATTAGCATTTCTAGCAATTTGTTTTATTCTAAGATAAATTATTCCGAGGGGAAAACCTTGTGTCATGTGTCAAATGCGATACGGACTCCGGAGGTCTGCGTTGCCTTACTGATGGAGATGGAACTGTAAGGTGAATAAATTTGGGAAAGCGGGTGCCTTAGTCTATTGGTGTTCTAGGTTAGTATATTGAATGGGCCAGCGAGTTGCTGTTGTTTGTTGTTAGTACAAGATGGAAGGAGTTAGGCGTGTATGTATGACTCGGCGTATAGAAGCATGCGTAATCTAGATGATTCTTCTATTCACCACGTCTTTAATAGAGTCGATGGTGTTAAAGAGGGGTGTGAATTGTTTGCTAAGATTATTGGAATATAAACGTAATTATTGTATTTTGATTAGGGCGTGTGAAACATAACTTGATCATAAGTAACGAGGATTTGGCTAAGCTTGTTGTGTGTCAGTGAGTGAGTGTACTTTACAGGAATCAGCCTCAGCGTATGGAAGCTCCTGTTCTCCTCCTCCTCTCCCGTTCTAACCTATATATATAATAAAGCTTCTACATCCTATCGGCTGCTTACATATGCTCATCTATCTTGCTTGGTTTTTGGAAAAGTTTATTTCTTCTCGTCCTCCTACAGGGAAAGTAAAAGATTGATGTCGCAGAAATTATATAATCCCTCCTTTCCCTATTCATACCATACAGGCAACTTACACACCTACAATTGTTCATGTTCTTAACAATCTTCATCATATCCCTCTTTTTGATTTATATTCTTCTTCTATTCTTCTTTTTCTTTTTTGAGTAAGTAGGTATGAAAAGAAATGAAAGTCTACATACATATGAAGATTAACTTCTTGTTCACTCCAGCCCGAAATTCGCTTAAACTACCTAGTACAATTACCCCTTATCTGTTCATCTAAAGCGTGGTCTGTATATGAGTTTGTGAATTCATCATAGATGAAAGATATGAGAATAGGATGGAATAGACATATATAGGAATCAGGAGTCGAGAATCAAGAGGCAGCAGGAATGATAGGAAGATTTGGCGTGGAATTGAAGAGAGAAAGAGTCTGGATATAGAGTGGGTTTCGGAGGTATTAGACTGGATTGGAGGGGATGCGATGGTATTCCATCCATATTCGGCTAATTATTGGAAATGGTGATCTATCTTTTGGGTTATTGTATATCGCATCGAGGTAGTATGAATACTAAAAACATTTTAATCATCTCCCGATTCTGGTTTTGCTTCAAGAGATGAAATTCGGTATTGAGATATTGTATGTGTTTCCCTATTCATTATTGTATTACATATATTAGGGATTCTCTTGCAAGTTGCCGATATACTGTTGTACCATGCTATTATATCCTCCTTACTAAAATTGAAGTCAATATTAAAATCATACAAGATTCCTCCTATGTAAAATGTATGAATACAAGCGTTACCAACTACCTACCTATTAACTTGCAATCTACTTCAATTATAACATCATTCCCCATATATATAACAAAACCCAAACGTCCCTAAGTGCCGTTTAAACCCAACCGCAAAGATATCCAATCAATGTCTCAATATACCAATATCCCCATCTCTTTCTTTTTTTCATTTACTTGTTAGCATAGTAAATTTGTGGTGTTCGATGTTTATATATATGGAAGTTGGAGATGATAGGAGAAAATAGGAGAGTAACTGCTATACTGAGCTAATGAGGAGGGGGTTGAGGGTTAGGATGGGGATTAGAAATGAAGTTGAGATGTGTGGTGTGGGCAATGGATATAGAAGGAAGGCAGAGGGAAATAGTGGTAGGATAGGGGGTTGCGTGGTGTAATGTGATGTTATTACGAAGAGTGGAGAATTGAGAGTTAGAGAGTTGGATGCTTGGTGGTATATACTATACTATGTAAGATGTGCATTCTATCAAATCGCTATATGTTCTATCAATTTATTTTAAATGCTACCATATAAGAACTCCCGTATTTTCCTGTACTTCATCTATACATAACGCCAAACTCCATTCTCAGGTATAATATCAACATATGCTTCCCAGACACCTATTGAGCATTCCCACTTCCTACAACTCCCCCGACTCCCCCTGCGGATTCTCCGCCTCTCCTCCATTTATCTCTTTCTCCTTCAGAACCTTCATAAAATCCCTCACCAACTTCTCATGACTATCCTGCAGCGTCGTCTTAATAAACCCCATCAACATCCTACTCGCCCTCACCACCCCCCTCTCCTCCAAAACCAATCTTCCCCCCGATCCCAGCATCACTGAACTCTCCCCAGGCCCCGCTTCCCTCACAATCCAAGTCGTCACACTGTGTACTCCCCATGGGCGCATGCGTAACACTTAATAATCCATCCTCGCGATCTTGGAAACAACTCAGGTAAGTAATTTGATCGGGGATGAAGCGTTTAGCCCAACCTCCTCTCCATCCACCTCCACTTTCTTCTACATTCGCAGCAGCCATGTCGTCGGTGACTTCCCAGACTTCGCAGGGGGAGGAGGCGGTGGGTTGGAGGTCTGCGGGCTCGGTTTTGAAGAAGTCGACGGCGAGGATGTGGGTCGGGGGGAGGAGGGTGTGGGCTGTTACGAGGGGGTTCATGCTGATCATTTTTTCATGGTTGTGCAGGAGAGCGAGCACTTGGGAGATGGGGATGTGGGGAGGAACAGGCGTGAGCGTTAGAGTTTGGTGGGTGGTTGTGAGGACTATTGGGAGTGACGTTAGTTTCTCGGTTGGAGAATTAATCTGATAAAGGGGCTTTGTGGCTGCGGAGATAAATCGTTACTTACAAGACATGATGCCACTATAAGATTGTATTGTATGTGCATTTAGAATCGGCAGAAGTGATTGCTTTTGTTTGAGCTGAATTGGGAGCTCAAATAAAACGTGTTGTGGGTGGGATGTGGTGGTGGTGGTGTCGTGAGAGACATTTTGAGGTTGTATGTGTTCGTAACGCGAACGGTTTCATGAGCCAAAAAAAAAAAAAAAAAGCTTGAACTACCTCTTTACGAAATTATACCGGGACAGAAGTTTTAAGGAAAAGTTTAACTAACTTACGAAGTGAAACGTTAGAACAATATATACTTACGCTGTCTATTCCTCAAGATGAGGTTTTTGGATATTAGGTATGAATGATATGATATGTTCGTTCGTTTGTTCTCTTTATCTTCGGAGCACAACTAGAACTACCTACCTATGTTGCTTGTTTGATCATTTTCAGATTTCGATGACCGGAAAAGTTCTTTTCCGATATAAATAGCTGCAATATGTGCAATTAACAACCTTACCTCATGTATGTGTGATTTATGTAAGCTTTGACGGGTAGGAAGAAGGAAGAAACATCCTCAGAACCAAGATCTAATCATAGATTTCAACGATTTCCCGTTATTTTCATATCATCTTTCTGATAATTGTTGATATTGTGAATTCCGAGATACTTCTACTTATATGGAAAAAAGAACTAATAGGATAAGTATCTTGAAATCCTTACTCTAGACCCTTAAGCTTACCAGGTATAACAAACCTCGGAGTAACAATGACCGACTTTTCACGAGGGTATCAACAGCTAACAGTTAATAGGTCAGGTTATAATTCACACCTAGTCAGTCTGCAACTCAAAGTTCACACTCCAAAATCCACTTTATCACCCCAGGTGGAGTCCCCACAGTACAGTGTGAGCTTTTTTGCAGCTTATTATGGAGAATTGACTCACTTGGAGACTTCAACTTTCTCTCTCTAGGTCACTCAAACTCCGAAGTCTACTTAGTTCTATATCCAATTCATTGGCTTCCTGTAGGGCGGGCTCTTCCTTCCCCTTGATCTAATAGTGACGTTGCAATTGCAAAGCTCGTCGTGTATTTCTTGTATATTCCTTGCATCATCTGGAAATGCAATTAATAATGATTAATGGCATCTGTATGAGTAACCGACACTGATATTACATGCAGCGTTCCTCCCACCTCCCAACAGCTAATCCATGAGGAAAGTACAAGGTTAGTTTGACAATTCTCACTGTGCCACTATTGTTTACCGTCACAAACCGAACAATCTCCTGATGTACAAGGGGAAGAAGAAAAAGAAAGGGAAGTTGGAATGTACGAAATAGACAACGACATCTCAATCAATAATCAATACTCGATCCACTCCTTGAAATTATCTCCGAATACGTAGTTCTACTGCTTCGAAAGGTGACACTTCTTCACACCATACGGACGTAAGTAGATGAACCAATTTTGATCATCCTGCTGACAGAAATTTCATCCCAAGTTCAAAGGAAGCAGTCACGATATCTCAAAGATACCATGGTAACTTACTACACTCAATTTCACTGCAGTCGCAACAGTACCCCCACGATTTCGCCACGAATAGTCCCCCCCAAAGATCAAAACTGTCCACGTTTGGGATATTGTCCTTTGAACCTCTGTACCTTCCTTTGTACCTCGGCTTCTCCTTCAAATTTGGATCATCATTGAATATCCCATTCATCAATCTAGAAACCTTAGCGAAACAAAAGTACAGTATAAGGATCCACTGCCCTATTATTCGACGGAAAAAATTTCTCCAAGAACTTAGAACTATGGAGTCGCATGACACAAGCCTTATTGCTTGTTGAGCTTGATTGAATCGTTAGAGATCTTGATCTTTTCTAGGCGCCCAGGTATGGCTTACTTTCTGAATCTTCAATTCGTAGTTCAAACGCCGGGATCCAGAAGCCACTGCCCTCATTAAATGAATGAGAAGGATCAGTGAGATATCTTGGAATGAATATTGATGTTTACTGTTTTCAATCCCATCGGCCCTAGAAAGGCAAAACCTGAACCTTGCGTGGCAATATAACATTTCCAACTGCTTCGGGAAAAGAAAATGCGAAGGGGAGCTCCGTCCCATGTATTCGGTGAAAGTCTTACAGCAGAGTGGCTCGAGTAAAGTAACCTGGAAACGACTGACATCGACCAAAAAGGTTAGATTTCCCCGAATCCCCAACTCCCCATAAAAAATCTCCAGAGGCATGGAAGGATCCACCAATATCATTTTTTTTGCCCAGTTTTGTAAATGAACAAGGAGTTAAGAACATTCAAGTCCGATGATCTAGCGCGCAGATGAGATACTCTGTGAAGCGCTGATCAAATCCATTCTAGGTGGAATGTGTCGTATTTCATCATGCGCACCCATGTTGATAGATCTTCGTTCATACCATACCGATATGCCAGCAGGCGGCCTTGACAACCCGCACAAATCCTATTTGTTGAGTCTCCGAGGCGTCTTATAGTCTTCCTGACCAGTGAAGAACAGTGGTGGCCAGTATCCATACCGTCACGAACTTCATCATTCGAGTCTTATAAACTCTATGTACGAAGTGATGGTAGAATTCGAGTACTGGCAGGAAACAAGGTTCCGAGGAAGTTTGAGAAGGCGGGGAAAGAACATCCCCAAAGCCTTTCCCAAGTCTAAACCCCATCATAACGCACATGGCAAGGACAGCCTTTGGGATGATTGACAGTCAAGGGTAATCATTTGGGAGTACCCATAGTTGAGATTCGGCCCTTCTCTCTCACTCCACTTGCTATATCTCCAGATTTCATTATTCCAACACTTGCCGCCTACTCCATCATTACCCCAGCTCTTTGATTCTTTGCTCTATATAAGTCTTTGTGTCGATCACCAAGACTCACACTCTTTTTTCTTCTCTATCACTTCCTGTCTTGCATTGACGAAGGTCGACTTCTATTTCGCTGTACTACATCTATATTCTGTCAACATAAGAAAAGGCCTAGTTGCCTGATCACACCATACAAGATGATGATCGGTAACGTCTACTTCATCGCGGCTGTGGCCGTGGTGGGTGGCGCTCTATTCGGTTTCGATATCTCCTCAATGTCTGCTATTATCTCCACTGAAGCATATTTGTGTTATTTCGATCAAGGAGGATTGGTTGATGGTAAATGCACTGGTCCAAGCCCAGATGTTCAAGGTATGATTAGATATTTATTCTTGCTTACTGACATGTCAGACGCTAATTGAATACAGGTGGTATAACTGCTTCTATGCCTGCTGGAAGTTGGCTAGGAGCTTTGATTTCTGGTTATATCTCCGATATCCTGGGTAGAAAGAAGTCCATTCAAATTGGTTCTGTCATATGGTGAATATTTCCCACTTGTATTGCTTGTATAAACAGCTGGCCTAATCGAAAATACGTAGGATCATCGGTTCAATTATTGTCTGCGCTGCTCAAAACATCCCAATGCTTATCGTCGGACGTATTATCAACGGTCTCTCGGTTGGAATCTGCTCTGCTCAAGTTCCCGTTTATATCACCGAGATTGCACCGCCATCTAAGCGTGGAAGACTTGTCGGTTGCCAGCAATGGGCTATCACTTGGGGTATCCTCATTATGTTCTACATCTGCTATGGATGTTCCTTCGTCAAGGGCGTTGCAGCTTTCCGTATACGTATGTTTATTCCATTCACTAAACTCTTTATCCTTACTACCTAATCATGTCTCCTCATCTCAAACCCCATTACTATGATTTCATACACACCCTCTTTACATCCCGATACAGCTTTAATTGCTCATTCTTCTTATCTTAATCTTCAACTTTCCCTTGAAAAACACTGCTAACTTTCTGTTCTTATAGCATGGGGCCTACAGATGATCCCAGCCGTTTTTCTCTTCTTCGCTCTGTTCTTTTTGCCAGAATCCCCACGTTGGCTCGCCAGAAAAGACCGATGGGAAGAGGCTCATCAGGTTCTAGCTCTTGTTCATGGAGGTGGCGATGCCAACTCTGCATTCGTTGCTAAGGAATTGGCAGAGATCAGAGAAGTTGTTGAATTCGAGAGAGCCAACGCTGATGTTACCTATATGGAACTATTCAAGCCTAACATGATTAACCGAACACATATCGGTATTTTCACACAAATCTGGTCTCAGCTTACTGGTATGAACGTCATGATGTACTACATTACCTACATCTTTACCATGGCCGGCTTGGGTAGCAACGTTCTCTTGCCCTCCTCGATTCAATTCATCATCAATGTTATTATGACTATTCCAGGATTGATCTGGGTCGATAGATTGGGGCGTCGTCCAGTTCTCTTGTTTGGAGCTTTCTTGATGATGCTTTGGCTCTTTATTAACGCCGGTCTCCTAGCTTCATACGGAACAGTTCCATATAAAGGTCAATTCTCCAGTGCTGCAGAGTCCATTTCCATCACAGGAGCTCCATCCAAGGCCGTCATTGCTTGCACATATCTATTCGTTGCATCATATGCTCCAACCTGGGGACCAGTATCCTGGATCTACCCACCTGAGCTCTACCCTCTCCGTATCCGTGGAAAGGCTGTTGCTCTCTCGACCTCCGCAAACTGGGCTTTCAACTTCGCTCTTGCTTACTTTGTTCCTCCTGCGTTTGCAAACATCCGCTGGAAAGTTTACCTTGTCTTTGGCATTTTCTGCGTTGCCATGTTCCTCCACGTTTTCTTCATCTTCCCTGAAACGAGTGGAAAACCTCTTGAGGAAGTCGAAGAAATCTTTGATTACTCGACTCCTGGTAGCATCAAGTTCCTAGGTACCCCAGCTTGGAAGACGGGTGTTGATCACAGAGCGAGACGCTTGGAGAGAGGAGAATTCGATGCAGAGGATAAGGCTGGACCTACTGTAGCCCATCATGATGGTGCGACACAGATCAATGAGGTTTCTAAGTCTGATTTTTAGAGATTGGTAGAGAGAGGGAGGGGGAGAGAGATAATACGGGGAGCAGCTCAGAAGGAAGAGGAGCTCCATGACTTGCTTAATTGTGGGCATGATTTAATGATAGGGCAGAATGAATGAATAAATCGATAGGCGTTGGTGGTTTGCTGGCTTGCTGGCTTGCTACTCTGAGATGAAGGGGTGTTTATATGAACATGAAGCAAGAAGATGGAAAATGTGGATATTAATAAGGTTGGCTGTATGTAAAAGAAAAGAAGAAGAGGAGGAGGAGGAGGATCATTGATACCCAGATATGAAGACGAATATAGATTCAAAATTCAAAATTCACAAGAAAGTATTCTTTGTATAACTGTGACAAATCTCTCCAAATAATAATATGATGAACACAATATGTAAATTGAAATGAGTTGCATTGGTAAACTGAGGGTAGTAGCCGGAAAGGTTAGATACATAGAAGTCAGAATTTCAAATTGAATGGAGGTTTGTTTCGGTTGCGTGGAACGACGGGTAAAATTTATTTATCCATTTATTATTCCTCTCTTTTTTTAACAAAAATCATCTCTCTTCATTCCTTATTATCTTGCCTGTCTTACCTGGCTTCGTCGGATCTTGATTTTGTTTTACTTTTTGGTTTGTGGAGGGGCGGGTGTTAGGTGTTGGGGAGTTTAGGGGGGGGGGATAAGGTAAGTATATGGATGAAATGTGGAAGATGCATAGAGGGGTATTAATTTATTATTTGTTTTTTTGGTTGGATGGGTATAGATTTTAAGTGATGAGTAATGAGTGTTATAGGTGATGGATGATATAAGTAATTTAGATGATGGGGAGTTAGAGTGTTAGTGCTGGTGCTAAGGTTTGGGGATTAGATGGAAGAGGGTAGTGTTGTAGGGTTGAAGTTGGTGATAGTACGCTACGTTGAAGGGTCTATATTTACCTCGCTTCGAGTCCCCTATTTTAGATTCGCTTTTTCACTTTTTGGTAGATAAGAGAAAATATACACCATCTATTCCAGCCAACACGATTTATCGACGATAGCACTCACGAATAAGAAACCACAGGCAAAAAAACACAAAAATATTCACATTGTCAACCTCTTGAAATCTCTTCACACAAGCAACAACAAGAACAAATACCATTACCAATATCAACTACACAAACCACTTATCCACCCATGCATCCACACCCCCTAAGCCGACCCATAGAAATAATCAAACTCCTTCTTCAACCTCCCAAACCCCACCCTTGGCGCATAACTCTCCACCCTCTTCCCTCCAAAATCAAAAACCGAATAATACCTCCTCAAAAACCCCACTCCAATCAACGCAAACCCATTTGCCCCACTATCATCAATAGGCGGCATACACTGCTCCCCCGGCGTAATGAACTCATCGCCGCGCACCGTAAACGTCGCATCGGGCACAGAGCTTCCATCCTCTCCAAACGTGAAGGACAATGCCCACGACGCGTTCATATGGTGACACTCCATACGCTCCAGGCCCGTCTGGAGCTTCGTCAGATTCCACCCGAGGTTGAAGTACACGGCGTCGATGATCTCGGACGGGACGGAGATGCGGCCCGCGCCCGTGTCGAAAACGGCGCGGCCGGAGTAGTAGGGCCAGGAGGTGTTGGATTTGGGGTAGGTGCCTGCGGGGTCGTTGGTGGTGGGGAGACGTCCGTTGTGGACGGTGATGGTGGAGTTGGGGCTGTGGGTTGCGAGGACGTTAACGGAGCGGAGGGGGACCCGCCAGAGCTGGTAGGGGTCTTCTTTGGCGAGGGGGACGTAGACCGTTTCGCCGTCGACGTATTTGTCCTCGTGGCTGGCGCCGATGCTGAGGACGCCGTTTTGGGCGCCCGTGTCGTTGAGGTTGGTGCCGTAAAAGAGGCCGAAGCGCGGCGCGTCGAGCTTGTCTTGCCAGAGGAGCGTTTCGACGAGTGAGGTTGTTTTGTTCTCTGCAATGGAGGAGAAGCCTAGGCCGAGGAAACCGTCGGCAGTGATGAAGCGCCAGGCGCTTTGGTTGACGGCGAGGAATGTCGAGTTCCATTCAATAGACCTGTCGGCGTCCGAGAAAACATCCTGGATGGCCCAGCCGGAAACAATATCACCGGCGATATACGGGATGGTTGAAAATGAATCTAGGTTGACCGAGGTAGAGGAGTCGGCGCCGTTGTACCGGGTACGGTTGAAACCACTACCGTTGGGACATAGACTGTCCGTGCAATTGACACCAGTAACCCACGCAGTTGAGGATCCGGTATCAAACATGAACCGGTAAGGTTTTGGGGGAGACCCAACCTGAAGCTCTACCGAGGCCTAAAAGTAGATCTAATCAATCTCCATCACGTCAATGTTCAGAAATCAATAGGGTGCCTACATAACTATTTTGAACCACCACAGGCAATTCCAGCACCGAAGCCGACGCGGCCGCCGCCAAGGCAAGAACAGTGTATCTACTCATGAGAGCGAATTAAACCTTAGATAACGATTTAGTTGAACGAGTGAATGCTAAATCTCCAAAGGTGCTACAGCAGATGCAACGAGACGATTCCGAATCAAAGGACGCGACGTCTTTTATGTTGAATCCGATACGAGTTACTTTAATGGCCGCCAAGAAGCGTGGGGCGCAGACACTGCCAAAGATCCGACCCCTTTTATATAGCCTACCGATAAATACGGGACATCTTAGACACCATAGAGTTCGAAGTGCAATACCGTCTAGCGAGTGAGGAACACGCTGTCTCCAGTTTAAAGTGTATATTTATGCTTTCACCTCTTTTACCTTCGTGCAATCTTCGGGGCTCCTATTTAATGATCCTTTTGAAACGACGTGTAAACTGTGTAAACTGTATGAATTAACAACAATCCCATACAAAATACCCAAGGCTCTAAACCAACATAGCCCACGTTATTGGAGGGGGGGAAATAAGGCTTAAAAAACCTAATCGAACAAATTTAAGAATTTCATGCAAAACATATAATGTGGTCAAGGAAGTTGCCTAATCTGCAATCTGAAGTTTAAATCTACTTACATAAATATATCGTGAATTGATGGTGTAAAAAGAACTTTCGTTCTTGCTTCTGCTGGGTAGAAAAGCGGGGTTTTAAGACAGACATCGAGTTTATGGTTCGCAATTTTTACTTAATCAGTACGAATATGGGCACTGAGTTCATTATGGAGTGTATGGTGGACCATCGAGAAACGCAAAATGAACCTTCAACTCGAGATCCTCCAGCTAAATTCGGAGGATGTGTAGTGAGTTCCAACACTAGCTGGAGTTATGACTGCCATGGAATGTCGTCTCGCTTGTTCATAAGAAGAATTTGCGGTGAGGGAATAACGAACGGATTTACTTGGCGTTGAAATGGTATCGTATCTGATGAAAAAGTTTGGCAGTCATTCCAATGTAAGCCATGGAATTTTTTTTTTTCATCCTCTCTACCAATCTTCACCATGTTGTCATAATGCGTTTCCCGTTTTTCGTTTCCCTCTCCCCCCTTTCTCCCCCCTTTCTCCCCCTTCTTCACCCCTTTCCCATTCCAACATAAACCTTCTCAAATACCAACTAACACCACAAACTTTCCATCATCACGAACTCCACTCCTTATACCCCTTCTGCCTCTGTCTTGTATTCCATCCTAGCTTTCCACTAATACTATTAACCCAATCCTCGCTTCTCCTTCCCTGAGGCATCACATTTGCAAACGGATAGCGACTAGCACTAATCGTCACATAATCTCCTGGGCACAATTCTACCCTCTCTCTCCCATCAAAGCTCGCCCAACTGCTTGTTCTCGCATCATACGGAACGCCTAAACGGAGTACAATAGTATCTGGAAGAATAATCGGGCGAAAAGAGAGGGTGTGCGCGCAGATTGCGCTGACGAGGATGACGGGGTTTTCAGGATGGCAAAGAGAGCCGCCAGCCGCGAGATTGTAGGCTGTGGAACCGGTAGGAGTGGCGACACAGACGCCGTCTGCTTGAACGGAAGTGAAGTGCTCATCGTCACCAAAGATTTCGATGGAGGACATTGCTTAAATGTGTGAGTTGCTTGCTAACGAAACGTTATGTGGATGAGGAAAAATGATATCTACTTACTTGGATTTGGTCCTCGATCAACAACAATATCGTTCAGGATCTCATATGTACCATCCGGTCGATGAGTTCTCTCATCTTCCTTTTCTTCACCCACCAACTCCTCCACTAGGTCTCTTCTGGGAGCCGACTCCTCATCACCGTTCTCTCCATTTCCAATTGCCTTTGTTTTCCCCGTCTGGCTCCTCATTACAGTACCCTCGAATCTTAATCTGAGACTAATAGTAACTCCATCTCTGAACGCGGTGGTCAACTGTTTTTCAAAATCTCCAAAATCGAACTTTGTGAGAAACCCTAGACTTCCCAGCGCGAAACTCAGGACTGGAGGAACGATTCTCTGGAATAACCAACTTGCATATAGAACTGTCCCATCACCTCCTAGCGTGACAATGAAATCAAATGTATGTGGCCTTGTCCTGCACATACTCGATGACCAATACCTTAGCCTCTTATGCTTATCCCCATTGACTTGTCCCTCTTCACTCGTCTCCAACTCATCCAGTAATCCTTTGGCATCAAACTTTTTACTATCCCGTAGGTTTTCCTCTACCCAAACTGTATATCTGACTTGTCTTTCCGGACTCAAAAGCCATCTGGTAACCTCCCTCGTATTTGCAATCAAACTTTCATCATGTGCCTTTGTGAGGATAAAAACTGTCCTCACCTTTAGCTTCAACCTAATACTTCCCAACCTCTTACTTAATTCTCTCACTCCCCAAGCCATATCCGAAAGTTGTTTTTTTGTAAGAAGTCGACTATGTGTTGCGCCCGCTTCCACACCATCAGCTTGTACCTGCATCTTCTTCCCATCATTGTCATCGTCAATCGCTTGTCCCGCATCTTTCGCTTTGATATTGTCTCTCCAAGAAGTCTCGTCAACCTGTCCACCATCTTCCTCTTCTTCATTCCGTGCCTTTGAATCTACCGATTTCTCCACATTTCTGCGAGCTTCATCCTGAGCACTCGCAAGCCTGCGTGCAGCCAAAGTCTCTGCTATTCCTTCCAATCCACTATTTGATGTCCTTCCGTTTTTTCGTTGACTCTCCAGCAATGCATGCACATAGCATTCTGTATTTCTTCTTCGCTGGAACGTTACTGCGGGGGTATCGGCTGTTACTAGGGAAGATTTTCTACGATGTGCATTTTGAGCATCGAAAACTACCTATAGAGAACGGATACTTTGTGAGCTTGAATGGATCTCGCAGATGAGAGAAAAGGTAGCTAGACTTACCTCCAGCGCATGCTGATACTCGGAATCGCTTGCACTGGAATGGCCCTGGAAGTGTTAGTTAACCATGAATGAATAAATATTGAACTGGTAAGCTCTTAACGTTGTAGCATACTTCATCATGAGCATCAAATTGATCCTTACTGGGAAGAGATATCTTTTGCGGTGCTTGATTAGCCATTTTCTTTGACGATGAACAATTCAGTCTATTGTAATGTATTGTATTGTATTGTGCTGGATCATTTGTCGTGCAATCAATACACATCAACAACTGGAGATTAATTTTGGCGATGACGCTCTAAAAGGTTACCCCTCCCTCATACTAGAGGAATGCAAGAATTCTTAGGTAGGTGGTTCTCTTTCTTTGAATCCAATATGATATGAAATATGTATGAAATTCTCTATAGCAAAGATCCAAAGCTGCTTACTCTCTAGAATGTTTCATTCTCTCATTCTCTCCGCTCCCTCACCATCATCAATCAAAATGTTTCTTTGATCGTTCACATTCATGAAGGTTCAAGCAGATGCGATGCTATTGATTACTCACTGTAGTGCTTGCACGCATGACACACATGGGCAGTTGTTACTGTGCAGGTAGACCTAATAAAAGTCAGTCTTTATCTGTTGATGACAGATAATTATCTCACATGCCGGTGGTCTCGTGACCTTATCGATAAGGACTGAATATGATGAATTCAATTTTTGTTTCTTCATTTCTCGCATAGTCATCAATAACAACTATATCATCCATGCCTCACCAATACATAATACAGTTGGAGTTGATGTGACGAGTCTCCCATTCTGAAGAATGGGATCATATATCATATATTGATATCCATCGATGCATGCTATGTAACCCTCTCTTGCGCCCATTTTCATATCAGGGTATCATCCACCATTCATTCATTCATTCATTCATTCATTCATTCATCCACCCATCCATCCACCCATCCACCCCTCCCCCTTCACAGCCGAATATATATCATCAATACAAAAGACAATGCAAAAGATGCAAACGACGCAGCATTGCAACACTGCAGGACGCAGGTAGATGACTGTATCAACCATGTATTACCCATCCATCACTACTCACCCAACACCACCCCGAGCACATATGAAAATGGAAGGAGATCCCAGATTAAAAAACTCAAAGGATGATGATCATGACAATGACGACGATGATGATGATCAAAATAGATTAATTTATCACTCCGTTGGGATGCGAATGCTTCCTTCGTACGCATCGGCTCCATGCCCGTATTTTAACCATGGAATCTTTGTTACCACTGCTTACACAGAGAGAGTGTGTTGACTGTATGTGTATGTGGAGTTGGACTTTGCATTTACGATATCTGGTTCTGGATACGTTCATTAATTTTAGCAATAGTATGGTCAAGACTGCAGAGTCAGCAACAAGTACGTTCGTTATTCCATTTATTTTTCTTCCTACACCAACCACACTTTACTGTACGAAGAGAGAATAATCTCATGATCTCATGCCTTGCTAGTTTTCCCCCTGGCCCTGGTTGGCCCTGAGTCCCTGACCCTTAAGAATATCATTTTTATCTACTTAGCATCAACTAACCGGGAACTTTTCATGCTTATACCGATGATAATCCAATAAGCCTGCACTATGAATCTTAGAATGGATGCGTTGTACAGCACCAATGGTCCATCACCCATCTTTTACGAGTACTCTCACCTCTCACACCAACCAAAAGAATGGAGAGAGCAGAAAATGGGTGGTGGGTGGATAGGGGCAACCCACTTACGATTGATTCTACGGTAGTAACAAACAGTACGAGACAAATCCAATTCTTTTTCTTCCTGGGTCGTGCAGTAGAATGTACGAGATCACCAAGTTAGGCCAACTTACTCAACTGGAAACAACTTTCCGTTGTGTCATGCTAACTAAGTATGCGGTTCATTCATTCCAGGCCATGTATGTATGTATGTATGGATGGATGGATGGATGGGTGGATGGATGGATGGATGTATCGTGAGACCCCAAATCCTACTAGGTACAGTAGGCGTGAGATGGATGATCACTCTCGGTGAGAACGAAACCTCCCAGTCAAACCTTCCCAGTCACGCCCAATGCCCCAATGTCCCCAGTGCCTCCAATGATTCCAATCGAGTCAAGCACACATGGTACGAAAGAATGTAAGGATCCCGCTTGCTTGCTTCCCTTCCAGCCCTTCCCAATCACATCACACACATCGTGACATTCAGGTGCTTCAGCATTCGATTCAGCCATTTTATCCCGAAGCTCGGAACACATCAGCATGTCCGAGTGCAGTGCACTTCTTCTCATATTTGGTGTAAATGAAAATGACTTTTCGCGCCTCCATCATACAGGGCGTCATCCTTACCATGACAAACAGTCAATAACCACGAATCCCATCCAACTTCCAACCAAATAAGAAGAGAGGCTATACAAGATGCATCTTTTCTAATAAGTACAATCAATCAATCAGTCATACCATACCATTGCATGGCTGTTCATCCGATGTTAACTTTTCATTTGCGTTTGCTTTCGATCTTCGAAATTCTAATATCCATTCCGTATCCACTGTCCACCCGTATTTACCAACTTCAAGCCTAAGCAAGTTGAAGCAAAGGAACAATCTCGAACACGGGAAGACTCAAGACTCAAGACTCAAGACTCAAGACTCAAGACTCAAGACTCAAGACTCAAGACTCAAGACTCAAAACGTATATTTGCGTATATGTGTGTGGCTGAGTCACTCGGTGGTGCATCCATCATCTTGCTTAGATGCAATGATGAATGGTACTTACTTGCCTTGCCCTTTTCTTGTCTCACCATGAAGATGAAAATCTCCCCGTCTCAAGCTTCCAACTTAATAATTGGTAGCTCTGCTTGGCTGAATAAAACTCACTCAACCACGGATATGAATTACAATCCGCAACCTCCGCGAGATAGACTTGTTACTACAGCACAGTAGTATCAACCAGTACAGTACAGCTGCAATTGCAAGTCAAAGCTCGTGTAAAGGTCCACCACGACGCATTTTCCATATCCAGTACAGTATATGTCCTTCCATTATTCGTAAAGTCAAAAATAACTCGCTTTGCTATGGTCCTATGGAGTACTCGAGCGGCAATACTACCATCTGCATCTGATCTTTGAAGTTCTCGACTTTTTGGCTTTTGGCTTTTGGCCTCCACAGAAACTACTTGCCGTACCGACGCTGTACAGCTCGTACTGCAAGCAGGTGGCTACTCAAGGTACTTAGGATCTAGGTAGGTGATATAATACTCATCCCTAGTGGTAATTAATGACCTGAGCAAATACGCCCTGTCATACATTTGCTGAGTCTTGTTCCAGCTCCCCGAATTGAGGCTCACACGGCAGTACTAGACGCTTGGATGGCAGCGACTTTTCTAGCTTTTTCAAAACTGGTCAAGATATTCCTTTCATCCCTCTAGGCTTCATACTTTCTTTCCTCCCTTGTCATAAGAACTTACATATATACACTATTTTCGAAGTAATAGCTTACAAATGGTGGGGATGTATTTTCTTTTTGAAAAGTCTCTGGAGAGAGATATCTTGGAACCAAGTGCTGGTGAACTTTAAACCTTCTTTTTCTTTTCTTTTTCTTGCTCCATCACGTTTCACACATGCAGAATTTGAGCCTGGAGTTTATGTGAGAGATGCTGGGCTAATCGAGATCAATATTGATGACAAGACAATGTGAAGGATACTATGCAAATGTATTGAATCAAACCCCTACATGAAGATCATAAAACCATAACGATTATCACCCAATAGAACATGAGCTGTTATAGATCCTGTTGCTGAATCCAGTAACTCCCTGGATACAATTCACGCACAGGGGTTCAATTCGATGTGCTGAACTTCATACAGTTTACAAGTGAACACCACGAGGGGATCTTGCATTTAGCCCATGTTTGTATTATCGATAGCAAGGGAAATAGCGTTACCGATACATCATCCTTTTATCTTCTTTCGCATCAATCGTACAGTAGCCATATCGATATCCATATCGATATCTAATCCATACAGAGTATGCATAACCATCAAACAAAGAATCCAGTCCAGTGCAAACGCTAGACCAACCAACCTGCCAAAAGCCCCGACATGTACATGCAGCACCCAGACACGCATGATTCGTGACAGATAATTTGCTGGTAAATAAGACGATCAAATGGAGGACTAGCCTTGCAGTCTGGTACGCTGTTTTTGGCGCGTAATCCGCTCACTAGTAATGGCAAGCCTGCGAATTCAAGACATTTCAGCTGGATATTTAAAGTAGGATATGCAAACAACGGTCGGATATGATGTAGCCGAGATTGGGACCTGGCAATTCTTCTATCCAGAGAGAATCATGGATAAGGTAGAGAGAGGGGATGCGGAGGAAAAAGCAACGAACGAGAACCCCTGTTGGGGCTTTTCGGTTCCGCAATCACTCTCCGAAGTGTCGGGGGTATTCTATTCTATGTACTGTGCTGATGGATGGGTATTTATGACTGAACCCTGAGCCTCTTCTTTTCATATGATGATCATGATCAAAGAGAAATATGATAGGGAGGGGAGATTGACGGGGTTTTAAGGTTGTTGAGTTGTCCGGAAATGTGGACGTCTAATCAATTTTCAGACAAATTTGCTTGTGAAAACCCTCATTGGTGAATCTGATGATTTTCATCATGCCGGTGATTATTTGACAAGATCAGGATCGTTGTCAATACTTAACGCCCGGAGGATGGTCTCAAAGCATTCAATATCGACTGTACTATCGAACCCCAACTGTTTAAGTTTCAGTCAATGCAGGACTCTACAGAGCGGGTAATACGAAAACTAAATATTGCAACAACAGCAACAAGTCACCATGGAATGTTTCTCTTGGACCATCTTTTCAATCCGTATGTATTAAACCGTACCGTCAGTCAGCCATACGTTCCACAAGCTCTGCTGCCAGAGTACTACTACCACATCACTCCAAATATCATCGCGCCGGCCGCTCTTTTAGATTGCCCATCAGGTGGGCACGAGGAAATTTACGGTAATGTAACACGATGGATCGTGGGTGGCTCCAAACACATCATCCAAAAGCCCAGTCACAGTTACGACTTGGCTTGCCTTGTTTTGATCTTGGTTACGAACTTACTTAATGTGCTGGAGACTCTGCGGCCTTTCGCCCGCCCTGGTCCAAGGGGATTTGGGCCGAAAACAGATTGCAGGTGTCTGCAACGGTGCGAGAGCCGAGAGCACTGAAGGGTGTCGATCGGCTGGCCCCTAGCTCCATCGAAGAACGAGGATCAGGATGTCATGTACGTGAGTTGGGATTGAAGGTTTCAAATGCTCGCATGAGGGTACGATGGACAAAGCGTAAATTGATGCAACTATTGTGTCTACCTAGGTCCGGGTGTGGGTTACAACTTACGAGATGATTGTCAGTGAAGTTTTTTTTACACAATAGACGGGATCAAATATAGATGGCTGATTAGCGTGAGATGATACTCGAACGATGCTCGTCGTCAGGATCAGAAGTTTTAGGCTTGGGATTAATTTAGAGGACTCGCTCGTCTTACCAACTTTTGACATGATTGATTAAACACCACCCATTGCGCATTGTAGATTCGGTGTCGTCACCAACTATTGGTTCTGATCCTGAGAATGGTATATTGGTTGGCACGCTGTATTTACGTTGGTCATCCGAGGAGTCAAAAAGGGACCACTGGCCATATCGAAATTGAAGCTTACATGAAAGGCAGCGCTACTATGTAAATGGACGGCCAACAAATCCATAAATGCAGCGGTCCTGAAAAATCTCATGCTTCATTTCGCAGGGGATCAGTTCCTTTTTCAACAATCCGAGCTTATACGCGTTGCCTATCTCCAGGAAAGAGTGGAATCAAGTGGGTGTCACTGGAGCTGCAGCCCCTTGTATATGGAAACCCGAAGAGGAAGGCCAGTCCCAGCCTTGTCAACCGGGATAAAAATTTCTGACGAGCATAAACTTTCTTTTTATTTGCTTGAATCGCTGAGATTTGATTCGAATAGATGTACGAAGCGAGGGAGGGCGGATAGGATGTGCACTGTGCTATGATGTCTCGACTCCCGAGAGTTCAAGGTCCCAAATGAGTTTGGTAAAGTGATTATCGGACCCTTGCTTGCGTAAGAATGGATGGAATGGTGGTGTCCCCATGAAAAGGGCAGTTGAGCTTGAGCTAGTATGGGTCTAAGACTCTAAACTTCTAGATCCTAGATTCTGTCATCTTCATTCTTGGATCCTTGAAATTCATGGCACGGGTAAGAAAACACGATCGACAATTGACAAGGGCTGAAATTTAGAAGAGGGGGAAAGCAAGGGGAAATAGTGGGAATCTTAAAAAGGAACCAGTGATTGGTGTCTAATCTTCATATCGAGTAGTATTATGCAGATACCTTCGTTTTACGCGTCATTAGGCTTAGCACTGTAGATGCTGCAGCCAGGAGTCAGTCCTGATTCATATGGGACTAGCCTTTTGTTGCAATATGGGAATCCAAGGGCCCGGCTCATATACTGGGATTATTGCGGGGTGTTGCACAAACATCCATAGACATTAGAAAGAATCTCCGGTTATGCCCCTTTACGGATTAGAAAATGAAAAAAAAAAAAAAAAAAAAATTCAATAAAAGATTCATCTAATTTATGTGACTTAGATGACTTATTGAGCCCACATGGCATGAACGCAGGTCGGCTTCGAAGGCTAAGCACTGTATTCTCGCCGCCATTTCCGTCTTGTTCAATCGGTATGCGGATCATCATTGCAGAGCTATAATCAGTTCATGTGAAATTGAATTGAAATCCGGTCAGGCTAAATCCGATTTGGTTTCAACGCCGCCCGACCTTCTATCTTATACTCGTGCTTTGCTTTTTCCAACATCATGCTCACTTGCGAAACACTTTTAGGTTCGAATCAATATAAGCTCAGTGAAGGGGAGGGTACGAAGCATGTGTACAGTAGCAGCGCAGCGTATCTCTTTCGAACATCGAACAATCCACATCTTGGCAGCTTGACTTTGAAGAATCCTAGAAAGCTCGGACGACGATGCCCACGAAGGATGGGAGAGAAGCTTACCATATTCTTACTACTTATAGGAGTCAAGACTCAAAACAAGGATGGTTAAGGATGGCTAAGACAACAACACAGCCTTGGAATTCAAAGCGCCTTCTTAGGGTCTTCGATAACCAAACAAAGCCTCAACCCTCCGAACATGCATGCCAACATGGGTCTAAAACGTTTTCTTTTTCTCTTCATCTTTCTTTAACCTTTTTATTCAATCGAAAAACCTTAGATGGGGTCACGCTTATGGCTTCTTCTGTTGCCATATGCCGGTCTTAGTTGTTATTGCGCATGCATGTAATTTGTGCTTGTGCTTGTGATTGTACATCTTGCTTACACTTCGCCGTGGGTTCATGCTCAATCGAATGAAGCTGCTGAATCTGCTCACATAAAAAAAAATGATTGCTTTGCCTTTTGGCTGCTGATGAGGCCTTGACATGCATGATGTGTGTGTGATAACCATGAGCCAGCCAGCTTATGGATATGTCCGAGAGAATCTACCATAAATACGGGCGGGCTGGTTGGTGTTTCCCATAAATTTGACGCCTAGTCTTAAACTTAGAAACCTTTAACAGGGAAAACACAGATAATATTGTAAGATCATCATATTGGTGACGATGGATAAATGAAAAGCTTACTTTAGCTGGGTGCAGCAGGCCAAACGATTGACAATTTGACGCACCTAAAATTAACACATTCCTTAGGTGGTCCCTCTTCTAAGTTTTCTCTCACTTTCTCACTATGAACTGTGGCTCATAGTTTCACAGAGAGGCTTTCGATACTGTGGTTACATATCATTGGTGTTTTGTTATTAGTTGTGGTAGATAACCTTTTATCAACCTTGATCACGGTGGCTGGTTTATGGATCGTTAGCAATCCCTACCAAGATTCACCAAGCTATTCATCCAACCATATCCCTCCTTGCCTAGTAAAACTCCGTATTACAGTAAAGTTTCTACATAAACCCAGACATCAAGGATGCTGAACGGTCGGTGATTTATTTCTGCATCATCTATGACTTGACTTAGCTACTCGCGTACCGTGACCCACACTCTCCGCCGTCAAAAGTCTCGCCTGCTTTCCCGATTTCGAACCTAGTGCATGTGGTACAATAAGGCAAAATATTATATGCGTTACCACCTGCATTTTACAATCAGAATTTTAATATGTGGATTACTTGATAGCATATCTGAAAATATGCTTGCTCACTCGTTTCTCATACCAGACTAGCAACCGTTCATATTCTTGAAATATCCCGCGGCGTGCTCGGAAAACCCATATTAACCAAGCATGTCAATTGTATACGGTCTGGAATATATCCCCAATAATTCCAAAAGTAGAACGAGTCGTGTTTGCCACTTAGACGCTTCATGATACCTACCTAAGTATGATGGCCATGCCGGGTCTAGATACATTGCAGTTGGTCGGTAGCACTGCAGTTCATTATTCGTACTACCTCTCCCCGTAACGGATCTGTGCCGTTCGACATAATCGTATTGAACTACAGTACGTATGCTTGATTAGTAGGCTACATTATTAGTTGGGTCGTCTTTGATAGTTAGCTCGTATGAAATTAGCACAGTAGTCAAACCTTCTTTTCAATGGGATGGCCCTCCTGAGTTCTGAGTCCATACTATATGACGAGGGATTTTCGATGTAAATACGGACGGAGTATGGACTTGGACTTTGGAACCATTGGAATGCTTACCCACGTTTATGATGGACCATCGATGGGGCCGAGAATTTGACTAAATTCCAAAAAATTAACATGTGCACTAGGGATTAGTTTACTACTGTACGAAACTAATGACGACCCACATATACATCTAAAAACTTCCAGAGGCGCTGCATCAGTACGGGAAGACCACATATTTGGCTTAGATTAATATGCTAATTATGCTAAGTGCTCATAACATCCATGAGAGCACATTGCTACCACCCCGAATAAGTGGCACTATTCTTACTACGTGCGGTCTTACACACAAAACTTACTCCACTGTATCAAAAAAAGGCACATAACATTTTTTAGACCCGTCGGCTACTTGATATATACACCCCTGAAGGATAAAAATCAATCCCACCCTTGTGCTAATAAAAGTTGACCGCCTTTTCTCGCCCTTCTGATTCGTAAAGCAAGTTTCTCCTCTTTAGAAAGTTGATTCATCCGTTGACACACACCATATTGATCACCGCACACCTGAAGCGAAGGAGCCTCGTACGCGATATGTAACCAGCCGCGGGATGTAGCTTACCCCTTGTCTTCATTTTGAACCGCTGGCTTTTTCGAATCTGGGTATGTTGTAAGCCAGGGGCTTTGACTTTTGACCGCCAACAAAGCCCTGGTGTCTATCCCCAGAAGAAGCTCTGACCCGGCAAATTCCCTATGAATTTATCCTTGTCCATTCGTGGTATCGATTGGGGATCCATCATCAGCCAGATGACACAGACGACATACCACAACCTTACGGTAAGTCACTTGCATGGAGGTCTTCATATTTGTACTGCCGATATTTAGTCTTCACATGGAAGATTGGGTAGATCCCTTTCTCATAATTTAAGTCCGGCATTCTCTAGCTTTAATCATATCAAGGCTATGATACTTCGACCACTAACGTCCAGTCGACGTTACTTCATATATCTCATCAACCCCTCTTGAGCTTCCAACTTTCTCTCTCATTCACCACCTCGACTATCTTCTCTTCTCGTACGATATCACAAAATGGATTCAGCTTATGCTACCTCAGCATATGGAGCGAACATGATGGGTTACAATGACAATGTCCAGATGTTTCTGGAAAACGTTTCGAGACAAATGTCACAGCCTTCTCAACCTAGAAATCGACTGTCAATGTCGAGTGGACATAGGAATATGACGCCAATGCGCGTCACCAAACCAAGAAGCACAAGCAACAGTCCACGGTGCTCCGTAAAGCAGGATAGACGGAAGACCCTCATGTCAGATGGCTCTTATCAACGCCAAATGGCCATGTTTGCTCAGCAAGAGATGATGGCGACTAATGGATGGGGATCAAATGATGAACTTTCAACACAAATGCCAACAAGATCGAATCGTCCCGTCAGTTGGCACCCTACCTCACAACAAGCAATGTATCAATCAGTACAACCATCAAGTGGATTCCAATTTTCTCAGGATTATTATAACTTTGATGATCCAGCGCCAGCTGTTTACTCTGGATACGCATCACCCGATTCCACCTTTTCCCCCGTGTCGATGCCTCTCAGTGAGGATCCCCACAATTCATACCCTTTTCCTGCTGCA
Organism: Monilinia laxa; assembly: GCA_009299455.1. Taxonomy (NCBI): domain Eukaryota; kingdom Fungi; phylum Ascomycota; class Leotiomycetes; order Helotiales; family Sclerotiniaceae; genus Monilinia; species Monilinia laxa. The sequence goes on from VIGI01000009.1 coordinate 1,769,192, forward strand.
CCTACTTCATATCCACTCGATCAATCATACACTGCAGATCATACACCATTAGAAAACTCCATGATGGCGGCCCAAGTCCCATACGCACATGACAACCAAGACCCAACAATGTATTCACATTTTGACTGGAACAACTTTGCAGCAAATGGATACGAAGGTGATGACTCACCACCTACACCAGACAACTTTCTCCCTATTCAATACCCTGAGCCTACTTTTACCTCGGAAGAGTCAATCCCTTATCACGCACTTTCCGACGACGAGCCAGAGGGTGAAGAGTTGATTGGAATGGGATTATATGATACCCCAGACAATAGCAAAACCTCATTGTCTGATCCACAACTTGACAACTATCGAATGATGTCATCACATCTCTTGGGAAACAGTTATCGTCGACCCGAGCCAGCTGGAAAAGGCTTAAAATTGGAGGAGACATGGCAACCGCCATCCGAGCAGGATGACGATGAGGAGGAGGAGGATGGCGAGGGAGAAGATGAAGATGAAGATGCCGAAGAGGTTGCTTCAGAAAAGCCTGTTCAAATGGTTGACACCAATGCTTACATGATGGGCACTACACAAAACTTTCCAGACTTCAATGCAAGTTACGCGACGAATTATGGCAGCACAGGTTGGATCTGATTTAATGGAGCATGGGTATCTGGATGGGAAAATCTTATGACTTTGAAATTTAGCGATGGAGTTAGCTGGATATTGAACACGGGTATTGAAGGATTGGAAATATTATAGGATCATGTCAGCAATGACTGGAATGGGCATAGGTACATCATTGGGGATGTACCATGTTCAATTATCATTAAACACTTCTATCAGATGTGCTTGGGAGGTCGACTTGAATCGTGGATTTGTATATAGTTAGCTCTAAACAATATCAATACCCGAACCAAAGTTCAAATATAACAACATACAAAAGAGATGAGACGACTCCTTATATGAAATGATATATCAGCGCAGTGATTAAGTGTATTGATGTTTTTATATCTTCAACTCGAAATAGAGTCAAGTCCTCCCGTCACCTGCAGGTCATGGAAATAGTCTGAACCGAATTTCACCCAACAATGTCCAACCAATTAGATTAAATTTGCCTACAGAGTACAGAGACATCGGGAACATACTATATTGCTAACAACGCTAAAACCTCGGCTCTCGAATCGCAAACGAGCCTCGAAAGCTTGGCATCCACAACTTCTAGGTTAGAAGTGTAAACCATCTTTGTTAGAAAACATCAAACAAATTCCATACAATCACAAATCAACATATCTACTTATTATTCTGAAACATCATCGTCTCTCATATTACCATTTACTCTTTTTTCTTCACCAAGGAATCATGGTTCAATATGTTATTACCCCTTGGCGAACTCGTCGCGAGCTTATCAAGGTCCGCGAAAAACTCTACCAGAATACTGAGACAGCACCTCCTAATGATACTCATCGCCGACAAGCTGTATGCCTCATCTCCGTATGGATGCAACGGGGAAATTGTCCTCATCTCGTTGAATCAACTGCAATTATTACTTCGGCTATTCTGAATGATATCCCTGGAAATTCATCCTATTGTGTGAGAGCTGCTTATTCTGCTGCTTTTTCTCGGTATGATATAGATTTGCTCATTGTCTTTTTGGAATTGTTTTTCTTTTTTTTTTTTTCTTGTTCGTTTTTTCAATGATTAACTTGTTTTTTCTATGCGATCTTTAGATTCGTGACAGGCCTTCTCGATAGTCATCAAGATAAACGTCGCAAATTAAGCATGTACTCCATCGCGAAAACTATCGGCTTACCGGCCACATACGTCGAACTTCGACATCAAGCTACCCATGAAGAGCTTCCATCACTTCCCAAACTTCGAATAGCTGCACGCAAAGCATTAAAATGGATTTGGGATTTTTACTGGGCAGATCTAACCTTCAATGAAGAGGATGACGACTGCAAGATCTTCGTACGCGGGGTTCTAGAGGGTGAAGGGATTAATTTGAATATGATCAAGGATCGACTTGAAGCCTACGGACGAGACGAGCTTGCTCGCGCACTGGATGAATTGGAAGAATCCTCCGAGGATCCTTTGATTTTATTACAAGCGCTCAAGTTTCGACAGAAGATTTTAGATTGGGAAGAATCTAAAACTACAAAAAGTAACGCCTCTTCTGTTCCCGATACAAAACCCAAAGATCTTGAAGGTTTCCGAGCGGGAATCATGGAACATGATTTGGATAGTGCCGCTACAACCATGCAGGTGGATAAGGATCACAGCCCTCCAACGCAGAATACGGAGAATACGGAGAAGGGCTGGGCGCGCTGGGAGGGACCATGGGTACCAAAACCAATAGGAGTATTGTGACGAGTATTGTGACTTGAAGATCCGGATTGATACCCAAAACTATTACTTACTATGTAGTACGTGCCCGAGTATATCATATACCCCTAGTACGACCCTCCTACAACAACCCCACCAAAGGAATATATCTTGCATCAAGGCTGCCATTCATACTCAAAATCTAGAGTGTCAAATATCGCGGAAGGAGCGGTATCCCCATTAAGAGTGGGGTTTTTCTGTACGGTAATCATCTCATGCATCATTTGATTGAATACTGGGATGATGCGCATGAGAACATTCAAACACACTTTTCTATTCTCCATCTGAATATGGATACACATAACGCATGATTCTGGTAACTGGTGGGCCATGAAGAGTCATCAGTGAGAATGAGACTTGGTAGGGAGGAACTGTACATGTAAGCCATTTCGACGTTTCAGACCAACTCATCCCACCGTATTTCTTAAAGGGTACGTATCTAAGGACCTCTTCCTAATAATGTAAGTGTTTTCTATGTGCTACCCATATTTCGACTGCACTCTGCATGGTCAAGTCTCTGAACTTTGGTGGGCCGAATCAATGGATAATGATTTTGATCATAAATAAACATGGGATGTCAAATTATCAAATTTGTCAGACTCCTACTTCATTCTAATTCTAGTTTGGCAGAGGTTATTTTGTTTCGATTTTCCATTGTATTTAGAAGTATTAAAAATACTTACAGGGTACAGCAGGTTCTTTAGCATGCCTGCTATATATGTACCATGTAATTTTGGGAGTAATGTTGGGGATAGTGTGAATAACTACAAATCAATCGATGGAAGAAAACACCAAGACCTAAAGAAGTCCTTTAAACTCCTGGAGCAAATCGCTTAGATCTAGAGAAATCTCAAGCATACCAATATACCAGGAGGCATCTGATTTGTGTCCATTTTGTTTTGTTCTGCATCATTCCTTTCTTCAGTAGTTTTTCTAGGTCTCATTCTTCAGGAAGACATCTTTTGATTTTTTGCCTCATCCTTGATGAAGAAATTGTGAAATTATGGATGGATAGATGGATAGATGGATAGATGGATAGATGATTGGTTGGTCATCGAGTGGTCAAACACTAGTTTTTCAATAAGATTCAATAACTCGGTGTTGATGTTTCCAAACGAACTTCATTTCGATGTGCTTCCTTCCTTCCTGTAAGTACCTAGGTACGTAAGTAATTACCGGTCGAGAGAAAAAGCCTAATGGAATCCTTTTTTCAAAGTCCGGTAAATGGAATAGCTAGTGTGGTGTAGTGGAGTGCGTTGTGGTGTGTTGTAGTGTGGTAAAAGATTTCTCATCTATAGTAGCATAAATCGTTAATAAATTTAACTTATAATCAACCCCTTTTTGTTTGTTTTGTATGTTATGGATGGATACCTTGATACTTTCTTCTCGGCTGGTGTGATTGTGATTTTGATGTGGTGGGATCAAGGATGTCTGGTGTTTTTGTTTTGTTGTATTGTGTTGTGTTGTATTATCCGCAATGCAATGTAATGTAATCCAAAACTCTTTTCGGGGTGAAGGGATGAAGGGATGAAGTGATGAAGTGATGAAGTGATGAAGCGATGAAGTGATAAAAAGCAAAAATTATACATCTCTATGACAGTATCGAGATAGGTATTAAATCATTGTATAAAGTGTTGAGATTAAGAAGAGATCTATAATCAACGGATGGGAATATAGAGTAAGGAAGGAGGGATACTGCAAGGAAGGATTTGTGTTTTGTGCTTTGTAGCTAATATACAGTGTGTAGTTTGTAGTCTGTCGTTGACAGAGGGATACTGGGGATGGTTGGATGGACAAGAGGGGTTTGAGTTTTGTAGAATCTAGATTAGATGGTATGGTATGGTATGGTATAGTATAGTATAGTATAGTATAGTATAAGGAGTTGTGGTGGGTTGGTGGGTTTGGAGGGTTTGGATGTGGATTTTTGAGTATGTGGGAGAAGAGGGTAGAGGAGAGGAGGGAGAGGAGAGCAGGAATGGGGAAAGGAGGGGAGAGGGGAGGGGTTTGGGTGTGTTAGGTATTAGATAGTTATCTTATAATATTTCGTTGGGTGATGAGTTATGCTTTAAACGAAGACTTAGATTTAGATGGAAGCACGCGCAAACTCAAATCCAGATTTACATTTGGCTTTAAATGCAAAAGTAGATATCGACTGCTTACTGCCTGCTGCCTAGAACCCTATACAGAATATCGGATAATATAAGTGTGAGCATGAGTATGAGCGTAAACTAGACGCATATACGGAGTGGATAGTTGGCTAGTATACATACCCAAACATTCGTTTACCGAGTATCCGTATTCGTTTATCATAGATAGGTAGCTAAGGGGTTACAAGGGGATTGAAGTAACTGGGTAGTAGATGGTAGATGGCGATTATTAGTTTGTTTGTGTAGGGGATGAATATGGATATTAAGCAGAACAACGTTTAATTTTAAAGGTTGGATGTTTTGGATGTTTGAGGGGAGATGAGTATGAATAAGTTAGATGAAGTTAGGTGAGCATGAATGGGCGCAGGAGAGAATATGGAAGAAGATAGAATAGAGCGTATGTAACTTTCTAATATATTTTTTAATGTCATTTCTAACCTCATTCTCTCTAACCTCATTCTCTAACCTGAAACAGAAAACATAACACGTACAATACACAACAAAGCGAAACGAAGCGAAGCCTCAACAGCAGAAGAAGCCTCACATAAACCCTACAACAGAATAACAAAACCTGATATAACGACAGATTCAATAACCACAAGATCTATCCCACAACAGAAAAACAAGGAGGTCAATCCTCCAGCAGAAGAACAGATCCCACAACGTGCACAAGCGAAGAGTCCAATCTAAATTCTAGTCCCAGGTTCGTTTCCACACAATGTGACTCGATTCCCTTCTGTTGTAATATGGAAGCTAAATATATAGTACAACGGGGATTTCTTGCGCTTTTTATGGCATGAGAGTGATATGCTGTGGGTTGTAGCTTGTGTGGAGGATGAGAATGCTAGGTTAAGTATAAGTATAGGGAAGGATATGAAGTGAAGCGAAGCGAGGAGGTGGATAGGGAGATGGATTGTTGAATATGGGATATTGGATATGAGATAACCAATTCAAAGTTTGAATGCTATGAGATGACTATTCAACTGTCCAACTCTTGGATGATGTTGACGAATACAGATCTACAGATATCCAACCAACCAACCAACCAATCAAAGAGTAACTAATATCCCGATTTTGACTCCTCACTCCTCATTCCTCACTACACCACTCATCCACCTACCCATCCATCCATAAAAATACATCCCATTAAAGTTTGGTAGTATGTATATATATTACATTGTATTACATTGTATTACATCACATCACAATACACTACAAAAGAGTACTTTCCCCTCCTCCCCCTCACCCCCCCCTATCTTGCCATCATCTCCTTTCTTCAACTCAACTAAACTCACCCACACCACAGCACACCACAAAACACCATGTAAAAACCCCCATTCAAAATCCCGTTGTTTAAAAAAGGGTAAACCTATGTGGTCTTTACCACCCATCCATCCACATCCACCTCCCAGATAAACCCAGCAAACCCCCAACCCCAACCCCAATCCCAATCCGATTTATAGATTCATCTATCTGTGAATGAATGAATGAATGAATGAATGAATGAATGAATGAATAAATAAATAAATAAATAAACAAACAAACAAACAAACAAACAAACAAACAAACAACCAAGTTCGCGAGAAGCTATGAGGTAGAGAGGCAGAAAGAAACGTAGTTTAGAATAGGATTCGACACATTCGACAGATTTGACAGGTACAAGATGATGAGATGATAGTGTTTCTGGGCGGGAGGTGATATAGATATCTATATCTATCTATCTATATAGCAATACAAGCCAAGGAATCATTGATCTATACACCGTGAGTATCCCATATCAAATACATCAAATGGAATATGATGGGAAGCAGCTCACGAGAACGGCGTTCCGATGGCTCGAGATGAAAGTTATCCAAGTGATATATTTACATATTTACATATTTACACCCAACAACACAACAGACACACGCCAACAGACCATCCATAATCACCCACGCCAGCGCCCCAAAACTTCACTTTCTCGCTTTCTCAATTCCTCACTTTCTCGCGCCATCCCATCTACATCTCAGCAATTCGTTCGCAAGACTTCTTACGTGTACATCGACCATAAAAGAAAGCACAAGAAACTATACGCGACTAGCGTCTACAAACAAATAAACACATACACAAGCCCAACACCCGAACCCTAACCCTAACCCCGACCCCAAAACCGCAATAAACAGCCTCACGCAAGGAACCCTCAATCGCCCCAACTACAAACAACAGCATGTAGATGCAACATCCTGCACCCGCGCCTCATTCCAACAGAATTGCACGAGGGACCGGGACTGCGATATCGCAGTCCCGAAATTAAGCGCAGCGGCACCCAATGAACTACGAGATGCTGTACTTGCGGCGTTAGCTGTTTGGACAACGTACGAACGGGTGGGGTTGGGACGGGGAGGCGGATGCTGGGAGCTCGAGTTTTGGAGATGTCGGATGGTTTGGGTGGACGCTTGGGTTGGTCGGATTCGCTGCGAGGTCCGATGGGGGAGGATGCGGATGGGAGAGATGTGCCATGGGGGTGGGATTTGGTCACGGTGAGCACTTTTAGGAGGTAGATTGTAAGGGATTGATGGAGTGGCTATGGATTGAGATGCGATGATACCTGGTCTGGTGCCACGCACTAGCGTGTAACGTACAATAGAAGAGAAGGGTGCAAAGCGAAAGAGAATCACGACAGATTCCGCGCAGGCTTCTTTGCAGCTTCTCTTTGCGGTTTGAATTCGTGTGTGCCAATAGAGACTGCAGTCAAGATGCAGTTCATCGCTTTGGAGATGTGGGTGGCCATTTTGAAGGGCAGATCGCCCACTGATCGACCGCTCAATCCCCTGTCTGGAAGCGTCTGCTTCAGCAGCCTCGCGCTTTTTTTATCCCAAATTGAACTGCAAGCCATCTATCTAAATTCTCGACCAGGCACTGAATGCGCGTCCTCCCGTACACTGGTACGTTGGTTTTGAGAACTGGGCTTTGATGGATTGCCGCTTAAACGGACGACTTACTGAATGGTCAACTTTTTATATGCCAAGTGGATAGACTCCATTGATAGCTTTTTACCATCTATCCGTAAGGCCAAATCAATCTTGCAAAAACGGGAAAGTCCCCATCACACTCTCGCATTCAATTCAATCTGCGTATTGGCAGCAATTCGCTGTCCCAAGATAAAAAACTAGCAGCCAAGCTTTCTTCTACGGAGATACGTGAGTTTGATACATCCCGAACAAACGAACGACTGCAACACTGCAAGACTGAAAAGCATAAGCCGATTCATCTGGGCCTGAGGTATTTCTAGTATAAATGAGTAATGGCCATGGGTAGCTCAGTATCCACATGCAAGCTGACGTTCTGGTGCAAATACTCGCATGCCGCTGCAGGAGCAGACCATGTGCTGTAGACGAGTCACATCTCATTCCTTCGCACACACTCGCTGCACAGGGTCGCTTCGATTGGAGCTGAGCGCACTTTTGATGGAGCCGCTGTCGTGTTACTATTTTTTAAGTGCTGGAAGCAAATACGGTCGGTCCTGTACGGTGCCGTAATGCAATCTAATTTAATCGTCGGTACCTTTCTCGACCAAATGGTATTAGGCCATGCGAGCAGGAAGTCAGCAGGCCTCCTAAATCACATGCGGGTACTAGGTTTGGGCTTCTCGAGGGTACTGGTGGAGCGATGACTCCCTACCTAATCAAACTTCAAAGGCCTCCCTGGTCCAAGGGGAATCTTTATTTTGCGTGCCGTTTGCAAAGTATGAATTCTGGGGTAAAGACCGCAAGGTGACAAGGTTATACTCCCTACAGTACAGGACATTTAATGGAAATCCATTATGTGAAGCTTATATAAGAATTGCTAGACCTGGGTCTAGTAACTTGGTTCAGGTTCGGCAACGGGTGAAGCTCGGGGTTTGTGTACCGTATCGTATGTAGTAGGGGAGGGGGCTCATGCAGGGTATGATTAAGTTTTCCTGTGAGTGGGAAGAAGAGGCACAAGAAGGTGTTGATGCATGAAGCCATCTCAATTAAAACCTCATACATACTGTACTATATCATCCATACATACTATACCAGGGTTCAACATATCCATGCTATCGAAAGTTGGTAGCTGCAATACGATCGTAAAAGTCGTACAGTAATGGTCCGGCCGAAGTTTTGAGCGAAGCCCTGCTCATGATATATTAATGTACTCCTTATTAGCAAACGTCTCATAAAGTTCAAGGATACAGTTGCAAACAAGGTTCCTGGGTATGAAAGGTAAGAAAGGTTATTAGCGAATACCGAAAACTTTCCCCAGACTTTCGGAGGTTAGGATCGCTCAAAGGTGTTGTTGGTGTTGGTGTTTGGTGTTGGTGTTGGTGTTGGTGTTGGTGAAGAAGAAGATTATTCGTAGCTTCGTTAATCAATCGTGTGTGTAGTTTCCTTGTATTGAATATACAGTGATTAGTGCAACGGTCATCCCTATCTAGGTAGGCAGGTCGGGTAGGTAGGTCATGTCAAGATATCTAATCCGATTCAACTCTTTCCAATCAATGTATCTTGGCACTGCAGGACAGACAAGTGATGGAATATGCCGCTCGCCGAGGTTGAGGGTATTCATGGACAGACAAAGGGGAGTTGACCGAGGTGGGTGTACTGGTATTGTATCCCCATCTTTTCATTGGAATCGATGGTAGTCACTGCATACATTATGTCACATCTGGATACGCACCATGCAATGACCTCGGATAATATCTGCTCATTCGCTCCCCTAGGGAAGGATTTTCTGGTTTGACAAATCGACATATCGTCCCGTTCGCCATCAAAAGATGGAAATGCTGGGGAAACAGGGATTGGTATTCGTTCTCGATTGTATTTGCAGCAAGGGCTCTTTGAATCTGGACTTCTTGCTCCAGGACACAGATCCGTGTTATTCGGTAGAGGATGTATGGCAAAACTCAAGGTGTTGCCATGTTTTGACAAGTGAGTGGCGTACATACATCACATATATCTAACGTCTTCGACCATTCGCATTGCATAGCATAACATAGCATGGCAGAGGATATGTATAATAGACGAGCATTATTAATTTGCCGGCTTCCGAGTGGACATCGAGCAGTTTTTCCAAGGGAAGGTCTAACGAATATCAGGTGAGTATCAGAAGTTTAGAGTGGCAAGCAACAGGGAAGAATTGATAGGGGGCGCAGGTTCGCATAAAATTCTAGTGCCGTTCCGTAAGACGGTTCCGAGGTTGATGAGGAAAGCATTGGAAAGCATAACATGATCGATTGAAGAACGAATGAGAATGCCGAATTCGTTTCCCTTTGACTTCTTTGTCGTCATACCCAAGGTACAAAAGTATGTTTACGTAGGTAAGGGGATTCAAACGAAGCGTAGATGACGAAGAGGACGCAAACTCTTCCCACCCACCTGGACAGCTATTTTGTTTGTGTAAATTGAGTTAGTGTTCAGAGTTCAGAGTCCAGCAGAGTTCAGAGTTCAGCAGAGTTCAGAGTTCAGCAGAGTTCAGAGTTCAGCAGAGTTCAGAGTTCAGCAGAGTTCAGAGTCCAGAGTTCAGACTCAAAACTCAAAACTCAAAACTCAAGACTCAACAATTGATATCTCATCGTCGTCTAACAAGCTTGGATCACCTCATGGCCTTTTTTTTCGGTGTATAGATTTTGATATGTACCCGTCTGGGGTTGAAAGGCGTGAGGTAGGGATGAATGTGGAGATGACGGGTAGAATAGACGGCATTACAAATTATGAAAGAAGAGTCGCCCTTTCTCGTGTCTAACCCATCATCACTAATTGGCGTTGAGAGTTGTGAGAAATGAAAATGATATAATTCTACTACATCCGAATGATTCTTTCCAAATTAACATGTCGACTGGGACTTCACAGACGGGATGGTCAGAGAGAACAAGGTACGAGGCAATTTTGGTTTTCTGCATTGGATGTGGATGTGGATGTGGATATAGGTGTGGATGGATATGGAGAAGCGGCCCCGTTGGATAAGAGCGGCGAGGCGCAATGATGATGAGCGATGGTGGACCAAGAACTTAGAAGCCTCTTAAAGCTTTCAAACCGGATATTCCGTTTCGTGTTTCTGCCGTATGGAGAGCAACAATGCAGGAGGGCGTGCTGAGGTGGGCGTACACTTACACTTGCTGTAGCTCGCACGCAGTAGTCGTTGTTTTTGCAGGACCGTCGGTCGTGCTGGAACCACTCACTAAATGGAAGCGATATGAACGGCACATACTATCTGGGTATTCCGAAACACTCTGGACCCTGTCATCTAACATACTTTTACGTAGCTGTCCATCTAGATTCGAGAGAGATACTGTAATGGATGACACTACTGTACAGTGAGTAAGGTTATGCTTATGAGCTGTGGTGCTGCTGTGTATATGGTGGAATGTGAGCCGGGAGAGGTAATCTGTGTGGTTAGTAAAGACTAGATGTATGGGACTGTATGGGACTACCAGTATGGATTAGATGTATGGATTCGTTGTTTGTATATATTACCTAGGTATATATATAATAAGGTTAATTATTCAAGATCTACCATTGTCATTCACATTCGTATTCATATCCATATTTTCATCACCACTGCTACTGCTACTGCTGCTGCTGCTGCTACTGCCACTGCCACTGCTACTGCCACTGCCACTGCTACTGCCACTGCCACTGCTACTGCCACTGCTACTGCCACTTCCACACTGCCATTTCCATTCCCAGTCACATTGATTATAAGGTTACGGAGCGTCGGAGTATCCAGTATCCCGTATCCATCTCCATAATGGACGGAATGAGGGTGAAACAAACCTCCAGCTCGATTCGTAAATCTCGATGTAATCTGAGATTAAACGTTTGCATCACCATGCTTGGATTAGATGACCCATTTCCAAGGTTGCCCATACGCATTCCTTCGAGACATCACTCTCACCATCTCAATAACGAGTCGGTCATCCGAGGAAGAATTCTTTGTATGTCAAGTGACCAATCAGTTTCCTTTCTGGCAAGGTCATTAGGTACCTAGGTAGGTAGGTATAGATAAGTAGGTAGGTAGGTACCTTGCAGAATCTGCTGTAGTAGCTGTGTGGCACGGCAAGCTCGTCGTGATTTCCCTTGATGCTTTGATTTGTCAATTTGAAAAGCTTCCACAACTTCCATTCCTTCTTGAAGCTTGAAGCTTGAAGCTCTTTGAAGAGAGGTATATGGAGCTGTTGGGTATGATGCATCATGATGTATGTTGAGTAGGATTGACAATCTAGAACCTTTGTTGCTCGATGCAAGACGAATGGTATCAAGAATCTAAGAATCTAAGAATCTAAGAATCGAAGAATCGAAGAATCCTAGAATCCGAGAATCCGAGAATCTGAGAATCTGAGAATCCAATCATCCAAATGATCCCATCATATTCATGCTATCTATGTTGGTAATCAACTGGTAATGATAATCTGAAAGGTTTAAACTACTACCTCCAGCTACTTGTGATCAGATATCTACGTAGATGTTGGGAGAGATTGATTCCTTTCGGTCATTATTCTTATAATCGAATGAAAGGCAACCAATCATTTACTCAACGAATAGAGAATGTGAATAGATTAATATGAACAAATAAGATATACATCTGATGTTTAACTAGATGCATGTAATTGATCAAGGAATTAAATCATTCAAAGGTTCACCCGTCCAACTATGGATGCAGTTGAGAGAGATGAATGCGTACTAATAAAAGTAGTTTCCTCTCTCTCATGTATACCGAGTGAGTTTTAAGAACGAATTGCTTTTCCTTAACATTTATAATAACATTATCATCATCATCATCATCATCATCATCATCATCATCATCATCATCATCATCATCATCACCAGCGATCATTTTGCTATTAGTATTTAAATATATCTGTATTATAATCCATCCATCTTTTATCATACATAAAACTTCTCTATGAAACCTCTTCCGCTTCATTATTATATCACTACTTATGGATCTATCTAATAATTATAATTATAACTATAATACCTACCTATTTCGTACTTTGATTACTAAACAATGAACAAAAGAAGAATCAAGCAGTTTGAGATTAATCATACTATACAATCAGTTTATATAATCATTAACGTTACCCTGCTTGAATAAACAGAAGTTGTATTGATTAGGTATTGCTTTTTCCTCCCCTTCCTTTTCTTTCCTCTTTGTCTTAAAGATTAATAAATGAAATCAATAAATCAACAAATCAACAAATCAACAAATCAACAAATCAACAAATCAATAAACAAATCAACAAATAAATCATTACATAATACTTCTTCGTAAAGTCACTCATATCAATCAGTACTCATCAATTGATTCGATTAATAATCAATCACTTTCTCTCTCATCCATTCTCTTTAACGCTTTTCTTCACTCTCTTCCCTCTCTTCTCTGATCTGCATCTTCATCTTCATCTTCATCTTCACCTTCACCTTTACTTTCACCCTCATCTACACCCTTCCTCTCCCTCTCCCTCTCCCTCTCCCCTCTCCCTCTCCCTCTCCCTCTCCCTCTGATTAAAACGGCAAGCAATCGACAGCCCACCTACTTTAGTTCAAGTTCCTAGTCCAAATTGTCCACCTTAAGCAGATCCACCACCTACATCCTCCCGTGCGACAGTACAAATAAATACTACCCAAACAAAAAGAAAGCCGTCTCCGTCTCAGAATTATGGACATGACCAATGGTTATCCTTGATTATCTTGAACCAACCTTGAAGCGCAGATTCCTACATATCTGACTAGCTTCACCACTGGCTCAGAGAGAGGAATCCTTGAAGGTCATCTTATCCCTACCTACCTTAGTTCTCCACCAAAAGAGCGCCAAAGCTTCTACTTTCCTGGTCATAACGGGCAAAAAGTACATTTCTCGATAATCCCAATTCATCATCAACAATCAGTCGGTTTAGTGAAGTCACTCAGTCAAGTCTTTCAATCTAATTCATCTCACTCAGTCAAGTCTTTCAATCTAATTCATCTCACTCAGTCAAGTCTTTCAATCTAATTCATCTCACTCAGTCAAGTCTTTCAATCTATTCATCTCACATACATACACACATACACACATACACACATATACACACATGCTCTCGCAGTCTCGGTCTACGACGGTGTTTGCATGCGTGCGATCTTGAAAGAAAAAGGACCAAGTACTAGATAGTTAGTTTCGAGGACGTATTAATTATTAGCAACGTTTTAATATAATTGCTGCTATTATTATTATATTGCTATCATATTACTATTACTATTACTATTACTATTACTATTACTATTACTATTACTACTATTACAACTGCTATTATTGCTACTATTGCTATTATTGCTACTATTGCTACTACCATTACTGTTATTACCCCTACTATTACTACCACTACTACTACTACCACCACTACTACCACCACTTCCTCACTTCCTCACTTCCTCACTTCCTCACCACTTATTACTATCGTCCACAGCAATCAAGTCTTTCATTCTTGACTTGAAACATATCCTCCGTATTTCGGTCATATCGAATTCACTGCTTCTCCTCTGCCATCACCTGGGCAATCATCTATAGGAAAGACCCATCTACCTAGTAGTTCCAAGGTTATTACTTCTTTAGTCTTAGCATTGTTAAGCACGGAGTCCGCACAGAAGTTTATACTATAGTATCACGGTACATACTACTACTATCTATCCTATCTATCTTCTGCCTCCACAACCCACCCCAGATCTCAACCACACATCAACCACACATCACTCGCATCACCAAAAGACTCATTACAATCATTTCTTTTGCTCCCTACCCACAGTTGCTGCTGTGGATCTCATCTGCAGAGTTATATGTCAAAATATCTCTTATTTACTCGATTTGGGGACTTTCAATAATCTACACTTACAGTCTCTACCACTTCCCACTCCCTTCCCAATCCTCTTCGAATTCAAAGTCAAATTCAAGAAATAATACATAACATACATACATACATACACACATACATACAATACATACGTACATACACACACATACACAAACAAGAAAACATACATACATACATACATACATACATACAATCAGCCGGGAGTGTCTGCAGATAATCACTTCCTGGTCAAAAGGAAGAATCAACTACGCCATCTTTCATTTACTGGTCGACAGAAACTCTCCCTCTCCCTCTCCCTCCCTCTCTCTCTCAAGGCATCGGGTCGGCTAAAGACTCAACGGCCGAAGGCTGCAACGACGGAAAAAGGCTTGAGGTATATTTATTGCTGCACCAAGAACTGCAAGTACCCAGTAAAAAGGGCCCGCCAGGTTTCTGTTCATTGGAGAAGCCGTAAGTCGAAAGTCCATCCATCGTGCCTTTGCCACGAACAATCACTTCTCAAATCAGGAACGAATGGAATATTGAGCCATTTCTAGCATGCACAAACCTTCGTAGGAAGTGGATTCTCATATATCATAGCCTCGTCTTCTTAAATGATGCGAGAAGTTTCAATCATCGATCAACAGCAATCACTTAACATGCCTGCGTCGACGTCATCTAACAGTCCCGAGTCGAACGGTGGAGAGAGTGGTGGGGAGATTCTTGGTGACAATGTTGAGGAGAACGGTAAGCAGCAACCACCATATTAAATACCACTCAGACACAAAGCTTCTATTTAATCGGTGACATCATTCCATCCTTGTGCTAGTGGTTCAACTAACGTGTGTTAGTTACAGAATCAACAACATCAGAGGCAGCCTCTGCCGCTGTACAACCTGCCGACTCATTTCCGTCCAAGACAGACAAGCCTAAACCTCATGGCTGTGTCTCGTGCGGAAGGCATTTTGCACGTCTGGAGCATCTGAAGCGCCATGAAAGAATACACACCAAAGAGAAGCCATTCGCATGCTCCGAATGCGGGAGAGCCTTTTCTCGGCGGGACCTTCAAATAAGACATCAGCAGAAGCTCCACTCAGAAACGACACCTCCAGCAAAACCAAGAGATCGACGAACAAGCGTTGCAAGTAGCGCAGGCGGAGCTGGTGGACCACACAGAGTGCAGAAAAACTCAAGCGCAAGGTCAGGATCCATGAGACCAAGGGCAAACACTCTTAGCCATGTCGAAGGTGCTTTTATGCAGTTGACAATGGATCAAATGGCGTCCGAATCGCTGGCGGCGGAAAGTCAAAACCGTTCACTTCATCTAAATCATGTTCATAGCCGTCACCCTAGCCTCGCAGAGCTACCGATGAATCGCGATTATGAATTTGGAGGAGTGAGTGGAATAGGCGGAATGTCGGCCGCGATGGATCACCGCGGTATGCATCATGGATTGCCCAAAATTGACACCTCTACTTCTAGCCGCACAGGTTATTTGGGTGGTTTACGCACTGCGCCGGTTCCTGGAGGGTTTCAACCCGCCGACTTTGAGTTTGATCACAACTTTCGAAACTTTGGATTTCCACCTGGCAACGGCTCAACCATTAATCCAAGTGCCTTGCATTTGGATGATTCACCACTATCAATGGCCATCGATTCCGAAGCCTTCAATTCCCACTTCCCAGATCCGTCTGCGATCCCGATGCTGGATGATAACTTTGCTTGGGACCCAACGTTCAATCAGATGAATTTCGATGCAGCCAATGAGAATGCTATAGATGGTTCCTCTCCCTCCGCCATCAGTACTGCTAGCTACAGTGGAATCAGTGACGGCATCATGCTAGATGGATCCAATAACACAGCTCCAAACACTGCCTCCATGTGGCACCAACCAATGATGGGAAATCCTTTGATGACCCCAAACTTCGTGGACCATGGTAATCAACATCTTGCAAACTTCGCAAGTGGAAACCAGATGTCCCCCCACATTCTGCCCCATAATCATGCGAACTCTCCATATTTTCCTACGCCGTCTTCACTGGGCCCCTCCGTGATGCCCGGATTGAACGACGGATTGAACCACACACAAGCTTTCCACCCACCCATGACTCTCGGCCCTGAGACCCCCAACTCTATACCCGGTGGTGTTCACGGAATCTTACCGTTGTCCACAATCACAGACTCAACCCGTTCGGCTCTTGTAACTGCCCTGGCTCAAGACACCTCCTTTGGGGGACGAAAGTTTTCTATCCCCTCTGTAAACTCTCCATCTCCTCTATCTCCTCGATTTCCGGTTCGAGCCAATAGTGTCGGCGAAATCACCAAATTTCTACCTAGCACATTCGATCTTCAAAGATACATTGGTGCTTACATAAAGTATTTTCATCCACATTTGCCATTTTTGCACATCCCTACACTTTCCTTTGATCTTCGGACTTATGCGAATGATGGCCGAGGCGCTGCCACCTCTATTGATGGACCGGGATGTCTCGCGCTGTCCATGGCTGCGATCGGTGCGTTGTATGAAAGGGAGCATCCGCAGGCAAAAGCATTATTTGAATCAGCGAAGAAAATGCTACAGCTCTACATAGAAGAACGGCGCAAAGCTGATGTTCGCAGAGCGGATCACCGGAAGACATCGGTGGACCATAGTTCGAGGGCTCCACAGGCTCCAGTTCACACACCGGTATGGCTTGCACAGGCTATGCTGTTGAATATCATCTATGGTTTCAATTGTGGGGATAAAGTAGCAGGGGACAATTCCTTGATTCATTGTGCAACTTTGGTTAGCCTAGCCAAGGCGGCAGATCTTATGAGGCCACCCCCGTCCCATAATGGATTACCACAGCACGAGGTGCAGATGACAACTGGCGACCATGTGATGAATGGCAATATCAAAAGCGAGATTCCGGATGATCAGCAGGAGTGGTTAAACTGGAAAGTGGCAGAAGAGAGGAAGCGCACTCTGTACGCAATCTTCATACTCTCTAGCATGCTGGTGTCTGCCTACAATCATGCGCCGGCCTTGACCAATTCGGAAATCGAGTCGGATCTGCCTTGCGATGAAGAATTTTGGGCAGCTGAGAATGCCAATAGCTTCTATGCTATTGGTGGCTCGGCAAGTGCTGATCGTAAAAAAACCACATTCAAAGCTGCGTTGAGCGAACTATTACAGGCCAGCAATAGACCTCAATACCAGCAGGGTCCAAATAAATCTTTTGGAAATGGACACAATGCTCAGGACTTGGCCCAGAATCTTTTAGAGCCCAGTGCTTTTGGATGTCTCATTCTGATTAATGCGCTGCATAATTATATCGTAAGTTGACTTAAGTTTCCACTCCCTCTTTCGTGGTTTGATATCCAATCAAAAATCGAGAGCACTGACCTTGGATGAAGTGGGAAACTCGACAAAGACACACGAACAAGGCGTGGACGAATGAGGATACTGAAAAGATGCATCATCACATTGAACCTGCTTTGAAGGCTTGGCAATCAGCATGGCAACGCAACCCTAAGCATTGTGTAAATCGTCCAAATCCGAATGGAGTGGGACCGCTATCTGCCGACAGTGTTCCTCTCCTTGACTTGGCGTATATCCGCTTATTCGTGAATATGTCAAAGTCCAAAGAGAAATTCTGGCAACGTGATTTCGACGGCATGGCAAGTGAACTCTCCAGAGGAAATGGGATAGTGCCAAATGAAGAGCAATCTCCTAGCTCCAGTGCCGATTCTATGGAATTCTCAAGCGGTTCAGCTGCAAGCTCTGTGTTTGTCGACTCTCCCGCATCATCAAATTCTCCTCCTGACTTTGAACCTTCCAGTGCTTTCCCCTATTCTTCGCCTCCCATGTCATCGGCAGCCCTGTTAAAGCGTGAGCGCCGGCTCAGAAGGGCAGCGAACTATGCCGCAGACTCTCTTACAATGTCAGATCAATTTGGTATTACGTTTGCCGACTTCACATCTCGAGAACTCCCCCTGCAGTCTGCCATGTGCGCATTTGATTGTGCACAAGTCATCGCTGAATGGGTAACTTCTCTGCAAGAACGTGTCGGGTGCCACCTGGGAATCCTAGGCAAAAATGATATTGATATCAGCCAAGTACCTGATATAATGTTGGTAGAAGTAGAGGATATGAGACTGTTGCACAAAATTCAAGATATTCTCGACAGCGCTGAACGGAAGATGAACGGCCTTCGAGGACTCCCCCCAATAGATAATTGTGGATATGGAACCAAAATTTTGAGAGTGACTGCTTACATGCTTAACAGAGCTGCAGTTTGGCCAGGTTTTGATTCCCCGACCCTGTTTTATGTCTCGAAATACTAATTGAAGTAACAGTAACACGTATCATGGCGCACGCCTTGGAGACACAAGCGGTGCATATGCAAACACGGACAGAAAGCTCTGTGAGTCCAAGATAAAAGCCATTTCAATATACCATTCGATTCAACCAAAGTTTTTTTTTTTTTTTTTGAACGAAAAGCAAGTCCTGGTTACCTGAAAGATAAGAAAGGTCTCGGTTACGCATGCACAACAAAAGCAATTTCCTTAATATTGCCCTCTTCATCCTTTTGTAAAAAAAAAAAAAAAAAAAAAAAAAAAAAACCGGCGGCAAGACCTTGTCATATCTTGTTGCCCTAATTTTCGTGGTACATATGGGTCGAAGGTTGCCTATTTCATATACATACATATAATATGAAGATGACGGCTTTGGTACATTTGTTCAAAGCTTTTCGAAGAATGATTTTTATGAAACGATTCATTGATTTGCACAACACATATTCGCCCTCGGATTCAATCACGTTTATCATGCGTGCCGATTATACCACCCTTTGTTTACAACTTATTCCCTTGGGTTACTTTCGATTTGGCACGTCGTCTTCATGCGGGGGAACCTTTATTTCTTCATGGGCTTCGATTCGTATTTTGGTTTAGGTTTGGCTGGTAGGATTTAGGTGTTTGGGGAATGGGATCATATCTCTCACATTGCGGTTGTCTAATGCAATGTTGCTCCGATGAATCAAAGCATGATGATGTTATTATGAACGGGAATGATGATATCTCCTTCCTCAGAACATTATTTGACATTAAGTCTGGTTGGGAGGCGTTACTTTTCATCACGAGTGATGATTTGGGAAGACGAAGGACAATTCTAAACAGAAAGACAAAAGATTAGTTGATGGATGAGATTGCCGGGCAGTCGTTCATTACTGGCTTTGTGAAAAACTTTCGGATGAACGATAGGATATCATAGGATATCATAGGATGGGAGCAGTTGGTGATTGCATGGATTGAATCAAGTTAAATTGAAAGGGCATGGAATTAAACTAGGCTCGGACTCGATATTTGACTTGGCCATCAGATGGGTTGAGCTGAGATGACGGTGGGAATTAAGGAATTTAAATACCCCCTTGACTGATAGTGCGTGGTAGGTTAAAGCAAATAGTGGAAATCAAAAACAAATAATCAAGAGTAAAATGGTGTAATTGTAAATTGATATATGAAGATGTATATGAAGATGTATATGAAGATGTATATGAAGATGTATATGAATATGTATATGAAGATGCATGATGAGGGAGTGCATGGGGTCTATCCGTGATTTATCTATCATTGATGCGAGCGAGAGGAGGAGGAGGAGGAGGAGGAGGAGCAGGAGCAGGAGGAGCAGAAGCAAAAGATCAAGATCGAAACAATAGATCTATAATTCCAATTCCAACGTAATCAAAATAGTAATAGATAGATATGAATAAATACAACCATTCTCCAGCTTTCAGCTCCCAGCTCTATACAGTCAATACCTATTCAAAACTTGAAACTTGAAACTTGAAACTTGGAACTTGGAACTTGGAACTTGAAATGCTAATTAAGCGAAAGGGATTTTGGGATGGGATGTATATTGGAGTGGAGTGTGAGGAGTGGAGTGTGAGGTTGAGGTTGAGGTTGAGGTTGTTTATGGGGGGGATGGTTGGAGGAGGAGGAGTAGGTAGGGGGAAGGTAGGTAGGTAGGTGGGTATGTATGTATGTATGTGATAAGATGAGATGAGATGTGGGATATAAGTTAACGAGTATACAAATCATTGCGTTTACAGTTTGAAACTTTGAGTGAGGAATTAATATTTTTTATTCTTTGTTTTTGATCCTTTATTCTTCATGTTTGTTTTCTTCATGTTTACATATACATATACATATACATATACATATACATATACATATACATATTCATATACATATTCATATTCATATTCATATTCATATACATATACATATTCATATACATTGCCATGTACATTGTTATATACAACACGTTACCTTTCCCTTTCCATATCCTCTCACGCTCTCTTCCATCTACCACGAAAAAGAGTATTAAATGGCATCCCAAACGCCACGCTCATATAAATACCATCTCTCATCATTTCAGTCATTACCAAATACTGTACGCGTCCCCCAATGACATTAACCATGTTGACCCGTGACCGGATTTTTACCATCATATTTGTCCAATTCGCTTCCGTCCCCCGAGTAGCCTATTCTGTCGCGGTTATCGTCGATGATGCGGGCGTATTCTATTAGGAGCCGGAAGGTGTATATCTATTTTGGGTTTGGTTAGGGTTTTCTGCTATATTGTTTGGAAGGAGATGGGATGGGATGGGATGGGATGGGATGGGATGGAATATATGAAATATGAAATATAGAGTATGAAATTCGAAACGGGATCAACACTAACCTCAATATCCTCCTTTCTCAAAACCTTATTCGCCCATTCCGCTCCCTGTCTCCCCAATTTTCTCGCTTCGAAATCATGTCGCTGAACATAAGGCTTTCCATCCTTTCCCTTCGAATTTGCATCTCCCAATCCGATGAAATAAGTGAGGATACTATACAAGTCATCATAACGATTATCTAATGGAACAAAATGTCTCCAGGCAAATAATCGACTATCATGCCATTCCCTAAAGATGGTACTTTTAATACCAAGACCCTTGCTTTTGAGAAAGGCGTGCCAACGCCCAGAGAAGGAATGTCCGTCTACGTCGATGAGGAATTTACTTTTGAATTGGTTGGTAAGGCTTACAGACGACTTGTAGGTCCATACGTCGTTGTAAAAGTCACAATTTGGGACACAAGAAGCGGGCTCGGTGAAGCCAACATCTGTGTATTTGGTTGTGAATTCGCTAGGTTGGAAATGGTCGTAAGGTTTGTATGTACCGGCGTTGTTTGGATCCATGGTCATAATGTTGACATTCGTATCTTTCATGACGGTACCATTAGTAAGCAGAACCAATCTTTGACGATGCATATTCTTCCAAGTCTCTGCTGTGTTGGTTCCGCCAGAAGTGACACCCCTCCAAATCATACTGTCGACTTTATCATCCCAACTTACATCGCCTGTTGAGTCATAGGCGTATCGCTCATCACCATAATCATAGTATTTATTTGCAGGGAATAGAATATCATTATTGATATTCACTTTACACTCTCCAAATACTGGCAGTGGAAGCTTGCTGGCCGTCACTGTACTGCTTGCATAGAGAAATCCGTGCTTTTCCTGAACTTCAGGACCGATCGTACAGAGATCAGATGAAAGATTGAAATTTGTAATAAACCCTCCGTCTGGACTTTTATACGTGGCTTCGGCAGTAGATTGTTGGGACTGTGAGTCTCTGGCGTGAGATTCCGGAGGGCAAGATTCCTTTGCGATCAACATGTATTGTTTTCCAGGTGCTCTGAACCATTCTGGTTCTTTTAACAGCGGTTCAGTCTCTCCTTCATGAAACAATGTCGCCCCTCTTTGCCATAATCCAGTCATGTTCGGGGTGAATTCGGCAACAGCTTCAGGCAGCATGGTTCTACTTGCCGTTTCATTGGCAAGAAGAGCCTGTAAATCATCCCACGGCACCACTAAACGTGGTTGATCTAGCCTATTCATAGCAATGTCCATGTCCGGCAGGTGCTTCACGTAGGGTGCAATCATTGTCTGCATAATTTCTGCTCTCCAATTCGCGTTGCTCAACTTCCAAACTTTTCCAGATCGTATGTGAATGCCGGAAATTCCATCATTTTCATTTGCATGGAGATGCGCCGCTTGTGATCGAAGAATAGCGGGATCAACTCCCCAGAATGGTCGTAGATCATCCATAACTTGCTCAAAATCATCGATATTGTAAACGTTCCTATCCCGAGCAAATTTATACCATTCAACAAATTTTGGCGGCGGATGTCTTCCATATTTCCTTCTGTATTTTGCTACAGTTTCCTTGAATGTTCTCGATCTGCTCTCGTCGTATATGCGAAAAGCTTCATCTGCCTGTTTCATAAGTGCAGCTATAGGATGTTGATCTGCAATATCACCCACCACTTCTTGGTCTTGATTTGATAGGTGCGATTTTGAGGGCTATATAAGGGGAATATCAGCCATGTCCTGAGAAATATTGGCGAGGCGCAAAGGTACTAACATCCGACTCTGGCTTATTTTTCACACCTGGTATAGGAATCTTCTTGACATTTGATCGCATATCTGTACCCGAGAGCATAGAAAGATTAAAGAGAAGTATTACGAGACCGGTGATGACCATGAAAAGGAAGAAACGGCGCTGGCCGCGATCAAGTGCCATGGTGGCTATAGATGTACTCTCTCGAGTTTAGAATGGGCTAAGATATTAAGCTGATGAGTCGGTAGATATTTAAACATTAACCGGCAAGAGGGGTTGGGTTGTTGGTCATAAAAGGGGTTCGGAAGATAGAAGTATCGAACAAGCCATTAGAAAAGAGACTTTAGTTTTGAATTAATATATGAAGGATTCCAATGTACAGGTAGGTAGGGAGGTGAGTACTTGGGTACTATCATATGAGTTTGTACGATGAATGAAATACGTACAGTATGAAGTATACACAGTATACAGTTATACAGTATACGATAAATAATACAACAAGAGACGATGGGAAGAGAAATTGACGAGATTGAGATTGAGATGGAAGGAAATAAATAAATATTTGGGTTTGAAGGTCTGGAGCTGGAGGGTTTAGGTTTAGGATTAGAATTGGGTTTAGTTTATCTCCCGCCTTTAAATTTTCGAGTATAAATATAACGGAATATAATAAATAAATATAAATAAATAAGATAATAAATAAAATATAAAATAAATAAAATAAAGAATGCAATTAAAATAAAATATAATAAATAAAACATAATAAGTAAATATTATAATTATTATTATTATTATAGTATTTTAATATAGTAATGTACTAATATATATATATTAAAGAAAGCTTAAAATTTAAAGAATTTTCTATATTTTTAGACTACTTATAGTAATTTTAATGCTTAGAAATTATTATATTTATTTATTAGAATTTAATTATAACCTCGAAAAAATACCAACTACTATCTAGGTACCTTTAAGGCTAAATAGGTACTTAGGTAACTTACCTATCTACTTATTCAATACGATAAAGAATTTTTAAAAGCAGCAACAACTTTTTAACTGTCCAATCAGAAATCAAACCAACAAATTTCATTCAGAATCTCTTACCTCCCCCCATGGTGAGGCTATCTATTGATAAATTGAGACATCACAATATATCAACCCCTCCTATAAACAAAGATGTCTCCGCGATTACCAGCTCTTACTGCGTATTGTCGCTCAGCGCCAACTTTAGTGACTCCTGTGGCTTCATTCCTTGCACCATTACTTCAATCACGGAACGCTTCGATTCTTTCAAACTTGTCGGATAATCCTGGGGCATATAATAAACGTATACGAAGAGGTCGAGGTCCATCGTCGGGCAAGGGAAAGACATCAGGTCGTGGTCACAAAGGTCAGAAGCAGCATGGAAAAGTACCAGCACGATTTCAAGGTGGTCAAACACCACAAGATATTGTCCAAGGTGTGAGGGGATTTGAGAACCAGTATGGATTTTCCAATTTTCCATGACCCGTTGGGATCTACAGTGCTTCATGAGAGAACATCATGTAAAATCATGACTAACCTAATTCTCAGTTTCTCTGTTGATATGTCTCCAATAAATCTTAATCGTATACAAGAATGGATCGACCAAGGGCGACTCGATCCCACACGTCCTATCACATTGAAGGAGTTGGCAGATTCTCGATGCTTACATGGAGTGAAGGATGGTGTAAAGCTTTTAGCTAGGGGGAAGGAGGAATTGAAGACACCGATCAACATCCTAGTCTCTCGGGCTTCCGCGACAGCAATTGAGGCAGTGGAGGCAATTGGAGGCACCGTCACGACGAGATTTTACACAAAACCCGCCATTAAGAGACTTTTGGCAGGTGAATCTGTCTCTAGTTCCGTTCCACTTTCAGCAATAGACGCCCAATTGGTCAGCGATTCCCCAATCCTCGCAGCCGCTTCTGCCGCGTCACCCTTTTCGTACCGCCTACCTGATCCCACAAGTCGTAAAGATATCGAATATTACAGAGATCCGGCTCATAGAGGATACTTGAGTCATCAAGTTGAGGAAGGTCAAGGACCAAGTTTGTTCTTCAGGGCTCCTCGAACTGGAAACTTCCAAAAGAAGTCGAAGAAGGCAGGTACAGCTGCTGCTGCGAGGGACAACAGAATTTGGTAAATGGAGCCATTGTGTATTGTATGTATGGAACGGCTATATCATATATCAAGATAGATCAGGCCGAGTTTTGCTATGTGTTCTAGCGTGGATACCATGCTTTTTGATCAGAGACCTGCCAAGCTCAACCTAAAGGGCAACATATGGCGTCCGAGTAATTCCGGATCTTGACAAGTATGCCCATTGCTTTCCGGGACCATTGAATCATGATCCAACGAGAAAAAAAGAGCAAGGCGTTTAGACCTTAGAGTTCTGATGCGGTTTGATGCCCTGCGTCTACATGAGATATGGTTAAGAAAATGGAAAATTTGACGCATGTGTAGGGAAGCATTAAAAGACCGTCCCGCAAAGTAACGATGTGACATTAGCCATAGAGGATTTGTATATTGTGCCAATTGCACGTACAGTAAAAGTAAGGTACCTAGGTACTCTTCTACCTACAGATACCTGTCTAGATATACATCAGATAGATGCATGAACTAAAATGCAAGCCCCCCTTTCCCCCTAGCCGCTAAGGGGCTCGCATATATCAGATGACTTCATTCATCGCAGGGCTGCCTAACCGTGAGTATTCAGTACAATGGGAGATTGATATCAAGAATTATCTAGGTATTCAGTGTCCCATAAATACACCAATGGACATTGATATTTTAAGATACTGACTGTAATTGCTCAAAAACTTCATCTCGAAAATTGAGTTTCATGTCACTAGGATCCATAGTGACATAGTCCCACCTAACTAATTACTTTTAGTAGATCCAACCTTATGCGCGGTTACATGAGTATGAGCAAGTAACTAGGTATGTCCAAGCTTTCCCGCGTCTAGAGCAGAAGCCTCCAAGCCTCCAAGATCCTCAAAACAATCACATCTGATAACGACCTCGGGACGTAACGATACAAAACTATTCAATCTTGACTTACTGTACATACTTATATATCCCAGAGAATAGGAGGGATATAATGTCTCTGTTTGGAGAAATCGATGAGCCTGTCGCAGCAACGAACCCTACAAAGTCGCGATTATCTCTCTTCGATGACGAACCAAGTTCAACCCCAGGATCCAAATCTTCACTATTCGCAGATGATGATGATATCTCGGGAGGGTCGCCATGGAATACATCAGCACCAAAGAAATTAGCCCGGGAAGATTTGCTGAAAACTCTCCTTCCGACGTCTGATGTACCCGAAAGCTACATTGATATCTTTGATGATATGATCAAGGATGGAAAGGTTTCCAATGGAAAGCTTAGTGCAGATGATGTCGAAAGTCTTCTATTTGCTGCAAGATTAAGTTCTGATAAAATAAGTTGGATTTTGACAATTATTATTCCTTCAGGCGCCGAACCTCGAGATCTGGAACGGAACGAGGTCAATGTACTATTGGCATTAATCGGTTTGGCTCAGGAAGAGGAGGACATTCAATATGTTACACTTGATGGCGTAGATGAGCGAAGAAGAAGTCAGTGCTTTTTCTTACTTGATTTCGCTTGTTCTAATCTGATAAATGCGCAGATCTCCCAGTGCCCCATTTTATAACCTCAGACCCGACAACAGCATCACCGTCGAATTTCAGGCCCTCGATCTCAGACGAAGTACCTGCGAAGCCCCCTCAACGACCTATAACCCCACCATCTGTACCTAATTCATTATCTCCCCAACAAAATCGAATGTTGCGAAAGGATTCCCTCGAATTTCCCGAATCTGATCCGTGGGGAAGCCCGGCCCTTCACAAAGGCCATAATCATGCCAGTCTCAGATCGAATGGAGCGCCGACCAACGGAACACGCGAGCCTGTAAGAACTACAAGTAATTTTACAACTTCATCTGCCGGCGGATCAAATGGAAGTCGACATCAACAATCAATAATTGCTCCCGCAGAGCCTGCAACTGGAGGATGGGGTTCCTATGACACAAATCCAAATTTCGATAACTCAGCAACACCTCCTGTTGGTGAGAGCGGTGGGTTTGGTGGTGATGGTGGAGAAGGGGAACGATCAGAAGAACCCGCGCCACAAGCCCGTACGTTTGGTGGTGGTCGTGTGACTGGCAATGGAGTGGAAGAGAATATCGTCGTCACCTTATTAGCGGAGAAAGAGGGAATGTTCTTGTTTCAGCATCACAATTATCAAGTCACTTCTGTTCGCAGAGGAAGCAAGGTTGTGAGAAGATATAGTGACTTTGTCTGGCTA
Organism: Monilinia laxa; assembly: GCA_009299455.1. Classification (NCBI taxonomy): domain Eukaryota; kingdom Fungi; phylum Ascomycota; class Leotiomycetes; order Helotiales; family Sclerotiniaceae; genus Monilinia; species Monilinia laxa. The sequence continues at coordinate 1,796,314 of VIGI01000009.1, forward strand.
TTAGATTGCTTGCAAAAGCGATTTCCTTTCAGACAAATACCCCTTCTACCCCCTAAGAGAGTTGCAGGTGTGTGGATCAACCCGATAAACCTGCATTACTAATAGGGTTTCTTTAGTTAACGGGAATCATCTAGCTGCTGAAAGTTCGTTCATGGAGAAGCGGAGGAGAGGATTAGCGCGGTTTTCCAACGCCCTTGTCAGGCACCCTGTTCTTAGTCAAGAGCAGCTGGTCATAATGTTTTTGACTGTTCCGACTGTAAGTTCTTGCTTCATTTAATTTTCATGCGTCGTTGCTAAGTACAGGCTAATTAGCATCAGGAGCTCGCTGTATGGAGAAAGCAGGCTACTATATCTGTCCAGGAGGAATTTGTTGGAAGACCACTACCACCAGGACTGGAAGACTCTTTACCTCCTACTTTGAACGATCTTTTCACTCAGACACGAAACGGTATCCGACGATCTGCAGATGCGTATGTTAACATGTGCAATCTCATGGACCGTCTCGCAAAACGCAATGAAGGGCTTGCTGCAGATCATCTACGCATGGCGCTGTGCTTGCAATCGCTGACTGATGCCTCTCAAGACACCTATGCTATCGATACTGACGATGTACCATTATTGAACGAGGGTCTTCATTCTACTGCGAAACATCTTTCCAATTGCCAAAGTCTTCTTGAAGATGAGGCCAAAGCCTGGGATCAAGGTGTTTTAGAAGATTTAAAGAGACAACGAGATTCTCTAGTCAGCATGAGGGATATGTTTGACCGGCGGGATCGTTATGATAAAGATAACATACCATACTTAGAACGTAGGATTCAGAACAATGAGAATAAGCTTGTCACAATACGAGCGAAGCCGGAGCATTTGGTGAAGCCCGGGGAGATTGAGAGGGTCACGGAAGCTATTATCAAAGTAAGCTCTTCGTTTATACCACATAAGTCCACAAGAATTAATGATTTGCAGGATAAGGAATCCATCGTAGCCCAGCATGCACGTGGGATATTTATCAAAGAGTGTATCAAGGATGAACTCGTTTACTTCCAATCAACACAATATAACATCAGTCGACTGAGCCAAGACTGGGCACAAGAACGCGTTAAGTACTCGGAACTTCAGGCGGATAACTGGAAGCAATTGCAAGAAGAGCTCGAAAGTATGCCACTTGGAGACTAACGAGGCACTGTACGGCGGCTGCTTTTCATTGCGTTTTGAAAACTTAACTTAGATACCAAATAGTTGCATTCGTTTTGAGGGGGGGTTAATATTTGGAGCGTTGATCATACTTGTATACATAAATAATGTTTGAATGAACAAGCTCATGGTACATGGGTGGATTCTATGACTAGGGCCAGCAACAATGATTCGAATTAGTGATATCAAATCACGTTTTCCGTTAAATGCATATATGAGTGTAATCGGACTTTTAATAGACGCTAATCCGATCATTTTGTTACTTAATAAAGTATTCCAAAAATTAATTTCAGATCGGACCTCCCCCCTATACCAAGAACTATTATTCTCGTCTAAGGCATTGATTGATATGCAGTGCAGCGCAGCGCATCAACAATGAAAGCATGGACTCATAGAATACTCCGGAAGTGGAATAAAGCGATGCTTTCACAGTACCTTTTCATGCGATTTGAAACCTGATGAGATCATTGGTTGTAAATCAAATAATGAAAATATATAGTTCAAACGGAAATCAATTTGAACGGACTTTTAGAAGTTTGGAGGACCTAGTAGATATTTGTCCACTGTTCCATTGTACCTGAAGTAATCCTCGCTTATGATAGCTCACTCTTTCCTTATCTTAACGCGGAACCATCCATAACTTTATTTATCGCACCCGCTAGCTGCGGGACTGAAGATATAGGACCAAAACACCCATGTTCTCAAAGTCACTAACCCCTCCATCTTTCTTCCAACCTTCAATAAACTCAAAACTCGGGATTTACACTTGTGAACTCTTTCAAGATGCCTCTCACAGGATCGCAGCGCTCTCTTCTCCATCAGTTCATGCAAATCTCTGGTGCTTCGGAAAGGACTGCTACAAAAGTAAGTAACGGACTGCTGCCTCGAGCTGCTCTCAGCGTACCAGAGCAGGAACTCCCTGCTGATACATATTATTTTCGCAGATTCTCAAAGCTACGGGCTGGAAATTAGATACGGCGTGTGATAGGTGAGCACATGAATTTCTTCTTACGGATAGTGGTTAGCTGCACAAGACGAATGCATACCTTTTTGTTGTGAGCAGTAATTCATCGAACGGTGCTCTCGGCATTTGGTGTCATGAGGTTGCGATGGCATACTTGGGAATACTTGGATCATGGGCCATTGGTTTCGTGGGCCCTCGTGCTCAGAGTCCAACGGACAAATATAAGTACAAGTGTTGGATATTGCATAGAAGCGCCTGTTTCTATCCGCTGTCTTCGACCTCCAACATGAAGTCTACGAGGTGGAAAATTACGGAACCAGAGGATTTGCTACAGTTCGGAAGCTGCCAATATCCTACTCTACCATACATTGTTTGTTCTGGAGGTGCGCGTCCTGTTCAGGTCCACGTAAAAGTGATGCTCTACCAGGGACGATATTTCTGGCAACAAATCTGGGAAACTCTCTCTGTCATCGCCTCCAAATGCCGCGGAGAGGTCGAATTTTTGACACAAAGCCTTGTCAATTCATGTGAGAATATAAGCGTCGGTATTTCATACTAATATGTCAATCATAATAGTTTCTTTCAGGCAAATGCCAATTCCTCTACTCAGGCAAAAGAAACAGAGTCTTTGACGAACCTTTTTGAGAGTTACCGCAGTACGTATTTTGGAATTCTCTCAAAACCCCCTTGGCTATGAGCGAAGCTGAACATTGGCAATTTAGCCTTCAGTGATGAAGTCGATACGGTTGGTGTTGATGGTACTATGAAGTATTTTGGGGACGATTTGGGTATTAATCTTGAAGGTGTTGAGTTTCTGATACCTTGTGAAATTATACAAGTACCAGCTATAGGAGAGATGACCAAATCGGGCTTTGTTGAAGGATGGAAGAAACTTGGGTAATACTCCTGCCTCGAAATTCTAATAATCGGCTGCTGACATCTTTCTAAAAGTCTTGATACTCTACCAAAGCAAAAGGCATACATTGAGAGGGCCTTAAACTCACTGTCCACTGATACAGAGTTTTTCAAGAGAGTATACAAACACACCTTTGTCTGTGCTCGTGAGAAGGGACAGAAAGCTCTCTCGTTAGAAAGTGCCAGTGTATATTGGGAACTGCTGTTCAACAAGCCAGGGAAGCAATGGAAGTCTGCCTCGACGAATTGGATCCAGTTATGGCTGGAATTCCTAACACAGAACTGGAACAAAAGTGTGAACAAAGATTTATGGAACCAAACATACCAATTCCATGTGAAAACAATGGAGGACGAGAGTCTGAGTTTCTGGAACGAGGATGGAGCATGGCCAAGCGTTATCGATGAATTTGTCGCTTGGATGAAGAAGAAACGGGGCGAATCTGAAGCTGGAGAGACAATGGAGACCGATTGATAAGGCATAGGCATGATGAAGTTACACATTTTGATTTATTTTACTTGCAGCGAAGCATATTCCTGGTTGCGCAACGGCGTTCTAGGTAGCAGAATGGCGTTCAGACACCATGCAAGCAAGTGAGGAGGAAATTTCCCTGATTCTCAATTCCCTAATGCAAAATCAACCTCATACCCTGGCATGCAAATGTTGACTTCATTTCCCTTCTGACGCCTACTAATACAACAAAAATGATATCATGCCATCCACTCATTTCTCCGCCAAATATTCTTCCATTGACCAAGGAATTGTCGATCCAATTTTACTCAAACTCTCCAATGTGCCATCCCCCAACTTCACTGAACTGAACTTGATCATCCGTGGATCTAGACCGAGTGTGGTCCGTACGTTATCCTGTGTCTTGCTTGAAGCATCGTATCTCATGACAAAGTAATGTCCTTCATGGTATTGTGCTTGATGTTTGCGGGTTCTCTTGGGCAGACTAGATACTCCCCAGTTGCGTATGCCACGTATGGTACCACCAGATTTGAGGACGAGGGAACCAGCTGTGCGGGCAATTCTGTAGGCGGGGAACGATTAATTAGCCTGCGTGATTGAGGTGGGTAGGAGGGGAAAGGGAAGAGGTGGTATACTCTTTGACCTCCACGAGGTTGCCGGGTCGAACCTAGAGACTCGTTAGATTGTATACTTTATTGTCTAGAGGGGAACTTACAATTGCGACGAGCTCGTACAACATCTTGATGGCTACATACGAATTTTGATACTAATCGGCTTCCACTCAAGGCTGTTCATGGAAATCCAGCAGTCGGAATTTAGATTTACCGACGCTAAAAAAAATATTTCGAGATAGAATTGCGATTGTGCTTGTCGATAAGAAAACCCCCACAATCTATTCAATAATTTTTTTCCGAGGGGTCGCAAATTGTCTACAACAAACATACACAAAATGTCGAAACGCCCAGCTGAAGATGAGAACAATCACCTGCCATTGAAGGCAGGAGAGAGACCGGAAAAACCAGAGTTGGATGATGGGGTGGGAGAATTCGAGGACGAATTCGAGGATGAGTATGAGAGTGAAGATGAGATCTTAGAGGCAGGTGTTGATGGGAGGCCAGATGCCGAGAGGGAGGCAGAAGAGGCAGGTTAGTGGGAGCGGATTTGAAGACGTTGGATTTTTGCATTTATGTGAAATTTACTAATGCTTTTGTAGAGGCCATGGAAGTCGACCAGCAAACCTTCATAGTTGGTAGGAATAAACTGGAACCAGGACAGACATTATCGCCTGATCTTACTACATACGAAATGCTTCATGCTCTCAGCACCCCTTGGCCTTGTCTTTCTTTCGATATATTGAAGGATGGGTTGGGCGACAACCGAAAAACATACCCGGCTACTATGTATGCAGTTGCAGGAACCCAGGCCGAAAGCAAACGAGAAAAGGAGAATCAATTGATGGTTATGAAGTTTAGTGGATTGAGCAGAATGGAGCGGGAGCAAGACGAGGAGGAATCGGACGAAGATGAAGATGAAGACTCGGATCCTATCCTCGAATCGGCTTCGATACCCCTTACTGCTACTACAAACAGAATCCGTTCACATCAAACACCCGCATCCGACTCGTCTAGACCCCCGACTACCCTGACTGCGTCAATGAGCGAATCGGGTCAAGTTCTTATTCACGATATTACTCCTCATCTCTCCTCTTTTGATACCCCAGGAACTGTTATCACTCCGCAACAAAATAAACCATTATCTACTCTTCGAATGCACAAATCGGAAGGCTATGCAGTTGACTGGTCTCCTCTGATATCCACCGGAAAGTTGGTAACCGGTGACAATGATGGAAAAATCTATGTCACTACAAGAACTGCCGGAGAAGGCTGGGCAGTCGACTCACGTCCATTCACAGGTCACACCGGAAGTATCGAGGAATTACAGTGGAGTCCTTCTGAGAAGAACGTCTTCGCTTCTGCATCTAGCGATGGTACAATCAAAGTATGGGATGTTCGAAGTAAAAGTAGAACCGCAGCTCTCACCGTCCAAGTAAGTGAGTCAGATGTCAATGTTATGTCTTGGTCCCATCAAACCTCTCATCTCCTCGCCTCCGGCGCCGACGACGGAGTATGGGCAGTTTGGGATCTCCGAAATTGGAAACCCACCAATAATAACTCGCCTTCGAAACCTACACCAGTCGCTAGCTTTAACTTCCACAAAGAACAAATCACCAGCGTGGAATGGCATCCTACGGATGATAGTATCGTGGCTGTCGCTGCTGGTGATGATACCTTGACATTATGGGATCTGGCGGTAGAATTGGATGACGAGGAGAGCAAGGATACAGGTGGTGTCAATGATGTCCCACCTCAATTGTTGTTCGTGCATTACATGGCCAAGGTCAAGGAAGCTCATTGGCACCCACAGATTCCGGGGGCGTTGGTGGGAACCGGCGAAAACTTTAATGTGTTCAAGACAATCAGCGTCTAGGAAGTGGGAACATAGAATGAAAAGAAAAAAAGTTTAACATCCCCATCTTCCCTTGCCCATTCTCGATACACACGTGCAAAACTTATAGCTAGTATAATAGGTAGGTAGGTAGGTAGATAGGTAGGCAGTGATTTCCCTAGACCATCAATCTCATGGTTTCGCAACATACCATCCACTGTACGGAGTATGTATCTCGCCCCTTCATCGGCTACGGTACTGTCCTGTAGGTTCCCCAGAAACTCATCAAGCTAAATAGCTAGGTAGGTATATACCCCTGCATCGTATTACTATGCAGCGCTCCCGCTCCCCATGGGAAAACAAACTCGGTAGGCCCTTTTTCGTGTGTTTTTTCTATTTTTCTTGTTTTTCAGAATGTTTGAGAGTTGTTGTAGAGCTTTCTTTGGGTTGTTTGTTTGAGGTTTTGGTTGGAGGTTGGTTTGGGTTTTGGGTTGGGGTGGAGGGGGAGAGGGAGAGGGATAGGGAGAGGGGAGAGGGAAGAATGACATGCGGTTGTTTTATGGGGGATGTTTTGGGGGGAGGGTTTTGAGGTGAGGTGAGGTGAGGTGGTATGGTATGGAGAAGTTTGGAGGAAATGTGTGAGTCTAGTCATTCCAGTGATGAATGGTAGTAACTATAGATACCCAGTTACGATGTCAACGGAATCTTGTTCTGGACGTTGGTGCTTGGGATGCATATGGTCTTGGCTGAGATATGTATTGGATATGTGGGATTGGAGCTAGGATTTGAGTTGGGATCGGGATTGGAGTGAACCCTTGATTGGTTCAGATGTGTTATTGGTGAGGTATGGATGGGGGGGATGGATACTGGATACTGAATACTTTTGCTGGAGAATCCATGGGAAGGGGAATACCCATTTAGCAGAGAGAAAATCTCATACCCGTCTAGCCGAACTCAGCAAGCCACGCACATCAAGAGCAGGGAAAGTCGAATCGAGCTGCACGCAGATTAGGGTTACCAGGCGTTTTCCACATCGTGTATACTTTTTTCCCTTGGCATCTTCTCTTCCTGCACGTCCTTAAGATTCTTTGGTTTTCGGGCTGGCCGGCTGGCTGATTGTTGGTTCTCGTTATGATTAGTGGCGGACGCACGAATTGTGGACGCACGAATCAGAGAAGCAAAAGCGATCGACGATGCGAGAAGGAAAATGGAGGATATAGGGCCTCGTGATCGGGTCTGCGACAGGGTTCTTTCGGTCATTTGGGGTTTTGTGGAGGGGTTGGTAGGGTGTGGGTGACCTTTCCCCGCAAACGCTGTGGAACGCTGGATGGATGGGCTCTGGGGGAAAGACCGTGTTGGGTGGTGTGGTGTGGTGGGATGCGATGGATGGGGTGATGTTATGGCGGCTCTTTTTTTTCCCTTTGGCTTTTCTTTTGGGGTTTGTGTGTAGCAGGAATGCTTCTTGGCTTGGGTGCGAAGGTTTTTATATTACGTTGTCTGGTTGATGGTTGATATTTTATATATATTTGGGGTTTGATTTTCGATTTACTGAGGAAGTTGGATATGTCTTTTACCAGCGGGGGTTATATCACATACAAATGAGTGGTTCCGAGTTTTGTTGTCTTCTTCGTTAAGGAAATGAAGATACTGGTTTATTGAAACCGCTATATTATTTAAACGAACGAATGTGGACATGGTACCACTCTCACTATGCGCCCAAGAACCCTTCAAATTTGGTCTTCTCACTACGCCTCCATGTAAATTTACGTTTACTTCCAGCGTCCTGCCTCATCGTCCCTTCAAGCGTGCTCGCGCACTCTCAGATGTAGATGGAAACAATGTGAATGAAGGTCGGAAAAAGAGGCGGTTGAGATTACATCTTATTACGTCAAGATTGAGTCGACCTTTTTCGGCACCGGCGAGTAATATTGCCAATCGAGGGGGGTGTGCGAAGAATATTGTTTTAGGGGGAGGAAGGAAAAGATTGGGGGTGCGTCAACATCATGGGAAGAATATGCTGAGGAAGGTGGCTATTTTAAATAGGGTGAGGTTGCAGATGGATGGGGCGAGGAATTTTATGAAAGTATCTCATGGGAAGAAGGAGCATGGGGAAAGCTTTGGAGTGGGTATGGATGTTAATCTGAGGGAGATTGTGACGGGGAAACATAATCAGAATAAACGGTGGAATGAATTTGTGCTGCCGCCCGAGTCCACTTGGAAGATCGAATTACGATGCCTTGGATTTGGAGGATGACACGATGATGGAAGAAGATGGAGATGGGGACGGGCGGGAAATCTATAGTGATTTTAATGTGATGAGTCCTGGTGGGGGTGATGGAGATGATTATGAGTATCTTGATACACTTGATGGACTTTCGCCAGAGGATCTACAGGATCAGCCACCGAGTCCGCCATCGGAAGAGAGTATTGTGGAGATGATAAGGGAGGAGGAGAGACAGCATGACAGCTATTTTGTGGAGGTTGGGGGTTCTTAGATGAGGGCTCTCGGAAGGTCATAATAGGCAGTGAAGGAAAAGGAAGGAGAAGACTGAAAGGTCTCTGGGAGCTATCCAAAAATCATGAAATGGTCGTCGTCTTGGCATTTGTATAGTGTGGACATTTGCATCGCAACGAAAAATGACCCAAAAACGAGCGAGTGATTTTTTGGAAACTAGAACCATTTTTACACTGCTTTATAAGTTTGGAGTTTGGAGGCGCGATCTGCTGCAATATCACACATCGCCTGCATTCATTGGAGTTAGCAACGAATCATTCTCAAGAGTCTGAACACAATATCTTACCTGAATGGCCTCTCTCCTCTCAAAATTAATATCTCCTCTAGATATTCTTCTCTGCATATCTTCAAAAATGACAGGTCTCGATCTCCCATTCACGAAAACACTAACACTACGGTTAGCACTTGCTTATCCAATATAAAAAAAACATACACATATCTCAAGCCGGGAAAAGTCTCCTCATATTCCTTGTTCAGAGCCTTCAACTTTTCGGCTTCTTCAGTAGGTCCAGTATTCAACTGAGCTTGTTCAGCTTTCGACTGGAGACTCTCTACTTTCTTCTCGCCTAATCTAGGGTGAGAACCAAGAATCTTGTCTAACCATTCTTTATCACTTGGTAATGCACTTTCTGACAATTCGATAAGCTGGACACCGACACTTGCGATGAGATCATTGTAAGATTCGAATGCTGTGGTATGAAGTAGATCCAAAGAGAGGGTATGGAGAGCAGTACATGGCTCGAATAGGGCATCGAGGATGCTGGCTCGCTCAATAGTGGATAGGGAGGGAACTCCAGCAATTGAAGGAATAGGATTTATTGTTCCTGACATTTTGATAGAATTGACTTTGATAAATGAGAAGTAGACCTGACGAGCAAGTATAATTTTATTGCAAAAGAAATCTGACCTACCTGAGTATTATTTATCTATGAAGTCACTGATGAAGGATACCCCCACACATGGCCGGCGCCGGGAGCTTATGATCTCGGAGCTAAATCCGAAAAAGCTTAGCGTATATACGATTGGTCGCGACTTCAAAATATCTTTTTGTCAGGTCAAGGCACGAGCTTCGAGCTTCAAATCCCATATCAACGCGAATCAACATGTTGTGCTCAAGTAAGCTACGAAAACTCCTAGAATTGATTTGGGACTTGTGGTTGACTTTTAATAGTATCTGGAGAAGCTCCACAGCATCCTGTTGCTTCATCGAAATCAGGTTAGTTGGGCAGCCAGGATGTATCACGAATGAATTTAGAATAACAGATTTCAGGCAACGTTTTCGAGAAACGACTCATTGAATCATATATCTCGGAGAACCATAAGGATCCAGTTACTGGAGAAGATCTCGAAATCGCAGACCTAATCGACCTCAAATCTGCCAAAATTGTTACTCCTCGACCACCAACACTCACATCGATTCCTTCTCTCCTGTCTACTTTCCAGAATGAATGGGATGCATTAGCGCTGGAAAGCTTCACTATAAGACAACAACTACATCAAACGCGACAGGAATTGTCGACAGCATTGTATCAACATGATGCGGCTGTGAGGGTAATTGCGCGACTGACAAAAGAGAGAGATGAGGCTAGAGATGCGTTGAGCAAGGTATCAATTGGGGCGGGGAGTTCAGGAAATGGTGATGCTATGCAGGTTGATACTCAAGGTCTACCAGAAAACTTGGCGAATCTGGTTGATACTACACAGGCCGAGTATGATCTTCGATGAAACCCCAGTTTGGAAAACGGTTGCTAATTAGCCTACAGACTTTCCAAGAGCCGTCGAAAGAGACCTGTTCCAAAGGGATGGGCTACCACCGAGGATATTAACCAATTTGCGATTACTTTAGCTTCTGAGCCTTTATACCCCGGATGCACTTCACTCGCTCAGGCTGGAGATCAATTAATAGTTGGTGGAACGAATGGGACTGCGGGTGTCTATTCATTGACCGAGCAAAAGATTACGAATTCATTCGATGCTGAAGGTCCAGTCACAGGAGCTACTTTCTATGGTAGTATTCCTATTGTGTCTACTGCCAGGGGAGCTGTAAAGGTGTTCGGAGACGAAGGGCACACATTTACATCGCATGCGGGTGCAGTCAATGCTCTTGCATTACACCCAAGCGGCGAAATTTTGGCTTCTGTTGGTGTTGACAAGAGTTTCGTATTTTATGACTTGGCTGAGAAGGCAGCGATCACACAGATTTATACCGATTCAGGTACGTCGAGCTTTGTCATCGAAATTTGTGTACAAGCCTTACTAACATTATTTAGAACTTAAAACTGCAGCGTTCCACCCGGATGGCCATCTTTTTGCAGCTGGTGGCACTGACGGCCAAATCAAGTTGTTCCATGTGAAAACAGGAGAAAGTGCTGGTGTGAACTTCAAGATAGATGGGCCTGTTCAGGATGTCGCCTTTTCCGAGAACGGTATATGGTTTGCGGCTGTCGCTAAAGGATCTACCAGTGTTGTAATTTTCGATATTAGAAAGGAAGGAAAGGCCGCGGAGGCAAAGGTCTTGGAGATTGGTGGGCCGGTTGATGCTATTCGATGGGATTACACACAGGCCAATTTTTGGCAGCTTCTGGACCAAGAGGACTGACCATATCCCAATATACCAAATCGACGAAATCTTGGTCGGATGCTTTGAGCTTAGCTATTCCGGCAACCGCAGTCCAGTGGGGTGATGAAGCGAAGAGTTTGATCACTGTTAATAGTGAGGGGAGTGTGACGGTCCTTGGTGTATCGCCTGCATGAAAGTGGTTTCAGGAACATGGAGATGGGTCATGAATACCATGGAGTTTGGTCGTTTAAAGATGTGAAAAGGAACAAGAAATTTGGACAGCCCTTTTTCTCACACGTTACTGTAATACTAGGGAAGAGGCATCTTCCGTGAAGCCCGAAATGAAAAATATTGGTTGCGAATGCCGACCTACACTAAATTTTGATTATGGGATTTCTGTTGGTGATAAATGGGTGTGGTGGAAAGTGGAAAAATGATTGTAGTGATTCGATGCTTGATGAGAATACAAATTGAATATCGAATATCGAATACCGGACATTGCATTGCACTGACTGCACCTATACATACTGCATACATTACTGGGATTTCCGAGGTTGGACATCGAACATGGGCTGAGGTTGTTTGATATTCAACAATTTTATTGGGCTCGAAGAAGAACAAAGATTTATGAAGTACACATATTCTTTGAGAAATCATATTATATTGCGCATAACCTGATACATTCTATTCATCCCAAATCTTAGTATAGTATTGATAAAAGATGGTTTGATAGAAACATTCGTACAGTTAGTTCGCTTACTCATATACTATCGTTCATATCAGATTGGGCTTCCTAATCAACTTCTTTCCCACAACACAACACAAAACAGCACAACACAATCCTCCACCACGAAGGCAATCATTTGACTGCCTACAGATCTATTCAACAAATCTGGCTTGTCGATATTCAACCCTTGTTTCAAGTTCTTCAAGTTCTTCAAGTGCTTTCTTTTTCTTCACAAAAAGTACTGGTGAATTCTATTTGGTTATGGAGAACAACTGGTCAGGATCTAGGGAGAGTCGCAAGGTAGGTACCAATGTTAACTTTCTTTTGTGAATAGAAAAAATATTTGGTTCATCCTTTACTAATGAATTTATCTCTCTTCATATAGCGATCTCTTGCAGAAATTTCCCAGTCACATCCAAGATCTATATCATCTTCGCCTGTACTAGTTCGCGAACGACTCTCGAACTTCGGTAGCTCCTCTTCTAGATTTCCGCCACTGGCGAATAATAATACTGCATCTATCTCCCAAGAACGACGACACATACCAAATAACAATAGCACATCTGGACAATCTAGCCGACCTTTACAATCACTACGAACCTCAGCAGCCATGGAAGCAAGCTCACGGCCAGTACCTCTTCAAAATCGTCCAGAATTTGTTATCGATCTTACCTCCGACCAAGAAGACGCCCCCGCACCTGTAGAACCACCTCGTCGTGTGAACCGTATGCATGCTTCCCCGAGGCCTCAGCCAAGATTAGGTAGGAGTGAAGCAAGGTTAGAGCAGGTTGTGGATCTTACAGCAGACGATGACGATGATGATACTATTGTTATCACTCATTCTCGTGAACGATCTATACCCTTACCCCGGCCAACACGACTACCACCGATGCCTCGTTTAGTTGGACATTTTGCTCGTATGGGCCAACCTGTACAGTTGGGAGGAAGAGCTACCCCGCCTACATTTCGAGCCGGTCATGACAACGGCAATCAGATGGAGCCACCAAGACCGCCTCCAGGACTTATCAGTGGTGGTTTCAGGGCCTTTTACGAAAATGGAGCTGACATTATCATGGACATACATAACTTCATGGGTCTTGGTCGAGCAAATTTGGCGGGAGACGATCACGTAGATGTTCATTTTTTTGGAATGCCAAATGAACTGGACTATGGAAGGGTAGCGTTGCAAAATAATCAACCTGAATTTGTTGCACCTCCACCTGTTGGAGCTGGGTTTACAAGATCACCTACTGAGTCTGATACCGCTATTTGCCCGAGCTGCGAAGAAGAATTGATTCATAGGAAGGATACTGCGGAGCCTTTAGCAAAGAAAGCTCGTGGGCCACCTAGTAGAAAAGATAGAGAAGAACATCCTTTCTGGGTCGTCAAGGATTGTGGCCATGTAAGTTTCATGCATTCCAGTCCTATCATACATCACTAATACGAATTAGGTCTTCTGCAACAAATGCTATCAGCATCGCAACAATGACAAACTAGCCTCTTTCCGTGGGCCCAAGAACAGCCTTTGCGCAGTTGAGGATTGTGAATCAAACATCAAAACCAAAGATAGATGGGTGGGCATATTCCTATAATCTTACAATCTTGTGCCCAAAACGCCGAGGTAACGGGGGCAATTCGGATCCACTAATTTCTTTTTGTCAACATTAACGGAGCAATGGGATACCATTTTACGGATCATCAATCTAAGGCCACGCATTGATTTTAAGGAGTTTCAGTATTGGCATCATTCACAGAATGGAGTATCTGGTTCTTTGGGAGGCTCATTGAGTTCTATGGGGCTTGGTTTACATTATTGAGTGCTCCACACTGGGAATGGCGTTTACGAAAGGAGGTGAGGGAAGGGAATGGAAGGGGATGGGGACAGGATGGTATTCAAGGAAGGAATGGGGGAGTAATGTTGATTTCATGGGCTGAGGAACAACAATGAGAATAAATGCCTGCCGGGAGGGTGGGCATTGTCTTAAGTGACCCAAGTATATGCTCATATCTAACAGCGGCCCTATATGTATCGATGACCCACGTCGTCTTCTGAAGTTAGATCCTCCGATGTGTATCATGGAGATAGAATAGTGAGGCTATCAAGCAAATACGATAGTAAACCTCTCTAAATCAGTCATCTTTTTGTGCATCTTTTTCCTTGTCAGAATTTTCGTGAGAGGAGAATGAAGCATGTTGGAAGTTGCCCAGTGGTACCTTTATCTTCTTCCAGGTAGTCTCTACCTTCTTAAGTGGCTTCTCTTGAATTCAGAAAGTTCTCATTCAAGCCAGTAGGAGATAGGCTGTTGATACAAAACACTAAGCCAAAATCATGTCGTTTTATATCGTAAGTAGAGTGATCACATTTATATTCTATAATTTGCTCTTTACCAACGCCTTTGCTTCTATCGGTATTCAATACGATATGTTGTACATTGTAAAGTCCAATTCTCTAGTATTACAGTAAGTCTTGATAGTTAAAATGCTATTCTTCACTTATAATTTCCACCGGGGTTTACTAGCGGTGAGGTTCTGCACTGATGAATTGGGAAATGAAATTCCTGGTCCTGTACTCCCCGCAAAGAAGGGTTAAACTTTTATATGGTTTCTGGGGGTAAGGAAGTTTATTGAGGGTGATGGGTGTATTTGGGAGGAGTGTGGTTGAGATGTTGGTGAGTCCACTGGTGGTCTTGTGGTATGGGATGTTGATGCCTCGCTTAACGAGAATGAGGGATAATGTCTGCTCGCTGGAATTCATCCTAATTTTGCAATAGATCGGTACACGGAAACCCTCCCGTAAGTAGGCATTAAAAGTCTTTGGCATTTCAATTTATGCATGATTCATCCATTTTTATCTCTGGAGACGAATCCATTGGCCGATCGGCATCCCATTCATCTCTACTTAACATAAAAAGAATCACACCTTTGTCTCATAATCTCATAATCTCATCATTTTCTGCAATTCCCCCTATTACTCAAGCACAATTGTTCAGATCATCCTCACAATACACAGCTTGCAACTGAATATTTATAACAGCCACTTGGAACTCCCGCGCTAGCCGTCGTATAAAACACACCAACAACCCCGCTATTAGAATCCGCATTGGTCAAGCAAGCTAGCATAAAATTAGCATCTCCGTTCCACCTTTCCAAGATAAGTAACCCCATAATCAGAGGAAAATGCCAATACAGCCACAGCACCACACGTACCATAGAAAGCCCCAGCACCATCAACCAACAGATTCCCACTCGCATCAAGGCTATACCCCGATTGCGGCGACGCCCACACATCGAGTGCGACCCAAGTCCCCGCCGCACCGTGGATGAAGTAGGCGGGGAGGGCGTCGTCGCTTGGATCGGCACCGATGAAGGAGAGAATCCCGTTGGTGATGGTCCCGCCGATGGGGAGGGTCTGGAACGGTTGTAGCCCTGCGACTAGGGTTCCGCTCACGGATCCTACGGAGCCGAAGTGTATGTTGTTGTAAGTGGCGTATGTGGATTTGGAGAGGAGGGAGAATTTAGCGGAGGTGGTGGCGTGGGTTTGGGGGAGGAGGGTGGTTAAAGATAGGGAGAGGGAGAGGGGGAGAATTGTATAAGTATATCTCATCGTTGTTGCTTTGGTTATGATTTGAGGTAATAGATTCTAATTTCACACCGCGGCTCGAATATAAAATCGAGATGGAGTTTAGTGATCAAAATAAGATCTGAAGAAATAGATACTCTACATCTACAGTATAAGCAGTTCATATACCAGCCCAAAACACCCCAATACGACATACACCAGGGATGACAAAGCAAACGACATCAGTATCCCAGACGATTCCTCGTCTCGAAGACCCCGTATCAATTTTCCACTAATCAGCAGATGTGTCCTGGGGTTTCTCACTGCCAAGCAAGCTTTTGCTTGGTATTCACGTATGCAGATGAAAATCCATCTTCTCTATTACCCTTGTCGAATACGCAGGCTTATGGTGGATCGACTGTACAGCGTACATCCACACGCACAGTATCAATACAAAAAACCACCGCTCCCCACCATATC
This sequence comes from Monilinia laxa, assembly GCA_009299455.1. Classification (NCBI taxonomy): domain Eukaryota; kingdom Fungi; phylum Ascomycota; class Leotiomycetes; order Helotiales; family Sclerotiniaceae; genus Monilinia; species Monilinia laxa. The sequence goes on from VIGI01000009.1 coordinate 1,812,139, forward strand.
ACGTCATACAAACAACACGAAAACACCCAACCCATTCCACACAATCAGCCCAAAAGACCCTCGAGAGTCCAGACCGAAAGGAAACCGGGAGCCGGGAACCGGGCCGTCGCAGGATTGGTAGGAATCGCGCATGATGGGTGTGTACGTTGGAGAATCTCGGGGAGCGTTCCTTGGAGTTTGAGCTGCATACATGCGTTCATGCATGCCAATAATGTAGGTCTGTATTGCTGCACTCACTACGGCTTAATTATAAGCATATTTGTGCAGACGAGGTGCATTAGCGAGGACTAGCGAGGGTTAGCGGGGTTAGTGGGGACTGGTCGCGCTCATATCATTTGTGAGGGTTGCGGGGTTGGGGATAAGCTTTTGGGTGGAAGGGTTCTGGATTTGGGGGGTGAGGGGTCGGATGAAAGGTTGGAGGGGTGAGAATGAGATGGGGATATGCGATGTGAGATTTGAGTAGCGGTTTGCGAGGGAGTGGTATTGGTTTTTGTATATATATGCCAATGATACGCTAATGCAGTGCTGACAGTTGACCGGTCTTACTGTCGAACACACATGATTTTCACCTGTCACTAATATAAACACCTAGATGTTGTAATGATCCTATTGAAAATCAATACGAAGCCTGAAATTGGCAAATAAACTATCGAGCACTCCATATCCGTATCTGGCCCCATTCCCATTCACACTCTCATCCCTCTAACCCTTTATGATCATCGGCAATGATCGTCTTAAAAGAGTGCACGGCAGCGCCAAGCGATCAATCTCCAGATACTCCTCTTTTCCCTCAGTTCCCTATTGCGCTCATCCAAAACCCAGCACTCCATAATCTCACCGGTCAAGCGCTTCTCTCTCAAACCAAGACTATCGACGTTGAATCTCGCCAAGTATTCTGGTCCTGAGGTGGCTGAATGTTGAATAGATATGTTGATGCTATCGGCTTCGAACATTCGGAGACGGTTGAGAGAAATACGTCTATAGCGCACTGGGTGAAAGTAAGTATAGTATCTGGGTGGGAAAAGGGGGGAAGAGGAAGGGGGAAGGAGGAGTTGGGGACGGGGCTGGAGAAACTCACTGTCAATCTCGGAGCGATTGATCGTGTATAGTCTTCGGCGTCCTACATCGAAGATGATGGCGTGGCGTTGTTCCCAGGGGGTGGGGTGTTCTGGTGGAGTTCCTAGGCCGAGTAGTCTGTTGTTTGCAGCCTCTCTGTTGCTCGGAGGCTCACCAGTATCTTCCGTCAATGTTAAACTGGAGTCCCAGCTAGTGGTTTGATTTTGGTTGCTCATCGTGTCGATGGTTTGGTTTTGATATGGTGATAGAATTGTAGAATGGTTATGTTTCTGGTAGATGAATTGGTAGATAGATGTTTTGTGTCTGCGTTTGTCCAATTTTTGTAAGAGGATGAGCAGACATGATGCTTATATGCTGTCTTGGGGTTTATACGGCTGTATGAGACTGCCATACAAGTACCATAACAGGTTATGAATCAACGAATGGCGACAAATAGTTACACACCAACATCTTCAAGTGAATGCCCTAGCTGTACTGTGACCCAGATGAGGAATTATTGCTGACTAGATAGCATACTAAACTGTAGACGAAAAGCTATAATTCATTGACCTTGGATATTAGAACATAGCTTGGAGAGAGGGTTGAGGTTTGTAACGGTGTTTGTCAGAGTATCGTGCAGAACGTTTGATTTTGACTTGAATCAAGCATAGTTTTTATCATTAGATACCCACTCAGAAAACGTCGATAGGGTTGACAGTCCGAAAGTAAGAATGATACTGCAGGTGTCCTAAGTATCGAAGGAGTTGAAAGACTTGAAAGACTTGAAACAAAAATCAATTGCTACCACCATGGACAAGATAACACTTCTGAGATGATGGACATGAAATGTTTGCCCTGTAAACTACTTGGTATAAGAGAGCAGTATAATAAGTTCCACTTGGATAATACTTTGAATAAGGACAATCAAGTTGGGTTCTAGTATATTCCTGCAGTTGCCACTGCTGAGTAATTTGTTTGAGGAAGTATATCTATAGCGATTTCCTGAGACTTTGATTTGAAAGCCTTGCGAATATGCCCCTGGTGCTGCTAACCTCACTATCATATTTCAAATGAGTTTGTATGAGTATATATATCAGTGGTGTCACCTCTTCCTGCCATTCACTCACTCACTCACTCACTCACTCATTAGCCTCACTTGCCTCCTCCACTCACTCCTCTTTCAATCATCCCCCATTGAATTGACGCCCAAAATTATACACAACAGTACAAGTGGATCTATCAGCTGACTTCAATACCATGAGTATTCTCTCAGCAAACTAACCTAGTGAGTCTATGGGACTTTTGATGTCTTGATTTTCAGGAATATCGGTGAAGTTAGAGTCCATGTTCGATAGATATATAGTATCACCATTTCCGGCATCTAGCATCATGTGCCTTGTGAGAGTATTGATTGGAATATATATCTAATCTGCCGTTTCAACGACAGACCAATTGATCATGTCTTGTTGTATATTACCTATATGAATTATTCATTACATACAATAAGAAGAATATAAAATTCCCAATTGCAAGACGAATTTAGTCATCCATGGATTTCTTCATTTACCTTGGCATGGCCATTTAATATGGGGCAGGTACATCAAGTCCGGATCTTGCCCCCAAAAATTGCCTTACAGATTACCTCCTTCATCTCACACGCACGCTTTCGTAGCAAAACGATGAGCAAAAATATGAATTTCACTGTTAAAAAGATGATGCCCGTTCTAGGAATCGAACCTAGGATCTCATCATTTGCAATGTATTTGCAAGTACTAGTGATGCGCTTTACCGCTAAGCCAAACGGGCGTTGTTATTTGTTGACATGGTTTCATTATAACGTTATTTAGTATTAATTTGTTCTCGTATTACTTCGGCTTTTAAATTTTGGATATGAAATTTCGAAAAATCTCGCTTATATTTCCCAATCTATATAAATTTTTTATTATAGAAGTGAAAAAGTTAAAACTAAGAATAATATATTAGATATTAAATATTATATATTAGTTATTAAATATAAAAAGTTAATATTAAACATTAATATAAAAAATAAAGAATAAGAAACGTTTTTAATTTCCTTTTTATTAGTTTCTTTATTATTAAGTTTTTTAAAATCAAAAAAATATAAGAAAGTGATTATTATTTATATTAATTTTAAAATAGCAATAATAATAAAAACGAAAATAAGATTAATAACGATAAAATTATAGTTTTATAAATCTAAAAATATATTTATTTAATAATTTATTATAAAGGATAAGTTATATACGAGTAAATAGATTACGGAGATTAAGAATAATAGTAATATATAGGATATATTAAGTAAGTTAAAAGATTCTAATTCTTTTATACAATATAAAAGGATTATATTTATACTAGTATAATAAAAAGGTTTTCTATTAAAATCGAATCTTAGTGAATTATATAATACCGAATGAATTACTAAGAGAATAATTAACTCGGAGTGCGCATATATACTAATGTTCGAATGCGAGGGATCATGTATGTATGATTATATAATATTCTATTGCGTATAATAAAAGAGATAATATTATTAGGGTGGGGCCCGCTTGGCTATATATATATATAGGCCCTCTGCTAACTAAGCTAATTATTAAACTAAAATGCTAAATATATATTACAGATGCTACTATTTAAAGAATGCTTTATTCTAAAGTATAAAGCAATTTTATTAGTTAATCTTTATTTCTTATTATATTATATAAATATATATATGTTTCTAAATCTTAAATATTCTAATAATATTTATTAGAATTTGTTAATCTAATTTCCATTTTATTTCATTCTATTATTCTTTTATGATATCGAATTAGATATTCCGTTAATACTTTATTATCTTTTCAATATTGTTTCTACTTATATAATGTACGCTTAAATATTAATTTCGGATTTTGTAGAATACTTTATACAAAAAATTGCTAATAAGGATTCTATATAAAATTCGGGGTGGGTTTAAGGTAAATAATATTAATGATTGAATAAATCTTTATTACTTTAAACAGTTTAATTCTATATATTAATTACTTAATCCGCTTTAAAATTTTAAAAAATCCTGCAAACTACTATTTAATCTTAATATTCCATTTTGCTAATTCAAATATATTATATTTATAGTAAAGCTTTAATAATATATAATTTCCAATTTTAAAAAAATATTGATTTATATTTTTAATTGTAATATTATTTTATATATATAATTGCAAACTTAATCAAATTAATAACTTTAATTATAGCAAACTTATATTTTCCATTATTAATTAGCTTTATAAAATAAACCTCCACAAAAATTTTATTTAAAACCTAAAATTAATTTTTTGGTTTTATTAACAAATAATATTTGTAGCAAATCTTTTTTCGGAAAGCTTTATTATAACTTTTATTATAATATTTAAAGGTTTTTTAATCCGAAATCCGAATATTACTATAATAACTATTACACCAATACTTTATAAAATCGAATTAAATAAAATTATAATTAAAAAATAATATTTTTGGTTAAAATATAATATTTTTTATTATAGTTAGATAATATTTTAATATTATCTTTATAATCTGATTAATACATTTATTAATATTATTCATTTATAAATATTATACTATATTAAATAACAACAACTTAAATTTTAATACATTTATAATTCTTTTCCATATTTTTGAAATAAACTTTTTATTTCAATCTAATATAATTGTCTTTAATACATTTTATAATATTAGTAATAAATATATAATTAAAAGTATTTTTTTATTGTATTATTGTTTTATATATTTTTTCTGAGAATTATTATAATCGCTTTAAATAATTTGTTAATAATTATTAATATATACTTAAATTGATCTAAAATTAAGCGGAGTAATACTAATATAAAAATTTATAGAAAACAATATAGAATATATAAGGCAGAGTAAATATCAATTGGAGGGCTTTATAAGGTTGATATCTTGAAATAACTGATATTTGATATTAATAGTAATAAAACAGATATACTCAAAGTTTCTTAAAAATACCAAAAATGTAAAAATTAGCTAAAATTCTTTAATAAGTTTGTTTATATTTCAAATATTTAAATTAATTATATATATAACTAAATACTTTTTTTAAGGATTTTAATATAATAGGTTTTTTTTATATATTGTTACAACGGATTAGTAACAGGCTGTAGAATCATCAACTTATAGGCTATAATGGTATTATAGGCCTTAGTAATTCAGTTGCAGTATACTGGGGGATACTAGGCATCTAAAAAAAGCCTTAAGCATATATATAGTATTAATCATAGGATACCCTAGAAATCTAGAATATAGTTTTTAGGATAGTAGGTTTTAGAAAAAACAAAATATAGTAAATAAGAAGGCTTTATTAGGATTAATAATGTTTTAGGGGAATTAATCCTAAAATAAAAGAATAAGCTAGGATATTAAGAGTTATAGGATTAATATTTTGTAATAGATAATTCAGGAACAATAACATTCTAAAAGCAATTGGCTGTTTTAATTGTTTAAGTAAAATAAAGATTTATATAAGGGAATAGGTTTTATTATAATGTAGAGCTTTATGTTTAAAAACAATCATTAATTTCATTATTATAGTTATAAGAATTGCAATTAGTTATAATCTATTAAATTCCTATTTGAAGTTTAATCTAAATCATTTTGAAAGAACTCTAAACATTTTTATATAACTTTAAAAACAGCTTTTATAATATTTTAAGCATTTTTTCTACTTTAAATACTAATTTAATACTAACCGTTAATATAATAACTAATAGTTTTTTCAAAAGCTAATAGGCTTCAATAAGCAATTTCGATAATATCAAAATAATTGATGCTTTTAAAAAAATCATTATTAACAAAACATTTAAGATTACCTTATTAAATAAATATTAAAGAAATCGATAGAAATTCGATACTTTTTTTATTACAATTTGAAATCTATTTTAGATTTAATTAAAATAAATTTATCGAAAAGGAATTTAAAAGTATTTAAATTATATTATACTTTAAAAAGCAAAGCTAACAAATGGATTTAGTTATACTTATACAACTATTTCGAATATAATGATAAAGAATGTATACAATTTATAAAAACCATCTTTAATAATTTCAAAGGATTCAAAATAGAAAGAAATCTATAGAATCTTTAGAAATTCCAATAAATTAGAAATAGCGGAAAAAAAGATCTTTAATTTTAAATAGATAGAATCAATATTAAAGTATATTATAAAATTCCGAAAATATATAGGAATAACTAAATGAAACAAGATCGCTATTATAAATTATTATTATAAAGGATTTAAACTAAAAGTATATTTGAAACTTAATAGGAAAGGGGAGAATAATGATTTAAACGGATTAATCAAAAGCTTTATTAATATTAATAACTGTTTATATAAATACAAATAAATTCAACGATTATACAAACCTTAAACAAATTATAAGTAAAAACATTATTACAAAAATAAAGGCAAATTATATTATAGTACATAAAGTTATAAAGACCCTATAAAACTAAATGTTATATATTATAAAAAAGGGGAATAATAATTCAGAAAAGAAATAAAGATAAAAAAACAATTTATATTTTGAATATAGAAAAGTAGATTATTAAACAGCGGATTATTAAAGTAAAAAGGCAGAAAAAGAAAAAAAGCAATTTTAAATCCAAATTCAATAAAGATTAACTTAACGCTACTTTTATATTCCAGGAATATTCAATTAAAACCAAAGAAATCAAGATTTTTATTATTAAAGAATTTCAGAAATTATTAGATAAACTATTACAAAACCAAAAGGGTATAAATATAGTAGATTTATAGGAATAAAAATATTATTAAACTTTATTATCGTTGATAATAGAAGAATATATTAAAGAAAAGATATTAGTAGATTATACAATAATAAGCTGATCTGTTTGCTATAATGAATTCTGCGGAATCTATTGATTAGATAAAAAAGCAATCGGATGGTTTTTTAAGAAAAAAAAGATAAAAAACCAATAATCCAATGAAATAAATAAAAAACAACAAGTTATTTAAACAATTGAATATTATAGAATAAATAAAATAGATATATTACAAAATCAAAATAAACAAACAAATATAGTAAATTATAATAAATTTAAAAGCTATAAGAAACTTTATTATATTAAAAACTACAAAGTATTTAAAAGTTTTATTTTAGAAAAAACAAAAACTCTATCAATTATAATTAGTTAATAAATAATTAGTAAAATCTAATAGGAATGTTTTATAAGAGATACAATTAGTACAAATGAATATAATCCAATATTTAGAGGTTATATAATTTGATGTTGTATTATTAAATCAATAACAGATTATTTTAGGAATGCTATAATTGAAGGTATATAATCCTAAGATAGATTGATTATAAGAGACAATGATATTCGATCAGTACAAAAACGGTTATAAAGATACGTTTAAAGCGTCTACAAAACGGAATACGTGCTAAAGGGAGTTAAACGCGAATAATCCCAGCAATATAGAATATTCTGTTCAGGATCCTTTATTAAAAGCGAAGGTCAATATACTTTCTTTACAAATACAGAAACCAACGATATAGTAGAAAATCGCAATCAAAGCAAAAAAGCTTATAATACTAAAACAATACAAAAAATACAAATATGTATTCAAAGAATTAAGGATCCATAAAGCTTTGCTAAAATATAAGCTATAGGATTATGAAATAATATTAAAAGAAAGCAAAATGCTTGTATACACTCCAATTTATTCAATATTAATTAATAAATTAAAAATGCTTAAAGAATATATTAATAACAATTTGGCTAAGGGATAGATTAAGGAATCCATATTCTAAATAGCAAATTCAATTATATGGGTATTTAAGAAGGATGGTACTAAAAGATTAATTATGGATTACAAAAAGCTTAATATATTTATCAAAAAGGATTAATATTCATTTTTATTAGTTATAGAATTAAAAAATCGATTAAGTAGAACTACTATATTCACTAAGATAAACCTGCATAACGGATATCATTTGATTAGAATAAAAGAAAGTAAGGAATGGAAAACCGCTTTCAAAACAAGATACGGGTTATATAAGTATCAAATTATGCTATTTAGGTTAATTAATGTATCAATTACTTTTATAAGACTTATAAATAATGTGTTATTACCATATTTAAATACTTATTGTATATACTATTTGGACAACATTTTAGTATATTTAAATAATAAGAATCAATATATTAAAAATATTAATAATATTTTTGAAAACTTAGCCAAAGCAGATTTGCTATATAAATCAAGCAAATACAAATTCTATGTTAAGAAAACAGAATTCTTAGGATTCATTATATTAAACTAAAGGTTTAAAATAAGTAAAAACAAAGTTAAAACAATACTTAAATGGAAGTAATCAATTACAATTAAAGAAATACAATCCTTTTTGGAATTTGTCAACTTTTATAGAAGATTTATTAAAGGTTATTTAGGGATTATTATATTCTTAATTATATTAACCAAAAAGGATTAAGAAAGTTTCGAATAGATTGCTAAAATATAGGAATTATTCGAAATGCTTAAATAAACAGTGGTTGAGAAGCTAATACTATTAATATTTGATCCAGAAAAGCAAATTATAATAAAAACCGATTTCTTTGATTTTGTTATAGAAGCAGTTCTAAACCAGCTAGACCAAAATAAAAAATACCAGCCAATCGTATTCTACTTACGAAAACTATTATCAACTAAATTAAACTATAAAATATATAATAAAGAATTACTAATGATAATAGATACATTTAGAAAATGACAAATCTATTTAGAAGAATTGAAGTTTATAATATAGATATATACAAATTATAAAAATTTGGTTTATTTTATTATAATAAAGCAATTAAACAAATAATAAATTAAATGATTAGAAATTATAGTTAATTACAATTTTAAGATTTTATATATTAAAGAATCAGAAAACGCTAGGATCGACATTTTTAGTTGAAAACTAGAATATTAAAAGAATAAGTTTTATATAAATTATACATTATATTCAAAAAAGAAAGCGAATCATTGGTTTACAATATACTATAGTTTATAATTACGTATATATTGGAAAACAACCATTTCAGAATCCAAATCCAATTATATTATAATAAGAATGTTATAGCTATATATATATATAAAACAATAAAACCAGAATTTATAATAAAAAACAAGATTATATATATTTTTATAGAAAAGTATATATTCCAAATCAAATAACCAAAAAATTCGTAATAAAACAATATAAATTACCGGCATATAAATATTAAAGAATTGCAAAAACATTTGCAAAAATACAGAAAATTAGTTATTTTCTATAAATAAGAACGATAATTGAAAAAGTTATTGGAAATTGCGATATTTATATACGAAATAAGTTATTACGATATATTTTGTATGATTAGCTTCAGATCCTAGATATACCTTTTTAACTATAAAATCAATTATATAGAACTTTATAATTAAACTATTATTTTCAAAAGATTTTATTATAAAAATTAAATATAATACAATATTTAATATAATAGATAAACTAACGAAATTTGCTTATATAATATTATTCAAAGAAATATAGAATGTTGAGCAATTAGCATATATATTTCTAAAGGATATAATAAATATATATAAAGTATTAAACGAGATAATCTTGGATCGAAACAAATTCTTTATCTCGAAATTTTGGATTATTTTATTAGTATTTATAGGTATTAAAAGAAAGCTATTAATATCTTTTTACTTACAAATTGATAATTAAATAAAAAGGATCAATCAGATAATGGAAGTATATCTTAAATACTATATAAATTATTAATAAAACAATTAGATAGAATTATTATTTATAGTATAATTTATATATAATATATCAGAAACAAAAACCACAAAAATCACTTTAGTATAAATTAATTTTGGTTTTAATCTATAAATATATAAAATCCTAATACTATAAAAAGTTAATGCTAAATCAGTAATAATACAAATCGAACAATTAAAAGATCTTTAAGAACAACTGGCTTTTAATCTAAGATTTATATTTTTTAGAACAGTAGTGTATTATAATACAAAACGTAATATGGAATCTACATTTAAAAAAGAGAATAAAGTTTATTTATTATAACAAAACATCAAAACCAAAAGATTAAGCAATAAACTCAATTATAAGAAACTAGAACCATTCAAAATTGATAAAATAATAGGAATGGTTAATTATCGATTAAAATTACTAGATATAATAAATATCCACTCAGTATTCCATATATCCTTGTTTGAACCAGTATTATCAAAAGCGCCAAATATGCTATTTATAGAAATTGAATCAGTTAATCCAAATGCTATATATAATATCGAAATAATACTAAAATTGTAAATACATTAAAAACAAAGTTAAGTATTTGATTAAATAATTAAACTATTTATATTTAGAAAATACATAGGAATTCAAAAAAGATCTTAACTGCCTTGAAAAGCTACGGATATTCCATCTAAAGTATCCACATCTATCAATAAAGTCTTAAAATCTATATCGAACAATTTAAGCAAAAAAGGATCGAAAAAGTTAAAGAAAAAAGAATTAGTAAAAGTAGATATAGTATTGATATTTATTGTTTTTTTTTTAATATATTTCTTTTTAATTTTTTCTTTTTTAGTTTTTTTTTTTCTTTTATTTTTATTAGTTTATTAAAAGTTTGTAAACTATAATAAAGTATTTTAGATTTACATTTTAACAAAAAACGTTTTTTGTTTTTGTAATTGTAGAATTTTAATTATAACCTTTTTTTCTTTTTGATTCAACCTTTTCTTTTATCAAAACAAACTTTTCTAATTACTTTTAAATAGATTTTGAATATTGCATTTTTTGCTATTACAAATGCATTTATTGTATCGCGAAGAATTAAAGGGCGAAATAATATATTTGCGATTAATATGCTTGTATAATAAATATAAGGGTATTGCAAAACCTTTCTGTTTAATAAAATAAGTAAAACAGATTTGTTCTTTTTTTTTGTTAATATTTAAAAAAGATATAATAAAAAAAGGAAATATTATAATTATTAAAGTATATAAAAGGGAAAATATATTAATATAAACGTTTGGAATAAGCGTTAAGCTAAGAAAGGGATAATATTATAACGGATTAATAACAAACTGTAGAATCACCAATTTATAGACTATAATAGTATTATAGGCCTCAATGATTCAGTTACAGTATACCGGAGGATACTAGGCATCCAAAGAAAGCTTCAAATATATATATAGTATTAATCATAGAATATTTTAGAAACCTAAAATATAATTCTCAAAATAATAGGTTTTAAAAAAAAAACAAAATATAGCAAATAAGAAGGTTTTATTAGGATTAATAATATTCTAGGGGATTAGTTCCAAAACAAAAAAATAAGTTAGAATATTAAAAGTTATAAGATTAATATTCTATAATAAACAGTTTAGGAACGACAGCGCTTTAAGAACGACCGGTTATCCTAATTGTCTAAATAAAACGAAGATTTATATAAGGGAATAGATTTTATTATAATATAAAGCTTTATATTTAAAAACAATTATTAGTTTTATTATTATAGTTACAAAAAATTGCAATTAGTTACAACCTATTGAATTCCTATTTGAAGTTTAGTCTAAACCACCTTGAGAGAACTCTAGATACTTCCACGTGACCCTAGAGGCAGCTCCCGTAACATATATAAATTTTATTAGGTTTAATATATAAAATTCTATTTTTTAAAATCAAAAAAAAGTTTTATAATATTTATTCCTAAATTATTATTTTTTTTTAATTTAATTAATAAGTTTTGCAATTTGAGGATTTAGTATATAAATTTGTTTTAATTTCTATAATTATTATTTATTAACTTATAATATAATTATCGGATATATTAATTTTATTAAGTATATATATTTTATAATATTTAATTTTTATTTTAAAACCTTGTTTTTGTTATAACGGATTAGTAACAGGCTATAGAATCACCAACTTATAGGCTATAATGGTATTATAGGCCTCAGTGATTCAGCTACAGTATACCGGGGGATATTAAGCATCTAAGGAAAGCCTTAAGCATGTATATAGTATTAGTTATAGGATACCCTAAAAATCTAGAATATAATTTCCAGAATAGTAGGTTTTAGGAAAGACAAAATATAATAAACAAAAAGGTTTCATTAGAATTAATAATATTCCAGAGAATTAGCTTCAGAATAAAAGAATAAGCTAGAATATCAAAAGTTATAGGATTAATATTCCATAATGAATAACTCAAAAACGATAACGCTTTAGGAGCAACCGGCTATCCCAATTGTCCAAATAAAACAAAAAAATCTATATAAAGGAATAGGTTTCATTATAATATAAAGCTTTATATTTAAAAACAATTATTAGTTTTATTATTATAATTACAAGAATTGCAATTAGTTATAACTTTATTAAATTCCTATTTAAAGTTTAGTCTAAACCATTTCGAAAGAATTCTAGACATTTCCACGTGATCCTAGAGGCAGCTCCCGTAACAATAATCTAAATGATTTTTAAAGAAGTGATTAAAAATAATAATATTATTAATATATATACATATAAATCCTTTTTCATTTCTAATAATAATATTAATATGCTTTTGAATATATACTGGATTATTTCTAAATCCTATTATTACGCATATAAATATTTCTTAATCTTAATATAATAATATAATAAAGTATTTTTGGTACTTTTTTTTAATATATTATTAATGTAAAAAGTTAGTATAATTAATAATAGAAATAAAAGCATATTTAATTATAATTATAATAATATTTGTTTAGATAAGTATAGAATATATATTTGAAATAACTATTGGGTTTAATTCTTTAATATTAATAATTATACAATCTTTTTTAATTATAATTTCTTTATTATTAATAATATATTTTTAAATGCAAAATATTGAAAAACTAAAAGATATTGATTTAATAATTTATTTCAATTGATTTTAATGATACAATTTGTTAAAGGTTTTATTAATTAGTAATTGATTTATTTTATTAATAAAATAAACTTTTGTCTTACTAAATCTAAACTTATTTTCTTAGTTATTATAAAGCTTAATTTCTATTTTTTTGTTTAAAAAACGCTTTAGTAAAACTCTTATAATTTTTTTATAAAACTGTATTAGTAAATATAATTTTATAAAACTATAATTATTATATATAATCCCTATAAATTATAATCCTATTTTTAAATATAATTTTTTATTTTAATATTAAATCTTTTTTAATAATAAATTCTATATTATTTCTATTAATAATAATATTTTATAGTGTTATCATTATTGCTGTTATTAATAAACCTTTAATTAAAAATTATTTAATAAAACTGAATATAATAAAAAGGGTTTTTATAAGATAATAAATATTGATTTTTTTATAATTATTATAATATAAGTATTTGTATTTATAATATAATTAAATTTAAGATTCTTCTATATAATAATCTTTTTATTAATAGGATTCTTTATTATAATTATTTTATACTTATTAAAAACTAGATATATAAAACTTATAAAATTGTTTTGTAATAATGGCTTATATATTATATTATATAATTAAGCAAATTAAGTTTATTATTCTTTTTTTTTTTATAATTATAATAAACGCTTGAAATTATAAAAGAATTATCTTTTTTTTTTAAATATATATTAGAATTTTTTGCTTTATATCTTTAATTATTATAATAATTTCAATTTGTATATTTATATAATAAAACAAGATTAATAATTGAAATCCAAAATCTAAAATTTAATTTTTTAAATAAATAATATTAATATTAATTAATATATAAATAATCAATATATTAATAATATATATTTTATAAGAAAATTATACTATTATACCATTAATTGTTAGTAAATAGAAATCTAAATTAACAAATTGATTAATATTATACTTTTATAAATCTAAATCATAAACTTTCATAAATTTTTTTATAATACGAATTTGTATGATAAAATATATTTCTATAAAAAAATTTCTTATTAATAAAATTTATATTATAATTAATATTTAAATAAACTATATAAATATTATTTTAAAAAACTATTTAATATAACTTTAATTTTAGTATATTATCGATTTCTAAAAGTATAATTTGATTATAATTAAATATAACTTATTATTAATTGAATAATTTAAAAAAACTATTAGATTAAAAAAACTTTTTGGTTTTGGTTGTTATTAATAATTGGTTAGAAACATCCGTAAATTGAAGTAATTTTTCGAATATAGGTTTAAATAAAAGCTTAATTACTAAATAAATTGAATATATAAAACCAATGAATTTAATAAATTTGTTTTTATTATATTTACTATCGAAAATGAATATAAAATTTGTTTTTAATCCGAAATTTCGCTTTATATATAAAGCATTTATATTTCCCTTTATTAATATTGATATTAGAAGTATATATAAAAAATAGCAAATTTGTAGTTTAAACCAAATATTAAAAGAATAAACCTTAACTTTTGATTTCTTTTATAAAAATCTAAAATTCTAATATTTAAATAATATATAGCTTTAGCGAATTTATTGCTAATTATTTTTAATTTATAAAATTTGAAAACTAGAATATTTGTTTGTATAAAATCAATATATAAAATATCGATCTTTCTATTATCATTATTAGTATTAAAATTAGAATTATTAAAATTAGTTTCTATTCTTTAAAAATAGATTTGATTATATAGATCGCTATTATATTATTTTGCTAAATTAATTGTTTTTTTCGTTTTCTTAATATTTTTTTTAATATTGTAAGTTTGTTATCTATTAAATCTATAGTTTGGTTATATATTTTTTTTTTAATATAGCTTTTTGTTTTATAAATTAATATTCTTTTTAATATCATTTTTAGATTTATTAATATTATTTTTTTTATTGTAAAATAATAAATCTTTTTAAGAAAAGAAGAAGAAAAAGAAGTTTTATAATCGTTTTATCAATATAATTTGTTAAAAGAAAAACGCTTACTATCGTATTAATAAAATAAATGATTATTAATATAATTAAAGCGTTAAATATCAAATCAATTATCTTTTTTTTATTTAATTTATTTTATAAATATAGTAAAACTAATTTTTGAAATGAAAGTAGAAATATAAATATATAGTTTTATAATAAAATATCGATAAATTATTAGCATTTAAATATATTCTAAATCTATAATACTAGAACTATATTTAAAGATAATAATACTTTAAAACAAATTCCTTAGAATTTTTATATCGGCAAACATTTCTAATAATATATTTGAATTTTTTAAACTTCTCTAAAATTAATTTTAATAATATATAAAAATAAATTTTCAATTTTATACATTAATTTTTTATACTTGCTTTAAAATTAGTATAAATAATATTTGAAATTTTATTAGTATATTAAACTTTCGCTTTATTTTTTAAATATTGGTTTAATTAAAAAGTAATAAGAATTATAGAAAAGGATTTATTAATAATACCAAAAGCTTTTGTTTTTTATTTGTATAATAAAAAGATAAATATTATAATAAATGATTTTGTTATTAATAATTTTAATAAAAATATTTAATTTATTTTTAAATTTAAAATAATTTAAATCTTAAAAATAAAATTATAAAAAACTTTTATTATTATATTATTGTTAAAAAGTTTATATTATTTGTAGAAATTATTAGAATTGTTTAATAATTAAAATAATATTAATATTATTTATTTTGAATATAAACAAATTGTTATTAATATCTGAAGTTTTAAAAAGAATTAATTTAAATAATTTCGATATAATAATAAACTAAAGATTATTTATTAATAATTTAGATAATATATTGATTATATTTTATACTATTTGTATTATACGGTTATAAAAATTGTATTAATTTCTAGGTATAAAAGTTAATATAGAATTAAGGTTTATTAATATTTCGGAAAGATTGAGATTATTATTTATATTATTATTTTAAGGTAATTATAATAAAGTTTAAATAATAATGTTTTTTTTGTTTTATTAATAATTTGTTTTAAACTTTAAATTTTTTAATAAAAAAGAGGTTTAATAGATATATTTTAATAGTTATCTTATTAAAAAGATTATTAGGGAAAGCTATAAGATTTGTAAACATTTTGTTGTTTATAATCTGATTTATATTAAAGTATAATTTATAGATATAAATAGTATAAATTATTTAGTTTTAATCTTTCGATTAAATTAAAAAAATGAAAAGAAATTAATAAAGAGATTTCAAATGAATTTTTGGTACTAATAAACTAATAGTATTTAATAAAAGCTATGTTTAAAGGATTTGTTATTATTTGTTATATATAATAAAAAAGATAATATTATTAGAGTAAAGCCTGCTTAGCTATATATATATGGGCTCTCTACTGATTAAGCTAATTACTAAGCTAAAATGCTAAGTATATGTTACATATTCTATAACATAATTCAATATAAGTATATTAGCAAAAGCTTTATAATTTTATAATAGATTTTATAAAAAAAGTTAATAATAAATTATCAAATCTACTAAAAGAATTATTCTATGTTAAAGCGTTTAAAGTTATTATATATTAAATTTTTATCTTTTTCATATACCTCTATTTTTTATTAGTAAGAGTAATGTTTTATATATAAGGCCTTTATTATATAATATTCTTTCTCTTTCATTTTAGGCTTGTTTCTTTAATATATTTACATCTTTCTTTGATGCTAGTAATGATCTACTTATCAACCTGTCCTCGAAGCTAAGCCTCATTGGATTCTACAACCCACTAGTGACCTTGACCTCTAACCTCTTATTTACCTGTCTAACCCTATTGCCTCACTCGCACATATTATGACACTCACACCATAAGCGGTCAAACAATTCCCTCTCCATCTTCCTCAAGCATTAGACCTATTGTGAACGAAGTTCGATAATGAAGGTTACTTACGCACCTACGAAAACGCAAGCTTTAATGCTACCAAACCTGGTAACACAGCATCTCCCCAAATACAGGATTTGACGCATTTCAATAATCGTCCCACGATGATATAATATTCCAGAGACTAAATGAAGAAGTTCGGGACGTTACTTGACTTAGCTTGGTCTCGGCCACCGTTGCGGCATAGGAATTTACCAAGATAGGAAGTAAGAATGTTAGCGCAGCGTGATCTTGGCTTGCTTCACATCGCCACCATCTAATATAATCAAGAGATATCACAAAAGCTCTCTTAAGATGTTTTCCCCGATCCATCTACGAAGCACCTTGCCTCTTTCCCATAACCATTAACAATTCCACATCCATACCATGGCTCCCCTCGACACCTTCACCCTCTTCACCCGCCTTCCCCTCGAACTTCAAGACCAAATATGGGACTGCACGCTCCCTGGACCGCGAATCATGCGCATAGATTATAGTCCCATCCTACCAAATGGAAAATACACAACATCTAAAACCCCTGATCTCTACCATACTTATCCCCGCTCATATGGGAAACAATTACCTATTGCTCTGTGCGTGAACCAAGTTTCTAGAACCTACGCTCTGTCTCAACTCACCGCGAGATTCCACTGTTACTGGAATTTAAAAATCGACATTCCTTATATCCCAGTCAAAAGATATCAGAAATCCGCCGCGAGATATATCCTCTCGCATTTGGCCGAGAGTAGATTATTAGACGGATTTAGACATCTGGCGGTAGATATTGAGATTTTGAACGGAAGTTTGAGTTCGCCTGATGCGTAGGTTTATATCTCTATCTTCACTTTTGAGAATGTTGCTAAGTATTCTATTATAGCGTGGAGTCTATACGCATGTGTCCGGATCTCACAAACTTGTACCTCGCTTACCCATTGACTGGGACATGGGAAGATTCAAAGGGTCCTGATGACTCCAAGGCGTGGTCTCTAGAGCCCCCTTCAGAGAGCACAGTGGGATCTGTGTCGAGAAAAGCTACTATGACGAAGATTCCAGAAGATGACTTGGGATATCTTAAAGATGATGATCGAGTTGCGCTTGAGAGTTCGCCCGGACGAACATCGAAGCTAAATATCGATATAACTATATGGATGGCGATGATGGAGGTAAGATGCTTATAAGCTTTGATTGGCTCAAGTGATGAAATCGATGCACTCAAACACAGCTCATGCTAATGACATGACTTCAATTTAGTTCTATCAACCCTAAACAACTTCCTCCATCATCTTAGCCATATCATCCACACTAATGTCCTTCGGCAAAAACTCATTACTCAACCCATCCTTCTCCACCAAAATCCTTTTCGTCTCCAAAATCCTCTTTACCGCCTCTCTTTCCCCCATACGTTCATACCAAGCCCATTAGGAAACCCTTGACAACAGCGTTTCTCCCTCCGGATACCGCATACTGAGCGGGAAAATAACATTCAATATAAGGAGCGATAAACCCGCATACGTACATTTATCACCAACCAACCATTTTCTATCTCCAAGAGCCCCGTCGAGTATCCCAAGAACTCGCTCGCATTGACGAACACAACGGTCGAATACGGAAGAGAGCTTCTCGGGGTGAAGGGTTGTGCACCTAAGGACGGTATCAGATATCAAATATCCGGCAAAGCTAACCGGATATGAAAATCCCACCAACCCACCTGTCCATATATAGGACATAGGGCCCTACTGATTCATCTGAAACATCAACCACCGATTCAACAAATTCTTCTCTCTCAGACTCGTGTACAATATTTCTTCTTCAGCGTCATATTGAGCGATCAGATACCGCACGATAGCACCGGACTCTCACAACTGGACATCGATGTTGGGATCATCATACATGACTTTCCCAACGAGTGGCGTGCTCCTGATTTCTAGGCTTGGAATTGAATACTTAATTTACCAGGAACCTTGCCACCTGAATGAAGTTTCGCGAGCTCGGGTGACATGAGATCATCCCAAGACAGCAGTTCGAGTTCTACCGGGAGACCAAGTTCGTGTATGATAAATACGGGCTGAAATTTATCTTGTCAATTTGGAGGTTTAATGGAGCGAGTGATGATTTACCTTTTAAGGATTTGGTCGAGCTGCCATGAAAAGATTAGCGGGTGTTTGATACTTTCTCTCTGGAAGCCAAGTCGGAACAATCACTAACTGACTGTTCGTATTTTAATAGGCTTTAAAGTATTGGTAGATGCAATATTTCCTGTGTAATTAGAATTCAGAGATTCAATGGCTGATGTTCGTGAAATTATCCCCAGTTAGTTTGTTGTGCAAAGGTACAGAATCAAAGGAATTTCAAGGTCAATATATGTACAAAAATAATTGCATGCTCGCGTAAGACAAGCAGCCCAAATTGTCATTGGAAACAACCTTTGGGAAAGAAATGCAACGATGGAATCTACATCCTGACGCAACTGTTGAAGCCGTACCCCGGAGTAAGTGCCAGTAGGCAAAACCCACATGACCTAGAAGTTGGTAAGACGAAGCAGATAAGATCGATCGGTTGTATATTTTCAAGGTTTCAACACCTTCCAGCTTGCATGTCAATCTAAATATTAGATTGATAATTCAATCTCAAACTAAAAGGTAGATGGGAATTGGTCGGTATATATATGATTATTTTTGATTTGGAATTATACAATTTGTGCCTTCGGCCATACGTTTGCTGGGTTTCCTTTAGTTGGGAGATTTCCAGTCTCATCAAGGGTAAGTAAGCATGGACTCTAATAATCTATATCAAAGATACTATTCCTTTGAGTAATAGAGTGATGTACTGGGCAGTTGGTGTTCATCACAGCAAATGTTCTCAATACTAGATCTGCTTCCAACTTCGATGGAATAATAATATCTCATCACCATCACTCCAAGAACCTCATGAATTGTCGTTCTCTAATTTCTGTCCAAAGTTTGAATATTTTGAAAATTGAACAATTAAAATTGCTCTATCTAAGCTCGTGTGCATTGAGAAATACATGATTGTAATGGCATGAAAGTTAAGAACTGCACTGATCACGTAACTTTAATACATCTCTTGTTAGTTCGCCTGTTAAATCATTGATGCTACTTTTGTGCCTTCCATGCCCGCCACCCCGCAGCCACTCTTGTTTGTTTGATATTTTTTTGAACAAAATCATGCTTGTGAGTATCGTCAGATATCTTCTTTGCATTTGTTTTCCTTTTCTTCTCAATATTCTTGAGATATTTTCTTTCATCCTTGACCAGGGCAACGTATTTTCTACCGAATTTGCGTTCTGCACTTTCGAGTAGTTGCAACACCTCGTGTTCACGACCCCCTGCCTTGGCGATGAAGTTCAAGAGGCGGTCGGGAATGCCATCAAGCTCCATCTTCTGACGAAGGAATCGTTCTTGCCGTTCCGGATCAATATCGCCGTATGCGAGATTGTCGACACGCCATCCATATACTTGAGCAGCTTTCTGAGGGGCGCGAGTAGGTGAGTATGCTGGAGAGTGTAATACTTCGTAATACAATCTATCAACTCTTTCGGCACGTTCTTTGTATGCGATCGTGTTGATTCCGTCGGTTTTTTGATTGGACCTGAGAACTTTTGCCACCGAGATAATTTCTTCCGGTGACTCGATAATTTCCGCATACTTGAACAAATACTTCTCATAAAGAGCTGTTTTGACGCCTTTCCATAGCTCAGCGCGTCGTTGGTAAATTTCGGCATGTGGAACTTCAAAAGTGCCGTCCGAGTATGGCCCGGTTTTTAATAAAAGCTCCCAGAGATCATCCGCTTTTTGGAGGCGTGTGAACTGAGCTTCGTCAGTTTCACTTTGAGCCACATTGGCCGCTAGGTTTGTGGCTGCCATGGATATTACGAATGCAGATGTATGATTGATTTCGAGTGCAAGGTCAATGCATGCGGATGCTGCTTCATGAGCGCCAATTTCTCGATGCCTTGTACCTAATATACACAGGCAACTGGCCAAGTCCTCAGGTTCTGGGGGAGAGTTCTGGAAAGAAACTCGCACTAGAGAACGCAACTCCGGCAGTGTCTTCATCCAATTTGCCCTCCCCCTAAATTCTCCCCAATCGGTAGCTGGTCCATTAATAATTTTACGGCGGTGACATAAACTTAATTTCTGCGGTGAATGAAACATATCTTCAGCTTCCTTTACTTGGCCCGCCAACCCCAAAGCCGACTCAATAACGTCTTCCGTCGCGCCCCGTCGCAAATATTTTAAGGACCCAGAGAAGTCCCGCAGATCATATAGCACCAACCCATACTCAACCCAATAATCATCTACAGTATTTTCACCAGCTATTTCTATCATCTGGTCAGCGGCAACTCTTGCTGCTGCAGGTTGTTTCAGTTTGCGCAAGGCACTACTTTTGAAGCAAAGACCCTTAGCACATTCTTCCAATGACGGGTTTCTGAGGAATATATCGAGCGCTGCGCCAGGTCGATCATCATCAAGAAGTGATTCGATGGTCCATAGCTTTTTCTGTACGTCGTTCGCCAATCCCGGCATTGCCTCTAGACGCTGGTATATCTGACTGGCTTCACAGTAATGCTCTTTTTCGAACAAACCTTTAGCTAAGTGCTTTAAGAACAGTGCATTGTTTGGTTTCTCGCGCAAATACCCCTGTGCAATGACAGCCGCATCTTCAAACAATCCGGCGGATGATAACCCCTTGACGCATGAGATTGCATAATCAGGAGGCTCTGATTGTTCAACTGCAGTGTTTATTGACAGATGCGCGCCTTGGACTAAAGAAGACGTTGAGGACGATGATGTCAAGGGTGAAGTTTGATCACTGGCATCATGCGAGTCAATCGAAAGTCTAGAAAACATGGCTGCATAATGCCACACAATAAATATTCATGAGATAGCAATGGTTAGAACGAGTACGTAGACGCGAGAAACAATCACTATACTTTCGGAATGAGCTCTTGTTAAAGGTTTGAGTGATTGCAAACGAAATCATAAGTCTTTGTTCTCCAGAAAAGAGAATCAGTGCTTTCGATATATATAAAGGAAATAAGGATACTTTGACCAAGAGCCTCGGCTGATATGTAAGGAGATGGAATGTAAAATTTCTAGTACTGCGGTATGAATGATTGACAAGACATAAAAATAAATATATATAGAAGAGGCTATGATTATGCCCAGGAAAGAGAAAGGGAAGATTGAAGGTGCCCTCAGATAAGCTCTCAAAGTTCTCATTGCGAACACTTTCCGTCTTATTTAGCCCAAAAGCAATAATAAGGCAGTAGGTTGGCTGCAAATTTGGCTTTTTGGACACATTTGGTCATCACCGGGCAAGGAAATAAACTCCCATGTACTTATACATCGAAACTATCGATGTTTGTAAGCTATGGTCACAGAAATGATTGAAAATATGAAACTGGTTCTCGTTAGCAAAATCACTTAACTATAATGACTGTAAATTTTGAAGGCTAGGGATTTCAACCAAATATCTGGTGTGGACACACATGATTATAGAGAAGAAGTGACCTGAGAGATGTTCTTACCAAGCCACTCCGATTGAAAACTATTTTCCACTTTCAGCGATAATTCTTTTGCTAATATAATGTTATAATTGACACCTGTAGCTTTCATTCCTGATTTCTCAGTAGCTCAGCCGGCAGGTATTCAAGATAGCAGAATATAGCGAACATCTAAAGAGAAGCTGATTGTCGTCATTGCTGCTTTATCCAAATCATACAATCAGAGCCGGCGACTTGCAATTGCTATACAAGACATCAAAGGTAATCGCGTAACTGAAACTGGAAATGGAAGCCTGCTAAGATTTCTGTTCATTTATTCACACAATCTTAACCTTCTGATTCCTCGGAATGCTAAGTAGTGTAAGCTCAATGATTTTTCTCGTCACTGCAGGTTGTTTGTTTGTTTGTTATATTGAGAGGAAGTTGAAATTGATACTTATTGACGCGTTGTCGCTAAGCTAAAAACACGCTAAGGAATAAGCCTAAGGTAACTTTATTTCCAACAGCCTCGTGAATGAGGTCCAAGCTTAGAATCTACTTAGATTGGTTGTATTGTATAACTTCTTATAAGAGTAAATAAATAAACTTGATGCAGTTATTTTCCAAGATATCACAATCTCAAAGCTCCCATTGAATTCATACAACTTAGCGGGACCTCTTCGCAATCATGGTAAAGTCCTTAATGTGCGGTCTTATAAGATGGGTACTAATATGTATATGTATAGGCACGTAATTCAGAAAAAGCCCAATCAATGCTGTTCCGCTTCCGGGAAGCGCAGCAAGCAGAATTAGGTATTATCGATGCCGGGAGGACACGACGCCCAAAGATGATAACGGAAGTTTCATCTATACCATCATGCGAAAAATGGAGAGGTCAGGTTCTAAAAGAGATCTCTCGCAAAGTCAGCAAGATTCAGGATCCAAGTTTAAGTGACTTTATGATTCGAGATTTGAATGATGAAATCAATAAGGCAATGAGGGAAAAATATATGTGGGAGGTGCAGATTAAGAATTTAGGCGGCCCTAATTATATGCGGGGAGGAGGGAAAGTTTATGATGAAGAAGGGCGAGAGATACCAGGTGGTGGAAAGGGATATAGGTAGGCATTATCCTGTGATTCTTGAATTACACATGAGCTGTGCTGATGGTGGATTCCGCACATAGATATTTTGGACGTGCTAGAGAGTTACCCGGTGTCAAAGAGATGTTCGAAGCTGCTACGATAAAGCCTCGCGAAAACCAACCTCTGGAATCTAGAGCAGATCTGCGAAAACAAGTTGACGCTTCATATTATGGTTACAACCTTGATGAAGAGGATGGCACTCTACTAGATTATGAGATACAAAAGGAGAAAGAAGCCTATGAAAACTTATTGGAGGGTAAAGATAAGAAGACACCAGAAGGCTGGGAGCCATTGCCAGGTGATGCAGGTGATGGCGCAGGATGGAGACTACCTACAAGCGAAGAAGTCCAGGAAGAGCTCGTCGACAGACGACGAAGACGCTTGTTGGATAAATTGGGATGACAGGACTATTTTCTACTTATAAAAATTTTATTACATACCAATTACGTATTTGTTTGAAATGGCGAGCTTTTGGGAAACTCGTGAGTGCTTGTTTCTTTAAGTAGCCATAAGCATACATCTTCATCAGAAAGGCATATTGTGCAGCCATCATGTGTTGCGATGAATTTAATGAATTGATATTGTTAAAGAATCCAAATTTCTAGTGCGCCAGTCCAACATCCCAACCTCTGTTTCAGTCCTAGAAGAGGCAAAAGATACATGGGAGTCGAAAACATGTGGAAATATCCTGTGTATGTATCGACTGAGT
Organism: Monilinia laxa; assembly: GCA_009299455.1. NCBI lineage: Eukaryota > Fungi > Ascomycota > Leotiomycetes > Helotiales > Sclerotiniaceae > Monilinia > Monilinia laxa. The sequence continues at coordinate 1,836,510 of VIGI01000009.1, forward strand.
GCCCTGTCTCTACCTAAATGTTCTTAACTTCTTCGAAGCACATATTGCGGGGTACCCTTAACCCAAATCTCGTGAATATGTCCCCGGTACCGCTCAAATTTGACTTTAAATCCAAGACTGCTCAACTTGAGCTCTGCGATAATATCTGACCCTGCTGTTGAATTCAATGGCATGGATATGCGAACATTGTCCTTCTGCAGAGGACTGAGGGAGCGCTTGGGGATCTTGATACAAGTATGGTCGGCTATAGTACTTTGAGTAATATATCTTAACATTTACGAACACCCAAGGCGTACCTTCGATCGCTTTACGCTCTGTCTTCAATAATGTTTGTAAGGATACATCATAAACAATTGCATTTTTTTGTTTCCCAGCCGTTGATTCGTTTGGGCTTTCTGTCAGTGGAATCGTTTGGAGAAATTGTTGTTTCAGTGAGCCCTAAGGTTATCGACATAGTGAAAGATTGAACCGCGCGGTGATTTTGGTGTGAAAGTTAAACTGATCATTCAAATGATCGCAAATATTGACCGTGAAAGAAACGGGACATCATCCTAACAATATAGCGAAATTTTGCGAATGCCCTAGAGGCTCTGCAAGGCATATTGTGGACAAATAAGGGTGATGCGCCATAAATATGTCGTACCGCTACGACAAACATCTTCAGATTATACTGTTATTATTTTAACCTGATCAAAGCCAATCATATGTTCTCGTAGACTGCCTTGTCAGGTAAACCGCTTCTAGTTTTCAGTAGTTTTCCTCATAAGCCGCCCACTTGTATTGCTTCATGCAAGTTATTCATCGCCCGTTTATAATCCTTCTTCAGCCAATCGTGTAACGCAAACTTTCAAAGATTTGGCCCCCGTATTATTGGTTTCATTGAATCCTCGACAAGTCTGACTTCTATGATTTCCAACGCCATTTTCTGTTCTCTACCACACACCATTGCGTTCTGCATACCGCTATTAAATGATGATTGTTAAGGCTGGCTGCAGAACATGACATAACATTAGTGTCAGGGACCTGTCTCTACGCAGTTTCAAGGCATTATCCCGAAACAAGACTGACGGATATACCAACATCTATACCAAAATAAAACGTTTATGCATGCTCCTTCCATGATCTGGATCAAGGACATCGCGCCTCAAGAGTTATTGTCTGAATTTCTACATCGGGTCACAATGGCCGAAGCTTGAAGAATCTTCCACAAGATGAGTATTATTGTCATACTCTAGCCCATCGACTTCAACATCATGGTTTGCTTAGCCTCTCAAAGCAAACTTCCCTTGGAGGCTTTTCCAAAAGCTCTGATTGAAGCAGAGCCTCATGCGAGTGCATGCGATTGGCCTTCTAAGGCTGCTGTCTTCGGATTGGGGGTGCTCGAGAGAATCCAAAGCACAAAAGTAGTGGGTCTCCCGGGAATCTTTCTTAAAACTCTCGATAATCGAAATTAAATCATAATGGAAGGAAACTCATTGAAACCGCTGGACCTACATGTCCCAACATCCCGAGAACAGTCAATCAGCGATGCGAACTCACGTGGCTCCAGTAATTCGATCTCGCTCATGGCTACATCAATTACCACGCAAAATGCCACCCCACTCGCAACACCAACAAAACAAGCCAATGGATCGATTAGCCATAGTCCAAGTAGCGGTACAGATCTTGATAGGAATACTGGCTCAACTAATGGCCCTTGGGATAAGAAATATATCCTCACGTTAGGTACGAAACGGTTCCTGTGTTAAGTCTAGGAATGAGACTAAGAAAGAAAAACAGATGGCGGAGGTGTCCGTGGCCTGTCTACTCTACTCATGATTCAGAACTTTATGGCACTTTGCAATACCTTTGAGCAGAGCCAAGGTCCGCTTGTCGAGTCCAGTTTTCACCCACTGCCGTTTCAAGAAGGTCAAGGCTCAACTGTTAACAAGATGTCAACGAGTGCAAAGTTTCTACCAGTTCATTATTTTGACTATATTGGTAAGGGGTTTTTTCTTACACTATATTATCAGCAAGTGGCGACTAATATCTTTATAGCAGGCACAAGCACTGGAGAATTGATCGCCATTATGTTGAGCCGACTACGAATGAACACCGATGACTGTATCCAAGGATACGAAAAATTGGGAAAAGAAGTCTTTGGGTACTCACGCAATTTTTCAATGCGAGGCCCTATACTGTTTAATCGAGAAAGATACGACCACCGTAAACTTGAGAAAGTGATAAAGGATGTCATAGAAAGGAGACATTTGAAAGTAGATCAAGTTGCAGAGCCCATGTATCCTTCTAGCGAAGATCGCTGTCGGACGTGAGGATTAAAGTCTTCTCTGTGTTTGCCATAACTAAATTACTGATATCTTACAGAATTGTCTTAGCAATCCGAGAGAACAGTTGTTCCGATGCCCCCTACCTTTTTCGAACATATGAGCACAAAAAATCAGCATGCAACTATCTAGAGGAACTCAATCCCGGCCCCGCGCAACCAATCCCAATATGGAAGGTTGCTCGAGCAACTACTGCAGCACCTACATACTTCAAACCAATCCAACTGGAATGCGAACGGTTTGTAGATGGGGGCTTTGGCGGCTTTAGTAACAACCCCACCTCGCGAACCTTTGCAGAGGTCGAGCAAATGCACGGCAAGGGCACCGTCGCTCTCACACTTAGCATTGGCACCGGCCGACCTACAAAAGTGCAACCGATAGCAAAACATAAGAGTGGATTCATACGCTACATCTTGCAACTAATAAAATACACAACAGCCACGATGACCGACTCGGAAAACACCCACGAGCGTGTGAAGGAACTGCTAGCGGCGCAGGGATGTCCTTATGAGCGCTTCAACATTGACGGGGGACTCGGCGACATAAATCTTGGAGAATGGCGTATTCGAGGCAAGGAAAATATAACGTTGAAGAAAATACGCGATCAGACGTGTGCCTATCTCGACCAATCTGATGTCCAAGCACAGATGGAGAAGGTGGCTAAAATAATGGTGAATAATCGAATAGAGAGGGCTAAGACTAGTAAATGGAATGCCGTGGCTACGGGTCATAGATACCACTGTCCCAAGCGATGTGATGACGAGAGGATATTCATGCGGGATACTGATTTGCGAGATCATCTTTGTGAAGCTCATGGCTTTTCTAGTGTCCCCAGAGACGCCGATCAGGAGCTTAAGTTGGCGGAGGCAGTTGACAGTGGAAAGATCTCGTATACGGACTAAGGTTTTGTGTTCCATTGCATTTAGACTTTCTCTGTCTTTTCTGTCTGTATCTTGTATTTTTAGAAAGCTATTAAATGGGTTGATAATGCGGAGTTGTATTATGGTTTGGTAGGGGCTTGATAAAAGGAAAGGATGGAGTTGGTTTTGTTTCGCACGATGCCATTTGTTTGCTGTTATGGGATAACCTAACACTTTTATACTCATACTGTTTTAGTAATCGTAAATCGTATGCATAGCTCTATTGGAGCATAGATTTAGCGCTGATGATGCCACTGATAACCACCAAGATTCGTATTGAAATCCGGATCTCACGTCCAGAGTGCACCCGTAGCGAGAGTTGCTTCCAGGTACACAAAGCTAGGGATCAAATACTGATAGGATCCGATCTCGCGGATGCGCACCGTGTTGTAGTAGAACAAAATAGTAGGGCTATCAAATTCAGTCGACGAATACAACACAAAATACCCAACATCAAACCAAAAATCACGCAATAGAATCTAAATGAACGAGATGATGCGGCCGAGTCCACGATCTCTAGATTGAAAGTTGACTTCTCAAAATATCCATCCCATCTTTTAAAAACGCCAATGTAGCTGGAGACCTGAATTCTTCTGTCTCGAGAAATATAAAAGCGACAATAAGAACAGCGGCCATATTACAATTACAATTGAAAAACCTTCTTTTAACTATCCAGAAGAAAGACTTCTTCCAACGCTTTAGATCTTAGATGTTCAAGAAACTCAATCATTCAACAAAACATCCAGCATAAGACAGTGTGATACAACGTTAAGCATTACTTTTCTTTAATAAGACAACTACTACCTAAGTGTATCTATCTACCTATAGAAAAGAACCAAAAATTCCCGGCACCAAAATGCGTTTAGCGAGAAGCCAGGGGGGAAAACGAGAAAACGATGAGACGAGAAGAAATAATTGTTCAACTTTAGACACAGAGCATCCATTGAAACCTCAAAGATCTTACAAGCAAGCAAAGCTATGCAAAAAAGCCAAAAAAAAACAAGAAATAGGAAAAAAATAAGAGCGTGACGAAAAGTAAAAGCAGTAGAGTGCAACGTGCATGTTCATGTTCATGCTATAGTGAAGATATCTATACCGTTCATGGTTCTACCATCTATGAACCTAATGGGAGAATGAAATCGAGAGTTATATTACGTGACTTCTTGTCACGCTGAGACGAAATGAGCGGGCGATTTTTGAAAATCAGGGGTTGAGATGTGCTGGTTGTGGTTTAGAGATGATGAGTTATTGGGGAAGCTGAGATATGGGTAGAGGTATTTTGAGAGGAAAATATGAAGATTGGTTGATGCTGTATTGTAAGAGAGAAGGACGATACTGTTTGCTGTGTTGTTCCAAGCCTGGACTTGTGTTGTGGTTGAGTCGATGGACGATATATGTAGTTGGTCGGAAAAGCTTCGGTGCTATGATTATACCTTGAAATTTTAATGAAGCAGGTTGCATATCTGGCTCTGATGAATCATGTAAAGGGTATAAAACTATCTATTCCAAATCCCAAGAGGTATCTAAAGTCATTATTCATGACGCAATCCAAAGCCTACTACAAAGAATGTAAGATAACTACGGCTCTAACCAGTAACCCAAGACCACCTTATACCCACCCATGCATGGTAGTAAACGAAGTGATGTAGTGGCTTTCTAAACAATCCATCTAAGCAATAACATAAAATCTTAATGTATTCAACGTGACAGGTCCGACCCCCTTTACAAAATCACCAGAACGAGAGTCACCGCCATTGCAGTAAACATTCCAACAGCCACCAAGCTTTGAACAAAACTTATCCAAATACCTCGGCCTTCTTTTTGTTGGGTCCACGATTTCCCTTCTTTGCTTGTATATGATGGGATCGTGCCATATGTAGACGACGAAAGAGCAGCGCTTTTCTCAATATCGATCGTATCGAATGGCTGCTATATGAGTGAGGCAATTAGTAACTTATGGATGAAGATGAAAAGAGTAGATGTACCGCTGCGGTGGAGGGTTTGGAATCCTCAGTGGGAGAGTTTTCCGGAAGGCGTTTATATTCCATCTTTGAAGTGGGGATTGTAAAGGGAAATGGTAGGTGAAGCATAAGGTCGAGGTCCTGAAATGGGTAGAATAGATCCGTGTTTGCAAAGAAAGAGTAGCTGGCGAGACGAATATTTGGTGTAAAATGATTATGAAGGTAGGAAATATTTGATGGGATGTTTGAAAACTCTCGAATGGACAAATGTTGAAGTCTTGAGGGAGTGGTCTTCTTTTCTTCTAGAAAACTCTCTGATGTTGCACAAACGTTCCTTATCGGCCGACTCTGGAACTTAAAACAGTGGTGTGTAGTCTGATAAGCTATGGATGTCTGCTGCAAATGACATGTGATGGTGCTTATCTTTTCGCAGGGGTTCAGAAAATGTCACACTCGTGATTTCCCACGGTTTACATCCGGAATAATGGAAGAATAGACAATAGGTTATTTGGAGGTATGGATAAGAGCGGGCTGATCAGGTGGTATGGAGAAACATCAGCCGGTGTGAAGGGGTTAAAGCCAACATGATAAGCTGATGAAAAGGATCGTGTGAGGCCCAAGTAAGAGCGCAAGTGATGTTGTGCTTGTGAACTCTGTATGAGATTGTGAATTTTGCAGGGCAACAAATTGCAGCCAAATCATGGTGTCATCCAAGACATACATGTTTGGTGGTTGCAAATATTGCCACTAAACACACGACTACTAATCCGGCGGATTCTGGATAAAGGGTGTTGCAAAATGAGCAGTATCAACATCGGATCACGTTCATGGAGGGGAAATGTGATTGTTTTGGATTTGGTAGTGAGGAAGCAATCGGGTGAAGCACACGGAAACAAAACACTTGGTGATAAGATGGTATACAATCTAGCATGCATTGCCTCTGGTACTAACCAAGAGTATTCCAATATGCCCTATAATGAATAGAACAAACACACAGAAATGACAAACCACTGGTATTAGAACATCTTTTCGAGATGCTAGAGTTAAGGCTCAAGCACATTCCAAGTAGGCCCCGAGCAAGGTTGTCTTTATACTTTTGAAAGTTTTTAAACTCTTGCATATTTGGTGACATCTTGTCTGATGTTTTAAGCCTGGAATCGCTCTCCTTGCTTGCCATCGAAGAATAGACTCTAACGAAACGCTTATGATGGACCTGAATATTTGAGTGTTCTTCGAGTAGGCCATAGATATTCTAGCTAACACACCAACAGCCCCCTCAACCCCCCCGTCCTTTGTAAGATTTTGAGTCGCACATTGGGGGATATCGCCAGTGACGTTCAGTTCTATCGTAACAACCGGAGCCTCCTCGTCTGATCTTGAGGCATATGGAGGGAATGTGGTATCAACTTCAAAATCGGCTAGATTTCGCATAATATACATAAGGGGTCCTGATCACTATCAGGGAAGGAAAGAATTCCGCTAATATTGGAACTGAGGGCGGATGTTAACAGTTTGAGCAGGAGAGTCAGAATAACTGAGGTAACATTTTCTCCGTTTGTCCATTGATTCTCCAAGGCGTACACAGTTTCTTTGGCCCAGATTAGAGCATACGCAAAGGGCCATCGCTTGAATATATAGAACTGGAATGCACAAAAGCTTTCCTCATATTGTTGAATGTTGTATTATATATGTTGGTGAAATGACAGGAGGTAAGGGATATTGTAGCAAAGTAACGAAAAGGCTTCCTTAGCTTACCATATAGTTTCACCGCCTACCAAATGCATACCAAGCCCCTCTTATCTGCAAGCCTCAAAAGAGTAAACACATATCTGGAGCACTTCTGAAATATCCTCATGTTAAGTAAGTTATTGTTGTTGTTGTTATTGTTGTTGGTATCTTTCGTTCCATTTCTATCCTTTGATCTTTTCTCATGATAAATCATCTTTTGTCTCAATCAAAGATAGCATTGAAACACAATATTGATTTCGCCTTGTTTTTCCTTTTTCTTCGCTGGTTGAGATGTGACTGTATACTCCGTACTGTATACTATATATAACCATAAAGTAATACGAGTACGACGGCGTTCAAACTCAAAACAAGCTTTTCACGTCAACTTTGAAATTTGTCTGTATCTACTGGCGATACTTGTAAATTTCTTTGATATCATGCATAATTTCTTATGCATTGATAGGTGCGCTCGTAAGACCATCACATTTGTTCCCCAATGCCATTGCCGTTGCTCCAAAGATGGCTATGTAATTAGATCTATATGGCTATGCTTCGTCACCCATGATGTAATCCACTGCAAAGCCACAATTCATCTTTTTATATCACGAGTCACGACTAAAAGACGTTGTCATTAAAGAGTCTATATACCTATATATATAACATTCACTTACGTTCACTGTTTCTGTGATCCATATTCACGCGAGACTTCAATTCCACTTCATCTCTATTCAAAGATTAGCTACCCCTCTAAGATCCCCACTTTCTACACCGACGTAGGTACATAAGATACCATATAGCACGTCCACCGGTCCTTACTCTCGAGATACCTAGTATCTAGTAGATAACAACATTCTATTGCAACATAACAATACAACAACACCTACAACAACATAAGCATTCTACCACAGCAAGATCATGACCGAACCATCAGATAATACAGTCAAGCCAGCAACAAATACAGCCAAACCATCAGCTTGGGCAAAAACCAAGACTGGCGGCAAGGCTGCTTTTGACAAAGGATGGGCTGCATTCGAGAAGTTGGGGGGGCCAGTTAACAAACTCACCAACAAGATTGGATCCGAGGCTTTCTGGCCAACAGGAATGGAGAAAGAATGCGAGAAGGCTGCTCGTATCCTTAAATCGTTCTGTAGTACGTCCGATTAATATACCTTTGATCACAAACTACCCGCTAACAATTTGATAGAGGATGGATTTATGGCGGAAGAACAAAAAGATGCATCGCAAGACCCAGAGACTAGAAAGAAAGCTCAAGATGGTCCTAGCAAACCACCGAAAGTTCTTGTGAAAATACCTCAAAAAGTTATCAAGAACTGTGTCGGCCTCGCGATTTACACCACAATGCGTTCTGGGCTATGGGTATCTGGGGCAGGTGGATCGGGTGTTTTGATTGCCAAGAACGAGAATGGCCAATGGTCACCGCCATCCGGAATCCTTATCCATACTTTGGGTGTAGGATTCATGGCCGGAATCGATATTTACGATTGTGTCATTGTTATTAATGACCGCAAGGCTCTTGAGGCATTCAGTAAATTACGTCTCTCTCTTGGTGGTGAGATATCCGTGGTGGCTGGACCAGTAGGATCTGGAGGCATAGTTGAAAGCGAGCTAGTGAAGTCTAGAAAGCCCGTATTCTCTTACATGAAGAGCAGAGGTTTGTATGCAGGAGCACAGGTGGATGGCACCATCATTATCGAGCGCAATGATGAGAACGCGAGGTACTATGGGGAAAGGCTGTCGGTAACGCAAATTTTGAAAGGAAATGTCCCATCTCTTCCACCAACAGCTGAATTATTGATGGAAGTTGTGAAGGATGCAGAAGGAAGGCCGAACCTAGACCAGTCAGTCCTACAGCAGGTTTACGATAAGCCGGCCCCAGCAGATGTCGAGGTTGTACATTCAATAGAGGCTAGTGAGGATGAAAAGAAGAAGTTTGGAAATCCAAACACGGCCGAAGGTTATGCGATTCAACAGCAGTTGCACGGATATCAACAGGAGCAGCAGCATCCAGGATACACCTCTGGTAACGATCTATATTATCCACCTCCACCACCTGGTCCCCCGCCGCATCAAGATCAACATCCTTTGGAGCAGAATCCTCCAGCTTATTCTCCGCTTCCGCCTGGACTTTCGCAACATCAAGCAGGCGAAACACCTGCAGAAGGATATTATGCACCCGAAAAACCCACCCCGCCTAACCCGAAGAGTTAGGATGAAGATAAATTTATTAAGATAGATTGGCTTTCTCATTCATTGTTCCTTGGTTGAGGCCGGAGTTATTCTCTGATTTCTAGCTAGTTATGATCAATGAGTAAGATACTTGTGATACACCATCAATAAGACGCTGTTTTTTTTTTGGAAAATATCTCCAACCAACCAATTTCGTGCTAAGCCAACCTCAAGTTGTACACAATCCTTTGATCCACGTGTGTACACGCTCAGTCGTCATTATGTGCCACATCTGTTGTACAGATATCACACAAAGATATTGAATTGGGCTGTATTGGAGGCTGAAACGGAGATCGTTGTTTGCCTCCGCAATTTTGGCAGTATAAACTTATGGAAGGGCTAGCAATTTGTATAAGTTATAAGTGACTTATACGATTGAGCTATAGCTACCTAGGTAGCAGTAGAATTTGGAAGAACAAATGTTTAAACCTACCACTTGCAAAGATTCATATTCGGATCGGGATAAGTTTAATCCGATACCCGCTAACATTGTGGCGGGACTTTATTTTACCAAGAGAATTTCGCTCATACTCCTCAAATTTATATTCCTACTTTTCTATCGTCAAACCATTCACATTTTCTTTCTCTCGATTAAGATTTCCTGTGCACTCGGAATTTGTCAAATTGTGATACGAAAAACCAAGTCCTCTCTTGAGCGTCATTCATGATCGATTCTTCCCCCATTCGGAAAGTTTCCAGGAGAAGATCCTAAAGTTTAACCAGATAGGCTTCCGACAGGTTGTGCAAATTTTGACTGCATTTCGAATGATACGCAGACCTTTTAATGTTGTTTCGGTGGTTTAGTCCATAAGTGACCGGGATATCTCATAACTTCATACCCGACTCATTTTATTGGCCTTATGATCACTGGCGAGAGCTTTCACTTCTGATATATCATAATTCTATATCCAGATGCTACAAGGCGCGTTCGACTGGTACTACCGCACCAATACTTTGCTAATTAAATAAAAGTGCTGGGTTCTCTCCCAATACTATATTATTAATGGATAGCCACATCTCGACTTACGATCGAAGCATCTTACTGTTCCAAAACGCCCAGCTGCAGGTTCTTCGATTGCATATTCTCAATACTTAAGGCCTTCTTTCTACTATTCATTTCAACATTCCTATTTCCTCCTTCTGCTCGCTTTTGGCATATGTACCTACTTAACTTGAACATCTACAATGAAACTTGAACGAGTCTCTGCTATTCTTGAAAGCTCCATTTGAAATCCATCGTCTTTAATCCTTGAACACTTTGCAAACTCCCACATTTACTTCTTAAAGCAATGGAGGAAGCGGAAAGACAAATTGTAGCACATAACAGTATTCTATCTCTCAAGGTGGTATTGCGGCCGCAAACTTTTGTATTATTGCTAAATGATAAAAAAGGCAAAACTTTTCTGGACCGTCCCAGATCAATGATAAAAAACAAAATCTCCTCATCCCGTCTCTCAATCACAACCTATCTTCACTTGGTCTGATCTGTTTCGAAACTAAGCAGAAACCAGCCTTCCAACCTTTCCAAGGTTTCTGGTTCTTCTCTACGATGGTGTGTTGAAGACTACCGGGCTGTAATCTCAATCTGAAGATAATGTTAGTAACATTATAGGTCATTTGGAGCAGTATTTATACCCTATGTTTAACAGCCAGTGCCACAAGCACCACAGGCTCTTCCTGGGATAACCCAAACTTCTCGCCCTTCTGCAAGACATTTTGGGCATCTCACACCGGGCATCTTGTTATTGGTTAGGAACAATCCAGCTTAATCAGATACGAGATATTCTTACACCGGGAATTTCAGTTTCGCCAAAGATGTCTGAAAGTTCACCAAAAGATGTTTGTTGAAAGGAGGGAGGAATGTTCATCTCTTCTTGGATGATAATCTCGAATGGGATCGTTGGCTGGAAAGACATCTTGATTGAAGTCGATTGAGAGAGTCTTTAGTTTAGTAGACAGATTGATGATGGATGTTTGTTCTAATGATGAACTTCTTTGGATTGATGAACTTCAACTTCAGTCAAGTGGAAGTGATCAATATATAATGTTTGAGAGCGGAGTTAAAGGTCGGTTCCGAAACTTGATCTACTGTTCACCGATTCTCTGGCAAAAGAAATGATGTCTTATCTCATGATGTTGCGGCTGCCTGCATCGCTGGCTATGAGGTATCGCCAATGTGCTTTTATATCTGCGTCTGCATGCAATCAAAAGGGTAGCTGCAATCGCGTTCCAGATTAAATAGACCATCCGGAACTAGGAACAATCGTGTTTTCCTTAGGTACAGTCTTACGAGAGACAAAAACATACGCAAAATTTTTCCAGTACGGCATGATGAACTTTCTGAGCAACAATTTTTATTAATGGTGCTAGCGACGGAAAGTAAGGCAGATGTCCGTTTTCTTTCGCAGTCAGCAGACCGACTACATGCATCGATATTCTCTAGGAACCATCCGATCGAGACGCAGTAAATCGCCAGTCAGTATTGAAGGTATATTGATAGGTCAATTCTACTTGACCACAAACAAGAAACCCTTGCGCCAGGTTATCAGCTCGACAATGCCGCTCTTTCCGTGTACGAATGATACGGAGAGCGTACCTGGATAATTACACTAGTATATCATGTCTAGGTTTCCAAGCCTGGAGAGCCAGCTATCGATCAGGCATAAACGTCCCTCGGTCTTAATCCAATGACCTTACAGACCCTGTAAGAGCCCGTGCAGTATGGTTTGAGGGGGTGTGTTCGGAAAATCCCAAAGTTGAAGAATATTTCTTTGCTAAGCGACCGACCCTGCATGCAGCCTGCAAGTGCACGTCAAGCTACTTTGATCTTATACCTAGTTACAGCTCAAGTCTTAGGGATCATTGCACGAATACAGATTGCCGAACTAATTCTCGCGCGCGTTGTATCCACCATCGAAATCCCATAATCATCAACAACATTGCGAAAACTTACAGGCGATTTACTGTCCCCCCTAGCTAATGGCTGGAACTTTACAAAGCCAGTCCTAGATATCACTTGAGGATCAAAACGTGGATATTTTTGATAGATCATTTATGACGAAACGAATGACTATATACCGACAGTTTGGTAGACCAAGCCACATATGCACAGAAAGGCCTGATGCAACTACCGGAAAGATATCATCCGACACCATAAAACAATGACGAGTCAGAAAATGAACCAGCCTTGTTCGGGCCCGCAAACTTCTGGGAACAAATGTTTCCAACAAATTTATCAATATTTGGGATCGATCGAATCAAGGCATCATCCACTGAACGTCCACACTTGTTGAGCGAGATCACAATCGAAAGCACATGACTGAAGAAGAGATAATTCTCCGAATCTCGTAATTAGTTTAAGATCGATATGGGTTTTGTTAGGCCTTGATGTTTTCGATACCGGGGGACGGGTGCGTCGTGTAATAAGGATCTGTGTATCACATTATATATGCTATAAATGAAATGGTTGGACGGCGTCCGGAGTTATTCCTATTTCTCCAAGAATTGCGAAGATAGTTCTCGCTGTGGACGTTCCAATGCATTCATATGCGGATTCGAATTTGACCCTGCACAAAGAAGCATTGAAAAGGTGATTTCTACAGCCGTTTTTGTTTGTGTTACATTCACATCTTCGTGCAGTTCCACTACCGTACCACTGTATTTATTATTGGCCCACACGAAATTCCGAGCAACCTAAGACAACACATCAAATTACATCAAACATATCATATCATATCACATCACAGCAAAAGCTCCGATGGATAACTCATTTTCGCATCTCTTTAGGTACGTAGATACATATTCCCCCCTCATCCTTTCATGCCGCCATCCACATCATCCCACGCCAAACTCCTCACTCCATGCACCATTCAATATTTTCCGAATCTTCCATCTCACAACATACGCATCTCCCACCCCTTCCACCCAATTCATATCTTCACCCTGCCCCCTCATCTCCGCACGGTAACGCAACTCCACGCAACGCAACCCACTGCATCGGAGCCAACTTGGCTATCCGGCGCCCCGACGCGGAACCCTTTCAATTTCGCTCTTTAGGCCTACCTACCTACCTTGCGCCCTGCTCTCCCACCCCCCATCCGGCTCGCAAAATACCCGAGTCTGAGTGACATGCGTGCGCGACTTTATCTCCTCGATGACCGTGCCGTTCCCCATGTCCTTCATATATCGACCGGGAAGGCGCAGCTGACTGGATATTTGGCTTTAGTTTTAGCTTAGGCTTTGGCGTAGAATCGATGGTGGTAGTGGTGATTGTAGCATTGATGGAGCAAACGAACCATTTAATTGCGATTGGGATCATCATCAATTCCAACCCGAAACCGGCAGAACTCAAGAGTCCAGTTTACAAAGTCCAGTTTACGAACTGCAATCTGGCAAAAGACAATAATCTTGACTCGTTGATTTTCCCGTTCATTCACAGCAAATATATCCTCATTTCTCTTTTCCTCCATTCGTTATCCTTCATTATCTCGAATTTTCATCCCCAACACTACCTAGTACCTATCCAACTAACCTCCCAACAAGTGATCTAAACATTCTTCAATGATGTGATGTGGCATTATGTTTTCCGAAATAGAATATAATAGGATGGATGGAATGGATTGAAAGAGAGACGACGCGAATATCAATTCCTGCACTTCATCCTGCGTCGCTTTCTCATTTCCTTGCTAATTTGGCTTCAATATTAGCTTGCCCAGGTGCTTGTTAACTTGCTTGTTCGTTTGTTTGCCTCGTTTTTGCTTCAATTTAATATCGATTATAGACTCAAGAGTCAAACGCAAACTCAAATGCAAATGCAAATGCAAATGCAAAATCAAATTCTTTCAAATGCTAATGGGGGTATCCTTTGCTTTCCTTTCTTTTGCTTTCCCTTTCCTATCCTTTCCTTTCCCGTTTCTTTCTTTCTTTCTTTCCTTCTTTCCTTCATTCATTCCCTATTATTTACCACCCTTCTTCTTGACCATTCGTTCGTTGGTTCATCCATCCATCCATCCCTTGATCTAATGTACAAACAATCTCCAAATCCAATTGTCATCTTTTATCGCATCGCATCGCATCGCATCGCATCACTCTGCATCCTTGCCTTCCCATTGAAAATCGCAATCGCAAACGCAGACGCTGACGCAACTCTTCGTGCATCGCATCAAGACCCAACTCCTCCCGTGCTAATCGATTTCAGACCGATTGCAGGAATTATTAAACAAAAGTACCCCTACTTCAACTCCCATCTTAACTCCAAATCCTACTCATGCAAACAAGTTCCAAACGCTAAAAGCTAATGACCATATTACAGCGTACATCATACATTACATTAATTCAAGACAAGACTTTTTCAATCTTGACCAATAGAAGACCCTCCGTAGGGTTACCCTTGACGTCTCTCAAAGGGATTAATCGATATCCTTGTTGAACACGATCCAGTCGGATACAAGCCCATGCAGCTAGCTCATCCTTTGAATAATTCGCGTCTTCGATTTTGAATCTATGAGTGAGAAGGGTTAGCAATGTGATCGGCAGTTTGAAAGTTGATTTGATTGATTGATGAAGAAAATAAATGAGCAAAGTAACATTGCATATACATCATGTAGACGTCGAAAACAAACAATGGAATGATGAAAGGTGTAAAAGAAAAGGGTGAGGTGATGGTGATAAATGCATGCATGATAAGGAAGAAAAGTCCTTAATGAAATAGAAATGATGAGCACAGAATACTCAAAAGACAGGAGTGTGCTGGTTGAGAAAGCGCCATGTGTTACATGAGATTAAGCAGCTAGGGACCGAACTCATCAATTAGCGGCACAGGCTGAAATGTATATGAATAACTCGACAGAATGAATGCTGCGGAACACCACCCGAGCAGCCAAGCGTCGGAAAGACTCATATACTTACTACCTGTACCCTTAATTAATCTGCATGAATACTGCGAGCAATGCCAAGCCGGCGCCGGGCCGCTGCGCTGTTGAAGATTGAAAAAATAGCCGAGTTGCGAAATTTGTTATATACCAGGCACTTGGGTGGCCGTTTCAAAAACCTGAGCGGTGTGACATCTTGCAGTGTTATGAATATCGAATGATCGAATCATGTAGATTCAAAGAATCAGACCTTGTTTGATTCTTTCGTGTGTAACGTGCGTAATATAAATAGATGAATGTTGAAGAAAAAAAGTAGTGTAACATGTACTAACCTTAAAAAGCTTAACTCCTCCACCACGTTCCTGATTCCCTCAAAATGAAGGGTTTCGCCTTCAAAATCGGGTTTACTACCCGATTTATAAGCCGTCTTGTGTTTGTGTTCACCTTCTTTTGCTTTGCCACCATTTTCAATTGGTTGCCCATCGAGCTCTTGTTGGCTTTCAACATGCAGCTCGCACTTGACGTATGGGTGGAACCCCTTTTCCGTCTCACCTTCAGGAAAGGGAATTTGTTGACCGGCAAATATGCTAATTTTCAAGTCGAGAGTCTTGTAGGGAATAGCTGCACAAGCATCGGATGTTGCATCCTCGCTGCGATATCCCGGTGGTTTCAATATCCAACCCCGGGAACCGGCAAACATTCCTTCATTTAACATCATACCCTCGTCTAATGTCTGCCAATTCAATGCAACCATCTGAATACCCTTGCGCCAGCAAACAGAAGGGTCGAGATTGGACGAATCAAATCGAGAACCAGCTGGGAAAGCTCTCATGAAAAAATCACGATTATGAGCAAACATCTGTTCCCTCTTCTCTGCATGAAGTTCCAAAATCACCTTTTCACCCACGGAAAAGATATGAGAAGGCTTGGTGGCCGCTTTGACATCAAATGACACAAAATGCTCGCTGTGGGTATAGATCCCAAGTTTACTGAGGTTTTCACAAATCTTTGCCTTTTTCTTCGAATTTCCTCGATCATCGTCAGAACCGGATTGTCCAGAATCCACATCCTTTTTCGATATCGCCGGTATTAAGGTATTGGAGGACTTCTTCTCCAGCGTATCCGTGCTGGCGGGAGATAATGTATTCGTAAGATCGTTGGTCGATTCTGATACATCCTTCACTTCTGGAGCTTTCTTGACCTTGACCAGAATTTTGTTGAGAAGTTCATCAAGTCTGGGAACCCTCTCCTCCGGATTACAAGTTTCAAATGGTGATTCGAGTAAGAGACCTGCCCATTCCTCCTTCATGATATCAACCATTATTTCTTGTTGCTCATGATCGGCATGAACTTCCAGACTAACGATAATTGGGAGGTTACTAGTCTCGAAACCATATTCTCGAATCGTTTTGCAAACGGCTCTGAATCCGACCGGTGCTGTCAAGGTCCAGCCATGTAAAACCAATGGCTCTCCTGCCATCGTTGATCGTATCGAAGCCGGACGTCCACCATTTTCATCCTCATCCAGAACCTTAAGTTTACCCCCGGAACTTGACTTTGTAACCTTTTGCTTCGCGCTTTCAAGTTTCTCTTTGGCACTCTCGATCTTTTCTTCAACAGTCAATATAGCTGCAGCCGCTCTACTCGAAAGGGTACTTCCAGTCATTGAAGCTTGTCGCGTGTGGCCAGTTTTATTCGAGAATGTTGATTTATCATCTCTCTCTCCTGCTTCTCCATTGTGTACATCAATTTCAATACATCGACAATTTTGCGTGAGAGCCTATTCACAGTCAGCATGGAATCTAAACAAGATCAAGATCACCTTACTGTTTTATATGCTTCCGTGGAACTCCTCGACAACAACTGATTCCCTTCAAGATATGTATTATGACTGCTACTGATGTAATAGTTGGTGATTGGTTTGGACTGATCTAACTCCGGAAGACGCTTCAAAACCTCCAATGAATGGCTATAGTACACTGACTCCAGAAATTGTTCAAATTTGTAAAAATCTTTATTCAGTTTGAATGTATGTCCCTGAACATCTGCCAACCATTTTTCGAACTGTTCCCGTCCTAGACATGACTCGGTGCCTCTCAATTCATCGAAAACTATCCTTAGATATTCTTGAATTTCGTGTGAGAGATATGTTTGCCTTGGAGGATCACCTGCTGTGGTATTGTTGAGGGGTTGAAGATGTACTCCATGTCCGGGGGTAACCATTGTAGACATCGCTATAAGTTTATGAAGAGAGAACTGCTTTCCAGATGGAGTGAGAAGAGGTATGGTAGACATCCTATTATATAGGCAAAACAAATCAGTAAATGGAGTATAATGCAATAAATTGGAACCACAAATGAATGCAAGACATTACTGGGTCCAGCACGTCCGCATTCAAGTTTCTTGGACCATCGTGGTTCATTTTCACTTTTGTTTTCATTTTCATATGAAAATGGCATCGCAGAAACTACGGTTTTTGACTCTTGATATGTTCTCAATCCTATCAAGTAGCCCTGTGTGGTGGGGGGAAGGGGGGAAGGGGTGAAGGGGTGAAAGGGTGAGAGGGCGAGAGGGCGAAAGATAATCAAATGCAAATGACTTACCTCCGGAGCTTCTTCCTTAAAAAAGAAGCCATATTCCCTTAGCATAAATTGTAAAAGTAACAAAACTAGTAGTTTTGAAAACTACATAAAAAATGGGATGAATAGTAGGCAAGTCAATGAAAGGACTGTTTGAACGATAGTAGTAAGGAGTAGTAAGTAGTAGTAGTATGTATGTATGTATGTATGTATGTATGTATGTATGTAAGTATATGTAAATATGATATGTGTGTATGGTATGTGAATCAAGAAAGAAATGTTGATCACCAAGGGGACTAATAAGACGAGGCTCTTTTCAGCTGGTTGTCAGTTGGGCTGGGTACAAATAAATGGGTGGTGGGTGGAATATGATTTGGTTTTGGTTACTATTCTTGTAAATGCTGACATTGACAAGACTAGTGGATGAATATGATTTGGTAGGATGATGATGATGATGATGATGATGATGATGATGATGATGATGATTATGATGATTGTGATTATAATTATGATACATGATGATATCAAAATTGTACAATGATGATGAGACAACTTGGAAGACTTGGATTGAATGAATTATGATGAAGGGGTAAAAAAGCGAAGATGTGGATATAAAAAATAAAGAAAGGTCTTTTTGGGTTTTGATTCAGATTATCTATTTGTATGGATTGGTAAGTATCTACTCCGTGGGTAAGAAGGTTATGGATTAATAGAGTTGTTCTATGAATAAATAAATCCACGGAGTAATTACTATGAATAGATCTTGACCTAGTAGTCTGTTCTATCTATATTGTGAGTGATGAGTACTCCCCGGTGCGTATGTGTATATATACCTAGATACCAAGGATGTATGGGTAAGTAAGTATACGGAATATAGGTATATTTATGGATATATCTAACATATATATACCTAATAGTTATATATATAGATAGATAGAATTGTATATAATGACTATCTACTAGGTACCAACATATCTAGCTGAAAATACTAGGTAGGTGGATACTTACTAATAATGGGAGTAGATGCTTATTTTTGAGTTCAGGTTTAGATACTCTTTCATCTACTAGGTATGAATGAATATATTTTGGTTTAAAGCTCCCGAGGTAGACAATTAGATGTTACCTAGGTAGGTACTTATAGTTATCCACTTCTTTTCCACTTGTCATAAAGCTACTTGATACTTTTGTCCGATTCTAATCATTACTACAGTCTACTATACCTCCTGTGCCTAGGTATTCTACTCTACCATACCATGCCATGCCATGCCATGCCATACCATACCATACCATACCATACCATACCATACCATACCATACCATACCATACCATACCATACGACCTACCCTACAGGGCCTAGCTAGTATACCCCCGGCCCGTACCTTTTCAACTGGTACTGTATTGGCTAGCTATAGATAAGTTGCCGGCTAGATGCCTGGATTGATACCTTCTAGGTACCTATAGCTGCCTATAACTATCATTCCACTCGAGTACAGTATCGAGTATCAGTACGTAAAGCGTAAATCTCTCCAATAATAGCTACAATCATCATTTCATCATTGCACCACTGAACCACCGCTAAAAATGTACAATCGGTACCTATGGAACCATCGAACCCTTCCAAGGTCTAGAACCCAATGATTTGTTTTTATACATCAAATCGTTCTTATGGTTTAGTTTGATTCTATCCAAGTAATGATCAGAACCTTCATCGATTGGTTGATGAATCGAGATACTAGAGTACTTACTAACTTGAATATTACTAGCGAAGGTACCCAACTGCTAAGTTCTAACTTCTAAACTACTAACCACTAACTACTAACCACTAACATCTACGGAGTAACCACAAACTTCAAACCTCTAACCCCCGACAACGTCAACATCAACAACCCCCTCGCCTCACTATTCCCATCCATAGCCATCCATCACCAACCCACCACCCATCAATCAACATCTCAACATCTCAACCATACAACTTCCAAACCTCCTTATTCATATAATACACACACACGCTTCCATACAAATAGTCCTTCTTAACATCTTAACACCACAACCTAACATTCCATTCCGAGGTCCTCCCAAACTTATCCCAAAAACAACTACCTACCTACCTAGGTACCACTTAGTACCAGTCGAAAAAAAGAATCCAACCATACAATAGGGATTCCCCACCCACCATACCAACAAGACCGCTTCACCCACCGTAAACCAACCAATCATCCAGTCAACCATCAGCCCCAATCATCAGCCCCATCCATCAACACAGCACAGCCTCCTGGGTCACCACTATTCTCAATAAATGGCAAGGCTGAGCTTGAGTCTATGCTTCAGTCGGATCTATGCTTCAGTCGGATCTATGCTTCAGTCGGGTCTATGCTTCAGTCTGTCTTGATCTTGATTTTGATCTTGATCGAGTCTATGCTTCATTCGGTCTGAACTTGACATAAATCTAGAGCTTTAACATAAAGATAAACATAAACATAAACAAAAACAGAAACAGAAACAGAAACAGAAACAGAAACATAAACATAAACATAAACATAAATATAAACATAAACATAAACAGAAACATAAACAGAAACAGAAACACAAATATAAACACAAACCAAGCCATCATCAGAAACACACACTGCATGAACCATCTACCCTACCTCATCATAAGGCTATTTATACCCATACATCCGATGGAGAAAACCTCAATATACGGAAGATTGTGTAAGGTTATACCAACTGTACTGTAGGATGAGGGAAGATTGATATTGATATTGATATTGATATTGGTATTAAGATGTAGATTGAAAAGGGAAGTATTTATATATATACTTAATTTATATGATTAGGAAGCTTAAGCTTAAAGTTTAGTCTATTAAAGGAGCAACCAACCTACAATACCTAGGTAGCAACAAGTGTGGTTTTGTATAAGTAAGGAAGAAAAGAAGGTTTGTTATTGAATGGATGAATAGATTGATTAATGGGTATTCATTTGACGTATCTGTAGCTAGGTAGAATAGCCCTGGAGGTAAGATACCTAGTATTCAATGTATCTTACCATGCACTGTATCTTACTCCTAACATGTATATTCATCATGATATCAATCCCCTATAAGTACCTAATCTATAGTTTTGCATATCTCTCATTCATACATCCATACATCCAGTCATCGAAGACCTAGGAAATATTCTATACCTACCTATCTACCTACCTACCTAGTACGCAAAGCAGAGTCCAATCCATAGCCATCTAACACAACAGAAGGACCTCCCTACCCCCCTTTCAATATCAATATCTAAACACAAAACACAAAGATAAAAAGCGTGAACCCCAATGCGAAATTCCCACTTAATAGCATGTACAATCAGCCCCAAACCCGAAACCCCAGACCCCAAAATCCCAATCCTGATATATACTCCGTACGTAAATCAAAACCAACTCTAGATCTCCTCATTCTCCCAAGTGACAAAAGAAACATACATATCGATATCACACCCAACAAACAAACAAACAAACAAACAGCACCCCAATACCTCCTCACTTCCCAATCCTTAAAACAAACAAATCAACCCAAATCAACCCCCAAAAGAGAAACCCGAAGACTCGAGTTTAAAATCCAAGTTTGAGCTCGGGGGTATTGATTACATACAAATTCCTGTGTTTTGCCAGATTTCTGAGAGTTTGAGAGGAGGGGAAGGGTTTATAATTAGGGAAGGGGCTTGGGGAACATTAAAGGGAAAAGCTTAAGGGGAAAATGGAAGAAAAGGTTTTGTTGTGTGGATGGTGTGGGGTGGTTTGGAGGAAGGAAGGGAGGGAGGGAGGAAGAGAGGAAGATATTTAGGAGAAGATACATGGATGGATAGAGAATCTTCGCTAATAGCCATTTGATAGTAGTATGACGGAGAGGGATCTTACCTATGTATGTTAAGATGTAGATATAGAGAAGAAGAGAAGAAAGGAGAAGGGAATAGAATTAACTATATGAATTCTCCACAACGATATTCTACAGTATCAATCGATGAGCATGGGGTTTGATGGGGGTATCATCGTTGCTGCAATAAAAAGTAAGAAGTATTCAAGAGTAATCTCATTTCATCCGTTCATCTGACTATGCTTGCTCCGTTCGTTGAACACCCACTCCCATACTTGGATTAGCCGTCTATCTTATCATGTATTCCGTCTCTTATGAGAGACATGTACCACCCGCGCACCCCTACAAACAAATATGACACGCAACATCCTCACCAAAGATCCTAGGTTCCATACCACATTCGCATTTTTTCAGCGCCAACTTTCGTCTCACTGCAATACCAGATGCTATGGGGCCGGCAATTGTACACAAGACTAATGCCCATATGATCACTAGAAATATCTGATCTTCAACGACGTTTAAATCTTGGAATTCTCGTTTGGCTGGAGAAGTTTGTGTAGTAAGGATTTTCATAGTTGATGATTGTAAGATTAGTGTTCCGGAACTTTGTGCTTCGGAGGCGACGAGAAATCCAAAACCTCCGCGTGCGATCATTGTTGATCCTAAAATGATTGCGTCGAGGTGAGGGGGTTTTGATGGGGATTTGATCTGGGGGTTGAAGGTCTCATTTACGGTTCCGTCGTGCTGGGCAATTTCGTCGGGTTCACTTGGTGCAGCGAGTTTTGATGCTTTCGACCTTGTGGCGAAGTAATCAAAATAGAGGACGATTCCGACTGTTGCTTTGGCTAGAAACATTAAGATTGCATAGGAGATTCCTTTCCATACCACTGAACTTGCGAACATTTCAGAAACCGGAATGGAGAAGCCGATGGATGCCTATATATGTTGTGAGATGAGGTGAAAAATTATGGAGGATGAAGTAGACCCACAAAGAAGAATGGCACCAATATGTGGTCCATGATTGGTTTGTAGTATTCCTCGAACATTATGGTGGGTAGATCAACCTCCATGTCCAAATCACCACTTTGCCAAGTGTATCGGATGATTGCTCCAGCTAGAAAGGCTGATAGTAATACAGAACCCTCAACACATGCAGCGATAGTAACAAGGATTATGAGCATCATGATGGAAAGTATAAATCCAGTGTGTCGTGAGGTTTCGTTGTCCGTATTGTAACCCTCACCGAAAGTTTCTTGGTCAACTTTTTGACACGTAAACATGGAGCAGAAACCTTTATATATGGGTTTGATAAGAAGTGGCGTCAGTAAGAAAGTTCCCATAATGAGACACAGGCTGGAAACGGCAGGACGAGCAATTTTCCACGGATTTGATTGTCCTCGCCCAAGCGCCGTGACAATCTTGACCATCACAAGGACTATAATATCATCTATCATCGCAGTACCAGCGATTAAGGTACCCATTGAAGTCTTCTGCAAATTTGCCGATGCGAGTATAATGAATGTGGATCCTAATGATGTTGAACATAGAGAAACTCCTGCCGAGAAGGCCGCCAATGCAGTTGGATATCCCGATCCTTCCACAGTACTAAACTTCATACCCATGATGGAAAATGATAAAGCCATTGGCACTAGTATTCCAATGATCGCTGCCGAGAACGTTATCCATATAGTCTTTCGCAATAATCCAAGATCTGTAATAAGTCCTCCTTCGAATACTAGGCAGATAAGCCCAAGATATCCAAGGTATTGTATCGTTTCTTGGGTTTCTATTCCAAGCCATGAAGTACCTGTGATGGGCATTCCAAAGATTATACCAATAAATATCTCGCCGATGAGTCCACAGTAGAGGAACTTGTCAAGGACATCTCGAGTGATGTTGAGTATGAATATGAAAGTTGATAAAGGGAGTATGATATCAAGCCCAGGCTCAACATAAGGAAGGTAGGTCATTGTTTGAAAACAGTTTGGAGAACTGAGGAACTGAGAAATCTGACTGTATAAAGGGAAGTTCTCAGATCTTAATGATGAGCTGAAAGTACCTAAAAGCACTCATATCAGAAAGAGCTTGAAAGTGTTGTCCTGACTGTCGTTTAAGTCATTTCCATTAGTACATTCGTACATCACAATATGAATCTGCATTATCAGATGGTATCGCATTTCAAACGCGATAGGCTGAATATAAATCCTGTTTCTCTGTTTCCATCCTCTCTGATTATGTGCTGACACACGTGCAAACCGCCAACTCACCATACAAGTCTTCTTGTAGATGTTGTTATTGACTCACCTGAGTGATTTATGATACAATTACGATCTATCACCTTGTACAAAGGCGTATCCTCCGTTCGGTAAGCTAGAAAAGTACATAAGGGGGGTGGGACGAGGGCCGTCTGGGTGAAAGGTTAATACTATGATAAACTGGATATCTCTGTCGCACAGAATGAGATCTGAATGCGTTATCTGATCTGCAGTTCGGAGGGATAGGGTTTTGCTAGTTTGAGCTCTTTGCATTTGTTCCTCCTCTCTAGTGAAAATAAGGGTCCTAACATCTGACTAGTATGGTGTCATACGGAAATTCTGCGCTGAGCCTTGCTCGCTGGAACCTCACAGCCATGGTAACCTTCTTGAGGTTACAAGCAGTGGTTTCTGGTTAATTTCCCTATCGTTGGTACTACAATGAATTGAGGGGGGTAGAGTATCCCAAAATCAATAGAATAATTCAAACTCGTGAACAACCTTCAATACCGAACACAAATTAAGATGTGTATTCGAAGGAGATTGGTTCTCAGTGACGTATCCACTGTCCAGGAGTTTTGAGTTTGAATGTCACTCAAAATGGGCAGCAGAGAAGATAAAACTCAAACGAAGATTATTACATCGCATCTAAGCTTCCTGACAATAAATCTCGTTGTTCCTCTTGATGAGAGGAGCGGGCTTTGCTTCGGAATTACACGTAGATGACACTTCTCGAGCTTGATAAAAATCTTCTTTGGACAACCTAGGCCTGACACGAGTTGACGGTGCGAATTCATCTATTAGAGGCATGGCTTTCTATATCGAACAGCAAACGTATGTATGCGTAAATGATAAACATACTCGACATATTTCGACTCGATACTGAGATGCTAGATGCTTTCGAACTTCACAATCCTTAGCTACAGTGCCGTTTGATGCCGTTGTCGGATTTTGTAGAACCTGGCCAATGTCCTTTGATTCATACCTAAGTAAGCTACACGCAGATGAGAAAACCCATGGTGAAATAGCAACTCAATTTTTAGTAGTAAATTTCTCATTCTTTTGTTGTAGTTCATTGTTGATTTGAGTATGTGAGTGTGTGAGTGTGTGAGTGTGTGAGTGTACATCTTTGCAAGTCTTGCAAGACAAAACAATATCAGCCATATGGCGGGGTAGTTCTAGCTAAATTGGCTTTTTCTGATAAGAACATCGTTTTGGTACATCCAGATATATATATATATATATATTTACGTACATATATATATATATATTTATATTTATATTACAAATATAAGAGGTTACATATAAAATTGTTTATATTTATTGGTATTGGTAAACAAGAATGTTCTGCGAACACTTCAATCATTGACTTGCTTCCAGTATTCTGTTTGATTTCAAAATATTTTCAATTTGTTTATTTATTTGATTTAAACATCTCATCCCAAGGTCAAACGCGATCTCCTATGGGAACCAATCAGGGCACTTGCCTCCACTAGTTCTAGAGCTTTCTTGAAAGTCCCGTTGGAATATCAAAAGTAGGTCTGAAGCTTCACATCCCCTCTTCCTAATGGAATGGGACAATGGATATAATAACTCCTTCACAGTGCAATGCACTAAATGTGTCTGATGAGAGCCGATGTTTGGAGACTGCTACATCTATAAATGGACTCTTTTGTAGCTTTCACTCTAAACAATGTCAAGGTATGATATATATTCCCAGAAACTTTTTGAGGAATTGAACATATCTAACAATACCTACTCAGGTCTCTATCGTGGATATAAACTTCGTACAGCTAGACTTGAGCGCCTGGACAGCTCTGTTCCCTTGTACCTTGCAAACACGAAAACTTCACTTGGAAATGAAACTTTTATGGATGTATCAACAGAGGCAGAATGCAAGGAGCTACAGGATTGGCTATGGACCAAATATCAGTTACTGGAAAGGGTAATAAGGGCCAGGAAATTGCATCATAGTCGGTTCTTCAGTCAGAATATGGACTATGGGCATGCCAAATTTTTGGACCAACTCGTAAACCAGAAAATCTATGTTACTAAGGCTTTAGAGAGACTTGAGAGGAGAACTGCTGAGGTTTGTCATTGGTCTATAATCACTGTCGACATTATATTAATTAATCATTACCAGATCTTGTATAAGAACCAACAATGGTTTAAATGGATTCGAGAGTGTCAAGATGACGAAGAAGCAAATCGGGAAAGGGAGCAAAAGAAGATAAAACAAGAAGCACAACTATGGCAGAGAAATTGGAAGCAAGCAAAACAAAGAATGGAGGAAAAGACGAGAAGGGAGGAGAAAAAGAAGCAAGATACATTCCTGGAGAAAATCTACAAAGAAAAGATGAAGAAGGTAGAGAATGAAAATGCGGATGATGAGATAGATTGGGATCCCATCGAAGACGAACTGGAGGATGGAAGAGGGAGCTTTATTGGTATGTTCATCTCCACTCCAAGAACCAAATGCGCACAGCTTAAATCACAAAATTACTTTGCGTGCTCAACAAATACAAACTGACTGTTTATGAAAGATCTCATGCGTTATTTCTTGTGGATGTCCTCGGAAGAAGAGCAAAAGCCTGAAGAGCCCCCATCAAGTGAAACCAAGGAGAACAATGAAGAGTCTCAAGAACCAGCTCCTCGGAGAAATTCTATCGATGAAATTGTATCTCAGCTTGAGTCCTCTGCTGTATCCAAAAAATCGAAGAAGAAAAAGAAGAAGAATGCAGCTGCTGCAGCCACTACATCCCCTCAGCTTAACAAGACAAGCAAACCCGCATCCAAACCACAGGACCTCTATGATAAATCCCTTATCGAAAGTCGACAGGATATGCATGATAGGTTGGCTCATGGCATAAACATTGACCTCAACGATGTCCATGGCGTACTAGTCACTGGAACTATAGAGAATCCTCATGTTCAAAAAACAACAAGGACCTTTACAGAATTTGAAATTCAACGACTACTCGACGAAGTTTCTGAGATCAAACACCTATTATTCTGCAGACTATTACTTGGACACGCTGCATTACTCCCATTACTCCCAGCAGCTCTTCGCGCTGATAGCATAGAGGCATTTTTTGAAGACAAAGAAGTGACCAGTGCTGCTTTGAGAGATGTTTGTTTCAAAATGGAGAAGCCCAGTCTTCAAGAAATTCGTGATGCATGCGCAGATTTCTTTAGGTCTGAAGAAGAAGAAAGAGAAGAACAGGATGATCCAGAGACTCAAAAAGATGATACTGATATTCATGAAGGCCGTAAAGCCAAACCTACTGACCCTCATGATGTGAAGATGAGCTTGAAACGGAAAAAGCGTGGTGAATTGCCCGGAACATGGCGCTCAAAAAGAGAGCTTTCCAGGGAGGCGGCAGCTGAGAATATGCTTGAACGGGCCCCTGGAATGGCTTCATCCATTGAAAGTATCCTTGGGGGTGCAGAAGGGGGTGCAATTGACTTTGGTGACTCTACCAATTTGCGTCAAGTACGCAAAAATATCCGCGTGAAGGTTTGTGGTCGAACAATATGGAATTATCCCAGTGATAAAGCAATGAGTCGTGGAGGATGGTTACACTTTTCCATTATTGCGAAGGATAGCAATCTTAATACCGCAATCGAGCTTTGTCGGAATTGGGATGAATTTTTTGAGCTGAATATTTTGGCTTGTTGGGGATACTTTCCTGCGCCAAATTGGGCATCATGGGTTGGCAATAGACTGAAGCAGCAAGCCCTACAGCTGGTGAGTTCCAGTGGCTTAGATTATTTTGGTTGATTAATGAAGTGATCCATAGGGCTTTATCATGTATTACGAAAGTTCAGACCCGGATGCGAAAGACCTCAGTGTGAGTTTTTCACAAGGAGGTCGCAGCAAACAGGTCCGACGTCAGCATGCTATATTTCAAGCAAGAAATGTAATTTGTGCCCATATCAAACGAGATGATCAAGCAAGTCGCCGATTCATTCAATATCTATCCATGCAAAGTCACCGGCTAGTTTTGCTTGTTAGGGATGCCGAGAGTGGTAGGCTGTTGGTAAAACCCCCAGAAGAAGAGCGATGGCTATGGCGAGAGAAAAGTGGTTTTGGACGAGCTGTCAAGAATGTGTGGAACGTTTTGAAAAGAATGGGACCCGAATTTTTTGAGGAGATGGATCGTCATCGCCAATGGAACTTTTCTTTCAAAGATTATTACGATGTTTATGTTTGGGATCTCGAGCCTGGAGATACTTTAGCTGGATTGTTTAATACTGTTCAACAGGTAAGTATTGCTTGAGAGTGATTATCAAACCGTACTAATAAATATTAGATGCTAATCAAAGCACTTCGGTGCGGGACTGGCAAAGACTTGTACAAGCCAGCGGAATCCATCTTGAAGACACTCTATCGAGATCAAGACAGCAATTATAGAGATGTCAGACCAGGAGATCCAGTACAGTTCGTGAACCAATGGGACTATCTTCAAGATGGGAGATCGAAATTCTTTTATGGTGATATCGATGGACCGAATCCATTACCGACTGAACCAACAGACTCATGGCCGAGCAACCTCTTTTACAATAAGGCGGATGCTCTAGAGGATGAAGTATTATTTCCAGAGGAGCGAACTGAGGAGGCATCAAATGCCCTGTTAGCGGTTGGTAAAAAAGATTCATTGAGGGCATTTGAGGAAGAAGACTTTTCTATTAAAAGGTTTGTAGAAGGAACCTGGAATTGGGAGTCCGAAGACTCGGAAACCTCGGACGATAATGAGGATTCCGAATATGAGCCTCTATGGACGCATGAAAGTCCCATTGAGGACGATGGTAATGATGAGTATGAAGATGTGAATGTGGATAGCGATGATGATGAATATGATGAAGATGAAGACGATGAAGATGATGAAGATTATGATATGGAGGACGAGTCGAAAGACTTCCCCAAAGAGCTTTGGCCCGTTGTAAACAGACTTGCCGTTGAGAAGACTTACAAAAATGACTTTCCAAATGATAACTTAGAAGGAGAGTTCATAAGGTTCATCGAGAAAACAACATCGAGAAGTATGATTCCACTCTTTTATTCACATTTCCAGGCAAAGCTGACTCGTGTGTAGCTTTCAAGAAAGCTTGGCATACAGCTGATGTTACCCCCAATGGACATGAGCGGTATTTGGAAATGAAAAGAATGGCCCATAAATCCTGGAAGTATAATCATACCCGCGAGGACTTCTTCGGAAAGCCTTCGACAATTCTTAATTTCCAGGTAATGAGTTGGCTAGATGTCACAGCCGATGACGTAAAAGATGCGCAGAAAGCTATGGGTAAGGTGTATCCTTTCTTCAATCCAGAATTTCTCGAAACAGAGGAAGGAAAGGAATTCAAAGACTCTTTGATGTTTAATCAAGAGGAGAGAGCAAAGTGTTATCCAGATATCAGAACCGACAAATCTACTATTCATCACCCCAAAGAGTTTTACGCTGATCTCGACAAGTGCCGTGAGAAGATGAAGTTCACTGATGATTATACATCATTTCCACTCGAATGGGATATGACAATCAGACCTATAATCGCAAAACGTAAGTCATTCACTCCTTTTTTCCATGTCAGCCCCACTTACAAAACTTTCAGTTTATAAGTCTGGTATTATTCGTAGCCATGCCTCAACAGAAGCTAGTTGTCAGGCATTCCAGGGCACAGAAGCAATTCGTCCTTCTAAACCCGATCTCTTCGTCGACTGGCGTAGTATAGTTCATAACCTCGAAATGCCGGAATGGATGGAAGATCCCGGTAAAATTCCACCGCTTATAAACACTGCCAGAAGGTTCTCGAGTTCTAATCCCAGTGCCAAATTTGCCTTGTTAAGCTTATGGAGCGCTCCCTATTTTTATCCTCTGACAGTTGGTCACGATAAGCGTGACGGCTTTACTTTTCATGATCTGACAGGGCGCATGTTCACTTGGCTGTTTGTTCCGAAAGATCTGCCGAACTCAGAGTTTAGTATGCATGTAGCTTGTAAGAATCGAATAGAGCCTTTCAAGAAACAGTTTGGGAACAGCGTGGTAGCAAAGAGGGACAAGTATTTAGTCATGGGGAAGGATGAGAAGGAACTGGCGAAGATTGTGACTGGAGTTACTTATGCGGTGCAAATGAGACCGTGGAGACAGGAGGTTGATATTTGGAGAAGTTTTATCAATGTTGATTTGAAGTTTTTGGAAGGTTTGGGTGAGAGGTGGTGGGAGTGAGGAAATTGTATGTGTCTATCGAACTGTGTTCGGCCAGTCGCATAAGTTATTGAAATGTGCAATTCTAAAATGCTTCAGCATAGTATCATGGAAGAATGGCAAGTCACTACTGGTGAGGGACAGATGCAAGATGCAAGATGCAAGATACACGAAACAAGAAGCAATATTTTCAAATAGGCTGCGAGAAACCATATCTACAATTTCTAATGAGGTCACTTCGCGAGAAAAATGGATGCTGCAACGTTTTCTTCACACTTGCCATGCGTGTTTTGGGCATTTTCGTTACCATTTTTGTTTCATTCAATCTCTCCTCAATCACCTAGGATTCTCCTCATAGGGCAAACCAGTACAATTGAACCCCATGGGACTCACAACACTATCACAAAGATACTGCGCCGGTCTCGTATTATTCACCGTATCTAATAATCCACCCATATCCTTAATCACAGCACCAGTACACGGCGCAGCCCCGCTACACTGTAGCTCGGCTATTACGTCGCTAGTGGCTGTTCCGGTCCAGGAGGCGAATGTGAAATTGCGGATGTTGAATAGCGATGTATCACAACCGCCAGACGCACCATTGTAGGACGTACATTGGGTGATGGCAAATATACCCGTGTTGTTATACAGCGTGAAGTTGGAAAATGTCATGTTGGAAGCGTAGCCTAGACCGGCGCCGCCGCCGTTGGGTGGATACCCCGTGGAGATTCCGGTCCATGTTTTCATGTACACGCCGTAGCGCATGTTGTAGGAACGGATGTTGCGTGCGGTGATGTTTTCGATTATTTCATATTGGTTTTCTGGTGGGGGGTTAGTGGGGGGTTGGAGATTGGGGGTTAAGGGGCTTGGGGATTGGGCGCTTGCCGTATTGTCCGATACTACCGATTGCTATGCCGAGCCCGGTGTGGAAGTCGCAATCTTCGATGAGGATGTTGGTGGAATTTGCTTTCATCGAGATTGAATCGTCGCCGTTATCTACTGTCCAACCACGAAACGTGATGTTATCCGCATAAATTGTATCCGCGCCATCAGTCTAAAGGCTCGTTAGTCTAGCTCGCATCTCCCATCTCCCTGAATATGGAAGAGTGTCAAAACCTACGTTAAGACTACTAAATTCAAACTCAACCGGTCTTATATCAGTACTTTTAACATAAATATTCTCCAACAAGATATTCTTCGCGTGAATAACCGTCATGGTCCACATTTGACTCTGCACAAATCGAATATTTTCAAACACGCAATCCGTCACACCAGTATATGTAATCTGATGCGGTCGTCCCGGATAGTTGTTCGTCTCATTGATAAACTCATACCACACCTCCCCATTCCCATCCAGCGTCCCGTATCCATGTCCATCCCAATGAATATTATCGCCCCCAAATAGCCACGCACTACTTTGATTTTGATACGCCACCGGAAGAGAATTGTTGAGCCAGTAGGGAATATTTTGATCCCATAACAAGGTCCCGTGGTGCTCGACTTTGAGATTGGAGAGACCCGTGGTGTTCATCACGGTTTTGATATTGTACGTTTCGTTTTTGAAAATGACGGTTCCGTGGGTGGTGATGCCGTCGTTGTGGCCGCACTCTTGGAATGCTTGGATTATGGCCGGTGCACTGTCGCCGTCTCCTGCGCAGGGCTCGACTATGCATATTTTTTCTTTGATGCTGGCGATTCCCGTGGATGGATGTGATAGTACTAGAGCGGGTAACCCCAATGCTGTGAGGAGGATTTGAGATAGCATTTTGGGGTGTTTGGAGAGGATGTAGCATGGTAGATAGATGATAAGTGTGATTGATTTATATGGTTATAGCAAATCTTCGGGGTAGCTTTGCGCCGTGATGGAAACGTTTTAGTCGTTCCAAGGTTGGGGAGCTTTTTGGAGAGTATATGCGGGGAATTGCGAGGTACAATGTTGATCAGTGACTGTGTTGAGCCAGGTAAGATGCATGGTTACGGGATGTAGCGGTAATTGTCCGGGATTCATTCTTCATGAAGAAATGTTGGCGGTGGACTACATAGGCTCGAGGTTTTGGATGAGCTGAAGGTAGGTCTATATTGCTTCGAAAGACCTAAGTAGGTTGTTCGGCCTCGTTAAAGTGGTTTTCGCTACATACAGCCTAGACATAACGTGACGAAAAGTTTGTGATTTCTTTCATGGAATTCTGCGTTCTCTTGCTGCCCGTATAAGTGCAGGAAAGCTTTCCCTCTGCCGAAAATGCCAAGGCCATTTTATAAAGCTTCACGTCATTGGCACTTATGCCAAGAGATGGGGATCAGAGCCAAACGCTCCCATCTTTCTCTCATGCATGACCCCCACGTATTGAATATGGGAACTCTTCGGTGATTGATGGCATGCATGATGGGCCGAATAAATGCCGATTTAATTATACTAGTATCTTTATATGTGTTTAGATCTTTTGAATACTTTTTCTTCATGGATTGACGGAGTTTACGATTCATGCCTGTTAATATGGCTGTATCTTGTCGGGACCTTCATTCATAGGTTCTCTAGTATGGATCTGGGGAAAATATTACACGGCGTGGTGTCTCCATGGAAAATGGTATTTTATCACTTTTATTCCCAAATTCAACTAGAAGCGTGGCATGTAACTCGAATTCACCTCATCAGTATTTTTACTCGCAAATTAACGACTACATATTCAGACACTGGGAGTAATCGTCATGAAAAGAGTATGCTTTCATCTATTGAGGAGATATACGAGCCATTTCCTCATTAAAATCACAGATAGCTACGCAGGATATCATTTATAGGGAGGGGAGTTTGCAAATTTGTATGGGGAGATGTCACAAGGGATACGGTTAGTCAATGCAATCGTTTTGGTCATGAAGAAATCGATCGCTTGATACATCTTTGCCCGGATAGATCAATCTTCAATACCACAGCCGCAGTTGACAGCTAGTGCATTCTTTACGTTTAGCGAGAGCCCTCGGGCACGTATCAGAAACAATCTCGCTTTCATTGAGTTTATAATGATCATGGCCGTGAGTTTTGAACGTTTCGACTTTAGAAATGCTACGGGGGAAATGGTAAACGAGGAGAGGGACTTGAAGAAGCCGAATTTGGAAGGCATAGAATACTTGAGTATCAGATATACATACAGTCGCGTTACTGCTTTCATGCCTTTTTAGTGTTTTCGACGTATTTGGTATATGGTTGCCTCCCAGCGAACTTCACCAATTGTCAATTCAACATCATCTTCAATCTATATGCAGAATCTCTAACCGTGCCATCTCAATACAGCTTATACTGTATTGGCATGCACCTGACGTGATAGGACAGTAAGAGGAGACATGTGACATTGGGGAACCATTGATTGCCGCACCGCGCACGTGGCGCACAAGTTGGACCATCTATAGCGCAACCTTGTACTATCTTGATGCTATGCTTCGTCTCTTGATTGGAGGTCAGTTTTTCAAGTCAATTTCAGCAGACTTCTTAGGGGTTCTCAACGCGCACCTTCACATTGTAGATAAGTGACTTTTGTCAATCATATGCCATAAATATTTCAAATGCGTGACCCGAATCACACTCGGTTGTTCGAGAAAGGGGTGGGGCGATGAGAAGTGGTAGTTATGTTTGAGAGAAGAGAGTGACAGTTTCTGAGCGAGGAGAGAGAGTGCAGACAAAGTTGGCAGTTGAAGAGCATTGGCACGAGGGTGATGATTGTTTCGAGAAATCTGCACGATCTTCTAGTAGCCGGGTAGCTAGCTATACGTCATATTTGATGCATACCTTGATAGTTGCAAAGGCAGTTTGAAGAGAAGTATCTTTCTTCCTTAGTTCTGATACTGCAGGTAATCCCATTAGCCAGGGACATCTAAAACTATGCTACACGTATTATGTTATCTCATACATCGCCCCAAGTATGAGGGAATTCCAACAGTAAAAGTGATGAAATCACAGAGGCCAGCCATATCTAGCAACATTATCATTCTGCCACATTGTACATTCTCTCTGCCCATCGTTTGTTTCATACTACTTTTTATCGTTCGGAGTCTTATTTTCTAAGCCTCGCAGAATTTTAGGTGGTTCAATTCTTTGCGATTGTGGTTGGAATTGAAATTCCTTATTGCTATTATCGCGTCTATATTGATGTTTTGGAGGTTCGTGTGTTTGTCGAAGATGGAAATGCTTCGCCCCAGCGTTGTTGGGATCGTAAATGCGTACGGAAATGATCATTCGATCGCTGGGCTTGTTTTGAAAAGCTGTTTTTATTGAAGGAAGCCTCATATTTAGACATTAGGTAACAAGTCTAATGATCGTAAGCGCGATCGCATGGATTAATATTGGTGTACGGAGTGTATCTCTTCAATCCTTCAAGCCCCGCATCGAGATTCCTGAGATTGTATTAATCACGATTAGATGCCGTCATGTCATGGATGTCTGTCTTTGAGTATCAGTCGAGAAAATCAGGACCACAAATTTCGAAGAAGTGCTGTACGCAATGCAGAATGATTCGATATTTCAACGCCATTGAAACAATTTCCAGGTGCCAATGCTTACCTCGAGCAATTCCAACATCTAAGTATAAGCATTGGGCACCAGCTCAGACCTTGTGTAGAATTGTTTTCTAATAGACCTATTGTGACGGAGTGAATGACCTCTTGTGAGAAAAACGGCACTATGAACAAATCAAATCCCGTAGATGGTCATGCTAAAATAATATCTAGGGGAAATATGGGCGTCATCGAGCTTCCTATGGCCAAGGTTACTAAGAAGAATCAGAGTCGAAAATCTCAGAGTCTGACGATCCGAACTCGGGTTCGGGGTCATAAAACCCATCATAGTAATCCGACATGTCAGGCGGAACCCATCTCAAAAATGGATATTGCCGCTCAGCGTCCCATACAGATTCTAGAGGTAGTCCCGCTGGTTTTTCTAAATCGTCCAAAGTATCTAGAAAGAGTTCGAATGAATCCATCTCTTTGAGGCTCAATTTTCGAAGCCTCTGACCTCGAATGCCTTGACCAACAGGTATGATTTCCCAAGCGACCTTCATTCTGCGAGAAACAGAAATCATAAGATATCTTAGGGAAGGGCGAATCTTAGAAATTTCTTGTGCGTAACGATATGCTATCTCCGTGTCACATGCTGCATTTCTGAAAGCTAATGAAGGAACTTTGCTTAGTGGGGTCCTTCTTCCGAAAAGGGTATCCAACCGGAGCTGGGTCAGAGAATTTAGATCAGCCAATCGACTACAAAAATGGTCCTACCGATGTTAGCATCTCTAATCCAGATCAATACAGGCCTACATACCCATTGAGTTTCGAAATGAATGCACAACTTAAGCCTGGTGAGACCTTGTAACCCGTGATTAGGGAAGCTGTCAAGGATAGTATATTTCGAGACAGCAGAGTTCAATATGGGATGCCTATAATAGTTGAAATGATCATCATTCTCGGGTAAATCTACACTCCGATCTTGGGGCTCTTCATTTAATAGTACATGAGTAAATATTGTTGAAAGGTTTGGAAGATCCAGTTTAGAGACAGACTCTAGAGACTCATGTGAAAAATCCGCAGCTGAGATTTTCCGAATCCAGGATCGCTTTTTATCGCTTAGCCAGCCCTTTACATCGTCTTCAAAGTTCGTCACTGAAAGATCAGTGAGGGACTCGCAATCGTCCAAAAGCTGATAGTCGATAGGTAAATTATCGAATGAGTCACCCCCCAGGTACTTGACCCAAGTACCATTGAAAAGATCCAAACTGCGCAGTTCCTTCGTGGAGACAAGCGTTTTGAGATAACTGTGATTATTCTTGAGCTTAGGTGCATATGGGGATGTGCCATATCCCAGACGCAGGGTGTGAAGATTCAAGGGGCTGCCTTTGTAACGAGTCTGATAGAGTAAGCACAGCTGTTCCAGGAAATCGTCGTCTTCAGTTTGGATGACTGCGGGCCAAAGATAACTGAAATCAAGATCAGCCCCTTGGCCTAATCCTAAGGATTTAAGATTTGGGCAGTTGACTAGGCACTGTGCAAGATCAGCTGTTATTTGTGATTTATGACCATAAAAGTTGTATAGATCAAGGGAGGTTAGATTGTGGAACCCTTCAAGGGGGTGCCAGCAATTACTGGTGGTGAGCTTCTCATCAGGCATTGCTGTATAATACTCAATCCATAGATTTTTGAGCCTTGGCTGTTGCTTCAGCTTATCTGCAACACATGATTCCTGCAATGCGAGAAGTCGAAAGTTGTCACCAGGTATGCTTTGATCAGACCATCTAAAATGCATTTGTTAGAGCGCATATTTCATGTTAAGAACACACAAGCTGATGAGTCAATATTGAATATAGTACACTGGTGTTGAAGACTACTGAATATTTCGCATGTTAAATCAATGTCCAATGAAACTTCACAAGACAGCCAAATATGCTTCAGCACTGCGAATATTGAAACGCAGGATTCTAAAGAGGTAATGACCCAGAAGAGGTTTCGGGCTTAGATACAGTAAACACAATTTGAAATGTCGAGAATATTTAACGCACCGAAAGGATTGAAGATTTGGCGTCATTTCCAAGACTTCCGCCACAAAGCCGAAAAGTTCCTCATAATTCACCGAATCATCATCTATTTTGCTGTCTTCAATTAAGTGAAACTCCAAGTCCTTTGTGTGAAGAAGAGTACTTGGAAGGAGAAAATTATTTGGATATACGTGGCTTTCCTTTACTTCAGGGAGCTCTGATTGCCAGCACTTCTCGATATATACGACCCTTCGGGAATATAATATAGGCATAAAAATACCTTCAAAAGCCTTACAGGCCTGGGCAAGAGCGCCGAGTGATTTGAACAATCGAAACGCATAAATCTAAGAGTAGTGGTTAATCGACGTGATTAGGCGGGTAATTATAAGACGGTGGGAAAAAAGGTTGGAAACAAAAATACCTGCTCTCCAATTAAATTCAATATCTCAGGGGGTAACTTCGATAGCCAAGGCGTTCCAGTCTCATGGGCTTTAATGTTTGTATTATCCATTGTGTTGCTGACAGTCAGGCTAGAATTGATGAAATGGTGAGTGTGGTGCAGTTTGGGATCCAGAATATCAGGGTGTCTTTTGGGGAACACTAAACTCCACGTGCGCGTCATACTACACAAGCAAGCGCGCATCAGGCTTAAACTAACTTGATTCAGCATAGACTGCATATGAGCACGAACTTTTCACGTGTTTCTAGATGCGATTAATTATATGTTACAACATCGATATCCCTTGATTTGTATTCACACCAAAAAAGAGCATCCTCAACCTTGCTATTTTGCTTCGCACAGCTATGCCGATAACTCTGGGCAGCGTTGTAAGGGAAACACGACAATAATGACATGTGCTTCCATCGCCAAAACTTTCCCCCGTGGGATCTGGTGGATCTTGAATTGAGGCATGCGCAGTGATACATATCTTACTCCTTCGAATTCAAGATAGAGAGTGTATTGCAAAAAAAAACTCAAGTTCTACGGATTTAGGGCTAACATGTAAGAGTCTGCTTCACAGCTAAACTCAACTATTAATAACTCGCTATAGCCAGGAACCCTCGGCCGAACACTGATAAGGCTGGCATAGGTTGAAAAACTTTGTGTCTCATAACTCAATATATTGATGTATGAGTACACAAGTAGAACAGATGAGGTGTTAACTTTAGGTGCTATCTCAATCCATTACCCCTTAGCATCTCCAATTTGTCTTTTGCCTCCCCTTTAGAGGTAGAGCATATGATTATTACACATGCAGTTTTGGTCGGATTCGATAGCATCGATTCTACCATTGAATGAATTATCACGATACGCCACCATGGGTTTTGACTGGCGGAACAAGAACGAGAACAAAAATTGAATGCGGAGAAGGCCGGTTGGTATAGAGCAAGGAAATTCCCGACACTTCTGCACGCCTTAATTCTAACAAGAATTTTAAAAATCATCATCACGGTTATGATATTAAGTATCGTAAGCAACATTTCTTAGTATCAGATTCCCTCTAATTAGCGAGGGGAAAAAAACAGCTTAGTGGATCTGAGTAAGCGTCACTTTCTTTCCCCCTGATTCATGTTGGATCTGCCGAACAGTAGGCACTGAGAGATACCAAATTTTTCATAATTCGCCTAGAAGCCGATCAGGAGTATGTTTAGGAGTGAAAATGTATAGGTACTCTTCAGGACTCAACCTTACATGTTGGTAGTTGGTCGCGTTAATCCCACCATTACAGAAACGCCCAGCCACTCCTGGACCAGCAAGAAAGTTCACGTGAGAATACCAACTCAGCTATAGCGATTCTTAGAGCCTAGATCAACCAGAGCTCAGAATTCGATATTGGAGTTCATGGACTAATTCTTCGATTTTGTATTCAAGAATACATACCGGAGGAAACTCAAAACGTCACGAAAAAGGTTAATGTTTTGTAATGTCCAAAAAGAAGTGAATTAATTCATGAATTTGGGGATATCATTCTTCCCGGAGACCTCAGAAGTGATACCAAATTTTGATTGCAGAATACAGAGTTCCATTCCTTTTCTCGAAATCGAAATCGAACCTTGGAAGACCAACAACCTCGACCCAAAATTCCATCGCGTACGATCATCCGTTACTTTTGCACCATACTCAGGACATCGAGTGTATCCGACACGTTGCGCAGACACCTATAATCATCACGTTCCGGAGGGCATTGAAGATCGAATTCTGTCTGAAGACAATAAATCCTATCCCCCTCCGGAGTCTTAGCATCCAACTTGACGCTCCAATTTCCCTATTGAATGTTATGAGCCGTGTGAGAAGATCCAAGAAAATGTATCAAATACATACCGGAGCGACCAGCCAGTCGGCGAACCAAGCGGCATAATCAATAAACACGGGTCCTTTACTCGGGGGACATGCTTTTTCCGGCTCGTTCGAATCGGGAGGCTGGTGCATCTTCTCGAGATAATCACAGATGTAGAAGGTTCCATTTAACGCGCCAAAATCCCCGGTGTTTACGGTGATGTTTAACTGGTAATCTACGGTTGAGTATGGTGAGATATCACGGCTAAGAGTGCCTACAGAACCCATAAAAGTCAGTCAAATGATTAATCAAACTAACTGAGAGATGGCACAGTAATCATGATGATAATTACCCCAGATGAAAACATCAATTTCCTCGTCCCTAAGTAATTCAATTAGATCAGAAATTAAGTTAACCAAGTAGTTAAATTCTCGGTGATTAAGACATACAAAACAGGTTCGGGTCTGTTGACAATGCGCTCGATCGCCAGAATATCCGTAGCGCGTGATTCTGGGCATAATTTGACAATTGAATCACCAGGAATTTCTTCAAGACCCTTCAGAT
The DNA here is from genome assembly GCA_009299455.1 of Monilinia laxa. Taxonomy (NCBI): domain Eukaryota; kingdom Fungi; phylum Ascomycota; class Leotiomycetes; order Helotiales; family Sclerotiniaceae; genus Monilinia; species Monilinia laxa. The sequence goes on from VIGI01000009.1 coordinate 1,875,807, forward strand.
TTTCCAGCACCAGAGGCTGCTGTCGATCTTCCTCGACTACTCTGCTTAATGCAGCGGTGTATAGCAAGCAGGTCACCAAGAGAAACATGGTGGAAAGCAATGGAAAATGGATTTAAGTAGGGAAAAAATGAATGGGAGGAAAGAATTTGGTGCAGATAAGATATCGGAACTTGCGTCGATGTATTATTCATGCTAATATTTTTAGAAGTATCAACCTGGGTTTGGGTGAGGAGATCTCATGTTGGAAAATCGTAAGTTTCCTGGCCAAGAAGTTACAGATAAATAAATGCTGTGGTTGAATTAGTGGCGAATAGCTTCCTGTGCCACCAAAATGCTACTTGGCCAAGGCGATGGGAGCCACACACGACCCGGATTTGACTCGCTTACTTTTGAGGGTTACACGAAGCTCAAACAAACAACTAACGCTGTTTTGTAAGATCTATTGCATCTTGGCTTCAATGATTGGTTATTTTTGTTATAGCCTTAGGGTCTCTTACTCATCATGAACTCGATAGATGTTGCAGGGAACTGGTGAAGGTGAACAAGATCATCGAATATGGAAGTCATTTGCTTCTCGTACCAGTGAAGCTCCTCCTTCTAACATACATCTAGCAATATCCAATCACGTACCTTGACTGTATAGTTGAATAGTGTCGAGTCTCTTTTATGGCTTTTGTAGCTTTTGATGTTTATCGATTTTGAGACTCGTCATTTATACTCTTCTGGGAAAATCTTAAAATCTGTTAGAGTAACTACCATTAATGTATTTTTTATATCAAACTAGAACAAGAAAACCTTGATATGTAATTATATAAGAGATAAAAACATAAGAATAATACAAACAATTTGACCTCATCTACCTAGATAGCCGAACCCAACTACTTCGAGAATATTTCGTATTATACCTCTCAAAACAACCAAACCATCTTTGTTGAAAATAGTTTGTAGTAAACCAGGGTTAAACATACCTCCAAACTCAACACCACTTTTCCTCCCCAGGAAACAATCCGCATCCCACTGCTCGAAACGATATAGCCACCATGTGTCCAACACCATTCTTCGATGTCCTCCTTCGTACAATCTTTCTCGATATTCCCCGAGATGCTATACATTTATTTCAAAAGGACCTTGGGTATGGGAATCTGGCAGTTTTTAGAACACTATAAAAAAGCATGCGGCACCTAGTTTTTCCAATTCGGTAACCAACTGCTAGTATTGAGTAGACATTGGGTATTCCAAGCCAGGTCTGATGATTCAGGAAGTAAAGAGTAAAGCCTGCTACAGCTTTGCCAAGTATCAGTATATTTCAATGCCCCGCGAGATGAATCTGAGGGTTGGTGAGGCACGTATAGACAAGGAGTGCCAACATCCGATGAAATTTGGCTTCCAACTGATATAATTTTAGAAGATAACATTTTGAGATCTGTTACATTCCTTTGCCAAACATGAAGCACTTCACTATGGCGTTGGACCACTTTTTGTATATAGATTCGAGTATCCAGCATTATAGAAGTAACAATTGGAATCAACGAGGATACTCCAAGCCGGAGTAACCTTTCATGTTGGAATCATAGCGTATGGTATCATGAACGTCCTTACCTGGTTCTTCTTTTCAATGCCTATCTTTGCCTATCCTACGTTAGACGCGGACGGGGTAGCTCATCTCCAGGATAGAAACACTGATTTTGAATGGACTGCATGGGGCGACTCATATGCTTCTGGCGTTGGATCTGGAGCGTATATAGATGGATGCCGGTGTCTTCGATATATGGAAGCGTATCCCATATGGATTCAAGATGACCCAAAAAAACTGCTGCCTGGGTCGGAGGGTAAGCTGAACAACGTCGTTTGCTCCGGTGCTAAAGCTGTAGAAGTGGAAGAATTTCAGTTTTATACTACCGATCAAACCTCTGGTCAACCTAACTGGCAATACTATCCAAGGCCAAGCAGTGGTAAACCTACCATGGGTACACTCACTGTTGGCGGAGATGACATAGATTTTCCGAGAATCTTGAAAAATTGCATCATCGATGGATTTCCGTGAGTTAAAGAAACGCGTTCTTGTGTTATCCGATACTAACCCCTTCCCAAGTTTTCCTTTGAGTGTTGGGTTTATCCAGCGTTCTTGCGAGGCACATATGGGGTTATCATAGTCTTTAATTTGTCAAGATGGAGACAAAGATATGCCAAACAACGATTTAGTGATCAAGATCGATTCAGTAATTAAGAAGATTATTAATTATGGCCAGGAAGCAACTGAAGAGAGTTTCCGGCTTTATGTTACTGGTTATGCTCAAATTTTCAACGATCAAGACACGGCTTGTAATAGTGTGATCTTTGCAAGAACGGCAAATCCTACCCCTGATGGCAAGCCACACCCAATGATGACTACAGAACTGCGTCAAGAATTTAACTGGATGAGTCTGACATTGAATGCGACTATTCAGAAAGCTGTAAGCCAAAACGGTGGAAGCAATGCTAAGTATATTGATATTGACGTCTTGCTGGGAGGAGAACACCCTTTCTGTGAGCCAGGTGTCAAGGAGCCAGACCTGAACAACCCCAATCTGTGTTTCTGGCATTACCCATACAACCAAAACGACTATAATGAAGATCCGATACATCCTACAATTAAATATCTGAACAGCGTCCAGTCGTCCAACGTCAATAATCTTACCTGGGACCAGAATAGTACACTTTGGACAGACTATTTGAATGATTTTTGGTCTAAAGTAGACGAGGAGCAGTTGAATCAGACATTGGGTGGGAATGTCAAAATTCTGATTGACCCTTGGCCAGATTTTGTTGGCTATCGTGCAAGGGTATTTCACCCCAAAGATGGACTACCAGCACGCAATATACAAAGAAATCATACAGCAATATATATCAGGCACTGGTGCAGGTACTAAGACAGTGGCCACTTCGTCAGTTTCTACAACAAGCAGCCCTCCAACTAATTTACCTTCGTCATCACCTTCATCACCTCCAGCATACGCTACTGGCACATGTTGCTTCCATCTCATCGAGGCAAAAGATTGCAAACCTGTGACGAACAACCTGTACGCAAATATGACCCTAGTCGACAACGATAAGAAAGTCATATACAAGACGCCGGAGTCATACTTTGATAACAATGGATGGGGTATTCCAATCAATGATGGTAACGATACGACAATACAAGGACCTCTTCCGAATACAATCGCCATCACTGGAGAGCACGAGAATGACTATATTCAATTCATCTATGGAACTCTGAGTTGGACAAGCAAAAAAGCCAACGGAGGAGCCCAATGTACGACCGGCGGCTGGGATCTGCGGAAGGATCCCGGGTGCGGTGATTTTCTGTTTGGCAAAGATTGGCCATCACGGAATCAAATGGATTGCTGTTTCCCATGTTAGAGAATATATTGTAGAGTGAGTATATAGAGGTAGTTCCAAATTCGAATGCTTTTTAGGCCACAGGGGTGGAAGGTTTGCCATTATAGAAGGCTATCCAGGATATTTTCTTTTGGCGCTGATTTTGTTTTTGCCAGTGCTTGGTTTCAACGGGGAGCTTGGATTTGTATTGCTTTTCCTAATGTTTGAATTCTGTTGTTTTTGCTTAAGGAGAGTATGAATGGATATTTGATTGTATATTAATGCAATGCAAGATGAAGCATGCAGTGCGTTGAACACACAATCATTCCAGGTAGATGTTGAGGAAAGAAAGTAGTAAAAGGATTGTAAATACCCACAAACTATCTTGCTTTCAATCTAGAGTCTTTTGACGCGAGTAACGACCGATGCTCATCAGGAACCCGAATCCGGAAATCAAATCCCGCTCTACTAATATATAGGAACAGTATTATACCTTGATCAATGGCAAGAATAGCATCTATGATGGCATCCCATCTGACCAAGTGGTATTAGCCCAATAATCTAGCAGGCCATGCTATATATTGGGGAACACGATCAACTCGAACAACGACGAAATGGCAAGGAGAACCAAATACCAGCAATCCACTGGCTCAAAGCATTCGGTTGATTTGTAGATGGCATGACATAAGCCTAGAAGAAGAGGAGGGTGGGCAGGGGAGGAAGAAGAAGGAGACCATGGCTAGGAAAAGACAGATAGAATTGACGATGCCTGTGTGCAGCTGGTTGGCGATGGATATTGAAGACCAGATCTTGCGCACGGGTTGCCTTGTTGGAAAATCTTCAAACGAATAGCCAACAAATGCCATATGGAAGAGTTATTGTATTTCAGCTTTGATGACAAATCCTTTCCACCACGCATTTAGAGTATGTGGTCATTGAGCAAGGTTGATGACGATGAAGATTTTGGTTTTATACCATTTCAGCCATGGTAATGATCAAATCCTGACTTACAAACCATTTCTGTACTTCTTGACAAAGTAAGCCTAGAATGCTAGCTGAAAGACTGAAGATTGTAGAATATGCTATCCATCAAGATGTCTGATATCGATGTTGTACAGTACCTAGGTAGTGTGATATCAAGTTGAGGCCAAAAGATAAACTTGGTGTAAGTGGAGCATTTAATGGGGCCATCCGCCCCGGATCATCAGCTTTTCCGAGCCGGTATGGCATATTCGCCTATCACTGATCAGCTGCATCCACTTCTACATATCAAAAAAAACTTTGTATACGAAAAGTAGGTCAGACATCTCGAAATTGTATTGTAAGAGCCCTCAAGCATCTTCGAAAGAATTAATCGAAACCTTTGGATATCTTGGGTCTGAGTTGATAATTGTCCAAAAGTGCAAAAAGTTAACGCTTGTATAGCAAGTCCCAGTTTCTGAATTGGATGTTAGTATTAGTCGTCTGGATGAGGAGGTGGAGTTAATGCTTACCGATCTGGGGACCTCCGGGTTATGAGCCCGGCGCGCTTCCACTGCGCCAACTTGCTTGTTGTTTGTTGAGGATTGTGAGCAAAATTTAGTATATACTTGGATTACGTGCTAGGTGTAGTGTGGAAACAATGAGTCACACTGTGTTTGTTTGTTTGAGGATTAAATAGGAAGGGGGGCCACCGTTCGGAGTCATTTCGGCATATCTTCTTGGGTCGAGATGCAAGACATGAAATTTTTGTAAGTGTATGTGAACCTCAAAGACAAATATTGAGTATATCAACGTTGTACTTGGTATGCATACCTATGTTAGAAGCTTTCATTCTTCTTTCATGTTCTCAAAATCTACCTAGAACTTGTTTACAGCAAGATCTCTAGCACTTTCAAAATTTTCATTTGTTTGAATTCATATTGATTCCTATATATGCATTGGAGAATGGTACCATATAAATCAACCATTTACATATGTAATCATTCAAATTTACATAAGGAGGTCACAATATCATATCCCCATTCCAATACAAGAGAAATATCAACAAAATGTTAAATTCGCAAACTCGAACATTCCGTCCAGAGGTCTCCGTCAAGATCCCCAGATTCCTTGAGCATATGCCCCCCTGGTTCTGGCTGCTCTACCAAGCTGCACACTTCTCTTTTGCTTCCTTTGACTCTGACTCTTTGGGGCATCATTTTGTTTCAAAGTCGGTGTTGGCGTAGAAAAGTGTGGAAGTGAAATCGGATTTGTATGTCATCGCCAATAGGTGGCTAATGCCGATGGTAGCTGAACAAATGACACATGCAGTTTGGAAATTACTCTTCAATAGAGTGTTATTAGTACATTGAAAAACGGGGTGGCTCAAAGAGCGGAATAAGAACGTTAACAGGCCATCTAACTTTCATTCATTTCAAGGGATGAAAACATTCGCTGAACTTTGATGTCTCAAATAGACATACTCAGCGAAAGAGAACGCCAGGAGTTTGGCTCAATTTATGAGCAGAACCCTCGATCAAACTCTCAAATTAGATTGACCTCTCTGGGTCGTTTCCATCAAGGATACCATAATCTCAAAAATACAAATCCCCTTTCTCCAACGCCCTCACATCCTCCAGTCTTCCCAATGCAACCCTCTCGTCCTCAGGCCTGTCCCCCCTCAAAACACCCAGCTTTAACTTCACGTCCCTAATATCCCTACCCAACTGTGTATTACGTAATGAATGACCCCCAGCAATATTATCCAGGTCTGGATTCCTCGTCGTTGCTATAATCGCCGAAAGAGCAGTACTGTGAATGACGCCATTGGCATAGAATGCATACAGACCGAGCGCTGTGCTGAGGATGGTAAAGGAGAACGCGATGCCGTAGGACAAGAGAAGATATTGAGGGGAATAAGAGAAGAGGTTTGTGGATTGGGTGAAAGTGATTGGAGTTGCGGTTGCGTTTTGTTTGCTGGAATCTAGTTAGCTATATATTGTCTTGGCTAGAGTAGTTTACAGTAGACTTGCAGAAGTTTAGGCTCGCTCATTAAACTGATAGTGATGTTTGCAGCGAGATCTTCGATGCCCCTTGCTAGACTATGATTACGACATTCCCGAGAAGGTTTCGTAAAAAATTCCGTAGAATTGTAAATGTTAGTGGATCTGCTAACATTGAAAGCCTTGTATGCATTTTGCCACGCACAAGAGCCTACAGTTCCACTGACAGGTAATAAACAATCTCCATTTCCCGCCAGAGGATTATCGTTCCAACATGCCTCGAGAAAGTCATCGCAACCAGCCAGACCGGTGGAAAGAACACGGCTTGGTAGTCCAAAGCGTACTGTGTTCAGAACTAATGAGTCCATTTCGGAGGTACCGATTTGAGCTGTTATGTTTCCACTTATCATTGAAATCATGGATTGGTAGAGAGATACATAAGGAGCAATTTCAGGGCTGCGAGTGTTGCCGATGCTCCCTGAGAATCCGGGAACGTTTGTCCATAACATGCTTACATCAGTAGCATTCAAGAGCTCTCCATATCTTATATGTTGTGTATTATCGATAAAGTCGAAATGCACTTTTCTTGTGCCGTCGACCAGCCCGCACACAAACCTATCACTAGCTGTCAAAACCCATAGCTTAGGCTGAACCATGAAAAAAGTACTGTTGGTATTACTAAGATCTACCAAAATGTTTCTTCTGATACTGACATCCCAATTGTTGAATTGATCGGGAAACGATGTGTCTAGCTCACTGCCTCCTAGCCAGCCCAATCCGTCTTTGCCGGGATGCATCCATGGATCGAAGGCGGACAGATAGATCATAGACGGCCAAGGAGAAACAAGAGAGTCAGAGAGGGTAGTGGCGTTCTGGTGATGTGTCATCCAGCTTGTCGAAGTGAAAAGGTTACTTTGAGCAAGGGATTCGACGTATTGGTCGAAATATATTTGTTCAGAAACATTGGGTGACCCACATTGAACATAAGGACCTGTGATATCAATCGAATACGACGAATTTTGTGCTGGCCCTCGAATTGGTACGATGTCAGAGCTCTCTGCGGATTTCGAGCCGATGTTTATAACAATAGTACCTGGTGTAGTAGAGACGTCGTCCTCTTGGAAAGCATTGACTAAAGACCAATCGATGAGAGGCATAGAAACATTGGAAGTTTTGGCCAAAAGTCCGTTAACTATAATAAGTGTACCAGGAGGTAGTATTGCGGCCAGACTCATTGCCCTAAATGCAAATAGTCAGCAAACTTGCGAATTAAATTGATACCATATCATTCACCAATAGAGCAGCGCGATTACGGCCACAATTGGTGCATGCCTATACATCTCTATGTTGATGAACCCCATCGGATCTGATGTCAACGCAAACATCTTGTCCAATGTACGGAGTGTAAATGCCTTCTTTCGAACAGACATCCAAAGATATTGCGGGTAGGCGGCACAAGTTGCTGCAAGAAAAGATGATACAATAGCAAAAGCAATAAGGTTTCCAAGCGTCACCGCGAATTGCTTTTGGAAATTTGTTGTGGCTTGATTTCCATTTAAAGAAGAATAATAGGCATGATGGGTAACTGCCAAGGCCAATCCGAAAACTGCGAAGAACACCATATATGTAGGCTTCTTGTGCCATGATACACGGCGCTGGGCGGATTTTTGGGTCTTGTCAACAGTATTTGCCGGTGTAGGATGGTATGAAGAGCCTCGAGATCTCAAAAGAGATTCATTGTCAGTGTCTTGGATAGAACTTGCTGGTGGTTCCATGTTGTTTTTCGCGTGGTTGTGCATAGGTATGCCTTCATGACGTACCGGCAGCATTCTGCTGTAGATGGTTTAATCAAAGAATGCGACGAAAAATGTGATTGCATAGGTGGATCGATGAAGAGCAGAGTTTTGGATAAAGTGATCTGAGATCCAACGTGTCAAACAACCATCAAGGAATTTTCTAAACACCAAGGGATAGACTCAGAAACGAGCACCTTTCAGAAGTTTTACACCAGCGATTTCCTTAGACTGTCGTGGTACTTTGTTGAACGAGCGAAGAATCCATAGCCCGCACGACGAAAGTTTCCTTAAGTAGCTAGTCAGCTTGAATATAATGAATTATGTTACCTTACAAACGGGGCTCAGTTAGCAGTGTGATTCAATGGCTCGGCATGTATAACAAGACTGCTAGTGAATCACACTTACATTTAATTTGATTTTAAAAATTGCCTGTACTATCGCCCGTTTCATCGGAAAAAGAACAGACAACATAGAAATGCTTGTAAATTAAACACCATGAAAGTAGCTGGCCCCCGATCGTAATAATTTAAAGAGTTTGTTGCAAAGCCACTACGCATACAAAGGAAGTTAGATGCCCCTAAATAAAATGGTCTTCCCATATATGTTTGCTATCTAAGATCGTTATACATGTGTACAAACTATACAACATATGATCATCATTAGTGAACCCATTCCCAAATTGTCGTAAAGCTTAACACACATACATCTAAACGGGAGCTACCTTGATAGCTTCAAAATCACTATTACTAGCACTAACCCTTTCACTAGCCTCTCTCGACTGCCCCTGCTTCTTCGTCTTCTTCTTCGTACCCAATCCACCCAATCCAGCCATCGCCTCCTTAAATGTGATCGCAGGGTGAAACAAATTTAGGGCAAAACAAGCTACAATAACCATAACCCCTTCAAATCCAATAAACAGATTTTGTTTCCTGATAAGATTTCCTGTCCATCCCTCTGCCAATTCTGCGACTCGGTATACGGATCGCCAGAAGATGCAGAGGGTAGCGAGAGCAAGAGCAATTACGAATCCCTTAAAACCTTGGGAAGAACGGAGAGTTATGAAAGCAGGATTTTGGTCGAATGCTGCGGAGCCAAGAGATCTATATCGCGAACGTGTGCGAATTGCAAAATCGATGCAGAGAATCATGAAGATTAGTAGAGTAAAGACCTGAAATGCGAGACCGGCTACCATAATGTTATCTCCAGTATCAGGAGATTTGTTCGAGTGCGAGGCTGCAGATGCTAATCCACCTCCTGCAGCTTGTAGGAGCAGAGACATAAGATCACAAGGGATAAACTGTGAGACTATTAGTTTCGCATATAGAGGGGCCGGTGGCAATGATGAGGGCATACAATTCTGGTATAAGCTTCAGGACTAATCCTTGAATTCTCCGGCCCAAAAGCATACACGATTCTTCTCAAGCATAGATATATTCCTCCGGCCATAAAGGCTGGTGCAATTGTCAAGCAAACAATCTGCATGAGAAACCCATTCTGTTTCCATTGGTTTTCCCAACTCATTATACGACCCGCATACCCGATGACTTCGAGTATTACACCAGCGCACATTGCAAAGGTGAATGCTGTTGCGCGACGAGTGAATGCATATGTAAAGACGAATCCGAGTAATGAGATGCTAAAAAGGGCTAGAAAGGTCGCATTTGAGCCGATTGATACACGGTAAAAATAATAGGATGTGGATATGGGACAAGTATCGACTGTGCAGTCCGCAAATTTATCGATTTGGTTTCGAGGGAGAAGTGTGAAAAGGGAATTCATGGTGGCGACGTTTCGAGGATCAAGATATCGATATGTTATGTCTCCATCAATTGATGGGATGTGGGGAAAACAGACAATAAAGAGTTGGAGGCAATGACTCAAGAAGTGAAAGATTGAAAAACTCGGTATACGAGGTGAAAAGTAAGATGCAAGGGAGCTCCGTAAGGTGCAAATCCGATAAATAAGTATATCTTACTCGGTGTAAAAAAAAACTCCTTGTGGCAATTTGTAGGTAGGCAAGATTTGGAAACAAAATCCAAACACGTCAAGGCAATGATTTTTACCTCGAAAAGCCAACAATCAGAAGAATAGCAAAAAGAAAAAACACTTACGTGAGGCTTGTCATCATATCTATATGTTGTTGGATTGTGGACTGAAATTGGTTTGTTCAGGGAACGAGCTGACATTCATGAGTGGAGGAATACTAGTGGAAATTCGGAGCAATCACAAGCCCGGTTGTTAGAAACTACCTGGTGGCAACTAGCGCGATAGGTAGCGTCATTGCTTCGCTTCCATCCCAAATATCTTTTGTTAGGCATATTGTTTCCTTCCAGAAAACCTCCCCTGTCTAATTCATGTTATCTTCTCTGTACCAAGTAATCAGATAGTAAGCTATATATGTGATACCTTTATATCTTCATCATATAATACAACAGGTAAAGGAATTGAGAATGATGCTTCCACTGTTATCCTCCCGCTTTTGCCATTCAGCTAAGGTCACCTCGCTTACCAATTTATGCGCTAAAGCGGTAAGCATCGCCCTTTCTCTTAGATAGACCAATTAAAAGCATCTGTAACCGAACCCGAGCCGCTTTCCGCTTCGGTTCGACCTCGACTTTGCGTACGTTTCCTGTTATGGCGTAATCGCCGAACCAATAAAATTTGGCAGTATCCGAGTGTTGTCTTTGATTTCTAATACCGGTATAGCAATCTGAAAAATGAGGGTGACGAATTCGAATAGATGGCATATATTCAATTTCCCGATCGCTGGTTACAAGTAGACAAGAACACATAAATACCAAATGGGGATCTTAAAATAATTACAATATCTGTAGTACAATTGATAAGAATTGCTATTTCCAAAGCCTCCATGATCAGTAAATCTCAAAGAGTGATGATAAGTTCCAGTACAGACAAAACGATGCTAGTGGTAATGTAGTATATACACGTAGATACCTCGATCTTGCGATTCTTAATTTTGTATGATTATGAGATATATATGTTCAAATTACCACTCATAGCCGAATCAGAGGTGTTTTGGGGGTATTGAGGAACGGAACATTCAGAAATGAGGACAAAGAGTATAATTATATGATTGATAAGCTCTTGCAAGAACAGCCCAGCTATCCAAGACCATCTTGATTTCAGACTATCAGACTGAAACCTTGAAAGCACGGGTGAAAGCGCTAGATACTAAGCAATGCAGCCCGCACATGTCAACAGTATGACTCGGCAAAACGATTAGAAACAAAAACTCCATAATTCTCACTTACTTCAGACTGAGCTTCTCGGAAGCCAATGACGGCAAGTAAGCGTCAGAGGATTTTTGCTCGGTCAACCTCTCTCCCAACTCAAACAATCTAGGGTCGATAGTTGCTCGCGCCACTTCGAAATCATCTTCGTTGAAGATAGCAGCATAGAAATTATGACTAAATTCAACAACTGGTCGTTCCTCGTCCTGGCTCGTGTGAAGAACAAACTGGTAGGAACGGAGAGCTGTAATCCATCAGAATAGGCTGATAAGGGTGAAAACTAAGAACATGGAACTTACTTGGTCGAAGGCTAATGCCAGTATCCCTCAAGTAGGTTATTAATACCCAGAAACGTTTTGTGGAGGGCTCCAGATGTCTTGTCAGAGTGAATATCTCGGCGATTGACTTGGCGGTCATCTCTAGTCTTGCAGATACTCCTTCTGGGTATGTAAAGCCAGTCAGGACCCTATGGATCTCTTCTTGGTAAAGAGCTTTGTCATGATGATAACCGTTGATTGGGAGATCTTTTGGCGATCGACTTGATTGGCCATCCACAGCCAACCTTAAAATTTAGTAAACTTCTCTTCATCTCTAGTCAAATGATGCAAACTTACCACGGGTGGTTTTGAATCAAAAAATCGAAGAGTCTTACTCGATATGAACTACGAGTGAAGCCGGAATCCAGTGAATTATCTTTAGGCAACTCGCCCTTGTTGACCTTATCATATACGGTTCTTTCCACTCTAGAGAAAGAATAATAATTGTTGCCATTGAGATTAGATAGAGTACGCTCATTCTGATTCTTAGAGATTTGATTGACGAAAAATACAGTTTGAATGTCGTTGTCACTTAATGCTTGCTTGACAGCATCTTCGGTTTCTTTATCTGCGCTTGACTTAATATCGAGGAGCGACTTGTATGAGATTTCTGGCTCCACTTGAAAGCTCATATTGAAGGATTCTGTGGTTGTTTGATATATGCAGATCAATTGCAGATCAATTCAATTGTTCAAGGCTGGCTAAGATCCCCTCTTCTGTTGGGGACTGATCTGTTTAAATGTAAGCTATTGTAATTTCTGCCTAGTTCTAAACCACAATCATCTTACACAGCGCAGTCAATGAACATCATCTTCGTACAATTCAGCTAGCTGCTACACGATCAAGATTATCAGTCTAGCTTCAATACTGTCCAGCCCATTAGTTGCTGTGACAGGACTTACGTGACGGAAATGCAGTGTATGGCAGCTGATTCAAATCAGATGAGACCAAACTACTCTCTCGAAAGAGTAATTTCTCCCAATGTCATACTGCTATATTGATGAAGACCAGATGATCACCCAGTTTAATTAACGGCAATTCCATGAGGTTTTACAATAAAGCCCAAAAACTATGCTTAGAGAGTGGCTTCTTCCAAAACCACACTACTATATCGACGAATAACAAGCGAACCCCCATACTTGAGGCCTTACTGGGTTTCACAATAGAGTACAGCCCCTCTTTATGACAAAGAGTATCTGCGTGTTTCATATTAAATCTAATTAACTAGAATTAAGCGAGTACTCCTAGTTGATTAACTAAGGTTGCGCGTGGTTCCGTAACGTGGCTCATCCTCTCTTTATGAAGAGGGTTTTCAGCCTGTAACATATTAGCATTCCGGTGAATACAAAAAGAAATCTCCATCTAACCAACCAATGTTTCACGGGGTACGTGGTAATTGGGTCTACCCCTCATTTTGAAATCCCCTCGTGCAGCACAGCATCTGTCACCACAAGTGACATTAGGCATCGATTTTTGACACGCCGTGCACTATTCAGCTAAGCCTACCTACTTTCAAAACACAGAAGTGTAGAATTCTGTAGCCAACATTCCCAATGACTCTACGTGCAATAACAAAATCCCATCAATTTGCCGTTGATCAGGTGATTTATTGAAATAGGATATAAAAGATGGCATATTCAGCTTAAAAGTCGACAGATTCAAGACAACAACAGTCTCATCATCTCAATAACACATTTCCATTTTAAAAATCAATCAAACATCATCATGGCCTCCACAACGCTAACTTCAAAGCACCCTGTCATCCGACCTGTGCCTCCCCTCAACCTTGGAAATATGCCTTTCGCCGGAGAAGGAGACCCAGATGAGACACTGGAGAAGGCCAAAAAAGATCGAGAAGTTGGCACTGCCGCTCAATACATCAACTTTCCTAGGGACATTCCAGAAGAAGCTCGTGAGCTTTTGATCAAGTATGAGAAAGCCATTTTGAGCTACCGCAGCTGGGCCAGTCTCAGATGGTGGAACACTACCTACGCCAGTGGAACAGTGCCTCAAGACGGGTCTGTAGAAGCGACCGCGAAACGGGTTGGCTACTGCGCCCGAGTAGCTGAATATGATATGAAAAATACTCCCTGGTGAGCATAATCCTTTCCTTGACCATTGCAATGGCGTAAGTCCAGCTTTAATTGAACCAACTAGGCTTGCAATGACCAAAAGCGAGATCAAGAACAAGACGATCAGCACTTCAACTCGTACGTTTCATGCTGTCCTCGTGGACGCCATTTTGGAAGGATTCGTTGCTTTGCCCTCCAGTGCATACGACGTTTTGGAGAATGTCTTCAAAGTCCTAACTACTGCCGTTAATACCCGATCCAAGATCAACGACAATATCCAACAATATATAATTTCGGAGCGTTATGAATACTCAGTAGTCACAAGAACCATTCGGTCATGTAAGTTGCAGAGTGCCTTAGTGGTCCATGTTAGATATGATACTAACCCTATATAAATAGTTATTCGAACCTCCATGTTCGAAATCACTCAAGAAATGGTCGAAATTAACAGAAAAAAGAGCTCCTCGACCAATATAAATGTGGCCATCTCGTACAACGAGTACGAAGCCCAATTCAACATGGATGACTGGGAATACGCTTCTGATAAAATCGAAGAGTGGAAGAAAAAGAAGATGGAGGAATATGTTGAGGATGACACTATTGAGGTTCCTTTCTGATATTATGGAAGGGTGTGAGGATGGTTCTATGCCGTCTTATGTAAGACCTAAACCTATCGTTCTTTAAGCTCTAGTTTGAATCAAGTCAATGATCAAAATTGCCTTTCTCAAAGAATTTACCATACATAAATGCTAAGCAGACGGCATTAGTGATAGTGCGTAGCTGTCAAAAACCATTTCCATTCTAAACATTTCTGATCGTGTCGTGTTTTGTAAAGGGTTAACGTTAATATGAAGTTGGGGGTGTTGTACAAGACCTTACCCCGCTTCTTGAGAGCATCAACCTTGGGCCAAGTTAGTAATATAAATCTGAGGCTCGAAAAGGAATGAGGATAGAATCCCATGAAAGGTAAACAGAATAAAGCACTCAGGCTTTTCACTTGAATGGTCTAGCTAGGTAGCATCGATGTTTTGATACCACGTAATCCAAGCCCTTGTCATTCTGATATTCGCGATCAAAAGTTCTTATTGAGTTCAACTAAACGTTGTAAGGTACTGATCAACCTCGAACGAGACGAAGCAACAGATTGGGAGATTCCTGTTAAATCGTTGGGTCTGTTGAGGAATATAGGAAATCTTGACTATTGCAAACCTCGCACATCCTATCCAGGATTATATATTTAACCTGTGCATCACGAAATGAGGTAGTTAATACCATCATTTCATCGGTACAAACTGAATCGAAAACTGAAAATACTTATTGCACTCAATACAAATCGGATTTAAACAGTCACTCTCTCCATAAAAAAAGCTCAATATTACTCCATTGTTCTGAATGTAGTTCAACGCTCAAACTACAGTACAGTCTCTTTGCCAGAGAAAAGGTGGTTCAGACAGAATAGAGATATTGTGGCCTGTGTTCTCAGAGTTTTCTTGATAGCTTGCAATCTCTATGATCCCAGGGATCTGGTACATCGTACCAAGAAATCAATTCTTCTTTTTCTTTCGTGGGATCGGAAGCTTCATGTGCAAGCTTCAGAACCTCAGAAAGTCGACATCCTTCTACTGCCAGTGTACATCGAGACGCAATTTTACAAAAAGCCAAAAATCGGGGAGTCGCGGCGTCCCTTTCCAACAACAAGATTACCCTTATCAAGTGGTCTCTGTTGTTTGTATAGATGATGAACTTTTTGCTTAGAAAGTTGTAAGAAACTGTAAAAAGCTTTGTCTGTAACCTTTCTTTGACGACAAAATCAGAGCTAGAGAAAGAATAGCATGCGTGAAATTCATAGTTGTATTATAAGGCAACATATTAGATCCAGGCGTATAATGCGCTAGTCCCCAGTCGTAATTCTCGAAGATATGTTCAGGACTAGTGGTCAAAGACCAGGCGGTATCGAATGCGACATGAAAGTCATTAAATGTTGCTATCGCGGGACAGGAAATAATATGACAAGGCCGAACCCCCCTATTTCTAGAGGTTGGACCCAATTCTCAGAACATAATCAAGACGGTTGCATGTCAGTTTGTGCTCCGGCAAATATTTTTCTACGCATATTGCATCTGGATATATTCAGCAGTAGTGATTGACTAGCCAAGTAAGGAAATATAACGCAATAAATCCGAATCTTGCATTCCTTAAAATAAAGCCGCATTCTTCAAATTGATTGGGGCATTCTAAGAGGCCACACTGTTCTTCGACAATATTCCGGTACCTGGATTTGAATTCTCCACGGCAACGTAACCGAACGATGATTCGAGGATGGGGCTCCCGGGAAGAGTTCCCTTTTCTTCTTAATTACTTATCACCCTGAAATCGGTTTGTGTGGAGCTAGGGTTTAATGGTTGGTAAAGCTCGACACCTCTGTCGAGTCCGGTGCGCTTTCGACGTCCCTTGAAAATTCACAGGAAGGAATAGCTTTCAAGCCAGGCCGTACTCCAAACCCACTCTGTATTACCCTTCTCTTCTACATGAGTTTGAAATCGAGTTGGAAATTCCAGTGCAGCATCAACAAAAATGGGATTTCATACCAATAGGTCTAGGCAGTCGTCTAGGTCACCATTCTCTTGATGGTTTGCAAAGTTTGTTGGATCGATGGCTTCGTTATGACTTATTCTAGTGGTAATTTGTTTAAAGGAGGCAAGCGCTTCTATTCAAGATTCGATGATTAAAACCGATCCAGCCGAGTCCTAAACTTTGATGAAACAAAAATTGAAGCAATTTGCGTGTGTATGAGTTGGCGTACGGAGTGAAGAAACTTGGAGCGGGGAGCCGAATTCAGTGAAGGAATTCCAGCTTTGTAAGGAAAGAACTAATCGTCATGGATGTCTTTTCCGTTCTGTGATACCAAGAATAATGCCCCTTCTCGAATGACAGCACAGCTGGTCACAATTTACCTATTCCGAGAATTGCTCGTGATATTTCACGCAGCAAATTCACGTGGAATAAAGACTTTTGTCTTCTATTTCAAAGACGAGAGATAAATTGTACGAGCCAGGCCTTGGAGGAGTGGGCAAATTGATGAACCACATAAAATTCGAACTAATATCCCTTCCCGCATGAGTTGAGGTCCAGAATTCCACAGTTCTTCGATCGAGCTAATTTCCTCGTTCCCCTTCCCCTATCCCAGACTCAAGCACTTCTTTCTTTCAATCCTACGCTTCCAATGTGCATGGTTGAAATGCAAAGCCAAGTCCTCCACAGCATGTTTCCCTACAAATTCCATCTCACATTCTGGACACTCTAGTTCCTCCATTTCTAAAGCTTTTCCCATCTGCACTGACGTGGAAGGAGTATGCATTCGCAACGGTATTTCAACTGTGATCACGAGATTTGACGTATTAATTTCCACTTCAACCACCGACTCATCACAGCTCGAAACTGACATTGCGAAAATGAGCGCAAAATCTTTCGGGGGATGATAGAAACTCTTGACACGGCGCAAAGTTGGTGTATACCGATCTCCGCAATTGCCGCGCTGAGATTTGATATACAGTTGGTGTAATGAAGAACATGGGGATGCTCTCCGGAGCTCCTTGAAACCCATATCGATGTCATGACTTTGATATATCGTTGTTGTTGTCGCAAAATTGTTGACTCTCGAAATCATACCCGTGGGATAAGTGGATTGTCAAGATGGTGAATCATGTGCGGGGAAAATATGCGAATTAAATCCGTGCATCCCTTGTTGCTCAGACGTTCTTTCCCCGCAGTTCTGACTCTGATCATGAGCGCGAACATTGTGGAATATAAAGGTCGTATTTGTCATGATTTTATACAAGAGTGATGAGTTTTTGTAAGCTGGAAAAAGATCATTGTATCAGGAAAAGTCGTTGCACAGTTTCACTTTTCAAGACGTTTTTTTTTGCAAGGAATTCGAATGCTGTTTATATACGTGGTCCACTCGCTAATAAGCAAGGGGTCCCATGAATGAACTGTTATTGGATCCAAGCTGTTAATGGACTCAGATCCGAGTCATTGATTGGCTCGCATTGAAAGTTGCATTGTTTGATGTGATGTACAAACAACACACGGGTCCAGGTTTCAGCATGTCAACATTAACTTTGTTCGGCTCACAAATGATCTCTGGTTCTATCTTATGCATAGTTGATGCTTGTCAATGGCCGATCATCAGTTGATCACGTGTGAAAGCTTTGAATCGACCTAGGAGTAAATCATATTCATATTGTGCATGAAGCTGAAATTATATGTATACTTGATCTTCTGCGTATTGTTTAGGTTGATTGTTAAATCCTCATGGGCTCCGTGTAATGTCCGCCTCTCCTAATCAGGCATGGCTACCTAGGTAGATGTTCGACAATTACTGTAATTTTGATGACAGTATAGAACATATTTTCAGGAGATATTTTCAGTTACCTCCCCATCCGGGCCACCATCTCCAAACTCCTGGGCAATTGCAAAGACTTTTACAATCAAGGCATCCTCTTCTTCTGGGCGATTCATCAAGTTCCTCACGTGGATTATGCCAAATGTCGTATGCAAACTGATCACCGGCTAGTAAGCGCTCCTTCTTTCTGATGATGTTTAGCAAATATATGATATGTAGAGTTAAAAACAAATACTTAGACCAGTGAAAATGGGGAACATGTGCGAGAATAGGACACAAGCACCCAGCCATATCTTCCTCATGGGCTTGATCAGCTTCTCGCTCTCTCAAGAGAGGTTGTCTACTTGATTGTGAGCTTTGGAATGATCCATGTTTACCCTCATTCTTTGTGGTTGTTTTTGAGGCTTTAGAGTTTGCATCTTTTGTAGCATGCTCGGCATTTTCTGGTTCCTTGCGCATTTGGGCTTCGGTATCAGACATCGCGGGGGTAGATATGAGGATTCTTCAACTTGGCCAAACCTTGTTGATGGGTGTATGCAGAGTATCATGAAAGCCAAGAAGATATTTATGCAATTTCAGGATAGTAGTGACCGTATCATAGGCAATGATCGTACAGTAAGTAAACCGGTCAACGCCGTAGTCAATCTTGACCGGTGAATTATTCATTGTGGTTCTGTGTTCGCCTATTAATTTTATCAGACGGAATCGAGAGTATAAAGAGTGATTTATTTTCTCGAGCTCGAAGTCTCATCGAACAATATCATGGATGCATGATTTCACATTCTTTTAGACAATCGGTGACTGGAGATAGACTCTGTCTTCCATTCAATTCTGTCTCATCTCCTTGTCTTTGTCTTCCGTCGGCACATCTCGCTTCTCATTTGACTCTTGTCTCATACGTGCGACTGAGTACGGCTCATATAGGCGTTTGGAGCTTATAAGAACTTCGAAGACTCGGAGGTAGGCATACAGGAATGAGCCACAAGAACTCGTCAGGGCCAGCTGGAAGTGAATGGAGATTTTCGTTGAGTGGAGACTCTCGTTGAGTGGAGACTCCTGAGTAACGGTCCTCCTCGGTTCAAGCGTTAAAGCAATCTTTCAAACGCCGATTTCGTTCTAACTGGCCCTCTCTGGCAAAGGTGAATGAGAAGAGAGGAGGAGAACTCCATTCGTTCCCATGACATTCTACCCGGCGCATGTTTAGATGGCTGGTTGCTCTTAAGCTTGTGGTCGCAATGCGCCCATCTAGTTGGCATTGAAGCTCATAACCTTACTTCCATTATCAAAAAACCAATGTTGTGCAAATGAACCAAAAGGCTGTAGCGATATGATTCAACTTATGAGAGAATTATAGAGCACCTTTGGCTATGATCATTGGGAAGAGGTCATTGAGCGAAACTTCCGCAACCTTACCGCGCACAGACCAACAACCTAACCACCAATGACGTAACTAAGATAATTTGTTTGTACGATATACGCTCCATTTCTTCTGCATAACCGCACAAAACCTCCTTATAACAGCAAAATGTCACCCTCGAGAGGTACAACAACTGAAGAATCTACATCTTCGCCGCCTTCTTTCTCTCCTTCTAAAGCACAATCTTTGACCCCGACAGAAAGAACTGCCCAGCTTCGCAGTTCCAATGCTCTGGCCTCTATCACCCAAAACATCCACTATCTCCTCTCCCCAAGTTCTCCCAATTCCCCTAAGCCCGTTCGATTCCGCACTCGCGCCTTCCTTCGTGCCCTTCATTCTATAGGTGCCTTTATATTCTGGCGGCTAGTCCGGTACGCGAAATACGCTGCCGTGGGTTCTATAGTTGCAGCGTTGTCTGCAACCACAATTGGAACTTTTGTGACAGGAATAGGATGGGTTGTTGCGCCTACGGGTGTAGTGGGCGTTTTGGGAATGAGTACGCTGTGGTGGGTAGGGAAGTGGGGGTTTAGTAAAACGAATATAGGGAAGAGGTGGGAGAATAAGGCAGTGGAGGAGGCAGATAGGCTTGAGAGAAAAGATGAGGAGGCGAGGAAGGAGCAGGTGAGAATAGATGGACAGTGGAGGGATGTCACAGGGCCTAAAGCTGTACCATGGTAGGAAAACTTAATACGGAGAGCGCTGTCCCATACATTCAGAGGCTGAAAAGACAACAAGAATAAGGCCAGACCCAAAAACGAAAAAAGAAAAAAAACCAGCGGCAATTGCATGAACCACACAGATACATACATCGTGATATATACTCTCTTGTATATTTATTGTGCCTTTTTACCTATATTGTTCTAAAATCTGAATATTATATATGTTTGGAACCCGAGACCCAAACACCAAAAAAATGTACTATAACAAGTGGTATGGCTCATGCACAAATCACCACAATTACAATTTGATATTCTTATGCATCAATCTCGGATGACTCCCATGGCAGGCATTTCACCCTAACACCCAAACTCCTTCCAAGGTATCACGCCCATGGGGTATGGCTTACTGATGCCTGGCCTGTTCCTATACATCACGTCTCGGAATATTGCAGGCACTGCTCAGTTCCACTCTCTAGGCTTCCACTCATCATCCATCGTCACCCCGCTCTTTATCAATTGACATTCGAAAGTTCCCCATTTCTCAAGGTAAACCGCTCTTCCTAGAGTAATAGTCATCTGGATAGCCTTCTCGAAGCCATCCGCACTACGGTAATAAGGTTCGCCTTGACCACCGGATTGCTGATGCTGCCATGTATTGCGACCATCACCACCTTGGGAGTACTTGGATTCTACCATACTACTGGCAACTTTAAGGAGTTGGAAGTAGGCAGAAGACCCGGGTTCATCAGTTATCCATTTTGCGTCTGAGTCTGAGTCTGTATTTGTGGACGTGGGTGAGATGGCCGACTTCTTTGGGATGGGCGTTGATTCAGCGTCATTATGGAGATCCTCCGACGATTTGGATTGGGGATTTGTTGGGGAATCCAGGTTTCTCTTCCTGTATTTTCCAGCCTCAGACGAAGTGATCGAAGAAAGCGATTGATAAGGATCTTTTGCGACCACTGGGCTCGATTCTTTTTCTTCGTTTTCTTTTGCTTGTTGCAATTCTTGTTGCTTTTCCGAAGCTTTATACATCTCTGGATTGTTACCCGCATATCTCTCGCTAGAACCGCTATCAGCCTTTGAATAATCCATGATATGTCCCTCATTCGTCGCCTTTTCCCCTTCCTGCTTCCCAATCTCTTCAGACTTCTTGTCAAGTGTGGCTTGCTCCATCTCCTTCGCATGAGCTTCTGGGTTCTTATCATCAACTACAGCCTCATCCTGAGTCTCCACGGCCGTTTTCTGAGTTTCATCTTCATTCTTGGCCTGCTGTTCCATTTCCAGCTGTTCTTCATTATGCTTACGCGCTGCTTCAAGGTCCTCAGGTCGATTTTGATCTGTAAAACTGGCTTCTACGGTGTTCTTTTTTCGGTACAGGACAATTAGATCATCAATGCTATTTGCCACATCATAGATGAACCCATTTCCTGCTCTATCTAACCCATCAAAATCATTACCAACTGTCGTCATCAGATGGCGAGGCTCATTCATCTCATACCCAGCCATGATTAATCTATCGTACATATCACAATCCGTGTGATAGAATGGAATCGTAGTATCAAACCCACCAATCGATTCAAAAGCGGCTCGGTTGACCAAAGTCAAGTAATCGAAAGCAAAAAAACGCATCGCCCATGGTCTGCTGTCATCCGAAGCATTTGGATCCGGACCAGGTGACTGTGCTGATCTAAGAACCTCTACAGCATGTTGATAGATGGTTTTATGCCCTGCGTATTGATTAGATGCAGAGGTTTTGTCCTCGAATGTAATAGGGATAATGTCCATATGACTCCAGAAATAAGTCTTGAGATCCTTTTCAATTGCAGTCCAGAGGAAGAAATTCTGTAACTGGGCAAATGTATAGAGAGTAGGTGTAACGATGACATTTACACCTAGCATATGCAGTCGCGTATGGTTCAGAAAAAATGGATTCTGTAGAGAGAGACGACCAAATTCATTAGATTTCATTGTGCCGGTGTTTTCGATAACATAGATATCCTCTGCTGGCCAGCCAGAAGTTATCCACGAGACCACAGTTTGTTGGAGTAATGGCCAGTTCCTGGTGAAGGCGATGAATAGTGGCGTCTTCTCTTTCACGTGAGGGGTTGGAGGTCTATTCCATGGGGGTATTGGAGGCAAATCGGCGGCCGAACGAGCTTTCATTGCTAAGGGGAAGTTGTCTTTGATCATCGGATTAAACACCTGTTGTTTCTGAACTTCTTGTGTTGGGATATCTTGCTGTTTGCCGATCTTTGGTGGTGGAATTTGCGTCTGTTTGGAAAGGTATTGTGGTCTTGATTTAGAGACCTCATCTGGAGTCGTGTGAGATTTGAATGGATCAATGACTATATCCGGTGTTGTTGAAGGTGCCAGCTCCTCGATTGAACTCGTAGCCATCAAATCTACACTTGCTATCGATGTCTTCGCTTCCTCCACTGTGTTCATTGTCCAACTAGTCGTTGCCACAAGTTTCTCCACCTTAACATCATGCAAGATCTCATTATTTTTCTCAACCTGGTCCCAAATATCCTGTGATATCACCATGCCATCGCCATAAACCACATTGTTATCATTCCTCGGTAGAAAAAAGTTCCAATCATAACAAAGGACCAAGATAATCCCGAACAAGACTAACATCCGAAGCCTCAAAACCATTTTCTAAATTATTCTTTTCTCAAGACCCTTATTCATGGATATCCTAAGCAAACAAGAATATGGTGGAAGTGTCACGCGAGGTAAGATAGTAAAGAAGACATTGACGCCGACACCGGAAAATCATCTTCTATATCTCTAGAGGTTGCTTAATTTTCCAATATACACCATAAAGCTATGAAAGCTGCCCCTGATTGTTTTGCTTGGAATAACGCGACGGGTCCACAACACCAACTGATTAGTGGAGAATATACTGTTATGCTGGGAGCCCTTTTACACACGTACGATACGCACTGTACGTAGTAGATCACTCACAACGAGTGACAAGCGCTCTGAATTCGACCGAATTTTCGATCTAGCCTAATCTACTCAAGCACCCAAAAGCAGTAAAAATATTTAGATATTGCAGTCAT
This sequence comes from Monilinia laxa, assembly GCA_009299455.1. Taxonomy (NCBI): domain Eukaryota; kingdom Fungi; phylum Ascomycota; class Leotiomycetes; order Helotiales; family Sclerotiniaceae; genus Monilinia; species Monilinia laxa. The sequence goes on from VIGI01000009.1 coordinate 1,899,112, forward strand.
ATAAAACCTTGAATGTGTAAAGATGGATTCGAAGGAAGCAGTGGCCTTCAAAAGTCAGATCACCAACAATTATCAAATTACAAACAAAACCAACCAATCAAGCATGCTATTACCTCCATCTCCAAATTAAAAGTCCTACTATAACAAGACCAACGGATCAGGCCTTCCCAGGCTAGAACCTCCCGAAATTCATAAGACCAGGTGCTAAGCGAGTATTGCGCGTCCCATACCCCTCAAATTTTCAGGGACACGAAACTGCCGCGAATATGTGGGTCTGGCATACCAGCAAAGCTCCTGACAGGCATAAAACTGGCTTGGTACACTATAGGTGAGAAATAGTTCGCACGGGTTCGTGCCGGTGCGACAGATGATATTGGGAATATTTCCACTGGCAGGATTGTTTGAAACTGAATTGGAATTTCTTGATGTGCGAGGGGTAGGTATTGGGTGGGGAAAGATTAGCTAATTACGACTTCCAAGGTTAGGGTTGTTCTGCCACTTGCGAAATCTTGGTTGATCTAGAATTTCTGTTTTCTCTGGAAAATTGATATCTTCGAATATATACTATAGTGTTCGGTTTACATGTCAGGTCGCGACTATCTTCCAGGTCCATACAGGTCATATCTCAAATAACAATATACAGCCCGAAAAGCCCCCAGACTCCACTGAAATCATCATTCACTTTCATATAATTACAACGCCAGTCCCATTACCATCTAAAAATTATTGGCTATCCTTCCACCTTCGATAAGCCTCATCCTCACCCGCCTTCTTAGGCTTCAGCTTCCTCAATCTAACACCCCACCTCTTCTTCCACTTGTGGCCCGCCCTCTTTATCCTCTTCCTCGGATAATTGACTGGACTCTCACCACCGGCAAAGATCGCCGCATCATACAAGAAAGCCCCGAAAATAGCCCCCAGAATCGGCGCGCACCAATTTCCCCATATCCAATATACATCTGTGAAGAGTCCCTTTCCATAACCCAATGCTAGCAGCGCAAGACGAGGACCAAAATCTCTTGAGGGATTGAGAGCTGCGCCAGTATTGTAGCCGAATGCCATGCTGAGAACCGTGATTACGAGTCCCATTACGAAGGCTGACATACCGGCTCCAGGGGGTGCATTCATGTCGTCTCCTAGTGCCAGGACTGCGACTGCCAAGATTGCTGTTCCGACGAATTCGGTAAAAAATGACGTGCTGGGGTTGATCCAGGCATACCTGGGGTAGGTTATGAAGGCTCCCATTGTCTTTCCGGTTGCCAAGTCGGCGCCGCCATACTCAACTATGTTGGTTTGATAGACACCGAATGAAATCAGAGCTGCTATAAAGGCCCCGAGGATCTGCGCAAAGACGTACCCTGGCACTTTTCGGATGGGAAATCCTCGGAATATCCAGAGCATTATGGAGATGGCTGGGTTGAGATGTGCACCAGAAATGCCACCTGCAATGTAAATACCAATCATTGATGCTAAACCCCATGCCCAATCGGTAGTTACTTCATTTCCTGCAGGCGATGCATTGGCAGCTGATGTGACCACAACCAAATCTGAACAGAACCCAAGTGTGAGTTGGCAAGTGACCTATCAGATTTGTTAGTAAGAGGTTTGAGTTTTTTTTTCATAAAATGAGGACTTACAGCTAATAATTCTGCGAGTGGTTCGCGGAATCGTAGTCGGATGACCGACCAATGTGTATGAAGATTGTGGATTTCATCATCATAATTAGGATCGTACGCCATCAGAGGTATTTCTTGTTTAATCCACTCCCCGTCTAGATCGTCCTCACCTGCAACTTCCGTCGCTACAGAAGCTTGATCATCATTATCTGATAGACTGGGGAAAGGATCAATTTGTGAACGTTGTGAGGTTTGTGAAGGTCGACCATCAAATGACAAAGGTGGGCGTGTTTGAGAACGTTCGGGGGATGTAGTGTCTGTATTCTTCATGGTAGTTTCGCTAGGCTCCTCTTCAATGACCTGCGATGGAGCAGTCAATGGTTCTTGCCTCGATGCCGAACTTTGCAAATTTGTCGGCGAAACCAACCCATGTACTTCCATGAGGTTGTTCTCTCGTTGTTGTCTAGCATTTTGAAGGGCGGTTGAGATTCTGGACAATTTTAGGGTTGGTTCAATCCTACCTTGTTCCAAATCTATGCCCGCCTGATTCTGTGGCTGTTGCTGCTGTTGCTGCTGAGCCATATCAATCTCTGTTCGTGTTGGTATCATTCCCGGACGAACAACACGTGGTAAAGGCTTGGCTAAACCCCATACTGGCCTCACGTTATCGGGTTGAACATAAGCAGGATTTAGATGGGCGTAACCTGGATCAACGTAAGGTTGGTTCTGCACCAAAGTCTCAATTGGCGCAGGTCCAGCTAATGTAAAGTTGTCACCACCAAGATCGGCTCCAGATGTTACTGCTTCTAGAGCAACAGTTGGTCTCCTTCGGATTGAGGCTCCTCGTTGACGATTCGTGCTCAGGCGTGGGCGAAGACCAGAACCTTGAGTACGATCAGAAACTCCACTAGGACGAGGCTCCCTCTCTGTACTAGGAACAGCTCCTCGCTCAGGAATAGGCCGCATCCTTTGTCCACTTTCTCCTGACAAAATTGATGTCCCTCTCCTCAAAATTTGTCTTGCTCGAGATAGATCATTATTTTGAGGAACCTGGCCAGTTAAAGTCCGCCCTCGCCTTCGTGTATCTGGCGAAAGTTGATTCCGCTGTGTAGGTAGTGTATCAAATCTTTTCAAGGGTTTTGCACCCGGGTCTTCTATTGATTGTGCTCGGCTTCTCCGGGTAGTGCCAGCTGCCGGGCTCAGCTCGCGCGCAGTTTCTTCAGTAGTACTAGGCAAATTCGGCAAACTCGACATTCCGTTCTCATGTTCATTATCCCTTCCTCCACCAGCTTCTATACTGCTCGTAGGCTTTATTTCTTCGCTCGCCATGGCTTATGATCAATTAAGCCCACTGCCAATGAATCTCGACGTGGCGAGTGTTTGTACTATATAGCACAAGAAATAATGCTATCAATCGCAATCAAGATTGAATTTCACAACAACATGACTAATAAGGCAAAAAGCAAAGAAAAAAGGAGGAAGATCAGGAGGACCGAAGATGTGGAAACGATACGAACCATATATCCCCTTACCATATGCATATGATAGCAGATCCTTGGATCGCCATTTAACCTTTTCAACAAGCTTTTCTGACGCCTAAGCAAAGATACGTAGTGAACCCACCACTTTGTAGGATGAAAGGACCTTGATGATGTTCGACCCCCTTTTTCCTTTTTTTTCCAAAGAATTTCAGGAGCAATGTTCCTTGAGAATGCCCACTTTTATGAATATTTCTGGAACGCTCATAAGCGAAATTTGGCAGATTCAAGGAAGGGTGATGGATGGGTGGAGCTCTTATTTCATCGGTCCATTTAAACCGTAATACTCATGTCCAATTGTTGGTCGTATCGTGCCAGGGAAAGGATTCAGAGAAGATTCTTATCAAATCACGTGTTACAATGTATATTAATACTCGTGTTGCCAGAAAGCATTCAAAACAGTACGCCAAGATAAAGGGGTAAAAGCCAATTATATTGCTTCTTTTCAGAGGTTTCATTATTGGAAAATAGATATTCCAATAGAAATCTCTGCAAAATCTATTATATACTGGGTCTTATGGTACGTACCAACGTACTGATTTGGATTCTCTCGGCCAGCACGGGAAACTAATCATGAGCTGGAACCTTTGGAAAAGGCTAGAGTCAACGTCATATATATTTAGTGCCCGACGTTTTCGCCGAAACGGGAGAAATCAGAACATGGATTCTTCGACTATATCGTACTCGAGAATCGGTAACTGGCCATGCAGTAGTGCTCGTAGCTCTTGTTATTTTGGGAACAAACCTTACAGTTTTCAGGAATCCCAGACAAAGTATTGTAGGATCCTTCAAATCCAATCACTTTGGAGTTTCCATTCATAAAACCTGGCAAATAACCGCTACTGGCTAACAGAGAAAGATAGGATCGGCATATTGTGAAACGTTAAATAAGCCAGGGTTAACGAATCTCGATCTAGTTCCCTCCCGGAAGCATTACTACATACTGTATTTGTTCCGTGCATTCCCGTGCCGGATACAATATTGATGATAACAATGTACTGTATTGTTACAGTAGTAGTGGCTCCTCAAAGCAACCAAATCTCCGAAACCCGTCCCATAGTTCCATAGTTCCATAATCACAACTCCATAGCTAGCTAGCCTTACAGACTGTACATCATAAACATGCTTCATCTCACGCAACAGTGGCAACACCCACACTCTTACAAGCCTCTACCAAATCAGGTATCTCATCTGCACTTTTACTCGCAGCGCCCCATTTAATAGTACCCATCTCATCCGCTGCCCAGCTTCCACCCACCACCCATCGATTCCCACTAGGATCAACTTCTCTCCCCCAAATCCCTTCTTGCTTCCCAAGTTTCTGTCGTGCGACTTCTGTCCATGGATTTAGCAAGTGCCACGTCGTGCTTACTCCCAATCCCCAATTGGCATAGATTTCCCGATCTTCATCAACGACTACTTGAACTGACCATGCCCCTCCAACATGCTGCACCCATCTATCGGTTGCTTCTTTGGAGTTATGGGATATGGCGATAAAATGTAAGTTTTGATGTTTATTAGCCAGGCGCCGGAGTTCGACGAAGGTTTTTTCAGCAACTGGTATGAAGTTGGCAGTTAGCCTGACTTAATCATCTAGATTATGATCGACATAGAGCACGGGAAACTCGGCTCGATGAAAAAATCCCAATACAAGTAAACACAACTTACAAGCACACCCACAACACCTCAAAAAAACCAATACACAGGCCTTCCCATCCCCCATTGGCAACATCAACCTCATGGTACTCGGCGCCTTCGTCCCAACCACTGGCGCGGGCGCAACTTCCACGATCGCCGGCGGCGGATTTCTCCACGATTTCCAGCTTTTGGGAACATTAACTTCCGAGGTCATATTAGAAAATGTATCTGCCCATGTAGCTGGCGGCTCATTCAATTTACTCGAATTTGGGTTTATGGACTTTTGGTCGCCATTGTCAAGGTTTGTGATTGAGAAGGTAGAGAGGGCATTCGATGGGAGACCTGCTTTTCGGAGGGCGAGCTTGGTGGTGAATTTACTAAACATAATTAAGGTTCGTGATAATGATGATGTTGCCGCGGTTCGTATTGTGACGTGACGGGCAGCTCTGCTGCGATGGTATTGAATTAGTAGAAACTGCGATATGAAAAGAAAAATTTAGAGAGCGTAAATGTGGGATAGATCACCTATACATACGTATGTACATGCAACGCAACTAACTACAAATGAATCCAAACATCTCTCTCCTCTCCTACTCTCAAGCCTGCATGAAACTTCAAGCTGTCGCATGTTCGCTCAGACGTTGGTCCATTTGCCATCAAGATCACGTGAGTATATAAAGTTCTCATCTGTCTCTGCTTACTTGTGGTTCATCCTGATGTGAAACACAGGGTAATTGTGTTTTTCGAGTCTAGGATCTATGTTTGATGTTTACAGATGTGCTTGTGCCTGGCATATCATGAGCCAAGCACTATCATCTCATATCTACGATTGCCGAACGGCTGAGTCTCATCTAGTTTCCTAGGGTACTTCGGATAGAAATGACTTTAAATTGTCTAGAGAAAATAGAATATGTACAGTTTCTCCACATCTACACATGGACCCCCAGAATTCCTAAGATCATTCAATAAATATTCAATGCTTCCCTCAAATCCGCCATCCACATGTATGGCTGAAACAATCCATCACTACTCCCCGCATCGAAATACTCCCACCCATTTACACCTCCAAAATTTGGATACTTGTTTCTTAAACTGCTGATCGTATTCTTTAGCGTGCCAACTGGAACCCATCCACCAGCATCATTTGTCGCAGCCGAAACCAACATGACCACTCTTGAGGGATCCCATCCTGCATTGATAATAGCATCATAATCATTGGTGTTCCCTGCAAATCCCCATCCGTTTGTGAATTGAGCATTATAGAATGATATCATTGGTGCACCGGTATTTGGGTCTCGTGCTTGAGCATCAAGAGTTGAATAGGAGAAGCCAGAAAGACTGCCGCCGTTTGATAGAGCTGAGGCTACTGGGGCCATTGTAATCACAAAATTGGGACCCATGTCATAGTAGAGCTGTTTGACAAAACGGAGAACAACAATGATGTCTACAAATTGCTCTATGTCGATATCTATACCATCAAGATTGTATTTCTTGATAAAATTATTGAGGAGTGGGTCGTAGTACTGATGAAACTTATGATAGGTTAGCGCTGGATTTAGAACAATGATCAAATGAATTACCTCATTGTCATCACCACTTAAGTAGTTCCAGGTACCCAAAGCAGCACCGCCCATCATGCACGATACTTTTATACCTGCTTCCTGGAGGGACTCTACCTGAGTCCATAACTCATCATACATTGGAGCATCAGGAGGGTCATCATTTAAGTGGATTAACCCTGGTGTGCCCATGACATGTAAGGCGGCAAGAATGACATGAGTTGCTTGAATGTCTGTACCAGATAGAGGTAGGATAGATAGGTTCGTATCTTTATTGTATTCATCATGGTAAGTTTGTACGTAAACGGCCAAGCGCGGAGTTGCGGCTACATCACGGGTAGAACTTTGAACTGCAAGTGGTTCGATTGGAATCGCTTGAGTTAGGGGTAAAAGTGAAAGAATATTGAGCAACTTCATCTTGAATGCCGAGCAATGTCGCATCAAATCATACAATCGATGGGGGAAAACTTCAACCTTTAAGAATAACTTCATATTTGCCAAGTGAGGCTTCATACAAACATGTTGGTATACCCACAGTAGTAATGGGTAAGGCTCGTGAGTGATCCCTGTGATGAACAAGATCCATTGGCATATGTACTTCGCCGGCTCTATTATTTAGTAAGCGCGTAGAAATTACACAGAAAACCACCTTCATCAGAAATATGAAAGGCTAAATACAATAACCATCAACTGACTCCTAGAAGATAGTTCCTGTCGTCCAAATCGCACAAATGGAAGTTTCGATTGGGCCATGAGGATGATATCAGGTGCCATTGACTCTGCTCTTGGCCATCAAAAGTTGCACCAATATCTGGATAGCAAATTATAGATGGTGATCAAAGCAAACAAATTGAACGGCATAATTGAAGAAGCCGAGTGGATACAATAAGATACGCCGAAACTAATGGGCATATGCAAGGTTGTTTTTCGGGATCTGGGACTCTATCATGGCCAGCGCTTGCTGGATACCCCATTGCCCCTCATTAATCTCTTGGGAAAGACTTCGCGCTTGAGAGAAGGGCAGGAGAGCGCACAAACTAATCCCATGCTTCTGTCGCATGTCGGAAAATTACTCCATGGGAAAGATGATTTTGATAAGGCTCTCCAGTTTTGTACCGCCTGATATACACTTTGAGAGGAATGATCGCTTTTTCAGGATGTACTGGCATGGGAAACGCTTGGCACCGAAATTTATGTGTGCATGTCTCTCCTGTTACACAGCATTAAGGTATAGATCAAGTCCAGTAACACAGAAACGAGACGGTAGATACTGGTAAGGTTGATGAAGCTGCCTGAATGACAATTGCCCAAATAGTGCGTGCACCTTGAACTTGTTAGACACCAGACTATAGCCTCCAGGTCTTCTTTTCATTCTCCCAAGTTGCTCAGATATTATGACCACTTATGATTGCAATCGATGAGAGAAGAGTATCTGATTACCCAGCAGGCAGTGTAATAGCAGTGGAAGGTGCCAGCGCACTTCGTTTTGTCGCGCATGTAATTGCTACAGCGATCGCGATTGATGACAACACAACAGAAGAACTCCTCTCATTGTACAACTCTGTTGAAAACAAGTCAATTAACTTCAGTTTAGCAATAATTTGTTTGAACATGAGTCATTGTTCAAACAATTTGAAGCTATATTGATGATGTGGTGATGGTTCAAAATGGTGAAGAGAAAGAAGGATAAGAAGAATGATGCCTCCAATAAGTCACCAAGCTTTCCCCACCATCAAGTACCAGTGGCATCACAGCAATCAACATCCACATTAGGACTTTTCCATGGAAAAGTGTTTGACCCAACACAACCTCCCGTTCTTCCTCTTGGATTCTTTCCCTTTGAATATCTACCTACAATCCTTCCAAAATTCCTCGTCAAAATGTCAATTGACAGTGCAAAAGTTTTGAAAACAGAGCCTTTGGTGCAGTAACCATATTGCCTTGATATATTTGGGATCCCTAGAAACGTTTGATATACTGACTTCATAGCAGGACCCTTCGAAGGCAAAATGGACAAAACTCATCCTGTATGTTTTAAGTATCTGTTCATCCAACAAGCAGTCAGAACGATTGCAGCTGATGCCCTTGCGAATTCCTTAGATCGACCTATCGCGATCCTCAAGGAAAAATCCGTGATTGGGAACATGCGGAAAGGGCAACTCGACCAAAGTCTTCTGATGTGGACGGTGTAGGCATCGTTGCCATTATTAAGAAAGAGACCGGTATGCAAAAGTCATAGAGGAAGCTTAAGAATGCGCTGGCTAGGGAATCAATGTTAATGTAGTTGAAACTCAGGCCCGGAAGTAGTATTGCAGAAACAATACAGACCCCCGCTGGATAAAGTAGTGATTGAGGTACCTGCTGGACTTGTCGACGAAGGGGAAAATGCAGAGGAAGCGGCTATCAGAGAATTAAAAGAAGAGACTGGTTATATCGGGGTTTTGAGCGAAAGTACACCAATCATGTTCAATGGTACCTTCCCCTTTTCTACTTATATAGAACTTTATGCTGATATCATCCCCTCCAGATCCGGGATTCTGCAATACTAATCTAAAAATGATTCACGTTGAAATCGATATGTCTAATCCCGTGAACCAAAAACCAGTACCTCAACTCGAAGAAAACGAATTCATAGAGGTATTTACATTACCACTGAAAGAGCTTTGGGAGGCATGTAAAAAGTGGGAGAAGGAGGGATATGCAGTAGATGCTAGAGTAGGAACGTTAGCAGAGGGCATTGAACTTGCCAGGACATGGAACTTATTCTGAAAATAAGTTGAGAGTATGATGTTACGATAGACGGATGAACATAATGATAATAAAATATACGATGTATGTTAGAGTAGATAACTACATAGAAACGTGAACGCAATAGATTTTTGTATCATGATTTCATGTTCACGAAACTCGAGATTCACAGTTTTCCCGTCCTCTTCAAACCATCATAGAGAGCCCAAGCTGTCAGAGCCTTACTGTCCCTCGCACCCTCCTTCCACAAATCCTCCAACTTGACTAACTTTAGCGTAATCTTCTCGCCGTCATCCCTCAAACCGGTAAGCTTGCCCGTAGTTTTTTTCAACTCCTCTCGCGAAATCTTCTTCTCGTGCAAGAAAATTTGAACAAACTCGTCACAGCCACCCGCACTAGGAAACATTGCTCTTGGTAATACTTCTCCCTCTTTATTTGCCTCATCACCAATAGCTAACTCACTCAAATTCGTCAGTTCATCTGCTGGAATCGTCCATCCTAGTTCTTCTTCTATTTCTTTTGCAGCTGCACCTTTAAATGTTCCATCGTCGACCATACCGGCAGGTAACTCGACAAATGCCAAACTCCCCGAGGCAGCTCGAGGCTGAACGGTCATTACTACCCATCTTTCCTCATCGGGTTTCATCACATCTTCAGGTTGAACAATAACCATCATTCCCACACTCGGCCCTCTGAGAAATATATCCCCAGGTAGAGATTCGCCTGCTTCGTTTGTGATTTTGCTGCTAATTTTAATAAAACCGATACGTTTGCCCCAGCGGTCGACTGCTTGAATTTTGATAGAGCGGAGATGGTAGGGATCGGAGTGAAAAGGGTGTTCTGAACTTGCTTGGAGAGCAAGAGAATTAGAAAGACGTTCATGCCATGACTATGAAGCAAGAATTTAGGTTAGTGAAGATAGCAGATTGGGGTAATGTGGTAATGTGGTGAGATTGGTACATGCCTTGAAGGCTGGAAATGTGAACAATTCATCCTGTGTGATGCCTTCACAAAGTGCAATATTTACTGGACTGGTCTCGAAAGTAGACATTTTCGCAGACTTTGTAGTATACCTTGGAAGAGGGGAGTTGTCCCGGGACCTGGGAAGTATAGGAAGCCTTGTAAGAATGAGTGATGTAATGGGAAATTTATTTTTTGTGTACGGAGTTGAACCTTTGCACTTTCCAAGAGCTGATAATTTGATTTTGAAGGCGATGAGGCCGAATCCTGCAGCCTCTACCTAACATACCTAGGTAATGATTGATATGGAAGTGAATCAAATATTCCTAACCAAGGAAGTAGAACTGCTGTAATCCTATCGTAGCCTTGCAGCCTGGCTAGCGCCACATTGGAACATTCAAGGCTGTGGCTGTGACTGATATACTGTTTTCCTTCCTCAAATCCCGTTTCAAATTAGCTATGTTTATTTCCCGCCATGAAATCTTATACCAGACCGGTTCTAAAATTCAAATCATACAATGGATATACTCAAACATGATCAAGAAGCGCTTGACGTCCAACTAGGTGCTCCTAATAGGCTAGACTTATGAAGCAGTTCCCAGATCTAGATCTAATCAACCAGATTGTTAATTATAGAAGCCTGCCCCCTTCAAACCTGTACGGCCAAGCTCAATGAAGGGTGTGGAATTCGCGTAAGTCATGTTGACTTGACGCTATAGTTGGCGACTTGTTGGCGAGGCACTGTAGGTCGCGCGGGTCAGCAACTTTCTGGCGAGTAGTTGCTTATAATTAGCATTTCAAGAGGCCCATTTGTGAACCAAAGCATTGGAACAAAATGTTGTACCATCGTTCAAGTTCTAGTTACTACTGCAGGATTCGGATAATCCTTATAATATAATACTGAAACGCCCAACACAACAGTTGCAGTTGTCTTTGCTATTGTCGTTGCTGTAGCTGTCACTGTAGCCGGGCCGCAATTCATGTGAAAGAGGCACAAGCTCTTCTGGTGCCATAAAAACACTGTCATCATTTCTTTCTTCTTCGAGATATTTTTCATCTTTAAATTCGTTTTGATCAATGCTGTACGTTTTACAATGGCAACTTCACGGTCCTCAAGGCTGCTGCCAGTGTCTTTAATAATAGCCTCTCCCTTCGTCTTTCTTGCATTAGCTAGTTCTAATGCCATATCTCTCCAGTGGTCAAACACAAGTTATGGCCCCGATGGTCCATGGCAAGCTGTTTCGATCGGTCTTGGTACCCCTACTCAAAAAATCGATCTTTTCTCAGGCGGATCTTGGACCGCCAACATTCTAAACACATCAGTCTGTCCTGATTCTGCGGAATATTCATCTTCAAATACAAGTCTTTTCAGCGGAATTGCTTCAAATTCATATATTCAAATCAATGATACTGGCACCATTGTCAATACCACATTTGCAAGTCAAGCAGGTGCATTACCTATGCTGTCTGGGAATGCCCACATAGGACTTGATACCCTAACAATATCTACTGGAACTGATAGCGTATATATCAACAACTTTAAACTTCTCGTCATTGATAATGCTGATCAAGCTCTCAATAATGGAACAAAATATACACCCTAAATTGGTACCCTTGCCTTGGGTAGTCCGGAACTAAACCAAACATTCTCTTCAAATCTTACGGGCCATTTTTTTCCCTCTGGCTTGTATTCTAAAGGCAAGATTCCATCAAATTCCTTCGGGTTACATGTTGGTTCCGCTTCAATGGATATTCCTGGAAGCTTGGTGCTCGGAGGATATGATCAATCTCGTGTTTTAACACCTATCACCATACAACAAAGCTCCAATGGTACATTCCTCATCTCACTGGTTGATATATCAATCGGCACTGCCGATGGATTTTCCCCGTTTAACATCAACGCTACGAAATCCGGACTTCTCTTCAACAGCGCAACCACCACTGCTTTTAGAGGCTCCCTAGATGTTAAGATCGATCCTTCAGTCCCATATTTATACTTGCCCTCATCCACGTGTGACATCATCGCCTCTTCTCTTCCCGTGATATACAATGAGAACATAAATCTCTACCTCTGGAACACTACCTCCCCACTCTAAAAACCTATCATCTTGTCGCCAACCTACGTCGCCTTTACTTTTTCCAATTTGGACCCAATCAGTCAGGATACCCAGATATCCATTAAAGTCCCATTCTCCCTCCTCTCGCTCTCACTAACATCTCCTCTGTCCAATACCTCCGACTCCCTTCCATATTTTCCCTGCCAACCCTCCTCTCTCCCACCTGGTTCCTGGACCCTCGGTCGCGCTTTTCTGCAAGCTGCATTTTTAGAGACCATCTGGACTAATTCGTCAAATACCACTGCTTCCTCCTCCGATCCTTCATTTTTCCTCGCCCAAGCGCCTGGTCCTGGTTTCTTCGATGAAAATATAATTAATTTATCGCCTGATTCAACCTCCCTCAATAACTCCAGTACAAAATGGAAAGATACATGGTCATCCCATTGGACACCCCTCACCGATCCTATCTCCCTACCTTTATCGTCATCCTCCCCTTGCACCACCCAAACTTTCCCGTGCCAAAATAATTGGAATATCTATCGGCAGTGCCGCCTTCCTTATCTTCCTCCTAACTGCATTCTTCTGGGTTTACAAACATAAAGCTAATGTAGCAAGGGTGAAAGAAGAAATAGAAAAAGAAGAAGCAACCGAGAAAGAGAGGCAGGAAATGGACCCGGGATGGATTAAATTGGAGAATGATCATTGACATCGGGAGTTTATAAGAGGTGATTTGTAATTAGAAAATCTAGTTTCAGCGGGTTATAGTTCAGTCATTTGTGTTGGTATTCTGGCCAGGAGTGTTTTATTATGATGTACGAATGAAGGGATAATATTCCATCAATTGAAATTTCATATGAGCAAAAGCCTTTCATTTTTACCTAACCACCAATAACTCGAATCAATCAATCACACCCGAAAGCCTTTCGTTATCTAATCAGTTGCAACATCGTAGAATGATATAGACAATGATCTGTCTTGGCTGGATGAGGTGTTGGCGGAATATGCAAGGACTTTGTATAAAGAAACAGCTTTGCTACTTGGAAAGCCCTCGTAGTGAACAATCCTCTTCCATGAACGCTGCAACCAGAAACATCAACTAGCCCTTTGAGATTTGCAATCGACGACACACCATTTATTTGCTCTTGTGACCGCAATTGCACTCGCTTGTATCTGCACGCTGTGTGGGAACTTCTTCAGCATGGATTGCAGAAGTATGGTGGTTTTAAAAAATCTGCCGAAATCATACAATGCACTGCACGTGCAACATAAAGCCTTCTCCTTTCGTCAAGTGATTGAGGATGTAGATTCGGAGACTTTCAAAGCAGCTTCAAAAGCTTATCTGCGACAAAAGGCGTGACCATGATGTTGTCTTGATCCTTGGTGGATTTGGTTCTGAAGCCAAGCTATAGATAACCTAAGTTATTTAATCAGATCAAATGCATTGAAAGATTATTACCACACTACCTGACGGCCTTCTAATAGCTATCTGTCCTCTAAAACGCAGCGCCTACCAGCTTGCATCCTTCAGCATTCTCCTCCTCATACCTCTCCCCACATTTCAAGCTACATGGGCCTTTTACCACATAGATTTAACTGGATAATATCGAATATGTGAGGAACGACAATGAAAATGCACTCACTAGCAAAATATTGAGTGAATGGTTCTTTTACCATGGTTGTTTTGCCTTTTTGGAGTCAAGTAGTTGTGTATATGCATGCAGCCTTATACATATCAAAAACTAAGTCTAACTGGAAACTATCCCAGGATTAAAGTAAATCAAGACACACTGTAATTATATTCTGCATCGTTGTGTGAGATATTGGCATCTTTTCCCCCCAGCACTTATCATGGAATTGATCATTGAGATTACTATTGACAGCTTTGGGAAATAGAATCCTCAAGTGCAATCAAACTTGATCATTCAAAACTCATGAAACAAATACGGAGACAGGGAATGGATCTCGTACAATGTAGAGTGCAATCATTCTTAATAGTGCTGGCATGAAGAAGTTGCAATTGAGTGTTTTGGCGCACACCAACAAGTGGACTAAGATTATATCGATCATACTTCCTTTAAAGCTCGAGGCTAGATCTGGATATCTAATAATCCTGAGAGACTATTTTTGATTGTAAAATCTCAATTGTGATATTGAAAAGCACTTTTAGGCATTCGAACCTGAGATCATTGGACTCCTAAATATATATACACGTTAGACTTTTCAAAGTTTTGAAATTTGGTAAGATCAGATGTGCGTGATTTGATGACTAAGGCAATTTCAACGGTATGTGGTGCAGGCGCAGATTGAACTCCGTCTTGGATTCTCCTTCATTAGCTTGACACAATCAAACATTCAGGTAGGAACATAGTATAAATATAAGTAGGTATATTCTCGCTCTCTCCTTCCCTGATCTGAGCATCAATACAATTTCTGTTGTATCTCAAATTCCCATACATTGATAAGCTCTCATCGTTACTTCCCGCCTTAGGCATTCATTGTCAATTGCGCAACATGGCGTCTTGTATTGATAGTTCCAGCCCTGCAATTGATCCTGCACGCAGAAGAGCCCTAGTTCCAGAGTCCTTATTAATGGAAGGTGTAAATGTTCGAATATCGGCACGGAAAGGGGAAACGAAAGGGCCAACCTCAGCTCTGGCACCATCATACCTTCAAGCCAACCTTATCGTCCTACCTTCAGGTTATGCTGACGACTTTACACGGTTTTGCCAAAGAAACCCAGTACCATGCCCCCTCATTGCCAAGTCTGCCACCGTAGGATCATATAATGCTCTAGTATCATGGATTGAGGGGGTGACAGGTGAAGAGCTGGCCACAGATATCGATATACGAACCGACGCACCAAAATATATGGTTTACAAAGATGGCGAGCTTGTAGGTGATCAAATCAACGATATAAAGACGTATTGGACAGATGATCATGTGGCCTTCTTAATTGGATGTTCGTATAGTTTTGAAGATGCTCTCAAAACTGGCGGATTGATGCCTCGACATTCACGGCAGCGTCGAAATGTGCCCATGTACAAGACTAACATATCGCTGTGTCCGGCAGGTGCGTTTGACCGGGGCACATATATAGTATCTATGAGACCATATAGGAAGGATCAAATTGAGAGAGTTAGGGAGATCACAAGACCGTATCTAGCTACTCACGGCGAACCAATAGCTTGGGGATGGGAAGCTGTTGCGCAACTTGGTATCAAAGATATAAACAAACCAGACTGGGGCGATAGATCTGTGGATGATGAAGGGTGCAATCTGGAACCAGCCAGAGGACATGGAGATGAACTTGTTCCGGTATTTTGGGGATGTGGTGTGACTCCGCAATATGCTGTCATGAGCGCTGGTCTAAAAGGGGTTGTCATGGGCCATGCACCAGGACACATGCTAGTATTGGACTGTCGAGATGATGATCTTCTTAGGAATAGATTCGAGCGAGGGTTTTGCCACTAACGATGACGCATTGAAAATTGCAGGACGTCTAGAAAGAATTGGCATACTCGTCATAGATTCTTAAATATTCAGTTCGATGATGAGATCGCTTGCTGGGCAGAACCATCGGGAATGATTGCTCAGCGAACAAATGTTTATAGCTGCATTGTAAATTCCACTTGTGTGAGCGTTTCCAATGCTACTTGGTTGAAATGGCTTAATGTGGACCCTTTAAGCTCAAATAGCTTCAGACGTTCAAATCATTCCAAAGCTTTCACCTCTCTTTAGAGGATTCAAGTTGTTTGAAAAGCCCAGTTCGTTGAGAAACATGCAATTTTCTAAATCTCAAATGTAGAGCTTTGGTTAAAGGACTATAGAGATATCGCTTGCAATTGTTACAGGATAAATATATCCAACGTTGGTATGAGACTTATGCGACTAGGGCATGCAGGGCGTGTCTGGGTAGGCAGAAACATCAGCCTCATTTGAATCTAAACTGGAATACGACCAAATATAAATTCTACGTTTAAAACTTTAATACTTTTTATTTACGACCGTCAAAGAGGACGATGTCCTTCCAATGTTCCGAACTTTAATAAAGTCCTGAGCGCTCACGTCCGTTTTACTTGTCATCTTAATTATTAGTAACTCCCCACTATTCCTCGGCCCTGCGAGAGACGAGAGGTCATAATCAGTACAATTTGTATCTTGAAATGAGTGAACCAGGAAGGAATGCCCCGGGTCAAAAGGCCTCAAAGGTTTCGTAGGTCTCCGAATGGCAATGCGGGCATGCAGCTTGGCTAATAAAACGTTGTAGGTGTGAGAGATGCCGATACAGGAGGGTGATTCATTCCAAATGGTATATCATTTGAATTGTGCTTATAGTATAATCTCAGATCAAATGTGATCGTACACAGCCATGCCCTCCATGCAGAAAAGGAAATCATGATTGTGCCTATCCACAATCGGAAAAATCGAGGTATGCTTTTGAACACTTCGTCGTCTAAAACCCTCTAGGCTCTCTAATTCTTACTTGATTCCAGACCTGTACCCAAGGGCTACGTACAAGCCTTGGAAGGTCAAATAGCTTCTCTCGAGCTATTCATTACCAAACTTGTAGCCGCGAATGCTTCCAAGCGGGAGGAAATGCTGTCCAATTTTAGTGCGTCTACGAACCATTTGAGTTTACAGCCGAGGCAATCTATCCCTCCAAAGTCTGGCCCGCCAAATTCACAGACATTTCCAATCCAGCCACGGGCTGGCCATCTTAGAAAATTCAAAGATGGCAACGCAGCCGAGTTTTATGGCGCAACCAGCTTCTTCCAGATTAATCCGTCAGAGGAATTAACCGACAGCTCTTCATCTAACATGGTGCCGCAGTTTGGGTTGGTTTCTTTAAATGCGACACCAAGTTCTAATCTTTCAGGTCAGGCTGGGGAAGGGAACTTAGCCTTCGCTCCTCAAAGCGATATTTGCAAGTATCTTATGAGGATATTCTTCCAAAACCAGTATCAATATCATATGTGCTTGTATCGAGAATATTTCCTAAGAGACTTCGATGCTGGCGTTGGACCATATTACTCGGATCTTCTCATGTATGCCATCTGTTCAATGGGCGCTCTTGCAAGTGAGAGCACAGCGCAGAGAGAATTATCCGATATGTTTTCGAGTCGTGCCCAAGAACTCTTATATGGATTTGCGCTTGAGTCACCAAACCTCACAACTTTACAAGCCCTCATACTTCTCGGTCATCGAGAAATCGGACATGGAAAAACCTCAAAGGGGTGGTTGTTCTCAGGCATGGCTTTTCGAATTGCCCATGAAATGGGTCTGCATCTAGACCCTACCAATTGGAAAGGATCTAATGATTCCTGGATTGATAGGGAGATCCTACGGAGAACTTATTGGGCAGCTTTTATAGCTGACAAACAGTTGAGTCTCTATTTTGGTAGACCACCCGCTCTTTATCCCGGAGAGTCAGATGTCCACGACACAGTACGAATACCTTACCCACCAGAATGGAAGTCTCTTCTCAACAAGTATATCATGGAAGGCACTTCTGAGACAGCTTACGAGGATGGTCTTGCACTAGTCGCTTCATGGGTTCATCAGATTGAGTTGTGCAAAATCTTACATCGAATGATTACGAAGATTTTCGAAAACCGAAATGAGACTACAGACGCTACGATAATGGCAAACTCTATTAGAGAAGTAGATGTGGCCTTGACGAAATGGCTAAAGAATCTGCCAGCGAAACTTCACTGGACAAAATGGACGGTTGGCAAAGTGCCTCCGTTTGTACTCCATTTACAGTGAGTTTCTGATGACAATACATGTTGCGAAATATACTAATACCCACAAAGTATGCAATATCACACGGTTATGATAATCCTTCATCGACCACCAAGGATCGCTTTTAAAGAACCAGGAATTGGCGAGACTGAGGATGTTCAAATATGCTACGAGTCGTTAAACATTATCATGAAACTCCTCCGAATACATTCTAACAATCTTCAGAAGTATCCATATCATCAGCTACCTATCACATTCGTTCACACTCTTGCATCAGCTGCAAGTATAGTACTAATGAAACGATACATTGAAGGCTCATCATGTAAAGAACCTACAGTCGCAAGACCTTTGGATCAAATATTAGAAGCTATCGATGGGGTATCTAATACATGGACATGCGCGGAGCAAGTCCGAGATATAATTACATCTACTGTGGAAAAGCCAGAGGAAGGGGATCCTCAAAAGTCATCCCCTGGAAATTTTGATCTAATGACAGGTCTCCTTGATACTGAAATCGATGCCACGATCCCTCAAGATAGTATTGACTGGGATAGTCTTACAATGGATGATAACGATTTCGAGCTTTTCATGGATAACAATTTTGGTATCGATATTACAACATGGCCTGATCGATCCTTTCCATAGCAACGAATGTGAGCTATCACATAACAATTGAGTTATGGCACTGGTGACAGCCCTGCCGGTAGTCACACTAGATATATTCGACTACCAAGAATAAACTACCCATCCCTTCATCCGAGCAATGGATATTAGGTTATCAAACTCACACAACGTAGGTCACTATTTGATTTTTTGTCGGTATCCAAATAGATTTCTGAATGTATTAGTTCTCCTATTATTCTGTTATCTTTCCAACGAGATAGGCATCATCTATGGATTCGTGGAATGTGGGACCGAATGGCCCCCAACGGAGTTCCTCCACCGTCGTGCATTATCGGTCACGCGAAGGGATCTGTCTTATCCTTGCACACATGCCACTAGCTGACGAAACACCAGTCAACGCCTGTGTTGACAACGATCTAGCATAGATAGGTGCATATAAATGAAAATATTAGGATGATCTTATAGATATTCCCCCGATAGATATCTTATCGGGGTGACCCCGCGCGCGGGACTGCAAGACCGCATACGGTTGGCTATGTGATGTTTTTCCAGTCCTATTCGTCACCACAATATTCATGCATATAACAATAGCTTTGACCACAATCATGATGCTGTTGAAGTTTATCGGAATTATCTATTCATTTCGATTTCAGTAACTGGATTGTCATTCGCGATATCATCAGGATGGAACAGCCCCATAGCGAGAAGACGATATCGCTTCACGAAAAGGAGCCCGGGGTTCTAGAACCCACTCTGGAGGACTCAGCGATCGAGGTCTATATCGATCCAGCAAAAGAAGTAAAACTACTCGCCAAACTCGATCTTGCTTTCACGCCAGTCATTATGTTGGTATATCTATCTTGTTTCTTGGATCGTTCAAATATCGGTATGTCCCCGCATGTTCCAAATCAAGATCAAGAGCTAACTGCCTCTAGGAAACGTAAAAGTCGCGGGTATGTTGACGGACATACACGCTACTGAGCAGCAGTTTTCCACCGCTGTATCAATTTTCTATGCGACTTATGTGACGTTTGAGACGCCAGCAGCAGTACTGATGAAGAAACTCACTCCTCGGGTGATCTTGTCTACACTCTGCGCGGTCTGGTCACTAACCACCATTTTCACTGGATTTGTCCACAATATTGGAGGTCTTTATGCTACGAGATTGATTCTTGGATGTTGCGAAGCGGGTCTGTTTCCTTGCCTGAACTTGTACTTGACGATGGTGTACCGGCGAGAAGAGCAGGCTAAGCGAGTTGGGTATTTATTTAGTTGTGCGGCACTTTCTGGGGCGTTTGGAGGACTTTTGGCTTATGGGATTCTTCAGATGGATGGTTTGTCTGGAGTTTCTGGCTGGAGGTTTGTCCCAATTTTGATGGAAGTATAGTATGAGCAAGACTGATAGTTTTAGATGGGTGTATATCATTGAGGGACTGTTTAGCATTGTAGTCGCCATTGCTGTCTGGTTTGGTCTCCCAACCGATCCTGGTAAAGCTTGGTTCTTGAATATAGAAGAAAGGGAAATGATGAGGCTGAGGGCGGTCCAGAGACAGAAGTATATGGGTTAGTAGTAGATCTTTTGCCTGTCGAAGAAGTTCTAGCTGATTTTTTTGTACAGGATCCGAGAAATTCTCCTGGGAGGAATTCCGAATCGAACTTAAAGATCCCAAACTTTATATGAGGTAGGAGCAGGAATGGAGGCTCTAGCAAGACTAACACTGACTATTTTTGTAGTGCTGCCATCCAATTCATGCAAGACTGCTTACTTTATGGGTTCAGCACATTCTTGCCATCCATTCTAAAAGCAATGAACTACAACACACTCCAAGCAAATTATCTCACTATACCCGTGTATATGTGGGGTGCAATTAGCTTCCTGTTCTTAGCTTGGATATCTGATAGAATCAGCATGCGTGGACCTGTAAGCCAATACATAAACTTTGAAGATGAGGCGATGACTGATCAAGATTTTAGATTCTCCTCTTCGCCAACATCTTTGGAATAGTTGGGTATATCTTGCTGCTCACAGTCAAACATGAAGGTGCGCTGCAACTCCTCCGGGTTTCCAATGTAAAATAGCTAACCCTACCCCCAGGAGTAAAATTCTTCGGCACGTTCCTCTGTGCCGTCGCCGTATACACTGGTCCTGGCCTCAACGTAACCTGGCTTAACGTCAATGTGGCACCACACTATAGACGTGCAACAGCAATTGGCATTCAACAATCCATCGCCAATACAGCTGGTATCGTTGCTGGCCAAATATATCGCACGTCCCCTTATGTTCTAGGAAATAGTTTTTCCTTGGGTGCATTATGTCTGGCGCAAGGGCTAATCATAATGAAGATCTTGTATGTGAAGAGTCAGAATAAGATGAAACAGAGGGTTGAGAGGGGAGAAATTGAGGATAGGAGGAAAGTGAAAACTGGGGATGGGGAGTTGGATTTCGGATACCATATTTAGGTAGGTATACGTCGCTAGCAAGGGGAAGAGAATGGTTGTATAATTAATTCGTGCTCGTTGAGGAATTGGAGTCGACTGATGGTTCCACTTGATGGCAAGACTACTCTATCTAATACGTGAATACAACTACCCTTTAAACCAGATGAGGTTAGGCTCTTGCTTGGATAGAGTGATATGTCGGGGAGATTAGCTGGGTACTGTATATTTTGTCTAATTAGCAATTTGTAATTTGTAATTGAAAGGAATCTTATTAGTCAAATAGTTTAGCTCATTTAAATTTGATATTTGTTATTTGATATATTTGTTATTTGATATTTGTTATTTGTTATTTGTTATTTGTTATTTGTTATTTGTTATTTGTTATTTGTTATTTGTTATTTGTTATTTGTTATTTGTTATTTGTTATTTGTTATTTATTATTTATTATTTATTATCTATTATTTATTATCTATTATTTATTATCTATTATTTATTATCTATTATTATTATTATCTAAATATAATAATTCCCCTATTAATAAATATATACCTATTAATTATTAAAATAAAGAAAGTTAAATTAATTCCTTATATTATAAAAGGTAAAAAGAGTATAGAGAGAAGAGTGAATTAGATAATTATAATTACTAAAGAGGGGAGATTAATCTTAATATATATTACCTAAATATAAGTAATCCTAAAAACGACTAATAGCCCTAATTAGAACTACTAACCTTAAGGGAAATCCTTAATATCATCTGAGTGGCTATCTAATATCTATTATCACCTTTTATTATACCTCCCAAATTAACAATTTAGGTTTATAGAATTAGACAATACTGTCTAATATTGTCCAATTCCTTCGAATATCCTCTTCTTCCTTTTTGCTTCCTTTTTTACTTCTTCGCATTCTAATCCTAACCACATACTCCCAAATTCAAATACAAATCTAAATCCATATCCATCTCATCTCCATCTCATCTCCATCTCCAACTCCATCTCCAACTGCACCTTCCCTATTTAATCAGAATATCCTGAAATTAGTTCCTTCCTTCCGTTGATCCAAATATTGCTGATAAAAGAAGGTGAGCTATTCCCTTTTAAGACTAGTTTCTAAAATTAGCCTCATCTCGAACCATGAATCCGCTCTCTCTTTACCCTGCACATTCTAAAACTTCTCCCACATCTTCAAAAAAGATCATTTAACTTCAACTCACCTATGCCATCAGCTTTCCATACATTCAAGCTCGTTCCAGCAATGGCGCAAAACGCTTCCTCTCGACAATTGCAAACCTCCGCTCCACAACCCGCTCCCATCCTTCCTCCTTCCACCCCAGCAAATTCGCGTCCATCTCCCAATAATTCCACCCCAGCTTCATCACAACAACAACAACAAACTCAAACTCCAACCATGGCGACTCCAAGCAGCGAATCGCGCATGCATCCTCCCAGTATCCCACGCAGTTTGATGACTCCAGCGCGAGAATTAAGAGAAAGTTCCGTCGCGAGTAGTATTGGACAGGGAAGTGGGACGCGCAAACCACGACAGAATTTGGATGAGCGCGATCAAATTCAAGCATTAAAGGCTTGCATTGCTCAAAAACACAATTTCAAAGAAGGAACCAAGAGTCAATTTTGGAATGGTGTTAATGCACAATTCCAAGAAGCCACAGGTAAGGTTCTAGCGCAGATGAGCGCGACGGTCGCAAGATTGGTAGAAGCTCGTAGGAGACAGGTGTGCGATTGGGAGAATGAAGTTATTCCTGATAAGCCTGGTGGAGAATTGAATACATTATTGGATGAATGGATTGAATTTTTGAAGGTGGAGGATGCAGATGCGGAGGCGGAGAGACAACGCCAGGTGGATGCTAGGAGAAGGGTAGAGGAATCGAGGAAAGAGGCCAGAAAATCGGTCATCGCTCAGGAGAACTTGATTCAGAATCAAAGCCCAGGTGTAAGAATTGTCGCGGGTCCAGCTCCTCCACAACCCGTCGCGGACATGGGACAGAATCAACCTCAACATCTTCATGCTGGTCAAGAAATTGTATACCAATCGGCTCCTAATGGAGAGTTCATCGATGCGAATGGATTCCGCCCACACAAGAGACGCAGAACTACTACCAGCGACCGCCAATTACCACCACAAGTTCACCAAGAGCCAATTGCTTATGGTCAAGACTATCGACTTGCGCTTCCTCCACCTCCACCATCACCACCCCGACGCGTCGTAGTAGAAGGCCAATTGACCAAAGAAGATTGGCGCGATATCATGGGCAACGATGCGCGACTACGGGCACTTGAAAACAAGGTCGATAAAATCGAATTAATCGTTTCACAAAACAATAAATTGTTATTACAATTGTTAGCGAACTCGAAGACAGAGGAAAAGGACAAGGATAGAGAAAGAAACAAGAGGATTGATTCGGAAGATCATGATCGGGTGCCCGTTCATTTGGATGCGGAATTCGAGAGGGATTACTTGTGAGGATACCCTGCTCTTGCGACGCGCATTCAGTTCTATTTGGAAAAGACATTTGCTGAGACTTTTGAAAGGACGGGAAGATATTCGAAAACTCCATTGCCAATAAACGATTAGTTGATCTTGTGCTTGATCATGCATTTAGATTTTGTAGGCACAGGAGGATTGCTCAGTTGTATCGGGCTGGATTCTGCAGAGGGCACATGAAAGATTCTTTGGCATATACTAGGCGACTGATGATTGCCGGCCTATTTCCCCTTTGCTCTCGAATCGGTGAGTTAAATTTTACACTTGATTATACAGTCTGCAAGTCAGGGACTAATAATATCATAGTAGTTCATGAAATTTCGAACTCTCAGAACTTCCGAACCTCCTTCCTATCTATCACTATTTACTACTCTTCTCTCTTGTCCTTTACTCTACACAACTCTATACTACTAGCAATTCTGACCTGTGGAATGAAATGGAATGGAGCGGGATCTAAAAATGAGACACTCATACCCATACAGTGTCTAATCAGAAGACAGGCCTGGTGCTTGTCTTTTGATGTGTATTTATATTATTAGGTATCCTAGGTACTAGTTTTTTTCCTTACTTCTTACCTTTCACAACTTACTTTTCACGTTTTACTTTTCAGAGCATTTCCTTCCCAATACGTTGAATGTTGAATGTTGAATGTTGAATGAGGGTAGGATGGATGCTGGAAGATGGACACTGGATTCAGAAAAGGAAGCAGAGGAGGAGGAAATAATGAGGAATGTGGATGGGATGGAATGGGATGGATATTGATATTGATATGGATATGGATATGTCTACCAGTGCCTAGTCTTATCCTAACAGAAAGACAAACATGCATGCGCACATAGTTCTTCGTACCTAGTAGTTCTTTAGTCACAATCAGTCAGTCACAGTTAGTCAGTTGGTTACAATGAGGGAGCGGATTTGAATGAATGTGAATGTGAATGTGAATGTGAATGTGAATGTGAATGTGAATGTGAATGTGAATGTGAATGTGAATGTGAATGTGAATGTGAATGTGAATGTGAATGTGAATGTGAAACATAAATATAAATATAAACACAAACACTATTCATCTTTCCTTTCCTTCATATACAACAATACAATACAACACAACACAACCCAACACTCCAATTACCCATTCCTTCTCTCCTTAATCCCAATCCCCAATCCCCAATCCCCAATGCCCAATGCCCAATCCCCAATGCCCAATGCCCAATCCCCAATCCAACCTCCCACCTCCCATCCCTAACCAAATCCCCTTTTCAAACCCTTTGTATCCGTATCTACGTTTACATCTATATATCCCCATCTACCTATCCAACAAATCAATAATAAACCAAACTCCCATCCCCATCCCCATCCCCATCCCCATCCCCATGCCCAAACCCTCAGAAGACTCTCCCCTCTCCACCCCCCCTCTCAAAAAGAGAGAATACCATCAACCTTAAAAGTAAACGTTAGTTAGGTACGTAATTGGGATTGAAAGCTACCTATCTACCTAACAATCTAACTACATAGCTACTTAGGTATTAATTAATTAATTATTCACTTGATATATATCTATATAAATATTACTATCTACATATCCATCCCAAGTAACGAGTATGAGTATGAGTTTGAGTATGAGGATGAGGATGCGTATTACAATCTCTATATCATTTCATACCTAACACACCGTATCTTCTAATACTTGAGTGTATTTATTTATTTATTTGTTTATTCATTATTGTGTTTATATATATATACATACATACATACATATACATTTATTCTCCAAGGTTAATCACCTTGATGGCCACTTCCAATCAATCAATCAATCTATCCTTTAATGAAAAATGATTTTGACAATTTTTTTCTTATTTCGTTTCGTTTCATATATATCTTCTTCCGCTGTGCATCACTATTTTCTGTCGTTGTTTCTGTCTGTCTTCTGTCTGCACTTCACTATACTGGGTATGTAAAACCATGACCCAGTAGGCCATTTCCTCATGCCTCCTCCACTCCTTTCATATTCATCACGATGCTCTCTCAGTTTTTGGCACATCCATACTATAAACATACACTCGAGACCCATTGCTTCCTGATCATACTCTCTTCCCTTTCCATCTTGCTGGCCTCATTTCCCATCCATTCATACCATTCCGAACAAGGAAAACAAAAACAAAAACATATCACAATTCCCACTCCCGCTGAATGCCTTGCTGTCCGACAATCCCTGCATCGCCTCGCGCCATCAAAACAAGTACTTTGAATGAAGTATCGCATTTTTGAGCTTTCCCTATGTGTATGCATGCCAATTGTATATCAAAGATGAACCCCACCAGTTTGAAACCCATTGTGCAAGTTTATAAACCTTCTGTGACCAAAACAAAGCAAAACTAGAAGAAAAGCATCGAAAACAAACCCAAACCAGAAAAGTCGCCCTGACCAGAACCAGAACCATATCGCTTCGCAAATGCATAGATAGAAAGCCATAACAAAGTATCCATCTGAATGAATGAGTTTCTGAAAACTCCTCTTTAATTCCTCTTCTTGTTGTTTCCATTTTTTTGATCCATGTGGTGATTTAACATGGACAGGAAATCTATAACAGTCGTAAAACAAGCTTATTCGATGATAGCCAAGGAGATTCGATCTTTTAAACACGCTTCCCCTTTACCCTCTCTCCATTTTCTGTTGTGTATATCGCACTGACACATGCACCTACTCGACGCATCGTTCAAACTTTGTTTAAAATGCCCAAGGTAAAGTCGCTTGGCTCGCATGTCGATCAGGTTGTTGATGTAAGCCTTTCATTTGGAATGTTGAGTGATCTCTCGAGTCACCCTCACCCCAGCCTTCATCCAATCAAGTAGATCTTCACTTCTGGTCAATGATTTAGCCACCTTTGCGTTCACTTTCGTTAACTGGAAGTTTTTCCCCATGGGAATGATCACCGTTAACAGTCTTAGCCTCGGGAAGACCTCGCCCCTTTTTGCCCTTATTGGGAATTTTCTGCCAACTTCCAGGGGATGATCCGGGTCCACTGCCCTCGCTCTTAGCCGATCTGACATGCCCATTTTGTTTCAAATTAGGCGCAGATTGGTTAAGTGGTTGTTCAGTTGCAACTGAATGTTTGAAATTAGTCTTTGAATGCTCGGCTCTGTGCTTATCTGAAGTTGTGGGAGATCCGTTCAATTTAAGACTATCGAACTTCCTATTAATCGTCGGCGAGGGTGTGTGTGTCTCATATACAGGCGAGAGATGAGCAGATTCCTTTTGGAGGATATCGTTATGGCTATGTGCAATGTCGAGGGGTGACATACCACCATTTTGAGCATTGCGGATCAATCTGCTCCTCGAATTAGGGGACAGTCGTAAAGTCCCATTGAGGCTGTCTATAGCGAACGGCCCATTTGTGATGACTGATTGATGGCTACTGGCGCCATCCGTGGGTGTCAAATTGGCGCTAGACCCATTGATGACCAAAGGAGAATCCTCACTTGGAAAGCTTCGTGAATCTCTTGGTGTAAGTTGCCCGGAAATATCTTCCCCCAATGAGATATCACTCTCAGTGACAGACGCTTGAGATATTGATCCAACAGATCCTCCAGTGTACGAATTTTGATCTTCGGAACTTGCCCCCTCAATGGCCGATTTGGCTTCATAGCTTGAATTAAACCCCCCAGAAGACCCATTCACTACCAAAGGTCCGTGACTGTTCAAGGCACGAAGATTGGAACTTGTCATCGTATGCTGGGCGGGAGCAGATTGCGCCAGCGAGAAAAGCCTATCATTATCTAGGGGAGAAGGTGATCGCGAAGGGTTACGCTTGATCCGATCACGAATCGATGGTGGGAGTTGATCGGTTGACAACCGACGTCGATTTCCGGACATGTCTCCAAAGGAAGGTATCGCTAAAGGTATGTCTTTGCGGGTATAAGTATGTGTCGGCTCATTTACGTAATACCCAACATACTCCTTTGGTGTGCTAAGCTCGGGTGGAGTTGTGGCAGTTCGCCGCGACTCGTATCCTTGCTCCGTGGTCTCGTCTGCAATGAAGTTCGGGATGGGAACGCCATTGGCCTGCTGTCGCAAGGGTTGATATACCCCATGCCCGTTGGCACCATGACTTGGGCTAGCATTTCCTTGCAACAATAAAGGCGAAGGAGCGGTGCGAGTCCCAGGTTGCGAGTGCGACCTAATCGATCCATTGGATTGAACCATGTTTGGACTCGAGGTCGAGCCATTGGTGACCGTTGAACGATGCATCCCCCTTCTTAACTCGGGCACAACGGCACTCAGTTGTGGTGATGACGGGTTCGTGTTTGAGGTTGGATATGCATACATCGGCTGCCCATTATATTGCAGAGGATAAAAATACATACCTTCTGGTCGTACAGGCGCCGTTAGTGGACCTTGGTCAAACGAAGTGGTTCGACTTCGATCAGCCGCTTGTTGCTTGATCGGCATGCCCCCGCCTTGTATTCTACCATGGGATTGTGCATATGCCTGTGCCTGAGCTTGAGCTTGAGCTTGAGCATGAGCCTGCTCTACATATGACTGTTGCATCAACTGCATCCTCAACGTATTCTCTTGTGCTTGTAAAACCGAGTATGTCGTGTAAAGGTGATTGTGCAAATGAGCTTGAGCTTGCTGCTGGACCCCATTGTTCTTGACTGGATATATTAGGTGGTATCCCATGTGGTTGGTACATTTGATTATCGTAATTGCCGTTCGATGATCTGCGACTGCCATTTGACGAATTGCGATTAGAATGATTATTACGGCCACCACGATGACCCCCTCTACTATTCCTATGCGGTGGATGACTGGCCGTCAACGTTGGCTTCTTGGAGGGAGGTGGCTTCTCCCAAACCGACTTTTCCTCCTTTGGAAACTCGAATTTTTCACAGCACTCATCCAGTTTACCGACAGATATCAGATCAAAGGCCCTCCTCATTTCCATATGAATTCCCACGACAGAAAATTCGTCTGCGGTATTCCCAAGATTGCGACCAACGTTGAACGGCTCTTCTACGCACAACTTATTATTCGTTCCTATCGACCAACCCTTCTCCTGCTTCGATATTTGTTTTCCACTTCGGACCGAAACAACCTGATTCTCATAGTCGTATTCGTGCCCGTAGAATCGAAAAAACTGAAATAGGAGCTCTCCCAATGTGGATTTGTTCTTTTGCCCAAATTCCTTCAACGCGTTAACATCGTCTCCGAAACTGCTCTCGCCACCGTCCGTTGTTGGCAGCTTGAGGTGAGGTCTTTGATGTAGTGCGGGCAATACCGGAGGTTCTCGACTCTGTAGAAAATTGATGATCATGCAAATCCAAGTATACGAACTCAATGTGCCGCCAAATGCTGTTGATTGTGAGTATGAGATCTGTAACCAAAATTTTGCCTATGCTTACCAGCATCATTGATGACCCTTGACTTTGTCCAGTGCTTGACAATCATAGCCAAGGGCCTTACTCGAGGATCAATCTCAATATATGTCTTTATCATTCGAGTGTTCTCTAATGCAAGAGTGTTGTTGACGTTCATGTCGCAGAATAACTTGAGATCTGGGTCAAATATCTTGACAATTGGCACTTTTGCAGTCGATACACATATTACCTTTTGCATACCATCTAAGAGAAATGTTAGCTATGCCATTGATCGAGCTCTCAGTCAATGTTGTTCTGGATACTTGTCCTCGGAGACTTACTTTTGGCGAGCAACTCAGCAATCATGCATACACCCTCCATCGCCTTCCAGTCGGTCGTTATGCAAATATCAACTAAAACAATCAGTAAATCTTTCACCTCTTGAAGACTGTTCAAACTCACCATCAGACTCATCTGTACAAAGCAAATTACCAGACGATCCGAATACATGTACCTGTATATCATGCCCAGGCCACTCTTTGTTGAACATATCTTCCAGCTTTAACACCAGCTTTCTCCTTCTCTCATCCGTTTCTGCCGTTGGTAATAACCGATCATACAATTCGCGCATATCTGTGGACAATTTTCTCTCTTCATCCTCCGATAATTTGCTTTTAACGTCGGAATCTTTCAGCTTCTCCAATAGGTCGCCTCCCAGGTTATAAGGCATGCGCCGCTTAATCGAAGCCTGAGCCGTCTCATAAGGACATCCCCTTCTTTGAGGGGGAGGGGGTCGTGAAGGTAAAGTTATATTCGATTCGGAGTACGCCGATCTAGGGGAATGACTGTCAGGGGCACTCGGCGAAGGTTCTCTCGACTCGAAAGAGAAATTCCTTGCATGTTGGTGTGGTGTCGAAGGTACGGAATTTGATTGTTGGGATAGTGAAGAGTTTTGGTGGTATACAAGTGGTCGTGGAGGGATTTGAGTTGTCAACTCGAACTTCTTGCCCGGCATGGTTGCTGATGTCTCCTTCTCTGTTATGAGCGCGCGCTCGCCTTTGCTGGATGTTCGTACGTCTCTATTCCCATGACCGCCCCTCGCAGCAGGTTTGTGTTTTCGTTCCGCGGTAACGCCACTTGAGCTGGATCTCGATCCTGGCACAGCCTGAATGTGTTGTGCTGAAAGTAGTGGGGGAAGTGGTGCAGTTTGCAGTCTGGTGTTTCTGCCTGAAGAAATGAGCCTGTTGTACTGTACAAGTTGTTGTTGGTGGAATGAAGGTTGTTGGGGAAGTAGAATGGGAAGAAATTGAGTTGGAAGTTGAGGGAACCCAGGAATACTCGGCGAGGAGCTGGAGCTGGAATTTGAATCGACGTGGGTATTGCGCCGCACAAGTCGCGACCACTGTGCAGATTGATATTGATATTGAGAATTACCTGTAGAAGGCTGGCCCTCCATCAAACTTATAAGTTCCTTCCCTTGGTGAATGAGAGACTGACGTTATTTTGTTGGCCTCGACAATGTGTTGATGTTGTCTCGGTCTATGAAGGAAGGGCGGACAGATCAAAGCAAAAGGGCAAAATGCACTTGCTAAGATTAAAGACTCACGATGGAGGTAGCCACGCGACTATTAAAAAGAGAAAGGAGAATAGAGTTGTTTCTCCCGAAAGTGATTTTGTATTTAATTGTAAACAATGGAACGTTGTGATTGTCGTTAATTATGAGGAGGTAGGTAGTGAGAGGGTGAAAGAAGAGAGAAGGTCTGAGGTTGTTTTTCCTTTTTGAGATTTCTCCCTTCTAAAAGAAAGTGACAAGAGTAAGTACGAAGTAGGTACCGATAGTGATGAGTAAAGCAGGAGTTGGAGTGTATGAATTGTGGTTTATAGTATTGGTCCCTCAGTATTTTTTTAGATTCCGGACCATAGAAATTCGTATTGCAATTGTAGTAGTGGAGAAGGAAAAAAGGGAACTCGTTGCTTGTTGCTTGTTGCTTCTCTTGTTTCTTGTTTCTTGCCTCTTGCTTCTTGCTTCTTGCTTCTTGCTTTTTGCTTTGTCCCTTAAGAATTCGAGGGTATGAGTTCTTTGCTATGCTCTGTATGAACTAACTGACCGAACTGAACTGAAACTGAACTGAACTGAACTGAACTGAACTGAATATAAGAAGAAGATGTGGCCCTCCCTTCTTCTCCTTCTTTGGAAATCCGATGGGTAGAGTTTTGAATGAGTGAGAAAGTAGTGTGATGGTCAGAAAGAGAATTTAGAAAGACCTTGAGTTTTGCTTTGTTCTCAAAACTTCTATTATTATACACTCCGCGCTCTCTCTACACACATTCATTCATACAATAGCGTGAGCGAGTGAGTTAGTGAGGGAGTGAGGAGCGTGTAACCTATCGCTTGTATGTGTCGTATTGGATTGGACTGGACTATGTAGGTATGAATAGAAGAGGTCGGCAGGTCGTAAGTAGACAGACAGTAAAGCAGCACTTCTTCCAACTTCTTGACTTTTCAATGGTGGATTAGACGTAAAGATGGCTTTCTCGATTAAAATGCAAATGTAACGCTAAGCATGGTTATGAACTTGGAAAGGAACAACAAGAACAGGGTGAATAAGATGAGGAGGTGAGGAGGTGAGGAGGGGGTGAAAGGACCAGAAGGAGGTAATTGCTTCCAGGAAGAGAGGTGCACTTTCTCTTATATTCAATCTTCTCTTCTCCTATATCAGATATCAGGGTTATCAAGGTTTTGTCTATATGACTCTGTAACTACCTAGGCATACAGATATCTGTATTCTGCATCAATATTGACTTTGCAAATGAATATTCTAGTTTAACAATGGAATCACATTGAAAGCAACTTGTGGAGTTATATAATGTTGTATACTTGCTTCCAGTATCGAAAGGCAGAGTAAAGGATACATGTATATAAATACCTAGGTATATAAATATACATCGATGTACACATACATGCACACGCACATGCATCAATCCCATCTCACCCCTCTCATCAAGCGGACAATGGGATTTATTCACAGCATTAGTCTAACCATGTACTGGGGGATTGATTCATAACACAGCATATATAAAGGATCCCCTACACATCATATGAAGAATCCCCTACACATCGATACCTATTCAAGAACTGGCCGTAGCATTAGAGAAACATTGTTGAGGAGCCCCAGCTTCTATATGTATTGATGATACGAGTAATATAACACGAATGGCCAAAGCCAAAATCCAATCGCCAAGGCCAAGTCCCATCTCCTCTGTTTGGTCCCCATTACTCAAACTTTACATTTGGCTACGTCCCTCACGCCCCATCCATAATCTTGGACCAGACAATTTCAGTTCCCTTGAGACTCTCTTACACCGTTTATTCGACCCAAACCACCCAGCCATCCACATCCCAGGTTACACCGAATGTGACTGTGTGACCTCATGATGGAGATCATGTGCCGACCCAAATTGCATCACAAATTTCCAACCCAGCATAGATATAAGATTATACGAATAGGCACAAGGAAGTTTCCAGCGCTTTCAAGGCTCCTTCTGCGCTGGGACACGCTACTTTAATGCCATATATACATACCTACCCACACACTAAAGCCGACCACAAAGCCCGCAGAAAACGAAGCCGAGTGACAAGTAGGCTGGACACTCGACAATATAAATTTCAGCCCCGGAGAGAGACTCATGCCTCCGAGGGGCACACGTCTATGCGACTCAGCTTCTCTGCCCAGAAGCACCGTCACCATTCCCCGTCTCATCTCGAGGCACTGTAGAATGAAACGTGAGCGCGGCCGTACCTTGTGCTAAATATCCATGTGCATATAGTGTGGACTCCGCTGCATACCGTAGCAAAGCAGCTTTAGCGTCCAGTGCGGTATAGTGCAGTGAGCCTGTGCCTACGGTCGTGCGGACACCTATGCTGTGTGCTGATTCGAGATGAGAATCTTCGGCATCCTCATCTCATGCATACATACATACATACATACATACATACATACATACATACATACATGCTTTTTTGACTTTCCTCCGCTCCGCAGTCTGACACGAAGGGGAAACTTACGGCTTCCAAGATATTCGGCCAACCTGAAGCCACAAAGTATATGGAACAAGTGGATGGCAATCCAAGAGGGAATACGATGTCGGTCACATGGTTCAAAAAAATCTATCACGATCTACGTAGGTAGGTATGTATGTATGGTAAACGTATCCGTCCTTTTCCTCAAGATACTGTAGCTCTATCTATCCCTAGGCACCGTACCGTAGTTCATTTCTCAAGACAACCCCGCCTGCAGGGCTCAATCATAAGCCTTAACACATCAAAGTCAAATTCTCAATTCTGAGACGAAGAGATTCAAGCTTCAACCTTTGAGAAGCTTTTGGACCCTTTTGTGAATCTTGACACTATGAACCCACAGTTGAACGGATTGGTTTGTGCTTCTCCAGACGGTCATTTATTCATTTATGCTTAAACTCTCTTGATTAAAGATCGAGGTTCAACAATTCTCCATACAGTACCTAGGCAAGTATAAATGAGAAGTCTGTTAGAAGATAATACATAACTAAACCTAAACCTCACCCTCGTCTTCACCCTCGTCTTCATCCTCGTCTTCATCCTCGTCTTCATCCTCGTCTTCACCCTCACCCTCACCCTCACCCTCACCCTCACCCTCACCCTCACCCTCACCCTCACCCTCACCCTCACCCTCAATATCAAAACAATTACCTCACCCCCTTAGACCCTCGGCGAGGCCTTTCCAACTCTTGGCAAAGTCTGGAGAATTCCGAAAGACAAAGAGAAACAACGGGTAGTCCACCAGGTGGTCCGCAAAGAATGTTTTGATGAAAACTTTAACATAATCTGCTTCCTCATCAGGTTTACACTTGCGGTACTAGATAAGAAGAGGAGGTCATCCCAACGAGGTTAATATATAGTACGGTATCTTGCAATAGATGAAAAGGGAATGAAGGTTTAGAGAGAGGTATGGCGAAGCTATAATAAAGGTAAAAAGGTAAAAAGATAAAAAGACCCCAGGGTATGAAGGTATATCGTTCTCTAGCACTTTAAAATCCCCCCCAAAGACCCAAAGATTCAAAGATGGTGGGAGGTGGATTTCCGGTTAATTGAAGGGTTGTTTATTTATTTTGATTTGTTTATATATATTATATATTATATTATTCAGGGTCCAATAAGTGCTTCTGCTCATATTCGTTTAAATTTA
Organism: Monilinia laxa; assembly: GCA_009299455.1. NCBI lineage: Eukaryota > Fungi > Ascomycota > Leotiomycetes > Helotiales > Sclerotiniaceae > Monilinia > Monilinia laxa. The sequence continues at coordinate 1,933,117 of VIGI01000009.1, forward strand.
ACCTTGAACCTCCAAATTCTAGAATCCTTCCCGAGCGAGATATTGGAGAGCTATAAAGGTAAATAGATGCAAATGCTTGGTGATATAAATATACATATACTATGTAATATATAGACATATATATCCCTACGGAGTATATAGTATTTAGTCCATCATGATTGATCAAATATCGAATATCGAATATCAAACACCCGTCCCGTGATTCCATGTTAGATTGTACATACATAGGTACCTAGGTACATATATATACTTTTCCAAGGCTATTGGATATATCCTTCCATAGAACATTCCTTTATCAAATAGATGATACCTCTCTCTACCTCCCTCCAGACCCAATACCTGCCTGCTCTTCCTTTCATTATTGAAAATAACCTCGGGATTCCCTTGTGATGAATCCACTCAATAGTTCACAGTTCAGTTCAAAGTTCAGTTCTTCTAAGAGAAAAAAGTCTGGGGAAAAGCGGTATAGTAATAAAGACCGTCTCTAGATAACCTTTGCCTTTGCCTTTGCCTTTGCTTTTGCTTTTGCTTTTGCCTTTGCCTCTGCCTTTACCTTTACCTTTACTACGGAGTGCAGTACAACCCAAACTTACCCACCCCCTTCTTTACCCGTTTTCTAGATTGTCCATTCCCTCAGCCATTTCCACCTTTTCCCCTTGGATAGTTCGATTAAGCAATTACTAGGTAGGTAATTAAATATATTAATTCGATATTATTCTTCTGCTTCTTCTTCTTCTTCTTCTTCTTCTTCTTCTTCTCCTCCTTCTTCATTTGTTCTTCATTTCTTCTTTCATTTCTTCTTTCATCTATTCTTTCATCTATTCTTCATTTATCCCTCATTTCTCCTACATTCACCCTTCATTTCGCCTTCATTTCTCCTTCATTTCTCCTTCATCTAATTCCTTATTGCCTACCTATTTATAACCCAGCACTCCATAGCACACAGACGGGCATCCGCACACCCATCCTCCATATATTATCGACCCTGTTCGGCAATTTAGCCCTGCTTAACCGCCGAAAATCAACGTTGTCGAAAGGGTTAATATTGCGCCACAACCGGTGAAGGGACCTTGGAGGGTCTGGTCGTGTTTTGACTTTTGGTCGACATCCATTTTGGTGAGTTGTAACGATCTTCCAGATCGTCCGCGGAATATCCAATGCATTTCCCGACCGATTTACCCTGTTCTTTTGGGAAGGGATGGGAATCGGTACAGGACTGTACAGGTCCGGAGTAATGCTGCACTGTACTGTACTGCACTGTACGGAGTAATGCATACAACCTTGGCACATTCGAAGTGCCGACATATTGCTGCTGCTGGTACGTAACCTTAACTGCCTACCTTGGTATCTACCCCCGTGGACCTACCTGGGTATACGAAAGCAAGTAGGTAGGTAATTTACGGTCCTTGATATGATCGTATCAACAGTATCCATATATATGTATGTATGTATATGATTGATTACCTAATGGCTACCGATGTACAATGAATCTTATACCAACCACCGGAGTTCCTTCTTTTCTTCTTTTCTTCTTTTCAATCATTTCTCAATTGGAATCTTCCTTTCCTTCCGTCTCTTTTTATGTCTAGACTCACATTCAATCTTCACCTCCTCTTCCTTTCTTTGTTTGGAGGAACAAAGCTTTAGTCTCTTGACTCTTTACTCTTCACTCTTTGTTCAGGACCATCTCTCACCACCTGGGCATCTATGAATACATTTGATACGGTTATCTTTTAAAGCATAAAGTTCTTCTTGGGCATTGTTCGTTCAACTTTCTTCTCATTGCTCATTGCTCATTGCCCACTATTTACTGCCCGTCCACTGCTCGTTACTCAGTACTCGCCATTCATTATCCACTGCTCGCCTACTGCTCATAATCAGACTTACAAGTCCTAGCAAAAGGTACTATACACAATATAACTCAATCTAATTTCTAGCTTTCAACAAAAGGTAGCTACAATAACTATCTACTCGACTCATACCACCCCTTGGCACCCAAATCATAAAGTAGCACTACCCCAAGCTGAACGCCATAGATTGTCTAGAAGCCTCGATAATCCATCAGCTCAGCCATCATACACAATGCACACACATATGGGGAAAGCCTGGGAACCTGCCTTAATTGTGGAGCTTGTCACATTACACCGGTACCAACAGATACAACCAAGCATCGGATTTTGGTCTGGAAGCTCTGTGGAAGCCAAATGATTGATTACGAAGTACTACTGTAGGTGTTTATCAAAGAGGGGAAAGGATCAACCAATATGTCACTCACTGATGCTTTGTTTAATAATCAATTTTCATTTTACCAGTATTTCATCCAACAGATCTAAACATCAATATCAACACCGACATCATCTTTCTTTCTTTTGTTCTTTTTCTTTTTTTCTTTCTTTCTTTCTTTCTTTCTTTCTTTCTTTCTCTCCTTCTCTCCTTCTCTCTTCTCTCTCCTCCTTTCTCTCTCTCTTCTCCTCTTCTCCCTTCATTCTCTCACAGACCGAGAATAACCCCATCTCGTTTATAATCAGGACTCGAGTACAATATTACATAATCAATTCATCATAACTTTCATCCCATCTAAACCCGGAATCGAAATCTATCCGGTCCATCTCATCCATCTCATCCATCTCATCTCATCCATCCTTACTTTGTCAATTCCTCCATTCAAAAGCAAGAAAATCTTGACAACATTAAACACTAGGTAATTCATTCATCTGACCATCTCATCCCAACCAATCATTCTTCATCTTCAGCATATCGTACAATAGACACAAAATACCTGTTCTCTAATCGTCTAGCTTCGCTTTTCAATTGTCCAATCGGCTTCTATTCCCTAGTTCAGCCTTTGAGATATTTCATTCCCGCTTTGGCTTTGACCTGGGTTTGGGTTTTGGTCTCTTTGGTGACCTCCCTCGGGAAGAAACGACGTCATTGGAATGGAATTTTGCTCGGATTGGAAATCAATGGATTTACTTACTCGGTGGTAGAGAGGTAGTTACATATTTGGATCTATACAAATGTATCTTTCTATGTAATCCAAAAATTGAAACAGAAATCTTCATTCCCCTCTAAACATACATAATCCGAACCTTTCCCGTTCTTTATATACCTAGGTACTACTCCGTATATACACAACCCTAATCCTTCTCCCCAAAAAACACCCATATAAATCCCTAAACAAACCGCCTCCAATCCAATCCGATCAGATCAGATCATACCATATCATACCATATCCCACCCAGCGCCAAGCCCAACACCCCAGCATCTAAATCCAAACCTCCACCTATCCATCCATCCGTCATCCATCCGTCCCGACGCACTACCTTCCTGACCTCACTAGGTACACTACACTACACTACCTCTCGGAACCCTCGGAATCCACGGGATCTGGAACTCCTGTTCCATCTCATCTGACTCTCATCAAATTATATTTCTAAACCTCGATCCATCTCGCCGTGGACTCACTCGTCTAGGTATTACATTCTACGCTTCCTTCCCTCTTGATAAAATTATCTTGGAACTGTAGAAGTCTCTTTGGTCTTTTTACTAAGCTGAGCTGAGCTGTGAGCTGTGAGCTGAGATTTTGGCTTTGATCTTTTATTCTTTTTTTCTATTGTTTTTCAAGGGGTGCTTTGGGTCTTCTGCTTTGCTTTGCTCTGTTTGAGGCACTCTGGGTACTTTATTTGGACATACTACACTGTATTGTGTTGGGATTTCGTTGTTGTATACACACACACACACACACACACACACACACACGGATCAGCACCCAGATATCGTCTTCATACCAACACGGCGCTTTCTGTTTTACTTTTGTAGAGCTGGAGTGTTGGCGGGTTCTGGTCTGGGCTTGGGTTGAGTGACCGAGTGACTGAGTGACTGAGGGGAGAGATCTGGTTGGGGGTTATATTCATATATACTTTTTGTATATACCCATCTGCGGAATCTGCTTGCGCCGTTCGCTTCTTGTCTTTGTCTTATTGCTTGTATCGCACTCGCATCTCACCCCGCTTGCTTTGCTTTGGCTTAAAAGAGGGTGGAGAGGTTCTGCGTCGAGATCGAGATAGACGTACCTATACCTATACCTATACCTATACCTACATATCTCTCCACACAAACCCACAAACAAAAACCACCACCCAAATGACCAAAGCAAAATCAAAACCAACCCACAGGTAAAGTCCCATCACCCCCTCCTAAGTCTCTCTCACAAACCCACAAACCCACAAACCCACAACTAACCCCCCCCCCCCCCAGTTCCCGCACCTCCACCCTCCTAATCGCCACCCTCTTCCTAACCAGCAGCACGCTCTCCACCCTCTTCATCCACCAACTCCCCGACGACCCGTTACACCTCGCCGCCCACTATGGCGCATACCTGCATTTCGCAAACGTGATGAGTATCTTTGGGGTTATCGGAGCTTGGAGGGTGAGTTTTGTTTCTTTCCTTCATTCCCTTCATTTCCTCCTTCCCTTCCCCATTCCTAAATCAACCCCCCAGCTAACCTCCCACCCCAGAAAAACCCCCTCTCAATCCACCTCTTCAGCACCTACCTCCTCCTCGACACCCTCCTCAGCTGCATCCCCCGTCTCCTCCTCCTAACCCTCCTAGCGCAATCCTCGTCCCTCTTCTGCGATGCCCCTTCCCAACCCCGCTCTCACATTGCCGGGTTCTCGGATTATGTGGCGCGTGGTGATGGATGGAGATTCGTTTCGAACGAGGGAATGAATGCAATGAATGGGATGAGTGGGATACATGGAATCGATGGATCCACAACCCCCTGGTCCGATAAAATGTGCAACCGCCTCGTTTCCCTAGGCTATGTAACGCTGGTGGTGAGTGTGGTTGCCGGGATGGGACTGCAGGTTTTGGGGGCGCTTTGCGTGAGGGAGTATGCGAGGGCGTTGTTTGGTGAGGAGGGGGATGTTGAGATGGGGGGGGAGAAGAGGGGGACGGGGAGGGGTATGCCGCCGATTTGGGAGGAGGGGGAGGAGGCGGTTTGATTTTTTGTTTGGTTGGTTGCTTGGTTGGGTTTGTGGATATGATAGGATATGATACGATACGAAACGATACGATACGAAACAATATGATGCGACGCCAGGTACCCATACCTAGAATGTAGATAAGCAAATTATCTGATCTCAACTAATCTAATGAAATTAGCCTCTAGAAAGAAATATGGAGGAGCATGCATGCATACATACATCACAGAACGAAACGATGCACGACCTTCCAATGATTCTTTGGCGCTGGTATCTGTTTGTATATATGCGGTTGCGGTTGCGGTTGCGGTTGGGATTCAGGAGGTCGAAGAATTTGAATACATTATGGATATAATATGGATATAATGCGCTTACCTGCTTGTATATATACATACATATATAATAAAATCACAAAGTACCATTCCTACTCCTACCCCCGCTCTCACTCTCACTCTCACTCTCACTCCCGCTTTTCGACCTTTCCTTTTCTTTTCTTTTCTTTTCTTTTCTTTTCTTTTCTTTTCTTTTCTTTTCTTTTCTTTTCTTTTCTTTTTCTTTTCTTTCTTTCTCTGTGGAGGTGTGGAGGTGTGGGTGTGTATATATGAGAGAATAATGAGGAGAATGAAGAATAGTGGGAGATTTGAGGATTAGATGATATACGTAATAATTAAATAATCTAGTAATGCACAATGCGGATTAATCTAATGGTGATGATAATGGTAATGGTAATTGTAATTGTAGTTTCAAGTATGAGTATGAGTATGAGTAAGTATAAAAGAGATATATACAAGATATGATATTCTATAATATATAATGCTCAACTAACCATCAACCAACCTCCATCCATCCATCCATCCATTCTGAATTTTCTATTTGATTTCATCTTATCCTGTTTCATTTTATTATATTACAGAAAACAAATTTTCTTCCTTCCTTCCTTCCTTCCATATTTAGTATATCTATATTTAACATCTTACTTTCATCACTCCCCTCCCCTCCCACCCACCAAAACCAACCCAAAAGACGCTCCGCTGGCCCTCCGGGGGCCACTGCCGTGGAGGCAGAATAGATTATTTGGAGAATTCTTTTGGGTGGATTTAATAGGCTGAAGGGAGGGAAGGGAGGAGGAAGGAAATAGCTAGGGAGTGGAGGAATATCTGGATGTATATTTTGGGGGGGGGGGGGGGGGGGGGGGGGTTCTAGCTACATGATGAGGAGAGGAGGAGGCAAGGTTAGATGAGTGAGAATCTCGGGTTGTTGGTATTTGGGTTTGAAATGTTGGAAGGAATGAATGAAGTGAATAAATTGTGTATATTCTTGTAATGTGACGGGTAGATATCAAATAATATCGTTGATTGGAAATTTGGAAATTGATAATGATTTGTATTTTATGATGGTTATGCAATTCTCTAAGTATATGAGAAATAGAAATAGATAAGTAGACGAGGAGTGAGGAAACGAGGTATAGAAGATGGGACATTAAGGGGGAAGAAAGAATTGAATGTCAAGAGATGAATCTCAAAAATGAATATCCAATAATGAATCAAAAAACCAAAAGGGGAATAAACTACTTGATCTCGCTAGAGAACCGAGAGATATCATTATCATGATCAGCAATAACAGCAACATTAACACTAGTTACCCAGGTAGCTATAAATACGCTGTAGGATAATGATAAACTTAAGAGAAATAGCATATAGAAAACAAACGTACAAACACAAGCAAAAGACACAAGAAAGTAATTAATAAATATCAAAATGAAACAGGATCAACCCCCAAAATTGGAAAAAGATATCAACTCTTCTCTTCTCGGTTTACTTGAGTTTGGTATCATCCACCCACCTCCACTCCCTACCCATCAATCCCTATACCCAACAATCTAATCCCTATAACCATCTTAAACTCCCTATACCCACTAGGTACTTAGGTACTTGGTAATACCCAAATCATGCTCTACTAAGCATATGTGCCATAACCATAACCGCAACCACATACCCACTATACAACAGCCCGAAGTGAAACAAAACAGACCATCCCATCCCATCTCTCATCTAATCCCACCCCAGCAATCCCCATAGATCCCAAGTTGTTCCAACCCTAACCCTAACCACCAGAATAGGAAAAAAGGCTATATGAGCTAACTAGCTATAGGTAGGTATCCAATATCCATGAACCTGATATCTATACCCAGTGACTATAAACATACATTTAACCTCTAGCCCCGTACCCTAATGAACACAGTACCTACCCAGTAGCCACCCGCAGATATCATAATGCAACAGGTGGGGTAAGAAAGCGATAAGTGAAGATTTGATTTCCTCGTGACGATAAGAGATAGGTAGATAGATAGATAGACGGATACTGACGAACTGGTGGGATCAACCATGATAGGAGGAGCCGAAAGATTGGGTTGAGGTCTGATGATTGGGTGTAGCTGTGGATATTTTATTGTATACGGAGTAGATACAATTCATTTCATGATAAGATCCTACCTGACCTTGGAATAAATCTGATGGTTGGTATATTGATCGATGAACGAATGTACCGAAAGAGCGTATACGATATGATGGAAAAGGTATGCGTTGCCTTCGATACCTTACATGTTTACTGACATGAAGTTGGTGGAATTAAAGTATCCCGAGTCCATACTGTACCGTGGCACTGGTGATGGTTACAGTCCATCCAGCATCTGGACGCTAATGCAATCCGATTTGACGGCTAAAAATACTCTTGGATATAAATATCGAAAGCGTGATCGCAATTTGCTGTGGGGGAAGCCGTGTGAAGGAGGGGAATGTCATATCAAACTTTCCTTCCTGTCTACTGCGAGGACAGGTGATACGACAGTACCAATGAATCCATCCCGTCCAATGGTGGGGTGAGTGAAGTAAAGGTATTGCAGCTGCGTGGCGGACATTGCATGATGAAACTGGTATTGGGTTGGGTGTGATTGTAGACGTAGGTGTGGATGCATTTCTTCTGCAGTTCGTTGGGCTACTTTACATATTGTTGTTTGTCCTTTGTGTTTTTCAGTTCTCGGTGGGAGTTTCAGCGGCAGTGGTTGAAGCATCTGATGATTGATTGCCAGGTGATCATTGAGTCTTTTATTTTTTGGGAAAAGCTCTGATTCTCTATCCAACTCACCGGTACTGGATATGTTTTACCGTATACTCATCCGGTTGTGAGAATGGACAGACTGATATATCTCAAACAAGACTGCTTTTGGTAGAACATCTGGCGTGATTGAATGAAAGTTTGTACATTTCTGTTTCGTGTGCATCTCCATCTCCATTTCTTTTAGATTTCGGCTCGGAAGTTGAATTCGATGCATGTAAGAAAGCGTTCGGAGATATTCGATTAAAGCAGCAATGCAATCGAGGAATACCTAGGTAGATACAGTAGATTGAGAACCCTCGTAAAAGAGTGTATTGCATGAATGCGATAAAAAAAGAATGTTTATTATATTCTCCTTGAAATTATGTTGAAGGATAAATGGTTCCTTTGATTTACAACCTCCTACTAAAGTATTGTATCTCATCCATCACTGCAGTACAGTAATATTGACAACTTTTTCTCGCCATGATCGATTCACTTTGAATAGGGGTAAAATGAAAGGGAGTGACTTGCTCTCTTTCCAAAAAAAAAAAAAAACTCACGAGAAAGCTCGGGATTAGATAACTTCATCCAGACAACCCGAGACTTATTCAAAAGATTGTCATCTGTGGCTTGATAATTGACATTTAGAGAATAGAATCTACTAGGATTAGCCGCATATCGCGCTCATACTAGAAATTGTACTCCCCCTGTTTGTTGCACATCCATTGGAATTTGCTGGTGGAATGAGCTAATGGATACGCAACTAGGTATTGATGAAGGATAGAAGATGAAAGAACAACTTTTTCTTCGATGGATTGATGGTATTTTCATTATATAAGAGCTGAGGTCAACACAAACTTGTGCGAAATCAAAAGAGACAACGTGTATACTTGGTCCGAGTAATCATACGGTATTTTAGATTAGGTCCGAATGGGTAGGTGTATTTAGTAAGGAACTTGGAAGTTAGGGCAAAGATTTGACTGATGCAATATTGAAGAATGGGAACTCTTGGAAACGAAAGTCTTGGAGCATTAGAATTTAAAGATCTAGAGGATAGTGGAGAAAGTAAAAGTTGAATCGTGAATGTGGTGTGTAGCGAAAGAAGCTATTCTACTAATCAATAACGAACTCGATACACTTTGAATAGTCCGTGTAAAGTTGTGGAGGTCATTTTAAAAAGATTAGACCGCGAGTAGTAATGAAGATCCAAGAGATCAAGAGGGAGGAGAGGGGAGGGAAAGGGTATGTGTGGTGTTAGCATCAGTCATATCAACATTGAGACTCCGATATTGGATGAATGTTTGTCTAATAAGAAGAGATGGAACGTACAACATCTAGAACTTCCAAGAAAGAACCATGATGAGGCTGAATACAGATTTCATCTTATGATAAGACAAAGTGATACATTAATATTGTTACTGTGGTAAATCCTGAATAAATGAAAATCAGCCTTACATATGGAAGCGCAAGGTAACAAGGTAGATAGGTAGGTTATGATGATCCCTCTTAACGGTTTTTCCAATGCAAACAAACACATCCATATCATCCTCATGTAAAGAGGGAATAATGGGGGTAATACGGTTTTGGTACAACCACCCCCCTCTTTCCTTGATCCGATTCGTTTGATGAGTACGGAGTACGTACTTTGTAATTATATATACAAAAATTCCAATATACCGGGTGATAGCGCAACTCTCCTATTCGCTTCTCCAGATCAATCTCATTCATCTGCACGTCCCGAAGAACAAGATAAAGGAAATGAAACTGGAAATGAAGGATGAATGGGGCAAGTAGATGTTTTTATTGTGATAAATGTATACCTAGGTAGTTCTGACTAGCCTTTGTATTACGGAGAAGATCAGTTTGGTACCAGTACCTTTTTCCATATACATACGAAGTATAGAACTAGTACTACATGTAGTTAGGATGGAAGCATTGACACAACGATAATAGTTAGGAAACGATATGGAATGGGGGAACGGGTCCAAAGGAAGGGGGACAGCAAGAGAACCGTGACTTAACTGTTGATCAACAAGTGCAACGACGATATACGGAGTAGGCAGCATGTACTTGTAGTACAGTAGGGTAGGGTAGAAGAACGGTGGAGTACTCCGTACATAAATATAAATTCATAAGTGATTCCCTCAACAAAGAAAGAAAGGAAGGAAAGGGATCGATGGGTAGTATTGAATGTAAGAAAGAATCATAGGAATGTTCTCGACAACACCATGATGAAGGAGATGATGTATGATATCTGCATTGAATATACCCGTGGACAGTACTGTAACTTGATGAAATCCTATTGGCGAAGAAGGATTCAATCAACTCATCTCTCTCATCTCTCTCTTCTCTTCTCTTTTCTTCTCTCTTCTCCCTTCTCCCTCCTCTCTTCCTCTTCCTTTCCATCCTTCCTTGTCATAAATACACACTACTGCACCATCGCCCGAAGTAATAAAATTGTTCACAAGAATTCCACCACTACAAAGTCACGGATCTACCAAAAAGAGATTTTACTAATCCTGTAATCAATCAGAATTGGACCATCCATGATCCATCCTGATATACCGGCTCTTAGCACCGAAAAGAGAGAACATTCGCCATTTTTGATTAAACCACCCTCGCTCTCAACCAATCCATCCCACTCATCCATCTATCCATCTATCCATTCATTCATCCATTCATCCATTCATTCATCCATCCCTCCATCCCTCCATCCCTCCATCCATCCACTCACTCATCCATTCACTCACCCACTTATCCAAACAAGTGACCAAGGAAAAGGGCAGGAAAGGATTGGATAGAATAGAAATAGGAAAGGATAAGAGTATAGGGTACAGAATATAAAAGAGAGGAAACACTTTATCACCTTGATCACTCATTGACCATTAAGGGAAGAGGGAAACGTGGGAAATATGTTTATTATAAGCGAATCAAAGTTGAAGATGTAATAAATAATGATAAATAATGATAAATAATGATAAATCCTTTTCTTGGCAATTATTCATGGATTGATTTATCTAACTACTCATATCCCTCTATTTAGTTTTTAGTTTTCTAGCTACGAATTACGAATTATAAATTACGATTGATTTTATAATATCGTATTTTCTCGTACCCTAATTATAATAATGATAAATAATAATAGTAATAGTAACAGTAATTTATTTGCAATTTCGTCATTTAAGATTGAATATTTACCTATTCCCACCTATTTACCTATTATTTATCTATTCGTAAATCACGTACCTATTATCTACTTATTACCTACTGATTCATTCATCCTATTAAAATACCTACCTACCTACTTGCCTTAGTATCGTACATCCACCATCACCATCAAGGAAAGAAAGAAAAAAAAAAGATTCATCTCCTTTCATCCTCTTGTGATCCTCTTCTACCCTCTTCCCTCCTTCATTACTATCGCCATCAATCCAACCTAACACTCACAACAACGCTTTTCACCCTTATTTCCCTTTCGGCATCAACAAAAAAATCAACAACCATATTCATTATTGGATCAAGGTTACTAACGGTTTTCATATATATACATATATACACATATATACACATATATATACACACTCTCTCAAATTATATATATACCACGATTTGTCATTCCAAGTAGCTTACATTGATCCTTTCCTCTTGGTTTTGCTTGATCCCAAAAGGTTGTTCTTCTGTTGTTACTGGATTTCATCTTCGTGAGTTAGACTTTTTTTACCCTTCACCCCAAAAAAGTAGTTAGTAAGACAAATTTTCTCTTTGCTTCGCTTTTTCTTTCCATTCCCCCTCCTCATTCAATCATCCACCCGCCGCTTTCGCTGCTATTGCAATATCAATTTTCTCTACTCGGCTACCTACATAATAATCTTTTTCTGTATGCGATCCCAATCTTCGAATACGTTTCATTCGATACCATCTCTAGATGATCTTGCGGTTCTTTCATGTGACATAGTTGACTAACTGCAATATCTGTACAGAATTCCATACTCACGACCGTTTTAGTCGTATACGTTCTTTTCAGTCAGATCGAGCACAGTGCGGGCTTCAGTTCTTTCGGAGCATCTATTTAAATCGACGTCCTACCAAATATGTCTTATTACGATAATCAACAATGGTCTGCCGGTGCCGCTGGGCAACCTTCTTGGGAACAACAAACCCCACCAGCACGATCTGGTATGTTTGAAAAAAAAAATACATATTGATGTTATCATCAGGGTATCAATTGACAACTGTTATAGGTACCAGCTCAGTTGTTCAGCGCGAGGACTCTACTGCATTCAGCACACAAATCGAGGGTACGTTTAATGAAATACACTGGTTACAGCAATTGGTCCATTTCAGTGTTTTGCCATGCGCAGAAGAAACGTAGATGTTTGAATTATGATGTCAACGACTTATATCATACATTGGCTGGATGGTAGTTGTATTGGGGATATCATGATCAAGACGCTGATGATTTTATGTATAGAGGTCGACCGTGCCATTGACAATTTGGTCAAAAGTGGAAAGATGTTCAACCTACCAGCCGGTGGTCGCCGCGATTCCATGCCACTGGTTGGTCCTTCAAGAACCTTCCCAGAACAATTTGGTATGCTTCACGTTCAGACGATCATATAGAATTCTTTGAACCTAACTTGATAATTTTCAGATCCTCGAATGACTGCTGGTCCTCCACGACACCATTCGGTTAGCGATTTCGGTGACGCTCGGTCTTTCTCGGGATCCAATCTTCAAAACTTCTATGCCAGCCAACGACATCAACCATCGAGAGGCGCAAATGAAGCCGAACAAGTGATGCAGGCGAAGAGGAGAATGGCGGCTCAGCGCGAGAGAGAACTGCGCAATTACCATCAAGAGCAGCAGTATAATCGAAGTAGGCCACCCTCTTCCGCTGTATAAAAACCCTATTTGTCAAAATACCCTGTACCCAGCGATTCGTTCATATCAGTCGAAATTTTGTACATGATATTTTGTTCATCTCGCCTACAATTGCTCTGTGTGATACAAAAAAAAAAGTCTTCATTATTTATCTTTGACATATGCACATTTACTGACTGGAATAAGGCGTTACAGCTGAAATCTTGGGCGGCAAACCAGATCGTATCGCTAGTCCAGGTAGCGGTATGAACGAGGAAGAACGTCGTGAGTTGATTGCCCGTCAAAGAAGTGCTCTCTATGGCGAAGGTCCAGCCTTCAATGCGGAAAATGGTGGTTTCGATGAAAATGGTACCCCTCGCCCAACAACTCAGGGATCTACCTCACAAACCCTAAATGCTCCCCCAGGTGCAATCCGAGGACACTCGCCTCTTGCCTTTGATCACTTTAATGCTCAGGCTAGTCAAGGAGAGAACTCAAATCAGCAGAATGCTACTGAGCCTCAATCAACCACAACCGCTCAGGCTCCAGGGAAACAACGATCCCGTGCTAACAGTACCTCATCTCCATCTTCCAACCCTACTAGCTTTAGTTTGTTTGAATCTGCTGCTCAGCAGTCTAGCCGAACTTCAACTTCATCCCCTGGTGGATCTCCACCACGCCAAGGAGGTAAGGCTGGTGCTGGCGGAGTTGCCCCCATCGGCACTCGTCCCAGTGGACAAGCTGCTAACCCAGCTTTGAACAAACGATCAACCACCCCTTTGCCATCACCATTGAGCTATGGGTATGCCGCTAATGACTCGACTACCGAATCTAAGGATGCTAGAACGACTTCGGCTTCATCAAACCCTAACCCACAAGGACAAACCGAAAGTGGATTGGGTTGGGGATCCAAGAGTGGTGTTTGGGGTAACAAGAATCTTGGTGTACAGGCTTCGGTATGGGGTTAAATTGGGTATTGGAACATGAAAATGAACATAGAAATCAGGCGTGAAGGGAAAGGGGTATGATTGATTATCTGCATATGGTTGTGCGTGGTGGATGGTAACTGGACAAAAAGAAATATCGATAATAGGCTTGGCATGGCAGGCGTATGGAACCTTTTCAGAATTTATCGGAAGGCAGGTTCTGGACGGAGGGGAGCGAGAGTTTTCCCACCTCGTTATCATACTTTGCTTTTCAGCACATATTGCAGGAGTCTAATTGATTCTCGTCATCGGCAACAAGGAAGGAGTTTTTCTTATTCTATCCTGTTTTCAGGATGTTCAAATGGTAATAACGGGTCGGTATGGGGTTTGCAGTTTGCAGTTTTGTTTTTGTCTCATGGCATTTACGGCGAAACAACAATCTGGGGAACTTGATGTGGGATATTGGTTTTGTTATTTTTTTTGAGGGTCTGGTATGGGTGTTGCGTTACTCTGCGTTCCTGTATATGGGGTGTTTTGTTTCGAGTGGGTAAACTTATATCAGGAGGGAGTAAAAATTAAACAACAAATGGAATAAGTGGGATGAGATAAAATCTTTGATGATTTGGGAAATGAAATGGAACGGAATGGAAATAAAAGTCTGTATGAGCGAGAATAAGTGTGTGTGAGTGAGTGTGTGTGTGTGTGTGTGTGTGTGTGTGTGTGTGTGTTCTTTTCTTTTTTTTTTTTTTTTTTTTTTTTTTTTTTTTTTTTTTTTTTGAGAGTGAATGGGTGGGTGGGTGAGTGAATGAGTGTGTAAATGAGTGTATAAGTGAATAAGTGAATTTGTACCATTAGCGATGCATATAGATCATGATACCTTGCTGTAATGTTGGTATAGTGTATGGTGTAGAAGTGAGTGGGTGGGTAAGTGAGTGAGTGAGTGAGTGAGTGAGTGAGTTTCTTTGTATTCATTTCTCGTATTTTGAGGGCTGGGGGTTGAGGAATGTAGAGCGATGGATGTAAAGCGAGGGGTGGGAGGTGAGAGGTGAGAGGTGAGAGGTGAGAGGTGAGAGGTGAGAGGTGAGAGGTGAGAGGTGAGAGGTGAGAGGTGAGAGGTGAGAGGTGAGTATAAAGTGGATTTTGGTATTTTTGTAGATTGGGGGATGGGGATGTGATGGGGATTTGAGATTTATTAGGGGAAGGGATGAGGGAAAGGGAAAGGGAAAGGGAAAGGGAAGGATGGGCTGGGGGTTGTGGGAAAGGGAGGAAGGAACGGGGGGGTTGGGGTTGAGGTTGGGGTTGGGGTTGAGAAGGGGAGGGGAGGGAAGGGAATTTATATATATGTAATGGGGGTGGGAGTGGGAGTGAGGGGGGGGTATATTGTGGGAGAGGAGGTTGGATATGAATGGAGAGGGGTGGATTGTTGGGGGGGGCTAGAGGGTGGATTAGGGGGAGGGAGAGAGGGGTGGATGAGGGATGGATAAGGAGTTTAGGGATTGCAAATGGGGGATGGTTTGTTTGGTGTGGGTTTGTGTGTAGGTATGAGTGTTGTGTAATGAGTGAGGGGTGAGGAGTGAGGAGGTGTGTTATGTATATGATGGGGGTATGTATGTTTTGTTTCATTTGTTAATTTATTGATCTGTTGATTTGTTGGTTTGTTGGTTTGTTGATTTGACTTTTGGTATTTAGTGTTTAGTGTTTGGTGTTTGGTGTTTGTTGTTCATTTTGATATAATAATGACGATGGTAATAAAAATGGTAAATGAAGAAAAAGAAGAAGAAATCGTATCAAAATAGATTCCATACCCCTCTTTATTTTTCGCCTTTTCGATTTCCTTATTCTATTCTTCCATTCTATTCCCCTTCCCTCCTCTCCCGCTTTTCCCCTCCCCTCTCTTCCTCGCTTCCACCCCCTCGCTTCCCTTTCCCATTCTATATATCAAAAAGGAAAGAAAAAAACAAACAGAAACATTCTTTTGCTATATTGTATTCTATCGTATACCATTAAATACGAAACACCACCAGATATCGATTAATTATTCGATATGTAGATAGAGACAGATAGATACCTAGGTATATAGTTAACTGAAGATGTTAAATATTCATTTTATTGTCAAGCCACCATTACAATCATAACGACAATTGTAATATAAGGCTACCTACAAACGATAGGTATTTTCCTTGGATTGCGTAGATGCTGGGTTTTGGGGGGGCTCAAAGGGGAGGGTAAGTGTTTATGTGTTTGGGTAGATGGAGAAGTAGAAGATGAACTGTTGATGATTTTTGATGGAGGGGGGGGGGGGGGGGATTTGGGGATTTATGTTGGTGTTTGTATTTGTATTTATATTTACGTCAGATAAATCAAAAGAAAGATAATACTCATACCCGTATCCCATTCCAATTCCAGGTTTGGAGTTGAAATCTGATGTTGATTACTTGGTGTTTCATATTCAATTTTTAATGTGGAATAGGTAGGTAGGCAGATATTCAGATATGGAGAGGGAGATGGATTTATATTTCCAGTTTGGATGCTAGATAGTAAGGAGTTTTGTTTAGGGTTGTAAGAATGAAGATGGAGATGCAGATGGAGATGGAGTGGATGAATAGGGGTTTATCAGAGGATGTATGAAGATGTTTAGATGGGTGGTTATTGGGGCGATGGGGATATTGGGGATGGGGTATTGAGATGTTTGTTTTAGGTAGGTGTTGTGTTGTGTTGGGTGGATGGTTGGATATATGTATACTACTTTTTAAGGCGGGGTGGCGGGGGGTAGGAGGGGAGGGATGGAGAGGAGAGGATGGGATGAGGTTGTTGGGTTTGATATTTAGGAAATAGGGCTTTGTGATTATTAAGTATTGGATTTGTATATATATATATATATATGTGGTGGGTTTTGATGCAAGGTGATTTGTTGCGCTTATATGGAAAAGGGGTGGAGGTTTGGGTAGATGGGTAGATGAGTAGATGGGTAGATAAGAGAGTGTAAGCTTGTGTAGAAGGGGTTGGAAAAAGTAAAAGGTAAAGTAGATTCATAGATTTGTATTGGTGATATGTGGTATGTGGTATGCTGGTTGTGGTAGGTTAGTCAATCTGATGTTTGATGTTTAATGTTTACTTTGTATGTTTATGTTTGAATTTAGGCAATGGTTAATATTTTGATAGCTGCTGCTGCGCCACTTGGTTTATTTTCTTTTCTTTTCTTTTCTTTTCTTTTCTTTTCTTTTCTTTTCTTTTCTTTCTTTTCTTTTTTCTTTTCTTTTCTTTTCTTTTCTTTTCTTTTGTTTTGTTTTGTTTTCTTTTGTTAGCTTGGAACTTCTTAGTGTAGTGCAAAGGTGTGTGTCAGTTGGGCTTCCGTGTTCTAGCATGATGTGAGGGAGTGATGTGGATGGATCCTTGTCCTTATGGTATGGCATGTGCTGGGTTGATTATGTAGTAACCTTATAGTCATGATTGTGTGGTTTGACAAGGTTGATAAGGAGGGATTGGATCGATTTTGATTTGATGGAGATATTAAAATCGGACAGTCATGCTTTGCGGAATGTGGATGTGGAAGATACATGTGGGAAAAGAGAGGGGATTGCATATGAGATAGACATGCTCCGTATGGAGTACTAGTATCATGTATCTCCGGTACTCGCCCGATCATTCGGACAAGATGTGTGGCGAGAAAGAGGGGAAGTGGAAAGTGGGAATTGGGAATTGAGAATCGGGAATTGGGAAACTTAATTTCTTGGATTGGGGAGAAAAGTCTAAAATTCCAAAGAACCCAATCGGTCTCATAACCACGCATTCATACCATAATGGGGGAATTAGCATGACAGGGGGGAAGGAAAATGATGTGCCATTGCATTGTTTCTGCTGTATGTATGGATGGATGGATGGATGGACTGGAGGAATGGAGGGCTGGACTGGACTGTACTGGACCGAAGTGAAGTGAACTGTATGAATGTAATAAGTAACCAGGATGTTTGGAAGTTTGGCTTGTTCATCTTCGCTTCTTTCGCTTCTGTCGCTGTTATTCTTTGGTGGAGTAGCAACGGAGACGAGGCGAGGAGAGGAGAGGAGAGGAGAGGAGAGGAGAGGAGAGTAGAGGAGAGTAGAGTAGAGTAGAGTAAGTGGTGAGTACATTACATTACATACGGAGTACGGCGTACATATCTACCTACTGCAGGTAGCTGAAGGTAGATTGAAACAGTTACTATGGCTTGAATTGGATTGGATTGAACCGGATTGGATCGAGTTGGATTGGATTACAATCAAAGAACCATTGATAGAGAGATTTAGTAATTAACCAGTCAAATGACATTTTGATAATGTGTTGGCGGTTGGAAAGGCTAGATTAGATTGTTTATTTATTTATATATCCATGGATTATAAACTATAAATTATAAATTATAAATTATATAATATATAATATGTAATATATATATATATATATATATATATCATATATTATATATTATATATTATATATTATGCGGAATATTATTATATTTAGACTTCCAGGTTCCAAATGAAATCTACGATGAGATCTGTAGATTTTCCTTGCTATGCGAACAAGATGATGATGATAATGATAATGATAATGGCAATGATAACATCCATATTTGTATTTACCCAGGTAGGTATATGATAGTCAAGATCTGATTTATTCTCTCTTGTCTCGTCTGTTTATAATAATAATAATAATAATAAAATAATAATAATAATAATAATAATAATAATAATAATAATAATAATACTACCATTATTACCACAATGATAAATGATATTAATTTTATATAAACACACACATATATACATACCTGCGTATATACATAGGTATATACATGTATATATACATATATTTATATTTATTTATTTATTTATTATCTTAATCTTGCTATTTAATACTCATTCATTCATTCATTCATTCATTCATTCATTCATTCATCCATTCATCCATTCATCCATTCATCCATTCTCTTTTGATCATCACTTATTTCCTCTCTCTCTTACATTGACACCTTTATTTCCCTTCCCTTCCCTTCCCTACTTCATCATCCCGCAATACCGAGTACACAAGCCAAAAAAGTTCCCCAAATCCCTTATTTATATGTGCCTACCCTTTCATTCAAAACGTCCCGAATCCCTCGTGTAATCATTGTACAGCAGTAATTCTTGATCCTTCAACGACCTTTATACATATTCAATCCCTTTTTCAAAAGAAAGTCGTCTCACCTATTCCTTCCTATCTGCCATATCTGAAGGGATTCGACGAACTTTACTTTCTCATAAGGCTCATGAGCCAAAGGGGAAGGACTGCATACCAAAAATTCCAAATGACTATAGGAGATTTAAAAACACGATTGAGGGCCAAGTTTTATCGAAGGTATTCACACACTTCTTCTATAGGATCTGCGAAGGATGGCGAAGAAAAGAGTCTTGGGTTCTCGGAATCTGTAGAGGAAAGGAGTAAATCGACAACCCAGAGTTTACGGTCTAAAGCGAGTTTTAAGTTACATCGAACACCAATATATGGAGGAGGAGGAGCTTCAACAAATGGTTCATCAAGAAATTGTTCAGGCTCTGGCTCCGGTTCAGGTTCAGGTTCTGGAAATAGGAATAGTATTGTTGAAAGTCAAAGTCAAAGTCAAAGTCAAAGTCAAAGTCCAAAAGAAACATCAAACTTTGAGGAAGAGAAAGGAGAAGAAGGAGAAGGAGAAGAAGAAATAATTCCGGTTCATAATAATAATGATGATGGTATTGCAGTTCAGGGAAGAGATGAAGTTGAAGCGGAACTAAAGTTAAGCTTTCGAAATAGTACGAGTAGCGATCTGCACCAACATCTTCATCTTCCTTCACATTCACAATCAGAAACAGAAACAGAAACAGAATCACAATCAACTTCACCTATAACATCAACAATACCTCCCAAACAAGTACCCTTTATCAACTCCAAATTGATTCTCGAAGACGAAAATAATAAACACGATAGCATATCAATCTCAACTGATTTCCCTACACCGAATACAGACATACCAAGAGTGTTGGAAGAGGAAGAAGAGGAAGAAGAGGAAGAGGAAGAGGAAAAGGAAGGACAAGAGCAAGAAAAAGAAAAAGAAAAAGAAGAAGAAGAAGAGGAAAAAGAAGGCGTGGAAAAGGTCGAAAAGGATGAAATCCGAGAAGAGTCGCAATCAAAATCCAAAGAAGTGAAATTTGATAATTCAACACAGCAAAGCCCTATCAGCCCAAAAGACACTACCGGTACCCACCAACCCATACCTCGAAAGCCCGAATTATCTAGACGACAAAGCTTACTTCCTCATCAACAAACGAAATTAATAAAGACCTTGTTAGAGACGGATTTACCTGCACAAACACAAGTTAATTTGCCCACTGGTGTCACTGTTGGTATTGATTATTTTTCTAATCACGGTCCTTCAACGATAAGCGCAACGATGGTTACTCGAAAAATATGGGTTAAGCGGCCTGGTGCTTCTGCGACGTTAGTTACTATACATGAGGATGATTTGGTTGATGATGTGCGAGATATGATACTGAAGAAATATGCCAATTCTTTGGGAAGAAATTTTGATGCTCCGGATGTTACATTGAGGATTGTACCAAGGGAACAACAAAGGCAGGAAAGGACTTTAGGACCCGAGGAACCGATGTGTCGAACACTAGATGCATATTTCCCTGGTGGTCAAACGGTAGATGAAGCTTTGGTTATTGATGTTCCTGTAAAGAGGACGCCTAAACCATCTCCTAGGCCTAATGGACACCCGGTATATTATGAAGAAGGACGACCTACTGAAGCTGGATCAGATTATTTCCCCCCTATGCCAATACAGGTTCCTTCCCCAGGCGCACCACATAATGTTCCAGCCCAAAATAACACTCAACATACAGCTCCCTTGTTAGCACATGCCATGTCCGTACTGACAACCGGTCACGTACCACCTTTACCATCTCCAGGAGCCCCCAGAAGACATCATACCACGAGACCAAGGATAGGACGAACTCATACTTCCTCCCCAACAGTTATCAGTACACACACAGTCAACCTCCTGTTATAAATAATGGTACGCTTCTTCAACGTGGTGGAAGATCAAGAACTCACTCAAGTGCCTCAGAAAAATCCGCGGCCCCTCCTCCGCCACCACTTCCCACCCCACCGGCCCCAAACCAGGAACTTGCGCCTCAACGAGTCGCTACGCCTCCTCCACGAGTAACCTCCCCCCGGCCAACCAAACGAAGTAAGAAGAAACCTGGTGTCGATCATCCTTCGTTGCCAGCCGGAATGCTCAACGGTGCCGTCCCTCCCATCAACGTCCTCATCGTCGAAGATAACATTATCAATTTAAAACTACTCGAGGCATTTATGAAACGTCTCAAAGTCCGCTGGCAAACCGCAATGAATGGTCGAGAAGCCGTAAACAAATGGCGAGGCGGAGGTTTCCATTTAGTACTAATGGATATCCAACTTCCTATCATGTCAGGACTTGAAGCCACCAAGGAAATTCGCAGATTGGAGAGACTTAATAGTATAGGGGTTTTTAGCAGCAGTGCGAGTAGTACTGCGCCTAGTGAGAAGGAGTTAGTGGATGAGGAACCAGCTGAGGGGGATAAGTTGCCTAGTACGGTGTTGTTCAAGAGTCCAGTTATTATTGTAGCGTTGACGGCTAGTTCGTTACAAAGTGATAGGCATGAGGCATTGGCAGCGGGATGTAATGACTTTTTGACCAAGGTTCGTTTTTATTTCCCATTCGTTTCCTCTCTTATTCACTGATATTGGAATAATTAATACTAACATACCAATCAACAGCCCGTTAATTTCGTTTGGCTTGAACGTAAAGTCATGGAATGGGGATGTATGCAAGCGCTAATTGATTTTGACGGATGGAGGAAATGGAAGGATTTCAGCAGTCAACAAGCGGCGGAGAAAGAGGCAGCTGATTCAAAGAAGAAGGATACTCAGGGGTTGGTCAAGGCGAAGCGAAAGAACAGAAATAGTATGGGGAGTGTGGGAGGAATAAGTGGGCAGGGTGGGAGTAGTACGAAATTGTCCCAGCTAGGGCAATTGGGTGATGGGGTAATAGGAGAGGGGGAAGCAGTCGTAGGGTGAGGGATGAAGTAAGATTTGGTAGCAATTGCGAAGATGGAGGAGGGACGATTGCGTGATTTGATACTTGAGCGAAGGGTTGCATGGCATAGCGTATACCACGATGACGAGCTTTCCATTTGTCTTGACATTAGCTAGAAGTTGGAAGGAGGTTTCTTTTGTTATTTTGGACTTGAGGCTTTAGGTTCTGGGTTCTGGGTTCTGGTCTTAGGTTCGGAATTCAATGGGGAAGGAGCCTAAAATATACATATGTCGTAAGACGGGCGGGACGACTGGCGTTGGCTTGGGATGATAGTGGGTGGAATTGATTGGTTAATAATATATTTGGGGGTTTGTGATTTTAGGTGAAAGGGATGATTGAAAGGGGATGTGGGTGGAGACGGGATTGAAGAAGTGGAAATGAAGGGTGAATATTGGAGAACTGAAGGGGGAAAGAGGATGCTAGTGGTTGAGAGTACATATGTGTGGATAGAATGATTTGATGGGGGGGGGGGGGGGGGGTTTAGTGGATGAATTACAAGTAGGAAGTAGGCATCGAGTAATAGTGAGAATACGAAACTTCTACTCTGTGCTTGAATCTTTCGTCTATTTTTTTGGTTTTTGTTTTTGAATGGTTGGTTGGATGGATGGATGGATGGATGGATGGATGGATGGATGGATTTACGAGTTGGTGTTTAAATGGTTTTCGGGATTGGTGGGGGAGGAGGGAGGAGAGAGAGTTAAGATCATTCATTCATTCATTATCCTGTGGCTGCCATTGTCATTATAATCATCATTATCATGATCATGATCAATGTCACTATTCCTACTCCTAGGTTTACACATCCATCTGCCATCTGCCATCCCTCATCCATCTTTAAGCATATATGGATGTGTGAAGAGACAGATGTATAACATACCTTACCTTTCCATCTTTCATTCTTGGACCTGAACTGTATTCTTGAATCTTGTTTGTTTTTTGGGTTTTTTTTGGTTTGTTTGTTTGTTTGGTGGGTATGTGTATATAGGTATGTATGTGTATATGGGTATGTATGTGTATGTATATGTATGTATATATATATATATAGATATAGATATAGATATAGATATAGATATAGATATAGATATAGATATAGATATAGATATAGATATAGATATAGGTGTAGATATGGGTATGTTTGTTTGATAGGTATTTAGATGGGTAGATGTCCATTCATTTTGTACTTTTGTAGTGAATATCTAGGCACCTAGGTACTTATACATCCATGGATAGGTTTAGTGGTATGGGTTGGTATCTATATGTATATATATACATGTATGGCTACCTGGGTACTTGGCGATATGGGTTGGTACTGTATTGGAACTGTATTACTGTGTG
This sequence comes from Monilinia laxa, assembly GCA_009299455.1. Taxonomy (NCBI): domain Eukaryota; kingdom Fungi; phylum Ascomycota; class Leotiomycetes; order Helotiales; family Sclerotiniaceae; genus Monilinia; species Monilinia laxa. The sequence goes on from VIGI01000009.1 coordinate 1,956,446, forward strand.
GTGTTGTGTTTTAGAAGTTTATATTTAGTGTCACGGGACCATACTATATAAACCCATATAGCCACATCGTAAATGTGGCGCATCATTTTACTTGATTTTTGCTTCAAGGTGCTTGGAAATTGGAGATTGGGGATCGGAAACTGGATTGTTCTTTTGCTGTGATACTTTGGTGGAGCGGAGTGGAATGGAGAATCATCGATGAGGATGGTTTATATAGTGTAGGTTTGAGTTGATGGTTAGGTTAGGTTAGGTTAGGTTAGGGGTTAGGTTAGAGGTCAGGTGGAGAGAGGGGAAAGAGGGTGGAAAGGAAGAAAAAAGAAGGATATTGGGATTTGGGGTTTGGAGTTTGTATTTATATGAAGGAACGGGAAGTGTAAATGAAGGATTAATACAGTATTGGACTTTTTTAATGCATTTCCTGATGGTTGATTTGGTTGGTTGAGGTTGAAGTTTAAATTAATGTTAATGGTGGTTGGCTTTTTCTTTTGTTGTTGATGGGATTTGTAAGATTAATGTGGTTTTAGATTGGATTAGGGGATGGCTATATAGTTTGGAAAAGGGGGCATATTGAGATTTTGGTATGCTTGTATGTTTGTAAGCGAGCAAGCTTGTGGGGTTGGAGAGTTGGGGAGGAGAGCTTGTGTTGAGATGGATGGATGTGTTTTGATTTATGAAGGCGTTAGGTAGTACTTGTGGGATTGGTGGGATTGGTTTTTCGTAGTGAGTCTGTTTGGATTGTGAGGGGATGGGAGGGGAGAAAACGAGGGAGTGAGGGAGTGAGGGAGTGAGGGAGTGAGGGAGTGAGGGAGTGAATGATAGCGAGAGTGAAAGAATGAGGAAGTAAAAGAGAGAAAATATTGACGACTTCAACATAACCCAGGCCTTCACAAGACCTGCTCACCATGTTCTGTCCAAATGAAGCTTCGATAGAATAGTAGTTTTAGACCCCAATTCCAATCAACCTTCGTAACAGAGCATTGGCCTAGCTTAGAAACTCAATAATTTCCAGTCAAATCATCACTCGTATTCATGAAGCTATTCAAGATATAGGTGCCTAATATAATCCCAAACTTTCATCGTTTATCTCAAAATTGGAAATGAAATGGAAATTTAATACTTCTCAGCTACAATAGATCAACCATTTTCTAATCCATGTGGAGGTTCGAGAGAAAATAAAGGGTCCTCAGTGGCCGAACCTTAATCAATTATCCGGCTTTGGGTCTCGAACTTTCAGTGGCACCCTTCCCGCATATGTATACTGTACCAAATAAGGATCTGGCCTAGCCAAGGATATCCATTCTACATATTACCGTCTTCATATATCTAGTTCTCGAAATACACCATTTAATCGAGTCATCTGTCCTCAAGATGCACCCGCCGAGTAGGAATCAAATCATTTGATATCAGCTTTGTTCCACAAATTACGAGTCCTACAAGGAGAAGTAATTATAGAGTAGCACAGAGTTCAAGAGGTTGCAGAGTGAGTAATAGGTAATGCGAGGATATACTAGCTAATGAGTCATCTACCGTATACTATCAAATTGTAAGCCAACGTCAACCCGCGAGTTGCGTTGTCTATATTAACTAGAATCCCCGCTCTTCAAACTTCCGTTATCATGTACATGAATTCGTGACGAGTGATGCAATTGATCAATCATATCCATCAGTTAAACCATATGAGGAGTACTTGTCGTAAAGTTTTGCGGTTCTACCATGTCTAATTGCTACGCGAAGTAAATCATGGGGAACTGCGCTTTTCCCTTTTATGTTGGCCGAAAAGGCTGTGTTAGATGGATGCGATGAGAACCAATTATATTGATTTTAGAAGATCCACAGTGACTCGCCGGTACAGAATAGGTATGGTTATTTAACAAGGATTTCTTACGACCTACTTGATTGCTTAGATTACTAGATTGCTTAGGATTAGATGAGCTCAGAAAAGTCATATTAGATACAACTTTTCCTTTCAGGCTTTCAAAATCTTTTTGTCTTTCCCGTAAGATTCATTCATTCTAATTGTCATACTCCTCGTCGTTGATTCTGTGAATTTACGGCAAGTAGAGTCATCGGAAAGGAAACTAGTTCATCTAATTCATCATTCTATACCCCTACTCTGACAAATCATCTAATCGATAAGGCTGTAGTCCATTGGAATCCACAATGTCTACATCCCATCAAATGCCTACTTTCAATTCCTTCACCATTACTCAACCCTTTCTAGGTGCACCACTTCAATTCCAACCTGCACTTGGATCAAAAGAACTGGAAGAATTGGTTGATCTTTACGTTGTTGGAAATGCTTGTAAACAAGATAAGCTTTCCACCTTGACAATCGATTTTTACAACAATGCAACCGTCGATATCAACACCGGTTCTCTCGTTCGTCGATATGATGTTATGCCATGGTCTTTCGAACTAAGCCCTTCTCAATCACAATCTTCTGGATTGAGCCCACCACTTTTCACTCCTAGTCCTGCCTCCTCAGCTACTCTTGCCGATTCCGCTTATGGCTCAACTAGCACCCCGCCAAACCGCACTAGAGGGTCACGAATTTCAAAAAAGTCGAAGAAAGATACCAAGAAGTCTGCAGAGGTTAGACTTCCTGGTTTCTCGATCATGACCAAGGATGGTATCGATGTTACAAATTCTGCCGGCCGCGGAACCAAGACAAAGGAACAGAGAGAACATGCACATCTGATGAGAATTATCAAAGCTTGCGATGAGTGTAAGCGAAAGAAGATCAGAGTGAGTTTTCTATTTTTGACCATGTTCGGGAATTTACTAACTAAATTGTAGTGTGATCCATCCCATAGAAGGTCTTCAAATACAGACATGTCAAGAACATCTGCATCCTTCAAACCTTCTCCTCCTTCAAAATCAAACCCAAGTCCTGCTGCCTCGACACCTTCATTATCTCGTGAAACAACACAAGATTCTGAAAAAAGCAGTACCCCTGTTGAATTATTCGCAATGGAAGATTTTGTCCTTTTTCCAGAAGACGGCTTCAACCACTGGAACCCAGAGATGTCTACCCCTGGCTTCAATACCCAATACAGCGACTTCAGCATGACCAATTACGATACTTTCCCTGATTTCGATACCAGCTTCTCTACTTTGAATGATAATTCATCCTTCGACTTCCTATCATTCGACCAGTCATCATCTTTTAGTACCCAATCATTCAATGCCTCCGGCCATATGCCAAACCACTACAATACACAATCAATCGCCGATGTAGATGTTAACTCGCAATACATCTCTCCAACTCAAGGAGAATCTGATCTAGATTTATTCGATTCGTTTGGCGATCTACAGAACTTCTCACCAACTCATACTCAACAAACTCATCCACAAGCTGTAGCAAATGAAGACCCTGGAAAGATTGACAATTTCATACATGCTCCTGTTTCGAGATCTCAAGCACACAGTTTACCATTGGGATCACCAGTATCATCGAACGTGATTTCTCAAGCAAACAATGAAATCACCCTACAAGACTTCTCTACAGCATTCAACTTCTCACAAACTGATTACTGTCACCAACCACTTGTTCCAAACATCGGGCTAGATGGTGCTTACCATCATGCCACTGGCTCGGTTGTCGATTCTGGTGCTGGACTATCGCCACAGTCTCAAACACGACACTCAGAACCAAGTGACCGCGACATTGAGTCTGCTGTAATGAACTCCATGAGCCGACGTCGCCGCAGCGAACGCAAGAAGCATCAGGTACTCTTGGAACGAGAATGCAGACGTATCGAATCTCATGATCTTGAACTTGTAAATGATTTCCTATCTGGCAACGGCGAACCGCATGTTCCTGGTGCCTCCGCAGGCCGACCAGCTTCGAGTCCGGGTATATTCCATGGCGGCGATGGCTTCCCAATGAATACAAACAATTCTCGAAGCTTTGTTTCTAGTAGTAGCCCCGTCCATGAAAAAACCCCATGGAGCTTTGAATCGACAGTCTCTTCATTGGCTAAATCTAGTCCTGAAGTACTCGGGAATACCGTGGAAAGCGATCAAGGTATACTGACTGTTGTGAAACCACGCGAACGCCCTGGAGCATTAGCAAGATTATCTTCCTCGACGATCATTGATGCCTCTCTTGGTCGTACTGTACGAACAGTTGGCGATCATATTTCGTCTCGACTTGTAAACTTTGCCACGAGTAGTTCTGACCAACAAGTCTTGGGTGCTGGCGCCGATCTTCTACCTACACAGCTAGCTGTAAGCTCATCAACGTCAAATCTAAGATCCAGGACTGTTGTAGATACTACGCCACGTGCAATGCCTGGCGAAGTTACGACAAGAGTTCTTTTTGTACCGAATCGCGTCAAAACCATTTCTTCTCCTGACTTTGTACTATTGGGCAAATTGGATTCGAAGATTTCTTCAAGCCTTTCCAACAAATTCATCGTTGGCTCTTCGAACTCCAAGGGTTTCAAGTCTTTGATTTCGACGGCCCAGGATTCTTCAGCTGCACTAATGTCAAGTCCAAGCCTAAGCATCAATGATTTGGCCCAAGCATCCACGGTTATCAGAGATGGCGCAAAACCAGCAGTCGCCCCGGCTACAGCCACCATGATGACTACCCTCTACACAATCTCCACGCTCGCTACACTAGCATTCGTTCTTGCTACTACTGCAGCAGTTTCAAAGTACCTCGACTTTTCCACAGCAGCCATAGTCCTCTATCTAGTGGTACCCATATCCTGTACCTCTCAAACGACTACTTCTGGGTCTAACAAGAGTCTCACAAGCACATTTATCAGCGCATCAATGCAGAACTTCTGGTCCAACATGCAAGCCATGATGATACGTGAACATCAAGGTGTAAGTGATGCTAGACGCGAAAACATCGCACACAGTCTCTGGCGAATAGCTACTAACATGTATCCAATAGAAATTCAAAGAAAAAGACCATACATGGTGCAGTGCGACGACAGCCGGAGAAACGCTGAAGAGCTTCCTCCCCAGACTTTCACTCTAGACCTCGATGTTGAGGATTTATTTTCCATGCCAATTTTGGTGCTGGGGTTTCATTTCTTGATGTTAGGTTGGTTCTTGGGGAGATGATGCTTCATTCTTTCACTGTGTTTACTGACTGGGGTGGGTTAAGTGATGGTTTGTTCGTTGCGAGATTATATTCCCTGCCTTTGCTGGACAAAGCACTTTTCTTTGGCGTGGGAAACATGATATAGGAATAAAATGGAACGGAATGGCATATCGCAACAGGACCTCGGTAGACGAGGTTGATTAATTGTTTCTGGGCGTATGGGTGTAGCCTGACTGTACTGATAGACTAATTCCTCTCACCCTCTCACAGGAAAATATGTTCATGCATTTCCTCACCATGATCAATAGAAGTACATGTATGGGTATAATATAGATGGCAATACATAAATGCAGAGTCTCTGCTGCTATTTTAAATTTATTCTGGCGATTATCGTTGCGTGACTTGATTTGTTCCGTGATTACACTTGATGGAAATTTTCACATGCTTGATCACCACAAGTTAGGAGATTTAGGAGCTTGTGGTTATTAAATGATGTATACATCTTTCACACGGTGTATATCTATATTTTCTTCACTGTACTCGTAGAGACTATCCCCTATTCTCTATTTGGTCAATAATCACATCATGCCACATTCGCATAAATAAGCCCCTTTATTTCCCCCACCCATATTTCTCCTCTCTTTTCTTCATCTGCCAATCATCCTCTTCCCACCCCATCTTCGAATTTCTCTCGACTCGTATTCTCTCCAGTAATTATAAGATGAGATGACATGGATAATTTCACATACAAAATTGAGTCATAGGCCATTTGTCATCCGTTAAACTCAGCGTTTATATATGATATCTGAAATATCGGAACCATTGATTGATCTGATCTGATGTTCATCTATAACCTTTTTCGGCGAGGTTTGGTTGGAGCATTTGGGGTGTAGAGATTTAGTGGTTGGGTTGGTGGTTCGTTGATATAGGTATAGATTGAGTGGAGGGAGCGGTTAGATGGTTTGAGGAAGTAAGTGTAACAGGGTTGAGAGGGAGTAGTGACTTTTTGTTTAAATTTGGATTATGGTGAAGCCGTTAGGTGTATAGTATATTGGGGATGGTGAATAGTCAAAAGGCTCAAGCGCAAGTAACGATTTGGAGCTGTGTTTTGTGTTTGTAATGGGGGATGATGAGATAAGGTAGTATGGATGAATAAACGTCGTCTCGATATTTTGACTTTGGGTGGACGATTAGGATGTTTCAGGGCTAGTCCTTAGAGGGTATGTGGTCGACTTTTAATTTGAAAAGGGAAGGCTGGTTGGGTTTTATAATAAAGTCTTCCGGGCTAAAGCAATTGCAACTTTCAATGTCTGTTAATGGGCAGCAACGATTGTGATTGCCCGATTATCATGGTGCTTCTATTCCTGGGCTCCAATTTTTCATGTCGGCGCAGCCTCGATTCAAGCCTAACCTGTATATGTGCAATGTATGATAAGAATCACTTCTCCGAGTCCAATATCAATTGATGCACGGATATCCCAGTCATATACTTCAATTTATAGCCTTCTTTTATTTGAAAAGTGCCGCCACGGTATAGGGGTAATCATTCCAATCCGAGTATGATATCACTCTGTTTTATCACAGTAGGCACAATACCAATGCGTCCTGAGTGGAATCTAGCAAACGCCATAGCTCTGAATAGTTCTATCCTGGTGTCAGACTTTAAAGAGATACGAAATGTATTCTCGAGAAACTCCAAGGAGGAATACCTGGAGTTTACAAGCTCACCAAAATCTGACCTCGCAACGATGTCCCAAGTTCACAGCTTTGGAACCACTCAGATAGGTACGAGAACCACTGAAAAGGTTCTGATAATCGCCATCATCAAATGGCCAGCAAAAGCACGGGAGGCTATCTTTGTCTAGTGACCAGTCTGGCACCCAAGATGGAAGATTGCTTATTCTAGTGCAAAAAGCTTTGACTTCAGCATGATGGAGAAATTTCAGTAAGCCGCATAAAGATATAGAGGAAGCAACATAGCGTGCCGCTTCCGCAAATACATCCTCCACACTTTTAGTATATTCAATGACTGGAACTTACCCTTGAGGATCCCAGCAGAAAAAGAGCGGCTATGTGCCATAAACATCCTTTGGGTAAAAAGTGCGAAGGTCGGCCACAGCCAGATGTCCATATATCATATTGCTCAAGTTAGAGGCTTTTGGGCCTTTTCGAGAGACTAGAATATGCAGAAGAGAAACCGTATTATCTCCCAGACCATAGGGCACGATAGTATCCTAATCGTGCTTGATTCATATTCTATAGTACTGGATACTTTTGTGTATTGCATTCGCTTGATGTTGAATCTGAGGAATGTTACGAGCTTGACCCAGATACTGCTGATTCCGCTTTGGAAGTTGCTGTATCTATTGAGGGAACTGATACTATGACTATTTTGCTGAGGTAGTGATTTTGGCTCTGAATGTTTGCAGTTTGAACTAGCAGAACCTTACACATAGAATCCCAAGAGACTCGTGATCGTCCGAATTGCACGAATACATTGGCCGAAAGAATTAATTCTTGATGAACCCAAACTCTCGTAAACCACGGGCAAGATATTATGTCCTCGGCTACATGAGAAGTGATATCTTCCAATTGAGAGCTTTCCGGTCCTCTTTTCTGAATGAGTTCGAAAAAATACTTCGTCCAAACTGTCGGACAACCCAGATATATAACCGTCTGCTGAGCAAAACTGTATATTTATTTCATCAATTTGAATTGTTGATTGCGTTCCAAATTGTTTTTCTGATCAATGTACACAGCATCGGCCCATAACCGTGGTGATTGCGTCTTATCTCGCAATCCTTCTAGCGCTATCGCAAGGTTTATAGTGACAGTGAAATGACAGCCATTGGCCCAAATATCATTGTAATCATTTATATAGCCCCATACATAAAACAAAGCCGTATAGTTATTGTAAATATCAGAGCGACAGTCATGGCATGTTGTGATATTCGCTAGATCGGAGGACCAAGAGCCGAATTGAATCAGGTTCCAAAAGCTCTTCATGTTGAAAACGCTCAAAATTGGCAACAGAAATCTTGAGACTAAGTATTCAATACCAGGGAGAAGTTTTCTTCGGTTTTGATATAATATAAAAAAAGCTGACGTCAAATTCTGGAAGACCATGGTGAAGACTAAGGCACACAGGCCTTAGTTAGAAATTTTGTGACGCTGTCGGTGGCCTTATATGCTTTGCAAATTGTATATCTCGAGGTCGTACAGAAAATGCGACAGATTCTTGAGGAATTTGAATACAAACTTTATGCCTTAGGATCTTTCGAAGTATGAATGGTTGTCATGAGCCTCATATCAGATACTGGGAGCCACCCCCTTCATCTCTCTAATCAGGCCTCCCATCCCTGGAAATAATTTTCTCCCACCCTGCCCATTTTCCACCCAATTCTTCGTCTCCTCCCAACCCACCCACTCCCATCCTTTACACTTGTCCTTCTCCACCACCTTCGGTCCCTCACCTTTCCCATCCCAAACCCCAACCATAAAAATCGACACAAAATGTTTATTCTCCTCTTTCATGATCAAATTCCTACAATGCCAGAATTTCAAAGCACTTGCCGGGATTTTCAGGCCCGTTTCTTCCAGAACTTCCCTCGATGCCCCTTCTTCGAACGTTTCACCAAATTCCAGATGACCGCCTGGAAGACCCCATGTATTGGCTGCGGACGAGTTGATACGTTCACCGAGGAGATATACAGGGTTTGAGGGAGTGGAAAGCGGGTGAGTAGGGTGGAGGATGAACACTCCAAGGCCAAGAAGAGGACGCGGTGGTGCAGTTGAAGATGATTTTAGGGATGGTGATGGTGTGATGTGAATATGACGTCGACTTCTAGAAAATCTGATTGTATTCATGGGAGGGTTCGGAACACGGGTTCGTGCACACCAAAGCAGCATGTTCCATGAATACCTGCACATATTTTCAATCATGATCCCGTACTATATCACAAAGGATATTCAATGTCTTATCTAATTCAGGTTGTATTGAGTTGTGTTTTTTGATAGTTGGGGATGTATTTTTAGCGTGACACTAAAAATGCCCCACTATCGAGACCTGCAGGTGGTCCATATATACTTCACCACACGAAGTATCTACAATCTCAGCTTCACAAACCTTACAAACCAAGCTTTAATATTAAACTCTTCGGCCGAGTCGGCATTATTTGCCAACAGATCTCGGTTTCAAATAGTACTGTTGCAAGTCTGATCCGAAATTATATTTTTGGCACTTCAACAGGGCTCAGCCAGTCAGGAGAAGGAATTTTCATAGACTGGGAATAAGTATAGTTCAAAGATTGATTTTATGGCCTCTCAATTGACCCAAAGTAGTTGAGGAGTTGAGTGAGATGTGGAGGGAGTTAAAGGCTAACAATCGTCTGGATTCGGATTGTTTATATTTCACAACCGTTATAGGAACTATGGCGGCAAGGCGAATGAAATCCATGTATCTCATACGGAGACAGTAAATGTGAACTCTCAGCTTCTAGAATTCTTCTCCATTCGAAAAGACGCAGTTGATAGATATTCAGGGGAAAACTTCTTCAAGGATTATCTTTAGCTGCAGGTGTTGTATAACCCATTCGTTTAATTCGAGTTCTCCAAACTACCCGGTCTCGATGAAGCTTAATGAGCAAGAAAGTGGTTAATAATATCGAATATAAGTAATAGTCCTCATAATTCATATTACGGCTACGAAACTTCCGACTAATGTATTAAAAACTAGAGATTTCAATGCCTGTATCCTCCCACCATACCATGATATCATTACATCCTAGTGCTAACTACGTGTACTTTGCCCACACTTCCAAATCCTATAATACCCGCGGTGCCAAAAGTAAACCAAGCAGAGAAAACAAACGCCTAAGACCCGGTTCCAGATGGGAGTTATCCTTATCCATCATGCAATTTAGTTACTCTTCAGTCCCTTCCCCCCCATGTCATTTATGCCACAATTCACATCGTCCCCAAACATTACTGCCCATAATCCACCACTCATAAAACCCTACCATCCCATGATCCCTTGTCCCTGTCCACCTACATCAAAAACCGCATTTCTCCATCCTCCATTATTCTCACCCTCGCCCTCAACAATTTCCTCCGCATCTCTTCCTTCTCTCTCCCAAACTCTCACCACACTACCCGGTGCATAAACACCCTTAAACACATTATCCCTAGTCTTAGCCCCACCCTGCACTCCCACATTCAAGTACACATCTGGGTCCTCTTCTGGTATTAATCTCGTAATGATAGCTTTGATAAAAGTTTGGATATCATCTGGAGAAGAGATTCTGGTTGCACGGAGACGTTCGCGGGCATAGAGTAATTCCCTGTTGGCGGCATGGAAGAAATCTGCGAGTGCGGTGGAGAGTTGATATTCGAGGGTTTTGCGGATGATGGGGCGGAGGAGAGGTTTGAAGATCCTGCATGTTAATCAGTATAAAAATAAAGGGTTAATAAATAGGATAGTAAGAACATACCAAGCCAAGCAAGCAAACTTTGATTTACTGAGTTTGTATGAAAGATGATGAATTTTTACACGTGTATCCTTCAGTGTAAGAATTTTTTCAAGTTGGTTATGTCCGATTTCCACATCAAATTCAATATCAATACCCCTATCGTCAAGTTCGAAAGAAGCGATACCTTCATCGGCTAACCAAAACAATGATTTTTGTGCCCTCAACCAAAAGCCAACTTCATCTGCTCTTACCGACAGTCCTTGGATCTTGACCGTCACAGTAGAAGTTACTTTTGAGAAAGTACGGAATCGAGCTTTGTGGATTGAGAGGTCGTTGTAAGTTTCTATCTTGAGTCGATATGGTAGGAAACTAGTATGGTTTATTGTTCTACCAGGTTCTAGGATCAAGTTTTCGAGTAAAAGGTCAATCTCTGGGACGGATATCTCGAGACGTGGGATTGGTACGTATTGAATGGCGGTAATAAACATAGGTATCAAAACGGTAGATAGATCAGTGAATAGTTCGGTGTTGGACTGCTTATTGAGTGGGTTGAGGATACCCCATATTTTCAGGGTTGTATGGACCAGTTTTGAGACGTCTTGATCATTCATTACGGAGTCAAAGGTTGTGCGTGCTTGTTTGAGAAGATTATCAATGTCTTTTCGAAGAGGAGATTCCGTGCCAACTTGTTTGGATTTCTCTTTAAACTCGTCAACTTTGTTAGTTGCGGCATCGAAAAAGTCTGGATCGGAGAGCATTTGTTGAATTGATTTTGCCAACTCTCCCATAAGATTTTCAAATTCGGGATCTTTCTGGGAGTGTTCCATAACTTTGTTGAATCGCTTCTCGAGTTCCTTCCAGGAATCCTTATCGCCGAAAGAACTAAGTAAGGACCAGCCATTTTTCACTGCGCGGTCGAGTGCTGGGTTAGGCTCAATATCATCTTGAACGGCGCTTATTGATTCATCCACAGCTCTGGAATAAGCTTTGGCATATCTTTGAATGAGAAGACCAAGTGTATTGACTGAATCCGAGTAGTCATTTCGTTTTCTCAATTTGGTAACCGCTTCCTTCAAACGATATCGTAAAGTCTCTCTTTGCTCCCCTGAAATATTCTCTTTCAAACTAGCACCTGCTTGTTTTCCTGCCTCTTTCAATCCATTCGTGACAATATCACCAATCTCACTTGCTTCAGCTTGGAGATCTTCCGTAGGAATAGGTTCGCTTCGCTCTTTTCCTGGCTTCTTCATTGCTTCGTTTTCTGTCTTTGATGGCTCAATCCTATTCGCCGCATCATCTGCAACATCTGATACTGTCTTTGCTGTATCTGCAAATACTTGGCGACCAATAGTATTGAGGTCTGAAAGAAACATCCGAAAGTCGGAGTTTGTCAACAGAAGACTACCAACTGTTTTAACACTTGCGTATGCTACAATTTTATTAGATATCGGAAAGTTGATAGCATGTGTGACACTTACCAGCTGAGGCATCTGCCTTTGCTCTTGTATTAGTGGCTCTTTCAACAAGATCCGATGTATTAACGGATATTCTTGAATGTATCAGAAACCATATAAAGTCTTGAATCTGATCTCCATCATTCTTATTTCTTAACAACTCAATGAAATCCGAAAGCCATTGTTTTGAGAATTTGAGTAATCTTCTTCCACTGTTCGTCAACTCTGGATTGTCAGGATTCAAAACATCCGACGCCAATAATGTTCTTAAATTCACGATTGTTTGTTCAGTAGATGGCATAAATCCCTTGGATAATGCTCTCATCATCTGATATGTATGTAACTTTTGATGAACAGTCCTCTGTAGTGAAGTATCGTCCTCATATTGAGGCAATAATGGACGAGTATCATCACCTCTTGACTTTCTTGATCCAAAACATGAAGACATATTGAGATATGGTGGAGAATTGGGAGTAGATCTTTGTAATTGAAGAGATCAGAAGAGTCTGGGGTACAGTGATATGGGATTTTGAAGAATTCGATGACGGAGATGAAGCTGCATACAATATCGATCAACTCCACATTTGTTCAATGGTTGTAAGGATGTGTGATGCTCAGATTGCCAATTGGTGAAGAGAATTGATAATTAATCTAATTCAACTACTAAAAGCTATCTTTTGTTGTAGGGAGAGATTATTATGTGTCAGAACATGAGGAGTAAAAACTCCTTTCCTTGCTTTATTCGTTTGACAATAACCAGCCTCTGCTTCGTCTGAAGCTTGGACCTAGAACAAAGTACGTCATCAGTGGTTGATGTCATAGTTCTAATGATGGCGTTACACTAGGCGCTAGGATCAACTATAGTCCGCTTTAGTGTCAGATTCACGTGGTGATAAGGGCGCGTAATTTGTGAACGTATTTACCTTGTAGGCAGTGAACATTTTAGTTATAGTTATCGCGCATTCGAAGTTGTCTTCTTACAATCAAGATCAAAATCGTAGGTATACCCAATTATATACACAAACTATAGTGTAAATTCACACAGAAATAGTCAGTCAAAACAAAGCGCACGATTTCGAACTTCCAAAGGTTATCCCACTTCACCCCACCTCACATAAACGATTTTCGCATCATCGATATGGAACAACGAAAGGAGGATATAACTAGAAGGCCATTATATGGTAAAATTGTCAATCTCTTGTATGCGAACATTAAAGCTAACTTTGAATAGCCTATGACCTCCCAAAAGATATCTTGTCGACGTTGACGCGCAAAGACGGTACCCATCATGACGAGACCAATCAAGATGATACCAATACACCTACAGATTCTACTGAGAGAGCTGTACAAACCAAACCCGTAGGAGATGTTGGATCAAAGTCCTGTTCGTTATGTAGTGTTACATTCCATACTGTGGAGGATCAGAAGAGCCATGTACGGTCGGATTTTCACAACTACAATCTGAAGCAAAAGATTCGAGGAGCAAAAGCTGTCACGGAAATAGAATTCGAGAAGTTGGTGGGAGACCTCGACGAGAGTCTTTCAGGATCAGATTCATCAGATACCGAAGAAGACGACGATGGGGGACGTAGAGAGACGACGTTGAGCTCTTTGTTAAAGAAACAAGCAACTATATCATCGGAAATTAATGAATTTGACCATAATCCAGGATTAAGGAAAAGAACAAGAGGATCTGGAAAGCCCCCAATGATATGGTTTTCAACACCTACTATGCCAAAAAATACTTACCTTGGAATATACCGAGCGATTTTCACAAACGAGGAGCAAGAAAAGGAGGCCTCGATAAACGAAATCGTCCAGAAAAAACAACTTTCCCCGAAACCTCAAACCAAAATCCCGGTCAACAGTGAAGGTATCCCACTACCTGAAGCATACAAAGGCCCTCATATCTTTATGTGCATGATAGGGGGTGGTCATTTTGCTGCTATGGTCGTGTCTCTCGCTCCTAGACAAGTTAAGAACCCTCAGGCAACGACTGGTCCCCTGACTAAAGAAGCCGTTGTTCTCGCACATAAAACATTCCATCGTTATACTACCCGTCGCAAACAAGGAGGATCTCAATCAGCCAATGACTCCGCAAAAGGAGCTGCGCATAGTGCTGGATCTAGCCTTCGTCGTTACAATGAACAAGCTCTCACAGACGAAGTACGGCAACTTCTCACATCATGGAAAGGAATGATCGACACCTCTGAATTACTGTTTATCCGAGCCACGGGAACAACGAATCGACGAACTCTCTTCGGACCATACGACGACCAAGTTTTGCGACAAAATGATCCTCGGATTCGTGGATTTCCATTTAGCACGAGGAGAGCCACACAAAACGAACTCATGCGTTCCTTCGTCGAACTAACTCGCGTCAAAGTCCTCGAAGTAGATCAAGAAGCCCTCGCAGCAAAACGTGCCGCCACCCTCTCAGCCCAACAATCCCTCGCCGCCAAAAAAGAAGCAGCCGCAATATCAAAACCTCAGCCCAAAAAACCAACCGAAGAAGAAGAAACCGCCCTCCTGCACACCTCCCAACTCCAATCACTCATCCGCCGCTCGAAACTCCCTGCCCTCCTCTCCTACCTCCAAGCCAACTCCCTCTCGCCCAACTTCCCCTTCCACCCCAAAGAACAAAACCACCACGCCCCCACCCCCTCCACCTAGCCGCAAGCCTGAACTCCAAACTCCTCATCGAAGGCCTCATCCTCAAAGCCCACGCGGACCCCACCCTCCCCAACCCCGAAGGCAAAACCCCCTTCGACCTCTGCGGCGACCGCACCTCCCGCGACGCCTTCCGCGTCTGCAGACACGAACTCCCCAGCCCGTCCACGGGCTACTCCTGGGAAACATCGCACGTTCCTGCGCCCCTCCCCCGCTCCGAGGCCCAGCAACGCGCCGCGCGCGAACACGACGAGGAGCAGAAGCGGAAGGCGGAGCAGAAAAAAGTAGACGATGAGAGGATGGCGAGGGAGGAGGCAGAGCAGAAATTAAGAGGCGATGGTAAGTTTAGTAGTCGGGGGGGCAAGGGGAAGGTCGTGGGGACCGCGGGCGTCAAGGCGTCGGCGCGGGAGTTGAGAGAGGCTGAGATGAGGGATATGACGCCGGAGATGAAGATGCGGGTTGAGAGGGAGAGGAGGGCGAGGGCCGCTGAGGAGAGGATGAAGAGGGTGGGGTAGGGGTGGAGTAGAGATGGGGATGGGGATGGGAATATAGGGGGTGCGAAGCGAGTTTAGATGGGTAATGAGATGAATAATATCAAGTACATGTATATGTATCATTACATTCATCACCATTTCCACCACCAATACTCTAGCAAACCGCCATTTCTATATGAACATTAAAACGAGACATACCAACCCCTCACATGACACTTTATCCTACATCACTTACACTTACACTTACACACACATCAAGTACGCTCCGTACACCGGGCCCCCCCCCTCAAAAAGAGGTATAATAGTTTTTTGATTACGACTCACTGACTAGTTGCTACCAGTTGGTTACCCAGGTATCTATGTATGTATGTAAGGATGTAAGTAAGTACCGAATCTTAGGTCAAGAGATTGAGTCAACCGTCATCCATTCCCACCCGCATCTGCGTTCTGACCGAAAAAGAAATTTCTGATAGCTCGGATTGGGATTGGGATAGTGAATACCAAATTGGGATTTGTCACTGTCACTTTGTCACTTTCTTCCTTTCATCTGCGGATTCCCGTCGCGCCATTTACATTCTGAGGTCCCCGCCCATTTCATCCATTCTAACCCATTCGAGCATGAACTTTGAGATACGCTCTCGCGCCTAGTGCACCATCATTCTATTCAAAAACGTGGACTCTCCAATTCTTGTCCCATAAACGGATAGACACGCAACCACCCACCACACCCATCAATCATACCATTCCACTTCATGCCATTTCTCAATCAATCATGAAATCTCGCTCTCAAAATACGAAATCAGATATCCCATCCCATACAGACACTTTCCCATATTCGTCAAGTCATTAGTATGTAAAGACCAAGACCCAGCTCGCATGTCATAAAGGTCGCAGCAATCGATCCACCATCCCATATATAGCAGTGTAGTATCACACCAAACCCCATAATCTTCAAATCCATCCCACTTGCAAAGAAAAGTTTCGTGAAGGGAAGGAGTCTTTTGTACTTTCGCTTGTGTCGTAAAAGTGTACCGCCGAACTCCAATTTTGAACTACATATCCGTACTACCCGGCAGTCTGACCAATTTATGACCATGATGTTCCTTGGGTGGTAAATGGTTATGACCCACTACCCTATTCAAACTCCTGTTACCCACCCCACATTTGCTCGCATCGATAACTTTAGTCGGTTCATCATAACTATCAATTTGACAACATTCCACATTTTTCATCCATCGATTTTTCGCAATATCGGCAATGGTAGCCCTATGTTTTGGGTTGGGATTAAGCATTGTGAGAAGAATGCGACGAAGAGCAGGAGGATTGATATGTTTGTCGAAGAAGGAAACATGGGGATAATCGGAATCGGTTATGGTGCAGACGTCATGTTTATCGTTCCATTTATCCCAGCCACGGACAAGTTCATCGTAGAGAGGTGATGTATTGGGTCTGGCTCGTTCCCAAAGACAGCCGTTGGCGGTCATGCAGAGCATAACTATGCCTGCACTCCAAACATCTAAAGGTCTTGGATCATATTCACCTGGTGACGACGTTAGTATTGGCAATGGTTTAAAATATGACAAGGCTAAACGTCACGGACCTTGCTTCTCAAGAACTTCTGGGGCAATGTATGGAGGGCTACCACAGATACCAGGAGCGCAAAGTCTCGTCTCGGTCATATCCTTACCACATTTACCTCTGGCAGCTCTGAAACCAGGATGAACTCCGGCAAAAACTTCAGACACACCAAAATCGGTAATTTTGAGCTTGCTATCCTTGGTAATCAATAAATTCTCGGGTTTGATATCTCGATGGGCGATTCCATTATTATGAAGAAAATGAATGCCTTGGACAAGTTGCTTGAATAGACATTGACGATCCTTAAGGTGGTCCTCTTTGTTGAGGTACTTCTGATTGATGAGGCTAAACAAATCTCCTTGCTCACAATATTCCATCACATGGTTCCACCGACCATTATGAGTACAAAGTCGAAAAGTTTGTACGATATTTGGGTGATGAGCAGCTTTTGCAATTGAGTATTCCGACTTGACCTTTTTCTCGTAATCTTCTTCTTTCTCCGTTGTAGACTTGCCACGGAACTCTTTCACTGCGTAAATATCATTGGTCCCATTTTTTATCACAAGTTTCACATGGGCTGTGGCACCTTTACCGATTTGCTTCCTACCGCGTCCTATAAGTTTGGTGTGTTGGTGGTATTCTTCATCCAACTCTACAACGTCGACGAGAAAGTCATCTGGAAGGCTCATACTCAAACGTCGAGACTTTAGACCAATTCCAGTCTCGGCTGGCATAGCCCAAGGCTCTCTAGACATCTCCTGGACCCCTGATTCTGAGGCAAAGCCATTATTGAAATCCCAATCAACGCTTGTAGCACGCTGCGGCGCCTTGGCTCTCTCCTGCGTCGAGGTTGTAGCAAAGGCAATTTTAGGTCCATGGTTCTGGAACCTATTCATCAAACCGATGCTGAGACCGGTGGATGACCTCTGTTTCTTAGCCATATTGAATTTTTCGCTTGGTGCTAAACTTATTGATATGTTTTCTTGTGAAGACTGAGGCTCAGAGGGTGTAGTAGGGGAAGGTGGCGTATTGGTACGAGAGGTAAATGCGGTGGTGGAGGTTGACGCTCTTCCAATCGACATTCGATGATGCTCTTTTCCTAACATTGGATCTGAACCATTATTATTTGTAAGATTGGTCTGATCGTATAGAGCGGTGGTATTCAGGATTTCAGATTGAGAATTCGATCTCCTGAAGAACTTCGAAACTTTACCTCTGAATCCTGAATCTCTTGTTGAGAAAGTGGATCTTTTCGAGACAGCAGTTGGAGTAGAAGGGGCGTCTATATTTTCTTTGGGTGGCTTGGGTGTAGGGGTTTGTTCGTTCAGGGGAGGGAGAGGAGTAGCAACGGTCTTGACTATTGAAGGAAGTTGAATTGGGGTTGGATGGAGTTTACGGATGATTTCACGAGAAATCTTACCATTGGTGATGACTCTTGTATGATGATGAGGATGTAGGAACTCAGTAGGAGTTACTGGTTCATTGACAGCTTCACTGCTAGTCTCGTATTCATCTTCTTCAGGAATAGAATCAACCTGACGAGAATCTATTGAAGAAGGTCGACTCGACTCTGCAGAGGTAGAAGTTGGTTCAATCTGAGTGATATGATGTAATTGATTCGAGGTATTGTGAGAAGTAGATGATAATGTAGGATGAGAAATTGGCAAAGTACTTGTCGCCGCCATGATTGCTAATCTGGTGAGCTGATAGCGTATTTCAAACAAATTACGAAAAAGATAGGAAAGTGCAGATGACGAGCAAAAAGTCTTTTGGGGGGGGGGTTTGAAGTTTGAAATATGTTCTAGTCGTGTAAAACCAACTGTAAGTTAAACTCGTGATTTAATGACTCGGGTAGTATAGGAGAGGAATAGTATCAGTCCTCGCGGAGGGGTTAGGTCTTGGTTTATTCCGATCAATTGGTGTACTAGTATATGCAGGACCGTTTAAGAAGAGTTTGTAGAAATTGTTAAGAGTGTAGGAAGATATCTAGGTTGGTGCAATTGTATTGTAGTATCTTTGTGAATGGATCTTCTTTCGACAACGTGATGGGATTGATTGAGTGCGCTTTTTCTCCGGGTAAAGATCAAAACATCAGTAGCTATAAGAGAAACATGTTGATGGAAAAGATTGAAAATAATGCCTTAATGAGAGATGGAAGAGAGGAAGAGAGGAAGAGAGGAGGAGCGGAAGAGAGGAAGAGAGAAAGCAGCGATGATTGAGTAGTAGTAGTAGTAGTAGTAGTAGTAGTAGTAGAATGTAAGAATTGAAAGGTCGGAAGGATTTGGATTCTTAGAATAGGCCGAGAGGGATGAGGGGATGAGGGGATCTGATGAGGTTTGTTGATTGGTAAAATGCAAAAAGAGGCTTAATGCATAGAAGGCTTGGTAGAAGAAATAAAACTTGTTGTTGAGAAATCAAAGGGGGGGATGATGATTGTGGAGTAAAGATCAAATTAAAATCCCTTCATGTTGTTAATATTGTTAAGATTATTATTATTATTATTATTATCATTGAATGAATGGAGAGATTTGAAGAAGATGTTGGTAATTTGATGTAATGTAATATAAAAACAACGTGAATGTGAATGTGAATGTGAATGTGAATGTGAATGTAAAGGTGAATGTAAATGTAAATGCAAATGTAGTGCGAAGGTAGGTAAGTAGGTAAGTAGGTAAGTAGTATAAGGATGGCGAAATTCAGTCTTGTGAGACCGACGACCAGGAAAGGTTGTTGGAGGAAGGGAGACTGGTGGACTTTTGCATGTGAGGGCGTACGTATACGTAGAGAGGAGAGTACGGAGAAGAGCAGAAGAGGCGGCTTGGATTGGGTTGGGTTGGTCACAAACTTGTAAATGGCTTTGGCTTTGGCTTTGGCTTGGCTTGGCTTGGCTTGTTGGTGATATAGTAATAAATAATAAGTATTAGGGAGGCAGATCCAATAGATAGATACTCATTACACCAGCTACTTGGGGAAGAATGTGTTGCACTGCGAACGAAATGGGGAATCAGATGAGATTCTGGTTGCGTTTCCAGCCATTAATCGATTGGATGGATGGTTTGCGATGATTTGATTTGATTTGATTTGATGGCTTGCAATTGATTGATTGAGATTGGATATTGAATGGATGGCAATGGCTTCTTCTTTTGTTCATTTGTTCTTTTTTCCTTCTTCGTCTTCGTCTTCTTCTTCGTCTTCGTCTTCGCCTCTTCTCTTCCTCTTCCTTGTTATCCTTTCTGCTCTGATGTATTCAACAGGATTGTACTATATGTCATGTTTTTATCGTCTTGATCTTGAAATCATGTATATCTAGAGATGGAGAGAGATATATATGTATTTAATATTGGGTATCTGAATCTTATTAATGACGAATATAATGATATCAAGGTGTGAATGTTCTCATTGTTGAAAAATGTCAAACACAAAGAAATCTTCTACACATAGTAAGTAACCGTATGAATAATCATTAATGCGATTCACTATTGATTGTTCCAGTAGAAGACTAGAAAGCGCCAATTCCATGCCGAGAATAATAATTCTCTCATAGAAAGTGATTCACAGGCTTTTCCATGTATACCAATTCTTTGATGTTTTGATATAGCATGTTGATGTCTTGATGTCTCGATGTCTTGATGCATAAAGCGAAGTGAGGTGGAGTAAAGTAAAGTACAGTAAAGTCTAACCTTACGACATGTAGGTACCTACGGAGTCCCGTAGTAATTTGCATGGCCAGCCAGCCAATCATGATCGATTGATTCCGTTCTGATGCATTTCTCGCCGTGGACTTTCCCAGTCAAGTTGTTCCAGAGGCCTCGCGTGTTCGAATTCCTTTTCGGCATCAACTCCGCCCTTTCAACTTTGCCTACCTCGTAGCTATAGGTATTAAGGACTTGGGTCTGTACAGTATCTTGTGGTGCTTATCTCTTCCCTTCGTCCATGACATACAAGAATAATCAATCATACCCACGGATCTACTATGTAGCTACCTACCTACTGTACATCCAAATTCTCTCCATGCATATGGCCAATCAACTTTCCTAATATCTATCCCATGCGACGGAATTCATGAACTCGAACTCTCTCTTTCAGCTTCTAACTATCTATCCAATACAATACTCCCCACTTACCTCACCGAATACGTACTTGAATACACCTAGCTATCCTTTCAAAGGTTACCTTCAAAGGCTTGCCTCGATACAACTTGGTATCAGCCAAGCAAAAGTACAACGCTTAACAGGACAACAAACAGGTATTAAGATTACATATCGTTTTCGAGGTTTATTGTACAAAGTACCTTTACAATTCGCTGGACGTTGAGTTGTTGAATCGCCAAGATAGTATAGATCTCATATCTACGTCTCAATATGAAAGCCAAGAGAAAAGTAACCATCGGTATTGCATTCTACGGGAAGGACAGCGGATTGAAGGGCGCCTTGTATACCCTTGCCAAGCTTTCATTGTCATCAAACCGGACATCAAAGACGGAGCCGACGATATCATCACGAAAAGGCCTTTATCTGCAGATGAAACTATCAAGTGACAATAACACCATCATTGTCTGAACTTGAGAAAAACGTTCAATCCACCTTCCTGGCAAGTGGTTTCCAATGTTACTTCTTCAACGGTACCGAATAAATCTAGAACTTCAGACCTAAATCATGGAACCATACGGAGGAATTCTCTACATTAGATATTATGCCGAGAAGATCGTATGCGTGTGAGGTAGAAGATGGAACAAGGAACGCTAGAAAAGTTGGGGGTCACCAAAATGTAGGTTGCATCGTCAAAGAGGGACAAGGGACCTTTCATGTATGATGCGCATACAATCAATCTCTAGCCTTTGACCTCCGTCTTCATGTTCATTGTCCGAAAAGTCTTCTAATCCCGGGTCACCCGAAGAAGAAGGAGTCACAGGTTGCTTCACAATGTCGTGAATTCACAATGAGTTACTACCGAGCCTACTTGTCAGAGTCTTGTACTCTAGGAGAAAAGATGAAGGAGTTGTGGCCCTGGTGAACATGGAAGAATATTGTATCCGTTGAACAACCTTTCATAGGGCAGACCGGTTGATAGGGCAGAAGTTATTCAGCGGATGATATCGGACTTTGACCATTCACATAGCTTGGCCTCCCTTTGTCAGTATATTCTGTGGGTAGCCTACCTTTTAGATATCTCAACAAAGTCGCTATTTAACTTGGATACATTTAGATTCAGCCAAGAGACCCTGCGCATGAGGCGCCTATCTCATAAAGCCATTGTGATACGAAAGTCACGCCTCTCTGAAACTTTCTCAATCCTCTTATTCTGTCCATACAAAAGCAAACGGGTACAACTAATCCACAACATTAGTGAGTTTCTCGAAAAATCGCTCAAATGTAAGCTTCATTTGTTGTCACAACACGGGACCATCAAGGTCGAAATTTAACAAACTCGGTCCTTCATATGTATAGTACAATTCAGTACTTCTACGGAAAGCAACATCAATCAAGTACTTACAATCTCATGTACTTGACTTGAAATCACATTTTTGGCCATGACGGCATATTCCCAAGGCCTGCACGCTTAAGTAGGTCAAGTGAGGTATCACAAATCCTCCTCTATACCAAGTGATCATTCTTCATCGTTCATCATTCTTCCTCTTCTCCTTAAGCTTACCCCTTACACACCTTCTTCACTCAACATATACCTTTTTCCTCAACACATATTCTTTGCTGACCTAATGGACGACAGAAAAATATGAAGTTTTCTATTCACATCATATGTTCATCCTTCAGCCCCGATGTCTCTCCCCGCACTATAATGGGACGACGGTTACCCATAGACCTTGATTGAGTTTAGTCTATTGGGTCAAATATCCTTGAATACTGCCGATAGTGCACATAAATATGCACGTACCATGGCGGGGTTCATTTGCCCCAACCACGCAACCCCACTACCTACCTACCTACCTACCTACCTACCTACCTACCTACCTGCGCGGAAAGGAAACATGGAGATATGAACTTTAAGACCTTTTGAGGCACACAACCAATATCTATTCAATCAATATCCATTCGTGAGATGAGTTGAATCTGAGAGGACAACCTTCAATCCTTGACGATATTTTTCATCCAACAGATTGCTTCCCTCATCACTTAAATGCCACGCGCCTTTTCTTATGACTTGTCAGCTTTCATTCCGGATCAATCATTGAAGACCGTGGGAAACCTCGCTACCTACATAATCTTTGTTGTTTGATGAAAGTCTTCATTTCATTGCAATCTCAATATGTGATCATCTGTTATCTACAAACCTCAATGCCTAGGCTTAGCATCAAGGTCAAGTTTTGACGCCAATGGCTTATCATATGTAACCATACTCTAGAATTTCCTGTTGCTATTTAACCGATTTCTTCTTCTGAATCTTGGGAAATTCTTCCAACTTCTGAGCAATGGCAGCCACATTCATCATCTAAATTCAAATTATCCATTTGATGCTGACCCATTGAACACGCATCGAATTACTCCGTCATACACTTTACCTCTTGGCTTTCCATCATTTTTTGAATTCTCCAAAACAAGCTTTCTTACCTTTGGTATCTAGACTGTACCTGCACGATTCTGCATGAATTCAAATGCAGTCAAATCGTGCATGCGGAGTCAACGGGGTGCAATGGGACCTTGTTCTGCTAAATACACAATTCTCGACAGACCTAAGACAAGTCAGAATACGAGTTTCGAATATTACCGTACTGATATTAATTCTATCTGGGTCTTTACTAACTCAAGTCTCAGCTCGATGGCCTACAGTAGTTCTTACACTATCCAATGTTCGTACAACACTTCATCCATATTCGGCTTGAAACTTCAAGAAACCTTGAGGATCTCAAGAAGCGGTCAACCGAAGTAACCTGGCCCGGAAATATCAATCTACGCCGCAAAATGTCGCAAGCAAAACTTTTTTATATCCAATAAAAGCAAATGGATCACGCGTGCCCAGATTTCGCAATGAGGCATTTACGCCGACCGCATTTCCAAAATGGTTAATGCTGCCCGCGATACCTTCCCATAGTAACTAATATATCTCTCCATCTTCGCCAATTATCATATCTTTGGCTGACGGCAAATATCCAGAAACCATCCGGAATACGTCTGTAAGATGTGTGTGCATAAGCTTTATGCACGCTTATGCGCACAAGTCGCGTGTGACAATAAATTTTTTGGTGGTTGCTTGGTTGGTTGATAACTTGATTTACTGGTATGGCGGATCTGATAATTCTTTTCTTGCGGTCAAACTTATGTAAGGTGAAAATTTTGAAAAGGGCTTTTCATGTGGTGAAAAGTTTTCACGATTTGTTTTGAGCTAGAAAAGTTTTCTTAATTGAGCCCCTTATGCTGCCGTGTTATATCCACCATAAGCGGTTTATCGGCATGGGAAGTTCCCTTCTGCTAAATTATCCGTAATCGGTTGGGACCGGATTGTTGCATGCAGGACACTCGTGAGGTATATTGACTGAATCCGGGCCATTGCATCTAAACCTAGAGTTTCATATTTCATCGCTTGCAATTGATGTATATGCAGCTTCTTTTGTCATTGATGTATGCGTGTTATGTTTTGCAGGTGGTACTAAGTTTGTAGAACAAGGATAAGGCTGGGCTTGAATTGAGAAGTTCATGGTTGGTTTGATTTTTGAGGTTTTTTGGGAGGAATGAGATGGGGGGTCGAGGTTTAGAATTACTCTGTATATGCGTCTTTCTATGTTCACCAAGCTGTTCCCTATTCCAATATTTATGTGCAGTAATCCATCTATTCCTTTATATGCCCCCCCAGTTCGATTGCACATCCCAACATTCAACGACTGCTCATCTAATTGAAGAAATTTGGTCATCTTTCTCCTTCCAACTAGTGTTGAACCTGGAGTCCTTTCCCCAAGTTTTCTCCCGTCCACACACCAAACCAATTCTTATCATCCCCAACGAAACGGGTTGTTGTCTCCCACAGTACATAATTGGCTGTATGCATTATCTCATGGTTTACTCTGTATGCTTAAACTCTGTATGCTTAAAGCCACACCATCTCCGCTAGCAAGATAGTTAGCCTCCTCTTCTAATTCGATGTTGAGCTCGAGTTGGAGATTTGTTGCTATAGCTAGCGTTTCTGATATTACATGGTTTTTGCATTTCTGGGTTCGTGTTTCGATCTATCTTAAGCTTTAATATCTGCAGCTGCCATGATGAAAGTCATAATTGCAATTGGAAGGGCGGATCATGAGTGTATATGGCAGGGTTCATATCATTATCCTACATCGGGATTCATTGAACTTTTTACAGTATCGCCAAATACCATTCATTCTATTAAAGTTATAATAACTTTCTTCTTCCTTCATCCCAGGTTCAAATGAATTAGATCCTCATGTGGGGAGGGATCCCCTCAATACTCCGTATAATTAATAAGCTCCACCATTCATCCTTACTTACGGAGTACACTCCAACCTAATCTAATCAACCAACCTTAAACACAGCAGCACAGCACATCACAACTCGTCAACAGAATACAGTACATCCATCCCCCCCCCACAAAAAAACAAGCGAACCCCACCCGGACCAAAAAAAAAAAAATCTTTCCCAAATTTTCCCTCCTTGATTCATTCCACCTCCCACTAATAATAACATATACTAAAATAACCCCACAAACCCTCAATCATTAATGCATAGCTTCGTCTTCGTGGCTCAGTTGGTTAGAGCGTTGGTCTCATATCTGATGGATGTGATGTAGTTGTTGACAATTACTTGCGCTTTGTTCATGGTGGTGGACATCCAAAGGTCGTGAGTTCGAGTCTCACCGAGGACAGGTTTTTTTTTTTGGAGGGGAGGGGAGGGGAAGGGGGAGGTAGGGGGTGGGGGAGAGAAGATTACTTGTTGGGTTTTGGTCTTGTTTTAATTTGGGGGTGGGAAGGGAAGCTTTGGATTGTTT
Organism: Monilinia laxa; assembly: GCA_009299455.1. NCBI lineage: Eukaryota > Fungi > Ascomycota > Leotiomycetes > Helotiales > Sclerotiniaceae > Monilinia > Monilinia laxa. The sequence goes on from VIGI01000009.1 coordinate 1,982,118, forward strand.
TTGTGTAAGATGGGCGGGGCGGGGCGGGGGAGGGGTATTGGGTGGGTGTGGATGGATGTGGATGGATGTGGATGTGTATGGGGATGATCAGGAGAGGGAGGGGAGTGGAATTTTATCGTTTTGTTTTTACTTTCTCCTTTATGCGGCTTCTTTAAGTGTTGAGTATGTAGCTGGATATATATATATATATATATGTAGCTATCTAAGTATAGCTCATACATCCATGGATACATACAATATCAATAAGTCAGTACCTGGCTTAATTCTACACTGAACATCTTATTTCGTTTCATTTCTCTTCTTCTTCTTCTTCTTTTGTTTGTCTATAGCTAGATAATTGATAGGAGGAGCTTTGTTGTTTCGTTTGTTGTATGTTGTGTTTTGTATTTTGTATTTTGTATTTTGTATTTTGTATTTTGTATGTCGTATGTCGTATGTCGTATGTCGTATGTCGTATGTCGTATGTCGTATGTCGTATGTCGTATGTCGTATGATGATATAAAATATTACTAGTAGAACCTTTAATTTCCATCTAAGAATATTTATGTTTTCTTTTATTTCTTTTATTTGTTTATTTTGTTTCTTTGGTGTTTGATATTTAATATACAATGTCCAAATAATGCCATATAAAGGTGCAATTACAAGGATAACTACAATCATCTCATAATCAAATGTAGGTCGTTATTAAGTCGGTAGATCTAAGTTCTTTTTGTTTTGAATTGGTGGTGGTGGTGGTGGTGGTGGTGGTGGTGTTATCCCTTTTTCTGATTTATTTGTTGGAGGGATGGGGATAGGGGATGTGAGGATGTGGAGGGGGGTGATACGAAGGAGGTTTTGATTTTATTGGGTTGGGTTGATGGGGTTTTGGATGGGGGGTGGAGATTCGGATTGAGGGGGGGAGGGGGAATGGTCTGTTGTACTTTACGGATACTGTGCTGTCGTTAGCTTTGAGGGTTTGGAAAGGGGGGGGCTACTGGGTTTTGGTCGTGGTTGATGGTGGCTGATGGTAATTGTTGTAGAATGGGGGTGGGCTAAAGGAGAGATATTGAGGGAAAGGTTTGGAGGTTTCGTGACTTGGCTGCTTGGGAGGGGGAGGGGAAGGGGGAGAGGGGAGCGGAGGGAAGGGAAGGGAAGGGGTTGTATCTGTTTGACTGTACCATGAGGTATATTATAATGAAAAGGTTTTATCACGTTATATACCACAACATATTTCAATAGCTTTTAAAATTGGAGGTGAGATGAGATGAGATGAAACGGGGAGTTGAGAATGGCGGATGGCAAGGGGAGAGATGCAAATTGAAAAACGAGAGCATTATAAATATAAATTGATTACTGGAAGTTAGGCAGTTGGATTAAGAGAAGGCGAGGCGTATGAATGGGTAGGTAGGTAAGTATTGGCTTGGTGTTTTGGGTAGAGAGGAGGGGGCTGGGGGTTCATGAGGGGGTAGAAGGGATGTAACATTAAAGGGGGTGGTGTGTGTATATGAATGTGGATGTGGATATGGATATCAATGTAAATAATGGATAAGTGCAATTCCATTCCTTTACATAATAAGATGATTAGATGTATCGAAATAGAAATAGACATCGTCAGAAGAATCCAATAGTTGAGAATCATGAGATAGGAGGAGGAGAGTGCGTAAGGGTGGGAAATGAAATAGAATAACGAGTTTGATGTACGTTGTGTTACGTTTTATATCTATATCTATATCTATATTTATTATCAAGTTTGAGTCTTGAGTCTTGATGTGACGATGATGAAGTATGAGTTGCTAACGATGATTTTGTTAATTCACCTATAAACCCATCTGAATGGAGAGATTGAAAAAGAGGAAAGAAAGAATATCTGTTGCATATCGTATACTGCTTCTACGTCATTTTCTATGTCGTTTGTGTTAAAATGACGATGATGATGGTGGGGATAAGAATAGTAAAGGCTTTGTTGCATATCGTATGGCTCCTCTACGTCATTCTATATGTCCAAGGGTAGTATATCTCATAGTGACGATGATGATGATGATGATGATGATGATGATGATGATGATGATGATGATGATGATGATGATGATGATGATGATGATGATGATGACAATGACGATGATGACAATGACGATGATGACAATATGGATAAGAATAATAGGGGTTTTGTTGCATATCGCTTAATGGTTCTACGTCATTGCCATTTAGTATGATTATAGTAATGGTATAGCAATATCATTTAATGATTATCAGTATATCTCCAACACTGAGATGACGAAGATATTGATGATACTTAGGGGTGATAATAACTTTAACCTAACTGTTCAGTTGAATACAATTACAACTTATCGACTTGATGATGATGATGATGATGATGATGATGATGATGATGATGATGATGATGATCACTACGTATGATGATGGCCATCATTCCATATACTCAAGTAATGGAATACACACAAAATCCAAGACGTAATAAGAAAGAATAAATACATCCATACCGTGAACTTACTAAACACCAGATTCTATTATTACCTACCTAGGTATATAAAGATATCCCATCCCATCTCATCTCATTTCTGCCGTTCCTTTTCATAGGCAATAACTACCTACCTAGATGTAGTTCAATTCCTCCACTGCAATCCTAAAAGAAGAAGGGCAATAAAAAGGTACTCGAGGACAAAGATTACGATCCCCGTTTGCGTAACTCCCACTTGGATGTTTTTATAAGGAATGATTTGTCGATATTTGACTTGATGTATTTACTGGAATGGAATGCTATGGATGCGAGGTTTAAATATATGAATATATAAATACATAGATCGAATCTCCTGCGAAGAAAAGTCAAGTCAAGCAGGCAAGTAAGTAATCATGATCTAGATATATAATGCGTATACTTGATTATTAAATAAAATCTTACATCAAAGCATTCTTTCACACAGTCCCGATCCTTTTAGATATACTCGAGTACGTATACACATCTAGTATAAACTCAAAATCAACAATTACCCAGAAAGATATACCCCGTAGCCTCCCACCTCCCATCCTTCCCCATTCTATCCCATACTAGGTAATCTCTAGCCATGCAGCAGGCAACCAAACCGAGAACCCCTATCAGAACCTTGGAGCGAGGGAGATTAGCGAGAAAACGATGAAGAAGATGAACGTCGATATGATTATGTTAATTGATGTTAATAAAGAATAAATCATATATTTTATACCTCTCAACATTATCTTCATCTCCCTTCCTCCCTTCATCTTCATCTCTTCCATAATTGCCCAAACTTAATCTTAGCAGAGTCGTAGTAATATCCATCCTTTCATCCACATCAACCCAAAACCCCCTTCCCCCTAGAAAACCTACACTTCAAAATCCATACCAGACCATCCAATCCAATCTAATCTATACTCAAGAACCACTCTCAAGATCGATATAATAATATAATATAATATAGTATGATACAAGATAGTATAATATAATATAGTATAATATAATATAGTATAATATAAAATAAATTATAAAAAGACCAATGAAGAATAAACTGGGCTCAAATCCCATCCTCCAAACTCTTTCTTTCCACTTCAATCAATTATTCCTATGGACGAATTTTGAGCTCTAGCTCTAGCTTTAGCTCTAGCTCCAATCTATCTTTGAAAATACAATATAATACAAAAACAACAACCACAATACCAATACTAAATTAAGAATTCAAAGATCAACTGGATAGATAAATTGACGAGATTACTACGATTGTGCGAGGAAAATATCCATCCACCTATGGGCTTCTTATATGGAGTTTATTGATTGTGATGGCCTGTCTATTGTCATGACTTCATGAATGATACTATACAAATCCATCTCCAACCAAAATTCAAACCCCGAATTCAGCCCCATTTCAAGATTCTAGAAGTTGAGATGTGATAGATGAAGTGAAAGCTACAATATCAACTCTTAACCCTCTAAGAAAAGAATAAATATAATAAGAGGTATGATAATTCAAAAGAGGTAATTAACTATTACCCCCCAGTATCACTTCTTTCACTTCTTTCACTTCTCTCTTTTCTCTCCCTCCCACCTCTTATCTCTAAAATCATATCGTAGAATTTCCTCTACCTTTACCTTTGTCCTCCCTCCCTCCTCCCTCCTCCCTCTACTCTCATCCCCCCCTTCCCCCCAATCCCCTCAAAAACCAACCTAACCCAACCCAACCTAACCCAACGCAAATCACAAGATCAAAATTTTCGAAAATATAAAATATAATATAGAGATCTAAATTTCCATATATATAACACCAATTTCGATGCCAATATTAAATATCTATCCATCTATTCATCTATTTATCTATCCATCTATCCATTTATCCATCTATTCATTTATCCATTCATCCATCTATCCATCTATCCACCTATCCATTTATCCATCTATTCATCTATCCATCTATCCATCTATCCACCTATCCATTTATCCATTTATCCATCTATTCATTTATCCATTCATCCATCTATCCATCTATCAATTAGCCTATACACACAACAAACACCCCCTCCACACCAATCTACAAACCCACTCATCCATCCATCAACCCATCAATACATACAAAAACCCCTCAACCAACCAACCACCAATCACCAACCAACCAACCCCCCAAAACCAATAATCAAACCCAAACAAATAGTATTTGGAGGAAAAAGAGGCGGCCACTGATGAGATAATATTAGTAGGTAGGTAGGTAGGTAGGTAGGTAGGTATTAGTACTATACTACACAACACAACACTACACTACACTACACAACACTATCTCAACCCACAATCAAAAATCAGCAATCGACAAAATCCCCTTCTAAAGTTCCCACCTCTCCAATCCTCGAAATCTTTACAATCCCCCCCAAAACAAGCCGCAAACAACTATAATACAAACACGATCGTAATCCCTCGAGGGCACTGATTTGACAAAGCGAATGTGGATACTCATGCGGAGTATATGATGTGCGATATGTAATGTGTGATATGTGATGGATAAACAATCCGAGTAGTGAGTTATAAATTTCGTCTTTGCGAATGATATATCTCGACTTGAGATGAAAATCAAAGAAAAGGGTGGATGGTTGGTTGGCTTGAAGGGAATTTGGCGTTTTGGTGTTGTTGGTTAATTATTGGACGGACACGGTGAGATGAGCGAGAATTTCATATTATCGAACGGGAAATTATTAGGACGATTGATTGGATTTGAGGAGGTCAAGAGACGAGAAGAGTAAGGATGACGTTTCTGACAATCCCTACACGATCCTCTTGGTTTCGGAATATTTTCTTTCGATAGTTACTCCCGGTCGTCAAAGATCGGATTTTGCTGATTGGCAAAATCCACGTCTTCAGTACCCCGTTCAATCTACAGCTTCGCCCTTGGTGCTCCTCTCCAACCCTGTCCTAAACCGCTCGCTGCCACGCTGCTCGCCGCTCGCTCACTTCTCCTTCGATTCGCCCCACTAATCCTCTCGGTTCCAATTCCGCTCACGCTCTCATCGACCTCCCTCTCGGTCGTGATTGGAACTTTCCTGCCCTCGTCTTCACTCCTCCTACTCTTTTCTTCACCAGTCGAATGTCTCTTACTCGCCTTCTTACAGTCCCGACTCTCCCTACTGCTCTTAATTGCACTTTCCATGCTAGATAACCACGACACCGTATCTCTTTCCCACGTACTCTTACTCCCCAAACAGCTTCCAGCCCCTTTGTCTCTGTCTACTCTTCCGATTTTTAATTTTCTCAATATTCTCTTAATAGCCCCTATTGGCTCACATAGGTAGAAAATTCCCATGTCATCAAACAATGGAATCCAGTCTACATTGCATAACTCGAGGAGTGGTTTACATAGAACTAAGATACCGAGATCATCGAGGAAATTTAGAAATTCTAGGGCAATGGGTGGCGCATGGTTAGAAATGAGGGTGGATGCTCTGGAAAGGGTGGCGGGAGAGGAAACTGAATAGGGAGGAGAAGGAGGAAAACGGTTTGGGGCGTAAGGAAGAGTTGTGGTGGAGGGAAATGATTCGGAGGAGCGGTTACGGGATGGTGGTTGATTGGATGCATGATGAATAGATTGAGATGAAGGGCGGGAGTGGCGGATTCGGTGGGATCGATGTTGAGTTTCAGTAGCGGGTTGAGGTTTTCCTAGTGAATCGACGCTAAGGTTATCGGGTGGAGAGCGGAGGGTGGATGCCGTGGATGGACTGTGGTTCGGAATATCATGATGGGTTCGTGTACGTGTTCGTCTACGTTCGCGTTCACGTTCTGCGTGGAGATAAACTGATGGTGGAGGTGACATGATTCTTGAATCAAGCTTGGATGTCAAAGATGGCAGATGGATTCTCTTGCCAATGTGTTGTGTGTAAGGAAGATCGTTGTTGCGGTGTGGATTGGACTTTGAGAGGAACCGGTGAAGAAGTTGTGATTAAATTGAAAGGCTATGGTTAAACGGCCACGCAGTAAAATTGAACAAAACAAAAAATGATATGCAAGTCGGATCAAACGCAGACAAGCAAGCAAATACAAAAGATTGTAGTGAAGAAAAGAAAAGTGGATAAACAATCTATCAACTCAAATACAAAGAAAATAAAACAATCGAATGAAAAGTGTAGAACAAAGAAAGGAGAACTTTCTGGCTCTTTAAAACTCCAGAAACTATATATTAACCCTCGACCACCTCATACACCGAGCAAAAATAATCTTCTCATTGTGCAACACTCCATCATCTCTATCACTTTTTTAAGGAAGGATCCAAAACCAAGACATTGAAGCTCCAGTTAGAGGATCATATAAACGCAACTACTATTCACCGTGCGTTTCATTTGGTTCTTATGAGGCGTATATCTGCCCAAGGTGCTGTGATTCTTTCTCCCAATTACTTAATTCTGTTGCCGACGACTTCGCTGGCAATCTGAACTTTCTAGACTTTTCCATTTATAAACATACCCACCTCGATGCTCATATGTAAAGTAATCTTTCCCGCCTCGTTTGGTTCTCATTTGATAGATTTCTGGTTCGTCAAATGATTGGAGTCGTACAGATGGATACAAGATACGGAGATGAAGGATTTGGAATGATTGGCGACACGTTTGTAGATTTAAAGGGGTGATGGATATCGTGTACCTATCGGCCTTTCTTCCTACTTGAAATAAGATGTACTCAGGCATTCTTACAGCCTTATGGAGATAAGATTGGAGAAGGCATGGAAAAGTTATTGAAGAGATGGACCAATCTGATCCTCAAGAAAATACATGGATGGCTGGATGTTTTGTGACGTGTCAGGGGAAATTTTGAGGATGGCTTGGATCAATAGAGAGAAACCAATGGAGAGAGCATGCAGGGGAAAATTATTTTTACTGCTCTTTGACGCCTTTTGTTGCTTTCTTATAATTACTCCTTACATTTAGGGACAAGGGATCAAAGTAGGATGGATATTGAATTTGTTATTCAAGATTTGACGTCTGAGGGGTCGCCAAAGGAGATCCATAGTAGATATGGTAGATATGGTAGATATGGTAGATATGGTAGAGTATCATCAGTGAAGAATTTGTTGTCTTGTGATGAAAAGAAAAAGGAGGAGAAAGCAGAAACGGGAAACGGGAAACGGGAAAAGGGAAGAAAGGAGACGACTCAGAAGAGAGAACTTAAAAGAGGATACCGACCGGTAGTCCTGAAGTGGTAAAGGAGAAGTCGAAGAGGTGTGAAGGATGACTTAAAAAGGAACAAGAGGTATAACTTTTATGTAAATTCATATGTTTACTAACTTATCTAGGTACTACTCCGTAGGTAAGAGGGTGAATGATCTTATAAAGAAGGACCCTTGATTCAAACAATTGAAATCAACGGACCGGTCCGAAGGATGACAGTAGCCCTCGGGTAATAAGCAAGTAGGTGAGGGACTGGTATACTTGATTAATGTACTCTGTACCAATGTGATGGAATGACATATTTGATGGATAACAAGCGAAAGGAGGAGCGGAATAATGAAATTTATGCAATGACAGCATTATTGTGCATATTTCTAGCATTTGTTTGTTCTTCGAGGGTGGGAATAACAAAAGGAACAAATGAAATTTAATGTATGATAAGAACACACTCAAAGACAATATGCATAAATGTACAGTAGGTATTAAGATAGATACTAATAGATGTCGAATGTATCCACTTATATATATATAGATATATTGAAGAGGATGTCTATATGTGCACAAGTATTATATATATAATATATATACCTACCGAGATACTTAATTATAGTATCTATCTATCTAACCTCACCTGCCTACCTAGGTGGGTGTCTATAGCAATATCCAAGGTTGTCTATGTATTTACGTAGATGACGACTATTTTCAGTACAAGGAAGGATTAGATATAAAAGAAAAAAAAAACCATAAAAAAGGAAAGAAAAGAATAAAAAAAAACCATAAAAAACATAAAACCCTTCTTAATATTACAAGGCTTAAGGATAAATCATTATAAAATGGATTATGCTCTTCTTGCCTTTCATCAATAGATGAAAAAAAAGGAAGGTTAATTGCATTATTACTACGGAGCACTCCTCTAATACTATCATCACCAGACCTTACCACCACTTACCTACTTGAAGGTCAGCAGGCACAAGACTAGATTCACATCAGCTTGCAATGACCCCAACTTTGACTTGACTTGACTTGACTCGAAACTTCTTATTTTCTTTACCTCTCCTCGAGATCAATTCAATTCATTCCTTCAACAAATATATCAAATCGAAATCCTGGGTACGACTGAGTTGGTTGTTACCTCTCTACCCAGTATCTACTCAACAACCATTCGATTTTAAAAGCAAAGCAACCTTTATTATATCCATCTCCAAATCAAATCAACGCCAGCCAATACCAACACCAATCAGTATAACAAAACAAACAACCAACCAAACAAATAATCAAACATAATACACGATAAATGTCAACAACAAGCTTTCATACCAATTCTTTCCTTCCTTCTACCACAGGTGTATTCAATATGGTACATCCACATCTCATTCGATTACCACTCTCTCATTCAAGTTCTTCAGTCAATTCACCAATGTCTACTCATCAGCATCACTTTGGCTCAGGTCCAGCCAGCTACTTCTCTCCAAATACATCCTCTCCATCACAATTCTTACAACGTTCACCACCTAGCGGCGGACCAATTTCTCCTCCTCGTACACGATCCGCTTCTGCAGAAAGTTCTAATGCTCAAATCGTCGAAAACTACAGAAAATACTCACAGAACTTGAGAGAGCAGCATGAGGGAGAAATAGCACATATTGCGGCAGATAGAAAACGTGCAGCAGAGGTCATGGAAGAAGAAGAACGAGAATTATGGGCCATAGAAAGAAAATCGTTGGTTTCTAGAATTCGATATCTCGAGTCAAAATTGGCTTCGCACGGGGAGGTTGTTTCACCCACTGGAATATTAAATTTGGATCTTGGAGATTTAGGATTCGTTCCAACAGCAGACAATATCTTCACCAGCCCAACTGGCTTGCCAATTGTCAGAGGACCAGAGAAAGTAAATGGATCACCAGCAGGAAGTGGAATTTCAGGATCAAAGAAATCATCCCATGGTCACCCAGAAATCAAGCAAGAGTCGGGAAGAAATGCAGATGGAACACCATTTTATGCACCAGCACCACAAAACCCCATCCGAACGTTTTCAACAGAATCAGAAACTTTAAGAGTTGAAGATATCCATGCGCCAAGACAAACACCAATACAAGTTACACAGGAATTGACCCCATCTGATTTTGTTGGATCCTCTCAGCGTACATCACCCGAATTCCCAGGTCCACATCACTCTGATGTGCATTGGGAAGAGGATGAAAGCATCAAGGGGAGTATTATCGGTGTTGATAGTATAGATATATCACACATCGCCCCACATCTCGAAGGTGTACCTATCAAAGCCAGCGCTGTTGATCCAGTTTTTGTTGCAAAAGTTTTAAGCCCCAGATCTGCGAGTCCAGGATTGAGTCCAAGTATCAAACCGCCAGGAAGAGATGTTGGTTCAAATATAGCAGATTTAGGAAAGGTACATCTGGAACCGGAGAATAAGAGATTGACAATGTATGCGGGTCATACGCCTAATCATTCCATTTCACGTTTCTCTGATTTGGTCAAGGAGGACGGCGATGAGACGCCTAGGGGCTATGATCGACTTGTTCATCGTGGTTCACTTGCCCCAATACCGGATGAGGATGAAAGATTGGCACTTGATGGACTACAACCGGACGAAGATGATGAAGAAATTCACGATCGCCCATTGAAGGGGCCATTAGGCCTTACGAATGTTACTGCCCGAGATGAACTGTTCCTAGAAGCGCTTACGGAGAAATTGGAGGAAGTGAAGAACTCAAGACCTGGTAGTGAAGATGCAAGTCCATCTGCACCTAGTAGTCCGGTTTTGGAGATGAAGAGGCCGAGGAGTAGGGGCATTGGCGGTGGTGGCGATGATGGGAGGGGCATGGAGGGAGAGGGGGGATATGAGGAGGATGAGAATGAAGATCTGGCTGAACCAGTAGAAGTGAAGCTGAAGTTAAAGCCCAGTATGAACTTTGGAAGACCGATGGGTTTTAAATGATTGGGCTTTAGTCGGCTTTGGCGGTCAGCATTTTTCTTTTATCTTTTGTTGAAACTTACTGCGATGCCCTTATTACAATTACGCATGAGGGACAAGAGCGCATTTGCATGGACGAACTGATGGTGTAATTTCTGGGGTCTCGAAAATTGGAAAATTTCCTCTCTCTTTCGGTTGACTTGGATTTGACCTGGGTGGCTGGACTGGACCAGGTCGGATCAAGCTAGTATTCGAAGTTTGGATGAAAGGAGAGATTGCATCACCCTCAACTCTAAAATAGCATGGATGGATGAAAGACGTTGTCAAACAAACACACGGACGGAAAGCATGGAAAACATGGATGGACGAAATAACATCGACGGACGAATGGACGGAAGCTTGCAGATGAATGGATGCATGGATAGATACCCCCCTTTTACAAGATTTCTTTTGTCACCAAGACAGCGGTTTGAGAATTACTGCCATCAGATTCATCAATATGGAACATATTGGTACGGTGCCATATCGGAATACCAACCATAACTTTGTTTGAATTGGGTATAGATGGCTAGCAAGCATAGCATAGCATAGCATAGCATAGCATAGCGCAATACAGCGCAATATAGCTTCTTTTAATTAACACTTTCTTCTTCAAGATTTCAGTTCTTGATACTCAATTTGTGTAGTCATTGGAATTCATTTGATGGGTGAAAAAATAATTTATAGATTTTGATTTTATGTCTGATTCCATTGTATTTTGATTATCGGGTTTTATTTGATTGTAGTGATCATTTGATCATTATACTGTAGTAAAGGAAGTCCTTATGAAGTCCATTTATCCATGCATCCTTTATCCTTCCTCGATACCAGATCTCATCAATATATTTTCGAGCCAGGTATCTGTATATATTACTCTCATAGCACATGTCGCCCATTCCTGGCGTCCCATATCTTCGTGACAAGATCAATTGATATGTCCAGAGCTTCCGCTCCTAGACCCCCCTCTTTTGGTAAGCGAAACGCCACTCCCGTGCAACTATCAATGCAGTTTTGCTTTCTTCCTATGACCTACGCCGCCTTACAATAATTTGCTGGGAAGCTCCCCTTGACTCCCCTTAGCTCTCCATCCCACCAATCATCTGTACTTCCCGTTTTCTTTGTAACCCGAATCCGGTCACCTTCTTTAAAACTCAGATCTCCTTCTCCCTGTCCATCGAAACTATAAAGCGCCACTACATAAATTCCTACATTAGATGATCCGAGGCGTTTAGGTGGTGGAGGTGGTGGTTTTTTCTTGCCAATCGCAGAATTGACGGCTACACCCTCATTGTTGGACCCGCGTTGGAAGTAATCTAACGAAGGGCCGGCAGGGGAATAGGATGACTGAGTGGATACAGGTGTTAAATGGTTAGAGTGTTCTGTTGGAGTTGGGAGCGAGGATTCGGAGTAATCTGTGTTGTAGGCTGAGGCGGGCGGTGAGAAGGCGGGGACGGTATGTGCTGGAGGAATACGAGGACGTGAGGCGGAACGAATAGGTGGACGATCAGGTTTAGGGGACCGGGCTTCGGGATATGTGGTTGAGACACTGGGATTGGGTGATGGATCGCGATTAGTACTCATTGATTGGTTTGATGGTCGACGGGAGAAACCATTGCGGACATTCAAGCCGGTTATGGATTTAGGGGCTGCATTTTCGTCGCCAACGTTCATGGGTTGGTGGACGGCTCTACCCCGGCGTATGCAGTCTATTAGTTCGACTTCTTGTTTTATAGGGAGATAGTCGCGATTCCAGTCAGCGATTACGTCCTCCATTGGTGGTGGTGGTGAGGGAAAACCAACGTCTTCGCAGTAGTTGTGTAGTGCTGTGTAATATTGTGCAAGGAGGGTGTTTTGGATCATTATTTGTACTGCGAGTAGATGCGGTAAAATTGAAAAAGCTGCAGTTATTACAGGTGGTAACGTTTCTCGGAGATGGGCATCTGCGTCTTTAAACGCCTAGATAGCATTAACACTTGATACATACTTAACGGAATCCAGGAACCTACCTCTGCTGCCCTGCTTTGTTCCTCTTCAGCTTTTGCTAGAGCTGCATTCTCCCGATCAGTTCTCTTCATCTTTGCAGAACCTTTATTGACCTTGTCTATGTATCTCTCCCAATCCAGTCTCTTATTCTCCCGTTTTTTAATGGTCTTCCGAATGGGTTGCAGAAGCTCTCTTGCTTCTGTAGCTGGCTTTGTAACCCGAGAATCCATCATCATAACTTCTTCCAATAAATCCGTTTTCAGTTCCGTATATGTTTCTTTCAGCTTTATAGTTCTATCCATCTGTTGTCGAGGGGTAATGGCTGGATTATCTCGATGGGCATCACTGGTGCCTACGATGGGCTGATATAGTTCTTCGAAACTGGTTGCTGAATTCAACTGAGAGGAAAGTATAGATACCCAGGCATCTCTCCAAGCTTTTGAAGCTTCGATTATCTGGAAGTGCGTATTAGAAACCATACAATAGCGCCGCACAGATGTAGATCTCATTCTATATCGCGACAACCAAGACAACTTACCATATTGAGCATCTTATTCGCATCTTCATAGTCGTTTAAAAGCACCGATACCTTGGCAGTATCCCCAGGACCTTTGTGCCTGATCTTACCAATCTGCCTGTGCATGGTATTCATATTGATAGTGAAATGATGGATCGACTAGATTGTGATTGGTGTATGCTGTCGAAGATGGCAGTATACACCCGTGAGAAGAGAGTGAGAGAGGAATGATGATTCCACGTTGTTGTTGTTGGTTGATTAGGAGATAAGTTTGTAAATATTTTAAGAGTAGGGACAGTTGTCAATATAACAATTCGTAAGTTTGCAAAATCGAAACACAGCCTCATTCATAGATTAAAGAAAGTTGATCGGCGTCTCTAAGAAATGAATGATTTCTTTGGAGTAGTTGTTGTATGGATTGTAGGATTTTATTGCAGCACCCAAAATGATGGTGAAACTACTAGGAGGGGTTCATCATGAATATAGAACTAACTAGTAGGCGGATGGCGGATGGCCTGTGCCTCCTTAAGCTTAATAAGTAAAGTAAAACCAGTGAACCGACCTCTTGAGTAGTTCAAGTGATATAATTTGGTTGCCCAGCAATTTTACCAATCGAATCACGGTACACTTACGTTATAACTAACACATTGGAAGACATTAAGGAGTTCTTCTGCAAAGTAGACGGCAGTGGGAATCTCAATGTCCAATCTGTACCTAAACCTCAGTACAATCCATACCTACCCGTGGACATGTATGTATATCAATGTCCGGGGCTACTCACATCACATCCCAACTTTGAATTGGAAACCCCCATCTCAGCCCTGTCGAATTTTAAAAGTGGCTTTCTATGTTTCCTGTTTTAAGGATGATGAGTCTCTAGATCACGTCAGACATGTTAATCAACCCATAAAACCAACACTTTGTTATAGGTCCTTCTCTCGTTTAATGACTAGAAATCCTATGGCCAAATTAAACCTATGGGATTGCAGTCCGTATGGAATTCGTACATTCTGCTATAGTGACATTTCGGTTAAAGTCAAGATAGATCATAGAGACGAACTATCGTTTGCCTAGTCCATCACACTTCAAGTTGTAAAGTGGATTAGGGGCTGCCAATAGAAACTAGTGGGTATCCTTTTCCGGGCTAAGCCGATGACATAGATTAGTTGATTACTAATTAGTTGATATTCTACATTGAACTTCCCTGATTTGTTTTCCTTCTGTTGTTGTTCAATATAGTGGTTTGCATAGATTATGCGTCCGATATAGTCTGCATCCAAGCAGTAGGAGTAGTAGCCTAGCCTTAAGGATATACAAGATGAGGTGTGAGGTTGGGCTCAAGTACACATACTGGATCTCCAACATTAGTTGCAAGTGTTTGCAATCTTCAAAGCATATTGATATTCAATGGCCGAGATCTGGACAACTATTCTTGGGCATACCGTACATCTAAATGATGGTCAGTATATTTTCATGGGTATTGTTTAACTTCCAGGTTGTAATGTGCTTAATGGACCCATTGCCGGCACCGGAAATCTTGCCATCACCTCCCATATCCTCAATAACTATGCGCCTCTGACAATCTAGCCTAGATGTTGTCTCTCATCAACAGATGACAAACCCTACTCGAGAATACGTGGCGATGGCATTTTTCGGATCGTCGCAACAGTCAGTATAAGCAGTAAGCTGGTTTCTGGAAGCCGCAAGCCATCCAGAATACTCAATGTCTAGTGGGAGTCCCGTCCGTGGCGGGATGGTAAACGCTTTCGTCGTCAGCCGCTAGATTGGCATCGACGATGTTCGGCCAGCGTCTTGAGATTAACAGGATAAATTTCAGGCGTTTCCCGGGCTGTGATCAATTGGATCGGAGCACATGCTATGCTATCAAGTAGAGCACGAGATTCATATGTCGCGCGACCAGTTGCTAAAGCCAATGCGAATAGAAGGATGAACGATGCGGAAAGGGCTGAATCAGTAAAGGGGGAGATAAATAATGGAGACTTGGGCAACTAGTTAAGCGCTCGTCCAAAGATTCTTACAGTCTCAAATATATTCAAAGGAGCTTCCCGGTTCAGGTACGTTATAGCATACCAACTGTGTAGGTGGCATGCAAATTCTGAAAGCTCTGCACCGAGATGTAGTTATTATCTTGATATCACCAGCTGCAGGTGCCTCATTTTGTCTTACTATTACTTCATTAATGTCCAAAGACTTATAATTTATATGTGACTTGATTAAGATCAAGTGCATTCAAAGAAGTCGGTGAATTCATTCAAATAAGAGCATTGTGATTGATCATGATGATCAGTCAATTGAATAAAATGACGAGGGAAAACAAATCGGAACAGATCTAGCTCATTGAGGCCATTTATCCTATCGTGCTTATCTACACGTGACATGGCGGATCGGCGCGTTAGATTAGAGCATCATCACCAGGTTCCGCGTTATGTATACTTTAATTTTGGAAACAATAAAATCTAAGTTTTATTCTGGTGCAAAGCAACCCTTTTACATGGATGCCTACTGCCTAATAATACAATACTCATAATACTATGAGCCATCTTGATAATTTCGAGACACCTTGAAAATGACCGCGTCTCCCAGCGTCGCTATATCTATGGACGTTCCCCGGGATCAAAATACAGCTCCTGTGCTTGAATTTCGCTGCCTTTATACAGCAGATACTCGTCGAAAACAGAAGCGTTGGCAAGATGGGCGACTAAAATATCATACTTTCAACAAGCGTATTATGGTATTTGATGAAAGATCAAACTTAGTTGGAGATGCCCACTGGCGCGAAAAAGCCGCACTTGATGAAGGGGCAGAGCTAGAGTTAGAACGGAATGGAATATTAGTCGAGGTATCTGAATTCTTAGAAAGGAAGGATCAAGATCTTACTGAGCTTATTGATAAAAGGGTTAAAGAGAGAGAAGAGAGATTTATTGCGAGAAATGGGGATTCATCGCCAGCACGATCCGCAGCATCTGTTCGGTCTCAAAGCATTGCTGCAGCTCATTTAAAGCCGAAACCCCTTAACTCTATACTTGGTACACCTTCTGGTCACTATGGAAAGGCATTTATACAAAATATATCTCCATTCGAGCAAAGACGGACGCTAAATGGCAATTCTGCGGACGAAAATGAAAGTCCTAGGCCTACGAAAAGAAGAAGGGCAAACGAACCTCTGCCGAGCAAAAGTGGTTTCGCGCAGAATCTTATGGGAGCTACTTTGTCATTCACACCGACACCATCTAGCACTGGGCCTATACGATATGAATCCTTGAAGCTTAAGTCTATCCAACGATCGGAAATCAACGATAACAAAGAGAATAGAGACAATGACCGAGATGTTCCCTCGAGCAGGAAAAAGAGCTTGGTGGGCGATGACATAACAAGAGATATACACTTCTCTAAAAGCCGACTACAACAGCAAAGGAGAGATAAACCAGAAAAAGGTGCATATGCTAGTAATCTTATTGGAGCATCTCTGTCACTCTCTTCTTTCTGTAAACCTTCTCCGAAACCCATCGAAAGGAATTTAAGCGTGCAGGAGAATCAATCAAAGACTATTGACCTATCAATGGATACGAGCTCTGATGAGAACTACCCTCCTCCAGTACCAATAACTAACCCTAAGGATGTTATCCGAAAGAATAAGAAACTTCGAGTGGACCCAATTGAGAAAACATTGCACTTATCATCACCGCCAGAAAAAGCTATAGCTGTACCCGAATCAGCAGCAAAACTTCCAAGTAAAAGGCAGGAGTCTCAGAACCATGTCTCGACAATGGATCATGCACCGGGAAAGTCTCATTCTTCTCTGCGTATTAAATCTCGTCCAAGAAATAGGATGTTAATGCTTTTGGATCAGCCCAGCCCTCGAAATCCTCCCTTGGCAATAGAACAAGACACTTGCAGGTCCACCATACTGGACCCTGTTGTTCATTTAACGAGAGCATCTTCCAATTCTCGGTCTACTTTATCGGCATTGGAACAGGACATCGGCAAACCAACCAAGCTAAGGCCAGTATCGTCTAAAACAGAATCACCGTTACCTCACAGGCCCTCAATGATTGACGCTCCTGATGACTTTGGCAACGATACCAGTAGTGAGGATAAAGTTGATGAGCTGCAAATTCCAGCCCTCTCAGACTCTTTAAATCTCAGTAATTTTGAAGAGCCTGCTTACTCCTCAGCGGACGTTGTTATTAATCATAAAATAATAGACCCAATCCTGTCTCGCACTCGACCACCTGAGGCTCAGAAGTCGATACCTAATATCGCATTAGCGTTGACAGAGCAGCAGAATTCAAACTATGAACAACAGTCTTACTCGAGGAGCATTGAAAAGGCATGCAGACAGCCTAAATTTGATCATTTTTCAAGAGTGGATGAAGAGAGCTCTCAAACAACTAAAAAGCTTGTACAAAACAATGACTCTATTATGCAAACTTCGCCTAAGCATCTTCCCAGGGTTTCGGGAGCCATTGAGAGACAAATTAATGACTCAGTTGGCCCGAACAAGGATGCCACGTCGGATCGAGCCCCAACGTCGAGTGAGGCTTCAGAAGCGCGACAGGAGTGTAATGTGCATCCCTTGGTTGGAGAAAATGATGTGACATCGGTTTCTGATTCCACCAACAAACCCAACACGCCCATTGCTGAGTCTGCTATCATATCAAACTCTATAGAAGAGATAAGCGTAGCAGTAAAGGTTCCTGCCTCTGCATCATGCGCCTTCCAGCAGACCTCGGCCGTTCCTAAAGCCATTATACATTCTAGTTTAGCGATCAAAAGTAACACCAAAATTTCATTGCAAAATATAGATGCAATTTTCCCAGAAGCAGTAGTGGAGGATAGAGAACGTGCCGTTAATATACATGGGGCAAGCTCGAATATTATCGAATCGGATAAGATTTTGGTAGGCACAACACTCAATGGTTTTACTTTCAATTCAACTGGTCGCTTCATGGCCAAACTCATGCCAAAATCGGATCAGCACCGCGTGGAAGCTGTCCCTATCAAGACGACGTCTAGTTTAATTGACCAACCCGCGACTTTCCTACCAGCCGCACAACATTCTTCCAATGATATCGATATCAAGCAGTCACCAAGCTCAATTCCAGGGATCCTCCCTGTCGAGCAAACAAGAAGTTGCGAGATAAGCGGATTCATGTCAGCGAATCAAATAGCAGAGAAAGAGGCACACAGTCGGACTCCAGAGGCTTTGAATTCTGGGGATCAAGTTCCTTCAAGGCCTAGAATAATCAACCCCGCAACCCGTGGAATTTCTATCCAAAAGACTGCAAAGAGAACCCTGCACACACTAGCTCCAACTGTCAATCAGATGGGCCCACCCGCGGCGATCTTTGGGGGCCTCGGAAGCGGGAGGAACACAACGAACAATACTTCGGCCAAGAGCGTTGGGGATTCAGGGTACGAAACAGGGGGCAAAGGACCCTGGAGCAGAGAATCATTCGATTTGTTTGGGTCGTGGAGGCCACCTGTACAACAGTCATAAACAAATGCAATATCTATACCAGTCCATTAGCGGTTTCCACCTACAAACCTGATGAGCATATGGAGTAGCTGTTCGGCCATTCTGATATCAACCCCGAATTGCCAAATGGGAATGGGTTACTATTGAGCTGTGAATTCCGAGAAGCTGGTGGCAGTGAATCGCTACAAACCGAGGAAGTCACGAGAACTCGTATTATTTAGTAGCTTGGACATAAACGCAACTTCGAGGGCGTTGACAGGGCGGGCTAATACATTTCAGAATGAAACACAATCTTGCTTTTTTCTATCTACGAAATGATTTGCTACTTCGCCACACAATTAGTTGTCGCCGCCTTTTTTCTCCTGTCACCCCAAGCCAAATGCTATCATGATAATGTTCGCCCCACCTTTTCCTGCCTAGAAAAATGGACTGAGTATCCCGATACTGTCCGTCTGCAGTTGCTGCTTTATAACACTGGACTTGATCTTTGTTGAAACCGCTCTCCAAACGCTTTCCAGTATGCAAATTAATTTCAGTTCTCAAAAAATGGCAAACAGGTCTTGCCCCGCATACAGCGTTACCAGCCACATTCTAGAAGGTTTCTTATCTCCATTATAATTTCGCCAAAAATCGGAAGGAACAAGACAACTGCGCCGCCTCTGAAGAGGCCGTCCATTTCACATTGTTTTCCAAACATCGACATCATTTAGGTGCTTCGAGATGATACTTCACACTCAAACACAATATTGTGTTTTCCCATTGTTGGCGTGCATGATGAGAGCTCACCGAAAAATCCCTGCGTGACAACGTATAGGTTCGTTTAATATCAAGGGCGCTGGTACTGGTACCGAGTAGCCTTATTAATGAGTATGTATACAAATAACGCTCTCTCGCATCTCTTTTTTGGTAAAAGCTGAGTAAATTTCTTTCTTTGCGGACTATTTAAAATCATTGCCCTCGTCGATTAATGGCTATATCCTAACATCCAGTTTCTAACGGAGGAAACAACCTTGTGTCTTTTCTATCTCGCAACCAGAACCGGCCGCTCATATATTTGAGCCTTCAGCCTTATTTGAATTCCGGACTCACAATTCACTTATCCAGAGATACAACCAACTGTTGAAAGTATAGCCTCTGGATTAGGCCAAAATGCATCAACTACCTGAAGGACCACCACCAGAGGCCTACCTACGGCTACCTTCGTCCAGTTTCCGGCCTCGTCAAAACGTGTCCATCAGGGCGCCTCGCAATTTGTCACGTCAGACATCTTATTCCTCTTCATCACAGCCTGCTATCAACGTCGAAAAGAAGCCTATACCTCCATACAAACTCCAACGTGCTTCCAAGTTATATAGTGAGTTCCGGATGAAAGAAGGATTGGCGCAACGCTCCCCGGATCCAAATGCAACGCCTCCCAGTAGCACTGGCTCATTTAGTGCTTCTGGCCTTCCTGGACCTCTCACCAATGGCTCCAGATCATCGAAACCGTCTTTTGATGCAGTCTCAGAATATTCTTCGGTAATATCATTTGACACTGCTAGCCAATCTTCAGCGAGATCTAGGCGAAGAAACGAGACCATCTCTTATCAAGGCAACGCTGTCAAACAGCGGACTAGAAAAAGATTGGAGCCTGTGGCTAGAGCTAAAACTGCTTTGGTTCGATATCTAGGGGCTTGTCAACATTGTAAAAGTCGCAATGTCCAGGTATGTTTTTTAGCCTGTTATCGTTAATAATTTGCCTAACCACGCTTCTCTCAGTGTCCCTTAGAACACCACGATATCGAAAGCCTAGAATGTGCCCACCAACTAAATTCTATCGGACAAGAATTTGACTCGGAGTGCTATAATCCGACCTCTCCTGTACGCGAACCGCAAATTGAAAACACTCATTCTGGACAAGCTACACCGGTTATTTCGCACGTTCACAATGAGGAATTGGTGGGTATTGGTTCCTTCTTCGCACCCGAGGTACCTCTCGAACGTGAATTAGTATTTTCACCTACTGCGCCAGATTCCTTGCCAGAAATAAGTTTTGGTCACGAAGATACCCACGGCTTATCAGCCCCAATAAGTCTTGACTATTCTCTTATTCAAAATGGTTGTCAATTTCCTCTCGGTGTTTGGGACAGTTCGACATACAAATGCTACTTCCTTGATGGCGACTGTCAGCAATATTTCGCTGATCCAGAAGCTCTACAAGTACACTTCGAGACGGCCCATTTCGAGTTCACTCGAATTGATCCACCTCTTCGATGTATTTGCACCCAATGCTTCTCGGTGAATAATAATTGCTCTTGTAGTTGTGGAGGCCCCGTCAAATTGTTTATCTGTGGAAATTATATTCAAACTACACAATATCCACCCGAACCGCCAACTAGACAGCCCTATAATTACACTGAATTCAATACACCTACAGTCTACCCAGACTTGTCTTATTCCTACTCGGACTTTGAACAGGGACTTGGCTTCAATGTTGATGCGGCACACAATTTCGAAAATAACTACAACGCAAGACTTTATGGTAACGGTAGTAACATATACCCGAGCCCTAATGTTGGGGGGGTTGATGCCTATACTTATGACTCCACACAACCAGGAGGAAATCGATACAATGGATATGCATGGACGTTGACTCGAGGAGCAAATAATGCTACTGCGGCTCTTATACGCTACTGCGTGAAGAGGTTCAGACGAACCCCGAAGCATCAAAAATCATTGATGTCTATCCTACTATTCTTGATCCTTATCGTTGTTAGCTTTCAACTCTGCCATTGGATCACATCTACAATCATCTTGAAATCTGATCAGTTCCTGCCCACTCTCCCAACTGTAGGATTCATAGGACTCATAATATCCTTCATCACAAATTGGGCAGCGAGAGATACATATTCTATCTGTAAATCGAGGAGATGTAAACTGGTAAGTTTTGATGTTTGTTCCGCTTAGCATAAGGAGGGAGTGCTGACAATGGTCGTGTTCATAGCGCCAATGTCCTCTTCATGCTTTCGTGCCACTAGCAAATAAGTACGGGCAAAGGATACCACCTGCCTTGATGCATGCAAGAGTCTCATGAGCTCTTGAATAATGAACCATGATTACCTCTATGCCGCAGCGAATGATGATCGTCACCCTCATCAAGAACGGTCATCACGATTAATGATACGAATCAATAACTACCTACCTACACATATACCCTCATCTCCTCTCTTTTTACACAAAAACTTTCTTATGTTGAATAACCTTGGGTTTAGCATGGGTTTAGCATGGGATAGAACGGGTCATGTTCATTTCCTTTGGTATCGTTACTCTTGCATTGATTCGGACGTATTTGGTTGAAAGTACAACACTTATGCACAGCTTGTCTGCACTTCCCTTCTATCCATTCCTTCTTGCTCATGTTAATTTAAGGGGATTGATGCGGGTGTGGACTACTATGGACAAGGAGGAAAAGAGGGTACTTTGGTGTTTTTTACCAAATATTATAAAACAAAACAGGATATGAAAGATATGGACAAATGAACAGATACGGTATTGTTGCAGAATAGCATGTTAGTTGATTTATACCTTCTCTCTTTGGCTTGCTTGATTCCATCTTCGAATTCGTAATATCATCATGTTAGTTACGTTAAGTCCGATGACTACAAAGTCAGCATAATTTGCTTACTTTTTGGCCCAAACTGAACGTCCTCGTTCTAATTATCATTCTTTTGCTTTGAAATAAAACCAATTTACCTAAGCAGTAAGTACAACTGTTGAAATCACTCCACTTTCAATTGCAATGA
This sequence comes from Monilinia laxa, assembly GCA_009299455.1. NCBI lineage: Eukaryota > Fungi > Ascomycota > Leotiomycetes > Helotiales > Sclerotiniaceae > Monilinia > Monilinia laxa. Next base: position 2,004,518 of record VIGI01000009.1, read on the forward strand.
GGTCTTGTGTAACACGTGATTACCAATACCGAATACCCCGCAATCAGGCGGTGAACGTTTGACTGTGTATTCGTATTTCACTGGCTACATGATGCAATGTCAACGTCGCACCTTGGCGGATGGTTGATAAGAAAGAATTGAAGATGTGTTTGTTAAAGTTGAATTAATAATGAGCTCAGCGGCATGGAAGATGATGGAATAGGAGTATAATAAGTGGAGACTTTTACGTTTGAGAGACGTCGAGTGAATAAGAAGTTGAAACGTGGAGAGATTTGATGTATTCGTGTTGAAAGTCAGTAACCCGCTTTGGGATATATAAATGGGAGAAGGGCCCCTCTTCCTATAGCAAACAGTTCATCTTTTCACTACTTCTCTTTTTATTCACAGACAACCTCACTCGAAGAATAAACATCTCAGTATCTATCTTCTTAAACACATACATCAATCCAAAATGTCTATCACACTCTACGATATCACTGTTCCTCCATTCCTCAAACAATTGAAGTCATTATCAAGTTAGTCTTACCTACTCTATCGACATACTCGATTCCAAATCCTCCGTACCTAACACCTCATAGAAATCCTTGCAAAGGGTCTTTCACATGTTAACAATGATGAATCAAAATTGATTCATGCAAGATTGATTGAAGATCAGGGCGATTTGGTTTTCCAAATTCAGCGCGTCTCTGAAACAGCTAAGGGATTGGCTGTTAGGGTTGCTGGTTTAGCAGATGTTGTCTTCGAGGACAATGAGACCGATGTGAGTTTTGGTGATTTCTTCTTTTGTTCTATGGTGGAGAAGTGAAATGATGGATATTTATAAGTGAATATGGTTCGTCTAGCTATGAAGATATCTTTGGACTATGGATAATCTCGAGGAAACTAGATCATTGGGACCTATTTCCAGCAAGTGTGAGAAGATCAAGGTACAAGGGCTCAAGTGAGCACATCCTACAAACATCAACTTAACAACATCCTTCCTTCCTTCATATCTTTCATTCTTCATCGCCTATCCAATTCCCTCCCAACAGCCCTCCACACCTGCAACCACATCATACTAACAATGTCCACAGTTTGCCGGCCTCTACACCCGTATCAACCGCACAATCGAGATCCTCGAAGCTCTTCCCGCCAGCACCTTAAACGACAAAGAGGCCGCCGAAATAACCTTGAATATCGGAGACGCCGAGCACAAACTCCAGGCTAAGGATTATGTTCTTTATGCTGTGATTCCAAACTTTTACTTCCATGTTACTACTGCCTACTCTATTTTGAGGTACGTTTTAATGTTTCATTATAATTCTATGGGGCAAAGAGGGTATTGTGGTTCGAAACGGGGAATGATGGAAAGGTATACTAACACGATGTCTGTATAGAAAGGAAGGTGTACCAGTTGGAAAGGGTGATTACCTTGGACGCACTTAAGTGGGGACATATGGATGGGGAGAATTGGGAGGTACTACTACCACCATGACAGTCATGTCAGACCTCATCAATAGTTTAACTCAAGCCATATTACCAATGAATTTATGATACCAACTTGCTCAATCTCAATTGACCAAACGCCAATCGTGCTCTTTAAGCTACTAAAATTTTGTTATCCCTGCCCACTCTGTACTCTACAAGTGTTAAGTCAAATGGGTATAAATTTTTATAACAGATATTGAACAACTATTCATCTTGTATATCAGTGCAAAAGTTGCCCAGAGTTTAAGAAACATAGATTCCTCAAATTTATAAACTTCAGACTAGTATCATATTTTAACGCTTTAGCGAGTTGAGACGAACCATCCCGAGCTTAGCGTCAAACCCAAAAAAGGGGAGTATCATCATGATTTCATCTCGGATAAATTTCTCTAATATCTTTCCTTTGATTAACTTTCTATCCATACTAGATTCAAGTCAAGAAGCCGAGTATTTCAAAGTAGTCTTAAATGAACCTTTACATTTCCTATATTTTCTCCCAAAGCAAATATCGGGATCATTGATTGTGCCAATAATAAAAGCGGCAGCAGTAGGTGAGACTTCTAGGTACGAACTCGTCCTCTGCCAGGCTCCAGCTATCCGTAACCTCTTTTGGTGAATACACGACTGCGGTAATTCTAGGTATATAGGAGTTGGATGCTAACCGAAAGAAAATTACCATTGTCGTTATTGATGGTATAAATGGTAGTGAATGCATATCTAGCAAATGACTGTGGGGAGGATAAGTTGTGTTGATATGGCCACTTCATATTCCTATAATCAAATGTATTTCGGAAATGGAACTGTGGACAGTATGGTGAAAATTCATTTTCATACGCTCCCTCTTATTTGTCTTCATCGCGTTACATATTCTGCATCTTAAGCTTGTCAATTTTAATAGCAAGTATCCAGGACTTTCGAGGATATGCCAAAAAATGTATACTCGCTGACAGTCATGGATAATTCAAGCTCCATATTGACTGTTATTTTGTGCAGATAAGAGTAGGATTATGATGGCCAGTCGCTAGACTTGAAGTTGAGTAATAAAAGGAAATAGTATGGACTGACGGCAATTTTGCCTATGAATCAACATTTTCCATGAAATCGTGGAGTCATGGCTCCTGCTCATTGATGCATAAAAAGACCATCTCCCACCCTTTCCCAGCCATTATTTTCCAACAACTTTACATCTTCATCAACAAAATCAGATAAACCATTTCACACAAAACCCTTACTCGAAAAAGAATAAAAAGTCATCATGCCTGTGCCTCCTTGCCCTCGAAATACAGCGCAGTCCTCACAACCCAAGTATGTTGAAATTCTATGACTGCATGAATCCAGAGTATTAACTAATAATCATCATTACTAGCATCCTCACTACTGAACAATTGCAAACCAAATCATTCCTGGAAGGCTACTTGCCCAGTTATGAGAGTATCAAATATCTCTCTGACAATACGAAACAGCCACACTCTTCCAAGAAAAATGTTGGGAAGCTCCGTGCCCTACTCGGTGCCACTGAGTCTGTTTCACTCTGTCTTTCCCAAGAGCAATCTGGTTCACTACAATCTCCACCACTCACTATCTGTGATGCTACGCAAGACCTTCTAGCCAACTGTACTCAAATGGACTTACCTTCCATCTGCTGTTTCTCAGATGCTCTTCCTACAGACGCCAACATGTCAATGCTGGTATATGTGATCCGCTGTTTGGTAGCGCAATTATATTTCCAAAATATTCAATCGGGAGGGAATTTTACATCCCCAAATTTCTCCGAGATCAAGACTGAACTTGGAACCATGCAACGCGGAATTGTGTTCATCGGTCAGTTGTTGGATTTGCAGACAAAGCCCTGTATTGTAATTATTGACAATTTCGAGGCGCTATATAAGCGGTCGTTGAAAGAACCTCGTCATGATGATGGAGACTGGACAGAGATTTTTCGAGTTTTACAACGCCAGGGACGTTATACCAGCAGTAATCCAAAGCCCCCCGTGGTAAAATTATTCGTCAGTACGTCAGGACCGGAGGAGACTCTCATTAATTTGGGATTCGAAGCAAATTTAGTGGAGCGAAAAAAATGATGGCGAGCAAGTTGAGAATGGCGGATGTTATGAATGGAAGATCTGAAGGGGGGCTTGCCTCATTACGCGAGAGATTCAAGGTTTAAAGATAACCTGTTGTATGCAAAACCAAAAATGAATCATTTCACACAGGTAAACACACTTACACACTTGCACCTCGAAGAGCAAACAATCAACCTGTGCATATTACCATATCCACATATCCCCAATATCGAAGAACAATACCACCAAAAACAAAACCGTGCCTCCACAAACGTCCGTCTCCAACCGCAAATTGGAGCGAGCTAACTACTTAGCCCATGAAATGAACCACTTGGTCTTCCCTATCTCCAATTTGCAACATAAATCCTCGGATATATCCACTATAAAATAATTATACACAAGCACAACAACACGCTCAAGTACCCAGAAAACTGATCTGCTCTCCATCTCCTCATATACGAAGTATTGACTGTAAGACACCTGCACAAGGTACTCACCGGTAACAGTAAAATCTTCCCATTGAGACGGCGACTAGCCATATTCATAATAACCAGGGGTGACAATAGTAGTGAACAAGCACCTAAATATAACAAGTTGTCTTCTAAAAAGACTCGACGTATTTCCACCGTTAATGAGCAGTTATGTGTATTATTAATTTGTATTTCTTTCATAATTATTACAATCATTCTAAGTATGAATACTATGTATCATTTCAGCAGCTCCTTTGGTTCAGGATATCGCCATCCTAAACATGAGTCAAATGCTGTGTAAAAAAAAGCCGAGTTCATATATGTCCGATGTCATATATACTGTAACTCGTGCAAGGAATGTCGAACGTAACAGTTCATAACCCTTTCCTATCCATTCATCATTGATCCAATCAAACGCCCAGACCTTAAGCCAAAGGTTTTCTAGCAACCATCAAATACATAGGAGTAAACAAATCCTCCTTAGCACCATCGACCAAACAATCAGCGGCCAAAGCTAATGAATCGGCTGTCTTTTGTGTTCCCTGTGGTGCTAATCTCAAATACTCCAAAGCACCAACAAATTTGTGTACTAACCCTCTACCAGTCTTTGTCATACGAGCAATAGTGAAGAAATCTCCAATGGTGCCCATATGCTTGAATTCACCAGCCAAAGGATAATACCAAGGAGTAGCATCTGGTCTCTTGGCCAAATCCTCGTGGTGTACAAGTTCGAAGCCGGCGGCTTTGATGGCAGCAATACCCTCGGAGATCTTAACCATGTTGGAGATTCCATCACCTTGCTCAATGCCGAGACGAATGTGACGGTGGTGCTCATTATCGTTATCATAGTTGTCGGTCATAAGCCATTCATAGACACCGAAGGTTCCACCTGGCTTGAGAACATTGAAGATTTGGGAGTAGACACCTTCGAGGGATGGAGCGTGAACAGTAGCTTCAATTGCATAGACAGCATCAAAAGAATTTGCTGGGAAAGACATTTGCTATGGACTCGTTATTTATAGCTCAGGTGAGTAGATCTGATACCAATGAAAATATGCAAAGTCTTTTTCAGTGCATATGGTGTTAATTGTCTCATGGCTTGGTCTCCCAAGCTCTGAAGTAGCAAATACTTTAAAATTGCGTAGCATCATATAGACTTCGCATATTTTCATTGCATTGGGTTTGTGAAAAAGGAACATACCATGAAATCTCCCTTAACAAACTTTAATTGATTGGACATGCCCTCCTTTTGCGCATATCGGGTCGCACGCTCAATTTGGTAATCATTGTTGTTCAAACCAGTGATGTGTGCGCCAGTGAACTTGGCAATCTCTCTTGCTGGTCCACCAACACCACATCCAACATCGAGAACCTTGTCACCATCCTTGATACCAATTTTGGCTGCGAGGTAATGTTCGTGACGAGCAATAGCTTGGTAGAAAGGTTCACCATATGCGAAACGACAGAAATGGAAGGATTGTCCCCATCCGTATTCGTAGAGATCGGTTGCGAGATTATAGTAACTATGTTGATATTAGCACTGTGTTTGGCTTGAGATCGAATTGACGGGTAAACTCACTGTCTTGTCAAAGTAGCATATTCAGCGACGCGAGCATCTCTATCCTCTTTTGTTTCGTCCTTAGCAGCCTTGTTATCCCAATGCTTGAAGTATTCATCAACAGCGGCCTTTTGAGCTGAAGAATCTTTCTTCATCATAGCACGGAAACCACCCTCAGCATTGGAAGAATCCTTATGCATAGCTTTGTTGAAAGCAGCATCGCGGGAGTGATCCTCAGTCTCGAGTACAGTTGGAGCCATTGTGAAAATTGAAAGAATTCGTGAATTAGAAGACGTATTACTTTAAAGAGAGATGGATTCGAGTTGATCGAATAGTGAAGAAGAATCGAATTAAAGTGAAAGTGAAAGTTAAAGGTTGAAATAGATGAAGTTTGAATTGATAGAAGAAAGGGGAATATCTGGTAGATATTTATTATTTATCAACACCATTGAAATTATGTCCAGGGTGGTTTAGTTGCCCCTGGTTCTATAGCGAATCGTATTCGTGTACTAGACCCAAAAGGAACTCTGCAAGGAACTCAAACCTCTGGTTGGTCAAAGTACCTGAGCCATGAACGGGGAACTTCTCGATAGGCTGCGGGACAGCAAATTGTGCAGATTAGACTTGAAAGGCTGGGCAATTGGTACGTTGGCATCTTGAAAAGCCGAAAGAGTGAAGCTAAGGAAACGGTGAACGAAGGATGATGATCTATGTTGAGGTTATCATAAGGGTTTCTGTCTAAGACCTGAGGTTTTCTTCAAAAAGGCTATCTTATACAAGGCTGAAAAAGATTAAGAAAAGTTAAGACTCTTGATCTGTAAGGCTACATGTTCAGCCTTGTCACGTGTATGATGATCTTTCAGCTTAGTCATATGTTTGATTTCGAATTTCTTCGCCTCTTCTTCAGCCTTTCCTAGCTCTTTCAAATCATCATATCATCAAAACATCGCAACATCATCGTCGTTTTGTCGCAAAAGATAATTTAAATCACAAAGTATCAACCCCATCTTATACGACTTTCATGGTATCATACATCGCCAATTAACATGCCACCACAAATCAAACAAGATCTCAATCGTTCTGGTTGGGAAACCACCGATTTCCCCTCAGTCTGTGAGAATTGTCTCCCAGATAACCCCTTCGTACAGATGATCAAGCAAGATCATGGCGAAGAATGTAAAATCTGCACACGACCATTCACTGTCTTCCAATGGAAAGCCGATCGCACAGCTCGTAGCAAGCGTACCAATATCTGTCTCACATGCGCGCGGTTGAAGAATTGTTGCCAATGCTGCATGTTGGATTTGAGTTTCGGATTACCAATTGTGGTCAGAGATGCAGCTTTGAAGATGATTGCGCCGGGGCCGCAGAGCGAAGTTAACAGAGAATATTATGCGCAGAATCATGAGAAGGAGATTGAAGAGGGTAAGGGAATGGAGGAGTATGAGAAGACGGATGAGAAGGCTAGGGAACTTTTGAGGAGATTGGCAAATAGTCAGCCTTATTTCAGAAAGGGCAGAAAGATGATTACGGATGGAGAAGGTAGTAATAGTGGTGCTGCCGGTGGAAGTGAAGATGCAAAGGGAATGGCATTGGCGACGAAAGGACCAGGTCCGATACGAACACGAGATGGGCAGCCGAGCAGGGGTGCTGGTCGGGGTGGTAGAGGCGGGGCAAGAGGAGGGAGGGCTTTCCCTAGTGCGGCGCAATTACCACCAGGTCCTCAGGATATCTTACCACCCGCCGATAAATCGATAACCTCGCTCTTCATCACTGGTGTGGAGGACGACTTGCCAGAGTACAAGATCAGGGATTTCTTCTCACCGTACGGGAAATTAAGATCATTGGTCTGTTCACACATGTCACATTGCGCATTCATTAATTACGCGGCGAGAGAAGGAGCCGAAGCTGCAGCAGAAGCATTACAAGGAAGAGCTATAATTGCAGGTTGTCCATTGCGAGTACAGTGGGGAAGGCCTAGGCCAATTGGTACTATGGATAAGGATGAGCGCATAGCCACAGGCAGAGAAGGACGATCCGCGTTTTCCAGTTCGGGTTCGGGTGCGCAGAGGAGAGCGATTGAGGGTGGCTCTTCACAAACTGCACCTCCTAAGGATGATTTGGCGAGCATGTCTGCTGTTGCCGCTCCACCCGGTGCAGGCGACGTGCAATATGCAAGTTTGGCTGGTAATTAAGGAGGTTTGAGAACATAAATTGATTCGCCGGTGTTTGGGAGTTGGGAAGCTTAAGGGTATGGATTGGAGTGGAGTGCTCTTTTTGTATGTCTAGAAATACAATGCATATAATGACAATGCTGACCTATATGGTCACAATATGAATACACCTCGCTCGTTTCCTGTTGATCTGCATGTGAAAAGTCCATATATGGGCATACTCGCTATGCATGTCTACCTCTGTCTACCAGCCTCCCATACCGTATATTTACATGTCCCCATTTCTGTACCGATTTCACTCGTTTCGCAAGAACCATGTATCCTCAAGATACCCTAGTCCTTACAAGTCTTCCCATCAATAGTAACCTTCTTCCCATTCGGCATCTTGATTGTGTCATTATCTCCTCGTTCCGTATGTTCGTGGATATTCAATTCTGTCAATATCTCTTAGCTTCAAGTTCATTCGCCCCCAGAGCCCACCCCAAAGATTTCAAAACTGAGGCATCTTTAGACATAGCTAAGATCAGCACCTACTGTATTTTTCATCACCCTCTGTCTTTTGTCCCTGTACAACATTACGCAGTAAGAACTTCGCAACATCTTCTGCATGGGTAATAGCAGCTATGGACTCAGGTGATTCAGGGGTCAGAGATCGGTTGGTGAGGAAAGTGCTACGGGCTTGTTTGCGGGCGGATGTTAGGACGTTGATGTCTTCTGTGAAGGTGTTAGATAATGCTTGCTATTGGTGTTGTCATTGTTAGATAGGAATGAGAGGGAAGACACGAACCGTTGAAGGCGATTCTCGTCGCGCGGAGAAGGTGTCTGTAAGCTGCTAAGGCCATATTTTCTGATGTTTGCGATTGAGCTTTAGGAGAAATTTTGGTCAGCATGTACAATTATTATTTCTCAAAACAAGATTAACAGTAACGATACAATCGTTTTCGGTATATTTTTCGAACAGTATGACTCATAGCGAAAGCACTCTATGGTATGGTGGAAGACGAACATCTTGCGGAACCTAGCCGAATTTCAAAGAACACGGATAGAGAGAAGCCTGAAAAGAAAATGGAGACCGGCTAATGCACAAATTGTGGTAAAAAAAATTGAACAAGTTCTGGGAATACCAGTGATTTCGGTTATGTATAACCAACCTTCCTCACAATGTGGCATTGAAGAAAATTATGATATGCCTGAAGACTACCAAACGCGGCCATTATATCAGCAAATACTACCAGGGTCACTGATTGGCGCGAGAAGTCTCTCAACAACCTTTTTTAGCCATAGTAGGAATACGCTAGGAACATCCGCAACTATTTGCACTTTCTATGATTCTCGCTAATGGACTGCGAGTGCCCCCATGGTAGCCCCGTAGAGCGCTTGGGAGATCTATGAAAGATGGACCGGGTGCAAACCCCAACCTAGGGGGCAGAGAATCTCAAGTATGAATTTCACTTTAAAACATTGGTCGACAGAAATACCTCAGAGCGGATGTTCGACATCATACCCGAATCCATGTCATTCAGTCCTGCATCTTCTTACACCCAAATAATGCGGTAGGTAGACGACGACCCAAGCATAGCTTGCTCAGATTCTTCATCTGATTGATCCGGTTTAGAAACAACAGCCTCAAGCCCTCCAGGATATTACAAAAAGCCGAGAAGTCCGATGGAATCATTTCGGGGTTTCCATTCAATCGTTGAGAAACTCAAGGTTTTTCCGCAGATGAGAAAAGCTTCAGAGAAGCCAATGAAACTCCCATCACTAGACGATTCAGTAGTCGATTGCCTAGTGTTCTCACAAGTACTATTGTAGACCACCGTAGAACACCATACAGAGGAACGCAATCGGCTAAGAGTACAGAAAAGCTCGGGCAAAAGCAAGGAGAGAGAAAGACAGTCAGGCCTTGCTGCATTTAAGCTCTTCGCAGCAGACTGTTCCCCTTATTAAACTCAAGAATTTGAAAATTCAATGGGACTATCACTACTAGTGAGCCGAAAAACTACTTCAGCTAACAACGCCAGGCCGTACAATAAAACAATGCCAGATAATGAAGCAAAACTAAATAATAACGCAAAGCTGGACAACGAAGCTAAACTGGAGAATAATAAGCGACCTTGGCCAAAAGACGCACCTTGAGAGACTTTGACGGCAGTTGAAGGAATAGGGCTCAAAGCTGGGAACAAGGTTGGTAAGTAGGATAGCTCTGTGGAGGCGGAATTTCGATACAGATACAATGAACCTAAGAGCCTGTGCTACAATCAGAATTTTGACTCCAAAAGAGGTATTGAAGGCGCTGGAGATGTTATGAGGGAGCGAGTAGCAGTCAGAGCTGCACGGGACACGGGGCTATTTATGACTTAAGATGGGGGATGAAATCTTGAATATAGGAGTAGATCTTGGAGATTTTGGGGGGTTTCAAACTATACCACGGGTATCAAAGAGGAAAATAATCAACCTGGTTGAGAGTTGGGAGGAAAGCCTGCGTGCATCGTGAGTTAGATTCTGAACAAGATCTCTTGCTGAAAGACTTTGGTCTGCTTAGGTAAGCAGAGCATACTGAATGGAATGTCCAAGATAGAGCGCAATCTTCCAACAGCGTATAGAATCTAATCAAGTAAATGAGACTTTCAAACCTTTTCTCATATTAGAAAGCGGAGAGAATAGTATTCAAAGGCATCTGGTGTTCTATCATTTAGTTCAACGCTGATATTGCCAGCTGAGCGATTCTCCCAAAAATGAACATTGCACGCGTACTCAACCAGATATCACCCAGTATAAAAAATATCCTAAAACCCTGAGAGATTCGCATATTTGATAGAATAGACTAAATCATTACTAAATTCAAATATAGCTTCAAGTCGTACGAAAACGATTAATTACCAATTTTTATATTTGAGTTGGTTTACAACCTGCTATGTGGTTTCTTTTCGAGGCCGCAAGTAGAGGGTCACCAGGTGGGTCAAAAGTTCTCGGTAGCGGCAGAAACTACAGAGCGGTGAGTTAGGCGAATATTTTTTTCGAACCGCATTCTAGCCTTTCTTTCTCCCCTCCAAGTTGAGAATACAACAATCAAGAATTAAAAATGGCCTCCCATACTCAAGTTGCCTTACCGCTCCCTGTCCTCCCAGAAGGGTGGTCCGCAGAGAAAGATTTCAAGGCCGTTGCCAGCGTTTCTGCTGCAACTCAAAGAAGCCTTGAACCTGTTGGTCCTCACTTTCTCGCCCACGCCCGCCGAGCTCGTCACAAGCGTACCTTCTCCGAAGATGATCGCATCGAAGCCCAGAACAATGTCAAGAAGGTAGAGGATGATGATCTCGGAGAGATCAGTGAACCCGAGGACCCAATGATGTTGTCCCGGGATGCCAAGGACTGGAAGGTAAATCCGAATACTCGTCAATCCCACTATACTTGTGTTAATCCTCGATGAATAGAACCAAGATCACTATGCCGTTCTCGGTCTCAGCAAATACAGATACAAGGCAACTGAAGAACAAATCAAGAAGGCACACCGAAAGAAGGTCTTGAAGCATCACCCAGATAAGAGAGAGCTGCCACCGGTGCCACCGAAGACGACAATTTCTTCAAGTGCATTCAAAAGGCCACCGATCTCCTCCTCGATCCCGTCAAGCGTCGTCAATTCGATTCCGTTGATGAAGCTGCCGATGTTGCCCCACCATCCAAGAAGGACCAGAAGGACAAGAAACTTTTCTACAAGAAGTGGAGTTCATGTTTCAAGGCCGAGGGTCGTTTCTCCAAGATCCAACCAGTCCCCAAGTTTGGTGACGATAACAGCTCCAAGGAGGAAGTCGAGAACTTCTATAACTTCTTCTACAACTTCGATTCATGGAGATCTTTCGAATACCAAGATGAGGATGTTCCAGATGATAACGAGAACCGTGATCAGAAACGTCACATGGAGCGTAAGAACAACAACGCACGTAAGAAGAAGAAGACCGAGGATTCTGCTCGTCTAAGAAAATTGTTGGATGATGCTTCCGCAGCCGATGAGCGTATCAAGCGTTTCAGACAAGAAGCCAACAAGGAAAAGAACAAGAAGAAGATCGAGAGAGAAGAAGCCGAAGCAAAGGCAAAGGCTGAGAAAGAAGCTCAAAAGAAGGCTGAGGAGCAAGCTGCTAAGGAAGCTGAGGAGAAGGCCAAGGCCGATAAGGAGCAAGGAAAGAAGGCTAAGGAAGCCGCCAAGGCTGCTGTCAAGAAGAACAGACGTGTCTTGAAGGGAAGTGTTAAGGACGCCAACTACTTTGTTGGAAGCGGAGATGCACCAGCATCTGCTATTGACGGTGTCTTAAATGATGTTGAGTTGGTTCAAGGCAAGATCGATCCCGATGAGTGCGCCGCTTTGGCCGGTAAGCTTAACGGCTTGAAGATCGCAGATGAGATTAAGGCTGTCTGGAGTGGGGAGGTCAAGAGATTGGTTGATGCTGGCAAGCTCAAGGAGGGTGAGGCCAAGAACCTTGCTTAGATTGTGTATCTGTCTTGCACTTGTGCATAATTGAGCAATGTGGTAGAAATAATTTAGATATAGAATGAAATGTTCATGACTCTTCTAGAAAATTTTGCATTGTCTCATGGTAGCGATGTCTCTATGTAGGTTAATAACCGGGTCATATAATTGAATCAACCGAGTCTAGCGCCCATCTCCCCCCCCCCCCCCCCTTTATATCATCAAAGACCCAGCTTTCTCCAAAATCTCGGGTCAAAGTCACAGGAAAGCAATACCATTCGTCTCCCACCCTGAATGCGTATCAGATACAAACCCTATTTCTTTCCTACCCTTCTCCTTCAAATTACCTACTACCCCTCCTGAAAATTCTATTATTCGCATATTGCATATTCACAACGACACATCATAGTCAATCTAATCCCATATCTTAGCATATCACATCACATCAAATCACATCAAATCCAAAGCAGGGGATCGTGTTAAATCAGTTATCATTAAATAAAAATAAAAATCCAACGACTAAATCTTGCTCATCCGTATTTGTGGTTAAATCAAATAAATCAAATAAAGCCTTATATGTCCATCCTATTCCCTGCTTCGGATGAAACCTTGAATCTGGATTTGGATGATACCAGTTCTGTCCTGTCGTAAGTCAAAGAAAGAAGTGGCGGGAATGAAAATTCCCGCTGAACAGATGTTTTCGGATTATTTTCGTAACGTCGTGAGATAAGAATAAAGAATTTCGAGTAGATGATATTGAATAGTGATGTTTGTTCAAAGAATTGAGCTAAATTGGAGATCTGTCAGAGTTCAAGTTAGAGTGACTCAAGGGCGAATATGGATGAAGTGTGTTGCATGAAAGGTATCAATTGGCTGGTGCGATAAAGCCGAGATTGTTTGGTTTTGAAGATGGAAAATGTAGGTCGATGACTGTATTTGGAATGCGCTCGATGATAACTGTGTAGTCCAAGATAGGGAGCTGTTTCCCAGAGGAAACCCAGCAGACAGGATGATTTAAAAAAGGTCTTCTTCCTCATGATCAACATATGAGGCCGTGCCAGCTATGTCCATTTGATCGTAGGTTCCACCTCGCAATAACTCATCCAAGTCATGGGAAAGCTCGCTGTCAGAAGGTCCATCTGGGATGGGACCCTGTTGGTTCTGTAACTCGATTTCAGGCCCGGCTTGCCAGGCTTTGTAAAGCTGCTTGAAGTGTGGTTCAAGAGCGTGACAAAGATTCATTTCAAGGTTCGAATGGACTCGTCTCGCGTTGTGACGAGTTCCCGAAGCAGTATGCTGCCCAAGGACATCGATAAACTCTTGCTTGATGATATCAAGACTGTCGGTGAAAACTCTTTGGAATTTACCAGGAAGGCTTTTGCAAGCTTCTTGGAAAGCCTCTTGCATTTTAGTCGAGGCGCTGTTATACATAGCCAGACCACCATCTCCCTTGAGATGAACTTTATGTGCTTCTTTGTTTCGCTCATACATTCCAGTGCCTGAACAAAGTTTAGTAAAGCGTATTTCATGATGAATTTGGCTGAATCACCTGTTTCATCGCCACATGATTGATAGATTTCTTGCCCTGGCTGACGTCAGAATTGATCGCGATGAAAATTTGAGCACCAACTTACAAGTCTCCTCACACTCTGTTTTAATAAATCGCCAGATATCTTTTCCAGAAGCATCGGAGTCAGCAAAGACGTCACTGGCACCTTGCTTGAGTCGACGTCGATGTGCTAGGACTCTATCTTGGATGTTCTCAAAGCTATCTAGTAAGGATGCTAAGACGTTACCAGCTGCACTCAAGGATAAGTCAGCAAACTCTGTGATGAGGATATCAACTCGCTTGTTATAGGGTTTCCTTAGCGCAGGCAGCTTTTTGTGAAGAGTTTGGTCCCAGAGGGTCAGCATGTGCTTCATAAATGCGTTGTTTCTTACAATAGTTAGTCAGTGTACACAACACGACAAGTTTAACTTACAATTGCTCATTCCAATCGAAATTTTTTCCTGCCTTGGCTGAGATACATACTCCAGATCTCTTGTTGATTGCTCGGTAAGTATTCCAGGCGATTGGTTTCTGAACTCAACCTCGTAGCACTAACTCCTTCTCTTCTTTGTAGGCCTTCTTAGCAATACCTTCAAACTTAGGATATAGTTGATCTTCAACAAGTCTTTCTATATCATAGCTAGTATCGACATTGAGCTCCACAAATTCCTTGATATTTAGAGTTAAAAGATGGACAAATATACACTTCAGCGTGGATATCACCTACCTGTTCCAACGCTCCATACATCTCATCAAGCTTGGCATCGACGATCGCTCGCTCGTAAGCTCTCATCTTGAAGTCAATTATTGTATCAGCTGACCATATATCGAGTAGGGCCGCAGCGTTCGCAACCTCTTCATTGAATGTACGAGCATTGCGTAGACGACTCTCCCATGTGGTGGCTATCAAAGCATCCCTGAATTTAGGAATCCCAGTATCATCTCTTGTGAAAAACCCGCTCTCAAGGGCTTTTGATTGTCGACCGGTACATAAATTCATGAAGGCTTGTGCAGAAAGGCAAAAGATTTGCAAAGGTTTTAAGGCGTCCTTTTCTCCAATTTCTTTCCTGCCAACCTCAAATTCCTCCGTGATTGTTGCTATCTGTATTTCATTTCTGTTCTTGATGCATTCTGACTTTAATCTGCACCTAGTGTTTGCCAAGTCAGCCTCACTGCTTTATTTCCTAGTCTGCAAGGTCCAAAGTTTGTTTGATTGGCTGTTAACCTCCATCTGGAAATTTCTACGAGCATTTTGAGCTTGGGAAAGTGTAGCTTCTGGGCATGTAGAGTCTACTAAAACTTGTAAGTGTTGGCAGTAACCAAAAAGTTTCAATAGAGTCGAAAAAATACCATTTTTAATATCACGTTTGCATTTCTGGCCGGCTGTTACCCGCCCGCTCAAATTGTTGTTGATAATTTTATCTAATTTGGTAATTTTTTGGATTACCTTTTGGTGCCTTGAAACAAGTACTTCCAATTCTTGCTCGATGGCCTCGAGGCGAGCTTCTGTTTCTTTGATGCGATTGATGTCATCTTTCAGTTTGATTTCCAGATCTGGATGATCTGAAATGTATCGTTCCACAGACAAGGAGTCATCAATCTTGGAAACGACAAAGAAAAGTGATTCTGCTGTGAAGAGTCCCTATTTGAAGTCAGCAAGCATACCCAACAAACATAATAATTAAATACATCAAACTGCATGTTCCTCTTCTGTATAGAATTGAGCATCTCATGGACCCCCTTGTCGCTTCCAGCTCGTACACTAGGCGAAACAACGCAAGATATGTTGAGGTTTTTGAGATGGTTTCGAGCAATAGCATTCCTGGCTGCGCTAGTGTCGTGAATGCCTGGAAGATCGACAAACACAATGCCAGCCTTGAGAATAGGTGCCTTTGTGAAAATTCTTGCAACCTTGACTAGGGGCCATAATGACTGACTGACACCGCCATCCTTCTGCTTGCTAGTGTCGATGAATGGTTTGATGGCCGTAGCAAATTCCTTGAGGTCGTATTTCTCTATGATACGCTTCTTGCCCACCAGAAGCTTGACGCTTGTTCTTGCCAAGAGCTTACCAACTGAGGTTTTGAGCCAGTCATCCAACTCTTTGAACTCCGGAAAGACACACTTGTACTTTGAAGCTGTATCCTGCATTCTCTGCAAGATTTCAGTGTCCAGCTCCCCTTCTTCCTCTTCAATCCCCGAGTTCCACTTCGCCATATCTTCATAGAACTCCTTCAGATTCACTAACTCCTTCAATCGAGGCACTATACAAGCACTCTGGGTCATCCCGATTGTTATAGGAAATTTCGACGATGACAGCAGTTGATGCGGTTTCATTGCTGACTGGGAGCAGATTCTCCTCGCCAAGAAGAGCATTGATAACAGATGATTTACCTGTTCCACTACCTCCAAGGAAGCCAATGTTCATTTGACATTCTCGCCTCTCTCTGTAAACCTGGACTATGTTCTAGACTATGTTCTAGTTCAGTAATGGACCACAAAAGTGGAAGGCCGATTACTTACCATGTCTGTTGATTCTGCGCTCAACAGATGGGATAAGCTGTTGGTAATCTCTTAATTCTTCAGTTACTGCTTGGATAAAGGTATTGCCATGCTCAGCTGTATCTTCAAAGATCTTTACTACCTGCACACGAGGTCGTTCAGAAATATCGCCTTCCCATGGAAATTTAGGTCTGGCTGTCTTTGTCACAGTTTTTTGTGATGACAAAGCAGCAAGTGACTTGCCGATCTGCTTCTTCGCTACAGACTTTCTGGTTCAGGGTTTTTTTTCCTTAGCTCTGCCTACTGGCGTCTGGCTTTTGACGGAAGATCTAGACTCGTCTTCGGGAGATCGAGATGAGCCAGCTTCGAGTTTGATATGTTTGCCTGCCATCGAAAACTGCGTTAACCCTCTCAATTTATTTGGGATGAAACTGAACAACATAAATTGAGATAAAAGCTAATGTGTTTAGAAGGAGATAAAAAAGAGCCTGCAAATGCGTAGATGGTTCGTTCCCAACTTAGGGTGGGTTATAATTAATAGGAATCAGAATAGAAGCAAAGCGACAGAAAAATATCGGTTGAGGAGATTTGAAGAAGGCGAAAGGGTGAAGGTGGAGGGGCAGTTGAGTACAAAGATCGAGTTCAAAGGTGAACAGGTTCTAATGCTACGTGAGCATGCAAACAGAGAATAGTAGATTGAACTCAAAATCGCTGAGGTATGAAATTTGATGAATTTTTCTAGATTTGATGGTAAACAAGGACTTGTTCGAGATATCGTGATGATGAAAATTGTAATTGCGGTGATGATCAGTTGAGAGGCGAATAAATATTGTAAGTGTTTAATGGAGGGGAGGACTATGATTTGAGTGCGGGATAGCAGTTAAAAAAGCAACATGATACTCTTGGCCCAGAAACGAAGCAAACAAGTGAGGAATCTCCGCAAATAGCCGGGTTTGTTGGTATCGAGGATTTTGTGCACATCGTAGAAGGCCTGTTCTATCCTGCTAGAAGGGTGACTTGGTTGTGAACTTCAAGAGGTGTATGTATCTGCCCCCTGATTTGGTTGCTTGTCACCCATCGTAAGAAGCATTTCATTCTCGACACTATATACATGCATTTCCCAACAGCGCCCGATCTCCACCAAATCACGATGCTAATATGAATCCCTCATGGGCCATAGTGCGAGTAGATTTGCCTTTTACGTAGATGCACAGGGGTTTCATTTGCTGGGGTATCTGGAATGGTCTTCTCAAGTTTCTGTGAAGGTCGCATATGATTAGCAGCCGCTCTTCATTATAGAGTTAGAAAAATGACATACCAGGTTGTCAAAAACACATTTGTTGAGCTTCCACTCTTGTGGTCGACATTGCCAAAGTTGCTGGTTGTTATTGTCGAGGCAACCCCTATAATATTCTTAGCCATGGCCGATTCATGATAACCTCAATTCGTGGGACTTCATTTTACCAGTGTTTCCGGAACTCCTCAAGACAGTGTTTGTTCACATCTTCAATCCTATAATGAGCAATTAGCGAAGAGTTTTGTGGGTGTAGGATTCCAAATATCAGCTAGAGCCCTCTCCACCTCATTATCTATTCATTCGCAAATAACATTCTGCTCTTTGTGACTTCTTGAAGGGGTAGAACTTACACGCTCCTCGCACACCTGGTAACCCGTCGGCCCTCCTTCAAGCAATCAATCTCTCCCTTTCCAGGATTGTCATTCTTGCATTGCATGAAGTCATCATTGTAAGGTCTGCATCTTGCGCCGATAAAGAAACTCGCGGACAATAATGGCGCCGAACTGCTACCAATTTCTGTGACGGGAGGGATTTCCGCAGGTAATGGAGTGGTGTCAATTAAGACTTGTTGATTAAACCTGGGTTCATGATTAGCGCCAGTGGGTTATATGGCAGCATGCAAGCATGTGAGTATACCTAGGTTGACGTGCGGCCATTTTGAGATATGTTGTAAGGAGATACTGGGTTCGCAAAGCCCGCGATTGAGTGTTTTGGAGGTTCGATACAGTATGAAGCTTTGAGGTCAAGTCAAAAACACGGAAGATGATTGGCTCATCAGCCGACCTTTCAGAAGTCGCGATTAAACAAAAGAGCTTCGTCCCGCCAACGATTTTATGTTCAAGCAAAATAAGAATTCACTCCTACAGTTTCACTCCGAAAATATTCTATCAGCTTTAGCATTGGACAATATCTCGCCAGCTGCTGTTGTTCTTGTTTTAGCTTATAAAATTAATTTGGCACAACTTATACCAACAAAATCTTTCAATTTTAATAATAATATTGTCAACCGCGTTCGCGAAGTCAACATTTTCTCGAGTAGCTGCCATTGTCTTTTGCAGTCAGATTCTTCGAGGCTACTTGCAGATTCTAACAGTATCTCTATCTCGAAAATTCCAGTCCCGAACGCATAAACAATAGATATGTTTGGGAGCACTTTCGGTCAATCCCAGCCAGCTGGCGGAGGCTTATTTGGATCCACGAGCACCGCGCAACCATCAGGAGGATTGTTCGGCTCGACTACGACTACAGGAACTCAGAATCAAGGAGCAGGACTTTTTGGGGGAATAGGACAAAACACTCAAAATCAACAAAATCAACAACCACAGGCTGGTGGACTCTTTGGTGGAGGACTTGGAGCAAGTACTCAACAAAATCAGCCGCAAACAGGAGGATTATTTGGATCAAACGCCCAACAACTGCAGCCCCAACCGGGAGGATTATTCTCAGGACAAACTATGGGAGCACAGCAACAAGCCGCCCAGCAGCAGCAAAACAGCATTCTTGGAGGGTCGCAACAACAGACTGGTTTATTTGGCCAAACGCAACAGTCACAAGCTTTGGGACAATCGCAAGGACAATTTGGCAACACCCTTTTTGGAGCCAGTGGATTGAGACCTCGTATTTACTCACCAAGATTCGTTTAAAACGCAAGCTAATTTTCGTACAGGAGAAAAAAGTGTTGTAGACCAAATTGAAACAGTTGTAGGTAAATGGGATACAGGAAACAAGGATTGTGCGTTCCAGCATTTCTTCTACAACTACGTCGGCGAGGATACAGCACCATATTTCCAGCCACAATCTAATGAGGACCCGCGAGCTTGGGAAGAAGCCCTATCAAAAAAACCAGGTCCTGGATACATCCCAGTCTCATGTGTTGGTTTCGCAATGATGGGCGAGAGAATCAAGACTCAGCAACAGCACCTTGCAGCATTCAACATCCGCCTACACGATATAAATGCAAGCTTAACGAACCTACTCCAAACCCATGACACGAGGACGAGCATTCGAGCAATGGATGCGAGGAGAAAGCATGTTGTACTGAAGCAACGGTGTATCGCATTGGCAACTAAGATTCAGGTTCTGAGAAATAGAGGCTATGCGCTCAGTGGAGATGAGGAGGACCTGAAAGCTAAGCTCATCAAGATAGAAAAGGGTGCTAGCGACCCAGCATTGGGTGCCAGAGCGGAAGAGATTTGGGCGCGAATGATAAATGTTCAAGAACGAGGCCGGTTATTGAGGACCGAACTGGAAAAAGTTGGGCAAGAAAGTGGTGAGATTTTGGACGACACCATGACTGCACGATGCAAGAAGGTACAGTTATGATTATCTTCACAATACTTGGTTTATGCTAATTTACAAATTAGATTCTGGAAGACTATCAAACTCAATTAGCACATTTGAAAAAGGAGTTGGATAGAGTACATAAAGATTATGTCGAATGGGAAAAAGAGCAGCCACCACAAACAGCTGCAAGGACAACATTTGGCCGATGATTGATGCGAAATACCCATGGTTAATTTGATGAGAAGCTTAGACTTCATGGAGTTGGTCGGGATGTAAAAAAGATAGACATTTGTATAATATGGAAGTTTAATTTCATGCTACTAGTAGCGATTTCTCTTTCACTTGTCTTCAACTGATCATAAACAGTTGTCATTGGGTGAATTGCTGCAGAAACAAAGTTTGCGCGCGCAAGTCGAAATTACGCCCTATCACTTCTCATGATAGTAGTAAGTGACTCATGCATTAGAGACTAGGTAACTCCCCCCTATAAAAACCAAAGTTTAGTCTGACATCCGCCTCTCGCAAACTTCCATCCATCTCATCAAACATCAATTCTCCAAAATTCACCCTCCAAAATGTCACCACCCCAAGTCCCGCCCGTCTCCCTCTACCCCGCCGACTTCGAAACCTCCTTCCCCACCGTCTCCCCGAACTCCCCTCCTTTTCCCTCCCCAATCCCACTCTCCCACACCACAAAACGCATTTCCCTTATCCCGCTCTCCGCGGAGCATATCCCAGACCTATGGAAAAATGTTGCCGGAGCGGATAAATACATGCTTTACAAATACATGCCCTTTGGCCCTTTTAGTACCATTGAAGAATTCACAACATATATAACATGGCTTGTGCAGCACTCTGAATCTGGATTTGTCAACTGGGCGATTGTCTTTACCGAGTGGAGAGGCGGTGGGTATCATTTCGCTGTTGAATATTGTACCGTTGCATAGAAGGGTTGAGGTTGGTCATGTGTTGTTCTCGAGGTCTCTTCAGCGTACAACTGAAGCGACGGAGGCGTGTTATGTTTTGATGGAGTATGTTTTTAAATTGGGGTATGAGAGGGTGGAGTGGAAGTGTAACACGGAGAATGGGCCGAGTCAAAGGGCAGCGTTGAGGTTGGGGTTTGTGTGGGGAAGGTATCCTTAGGAGACACATGATAGTGAGGGGACGAAGAAGGGATAGTTGGGGTGGGAGTGTGGTTTTGGAGGAATGGGAGTTTGTTCAAGGGGCTTTGGTGGAATGGTTAGGGGTGGAAAATTTTGATGGGGAGGGGAGGCAGAAGAGAAGGGTAGAGGGGATTAGAGAGGAGTTTGGGAAGAGAGAAAGCTCTTAATTGAAAATATAGAGGCTCCAGAGGCGAAGGAGGATTTTGATAGGGAGGCTAGGTTAAGAGCAATTGTGAGAATTTGGGACAGAGATGCTAAATTGAGACAGGGTAAGGAGGGCAATTGGAGGAGAATTGGCAAAAGGGGGTACTTATTCAAGCAATTGCACGAGACTGTAGTCAATGACGGAAAAGTAGAGAGGGTCTGCTTGACGCGAAGCCAGAGATGCACCGAATACCGAAAGTGTGTGACACGTATGGTAGCAATCCAGGTCGTACATGAACAGAACCGTTTTTGTTCATGTGCAACATCACTTCGATACCATCTTTCATCTTGTGGTTGTATCTCTGTGCTTTGAGGAGGCGAGATGCTCCCCCAAAGCCTTTTATATAGTTTTGTCTACGATCCCGTTCTCTCTCGATCCTGGAATCTTGTACTGCTTTCGCACAGTAGAGATTGAGATGCCAATGCAATGCCAGTAATTTTTATATGCAGCAGTCGTCCATCTATTATGCCTATAGACCTCCTATTGGTATTATACATTTTCCTCGATCCTCTCATGGATTCGTATCGTACAAGTCGTCATGATACATTGTTTGTTTGCAGGTATCCTTAGATGAGATTCTGAATGCTCTTGACGGCAAATGGTGCTATCATAAAGTCAGCACAAATCTTACAGTAATAGGCAACAGAGATATGTACAGAGATAAAGAAGGATGGACCAAGTAATGACGCGTTGCACGGTCAAGGTAGCCTCTTCCTCTTGAGCCTTAAGCTCAGCGGGCGATGGTTGTGGTGGTGCTATAATTGAAGTCAGAGAATCCCAGGTGCAATATATGGGGATAATACTTACGTCCTCCGAACATTTTCGTGGTATCAAAGTGTAGATGTGTTGAAGTATGGTTAGAGGAAGGCTTTGAGTTGATGTTTACACAATAATAAATTTTAATCCTCCACTCATCTCTATCTTGCTGACTACTGACAAGTGCGTAATTGGAACATTTAAAGTTTCTCGTGGGATGTCACACTAAGCCCTAAACGGGTTTGTGGCTCTTTAAACAACTGCCATGTGCTTTGAGTGATTTTACTTTTTTGCATTTGACTTGACTTGACTTGTCATCAATCCGTTATCCTACTCCAAATGACTTTATCGTAGGGGGAAAAAAGTCTAATGGATTTTGGTTTTATATAAGATCAACTCAATCGTCTTTTCCTTTCATCTTGCAATTGACCAGCATTCACTGTCCTTTCGCTTGTTTGATTACACTCATACTCCCTCATTATTATTTTGCTTCGCATATCTCTACTAAGGTTATCATCTTATCTTAAGTGGGACTGATGCCTCTATCCTAGCCATTCCTAATAATTCCGGACCCCTCATCGGAGCTTAAATTCCTCATACAACTCTTTCCCTAGATTTACCGGATCTCTCCCTTGAGTTTCGCAACCAAAAGTTGAGGTTCACGAGCTTCGTAGATTCTGCAAATTCTGCAAACTCAAGAACTCAGGAACGCAAGACCTCAAGAACAATGGTTGCCTCAAGTCTTGCCCTTCGTGGGAGATTTGCTCGAGTTGCATTTCAATCGAGAAGTTCATCTTTGAGAAGCTCAAATTTCACGAGACCATGGACTTCTGCCCAATCCTCATGTTCTGCAGCCGCTCTGAAGCCAATTGGGCGACGAACTTATTACAAAACATCTGTGAAGGATGAGGCAGTCAATTCGCCTTCGGATCTGAGTTCTAGGGGAGCATATGCTCCTTTGGACACTTTTGCTCGCCGGCACATTGGTCCCGACCCATCATCTACAGAACAGATGCTGAAAGCTTTGGATCCACCAGTCAAGAGTTTGGATGAATTTGTCGAGCAAGTTTTACCTCGAGACATCCTATCCTCGAAAGATCTCAAAATTGATGCTAAATCGGAACAATCACAGGAGGGTTTTACGGAATCCCAATTGCTTGCGAGATTGAAGTCAATTGCATCTGAAAATAAGATTATGAGAAGTTACATTGGATGTGGATATGCTGGCACAAGAGTACCTGAAGTTATTAAGAGAAATGTATTGGAAAGTCCAGGGTGGTATACAAGCTACACACCATATCAACCTGAGATCAGTCAAGGAAGATTAGAATCTCTTCTAAACTTCCAAACTCTTGTCTCAGATCTGACAGCGCTACCAATATCCAATGCTTCACTACTCGATGAACCTACCGCGGCCGCGGAAGCTATGACTCTATCCATGAACGCACTTCCAATTGCTAGGCAGAAGAGCAAGAATAAGACATTTTTCGTCAGTCACCTGGTTCATCCACAGACACTGGCAGTTCTACAAAGTCGAGCAGATGGATTTGACATAAAAATTGAAGTTGGAGATATTCTTGCAGATGGCGCCGCTCGCCTCAAAGAGCTTGGAAATGATCTTATCGGAGCTTTGGTACAATATCCGGATACTGAAGGTGGAGTAGAAGACTTCCGTGGTCTGGCAGATGTCATCCATGCGCAAGGGGCCACTTTCAGTGTTGCTACTGATCTTTTAGCTCTCACTGTTCTCACACCACCTGGTGAATTCGGCGCAGACATCGCTTTTGGAAATGCTCAGCGTTTTGGAGTTTCATTTGGTTATGGTGGTCCACATGCTGCCTTTTTTGCTGTTAGCGAAAAGTATAAGAGAAAGATTCCAGGTCGTCTCATTGGTGTTTCGAAGGACAGACTAGGGGACAAGGCAATGCGATTGGCTCTACAAACTAGAGAACAACACATTCGTAGAGAAAAGGCTACTAGTAATGTGTGCACGGCTCAGGCATTGTTAGCCAACATGAGTGCATTCTATGCAGTCTACCATGGACCAAAAGGACTCAAGGCGATTGCTGAGAGAGCTATCAAAGGTGCTCGGTTCATTCAGGACGGGCTTAAAAATCTTGGGTTTGAAACGAACTCGAGAGGAACTGGATCGGACGGAAGTGTTCTTTTCGACACAGTTGTGGTGAATGTTGGGCAGGGAAAATCTGATGAAATTCTCAACTACGCTGTTGAGAGCTTCAAGATCAATTTGAGAAAGTTTGATGATAGTCGAATTGGTATCACCATTGACGAAACTG
Source organism: Monilinia laxa (assembly GCA_009299455.1). Lineage (NCBI taxonomy): Eukaryota > Fungi > Ascomycota > Leotiomycetes > Helotiales > Sclerotiniaceae > Monilinia > Monilinia laxa. Next base: position 2,028,764 of record VIGI01000009.1, read on the forward strand.
TTGACATCAAGGACCTCGAAGATATTATATCTGTATTTGAGAAGTTTTCCAGCACAGCATCGGGATCTAGCGGAAAAATCACAAAACTACAAGAGACTGTTGAGGATTCGATCCCTGCAGCACTAAAGAGATCATCTCAATACCTCACCCATCCAGTTTTCAATACCCATCATTCCGAGACTGAGATTCTTCGTTACATTCATCACCTTCAATCGAAGGACCTTTCCCTCACACACTCAATGATACCTTTGGGTTCCTGCACAATGAAGCTTAATGCTACTACCGAGATGGCTCCAGTCACATGGCCAGAATTTTCTTCTATTCATCCATTTGTTCCTGCTGATCAAGCAACTGGTTATAAGATTATGATCGATGAGCTCGAAGCCGATTTGGCCACGGTCACTGGATTTGATGCAGTATCTTTGCAACCAAATTCCGGTGCACAAGGAGAATTTACCGGGTTACGTGTGATTCGCAAGTATCAAGAGCAGCAACCTGGTAAAAAGCGTGACATCTGCTTGATTCCTGTTTCTGCCCATGGTACTAACCCTGCATCAGCTGCTATGGCAGGTATGCGTGTTGTTACTGTGAAGTGTGACATCAAGTCTGGTAATCTCGACATGGCAGATCTCAAAGCTAAGTGTGAGAAATACAGCGAAGAGCTTGGAGCGATCATGATCACGTATCCAAGTACTTTCGGTGTGTTCGAGCCTGAAATCAAGGCTGCATGTGACATTGTTCATCAGCATGGTGGTCAAGTTTACATGGATGGCGCCAACATGAACGCTCAAATCGGATTATGTTCACCTGGTGAGATCGGCGCCGATGTATGCCATCTTAACCTTCACAAGACGTTTTGCATTCCTCATGGAGGTGGTGGACCTGGTGTTGGTCCAATTGGTGTCAAATCTCACTTGGCACCATTCCTTCCCGGACATCCGTTGGTAAAAACAGGTGGTGATAACGCTATTGCTCCAGTCAGCGGTGCTCCTTTCGGAAGTGCAAGTATCTTGCCAATTAGTTGGTCCTATGTGAAGATGATGGGTGGCAGAGGATTAACTCATGCTACTAAGATCACTCTCTTAAATGCCAACTACATTATGTCTCGTCTACGACCACATTACCCAATTCTTTACACCAACGCCAATTCTAGATGTGCTCACGAATTCATTCTTGATGTCCGTGGTTTCAAAGAATCTGCAGGAGTTGAGGCTATCGATATTGCAAAACGTCTTCAGGATTATGGTTTCCACGCACCAACCATGAGTTGGCCTGTCGCTAATACCCTGATGATTGAGCCTACAGAATCGGAAAGCAAGGAAGAACTTGATCGATTTATTGATGCATTGATATCAATCCGAAAGGAAATCCAAGCTGTTGAGAATGGCACTACGCCAAAGACAGGCAATGTTCTGAAGAATTCGCCACATACTCAAAAAGATCTTCTCATCGGAGAATGGGATCGTCCATATACCCGAGAACAGGCCGCATACCCATTGCCCTACCTCAAAGAGAAGAAATTCTGGCCATCCGTCACCAGACTTGATGATAGTAAGATCCTCCTAATGCCTTTAATAATTTAATCGCTAACAAACTTCCAGCATACGGTGATCTTAACCTCTTTTGTACATGCGGACCAGTCGAAGCTGTTGACGATGCCGAAAATGGTATCACCGGTGTTTCGGCCCCACAACCTACATAATTACATTTAGCATCTTTCTTTGCGTACTTTAACATTTAGCGAGCATATGTTTGACTTTTCTTTTCGGGTGGGAAAGGAAAGGAAACATCAAAAGGGATTTCAACATGAATAATTCAACATTGGGAGGAGTTGTGGGCATCCGTCTATCATGTAATGTGATATGTTAGGATGTGATCATGACTTGGGAATGCATAAGGCGTTTAAGAATACATAACATATAGAGGGTTCTTTGGCTTCAACCGCCAGCATGGAATGGGTGGATGGATGATCACATTGGTCATATGGGCTGGGCATTCTGTATTTTGCTTTCATGTTTATAAAAGTCTGACTTCTGGTGGATTTGATTTTCATGAAAATAAGAAGCGAATATATATACAATGAAGAGATGTTGTATTCGGCCAACACCAACGTCAGAAGTATGGCCTTCTTTGATTTTTGACGGGAGATGAAATGCGATATATATAAATCTAACTTGCACTAGGATATCTCTGGACGATTAAGTGAGCTATAGGATGAGTGTCCTGCGAAAAAGTCATCAGAACAGTTCCATACAGTTCACCAGTTACTCACAGTATTATTCTTTCCCCATTCTCATCTACCTTCCCCGCCTGCCTCGGCAAATACTTTTTGTGAAAGTCTCATACTACAATTAGATCTAAATCTATAGATAAAGTTCTTCGGGATCCTAGTATAAGTGAAGACAAAGTCGGACTCAAGGGGATTAGAGACATGTGGTGTCCCGAGTCAGCTCTCTTTTGGGCGGCGCGAGATAGGCTCTCCAGCCAAATACCTTGATCTTGCTGGAGATTCGGTTTGCAAGGCTCATATTATGGAGATGTATTATTATGGGAGGTGGAGTTGGGACCTTCGTTATTGAATTTTCTTTTGGTTGGCGACAGGTTTGCTGCTGAGGTACTGCCATTGTTGTTTTCAGAACTCGTTAACATATATCTACTTTGCCTGGCCGTTATTTCTAAATCTCAAATTTCAAATTTCAAATTTCAAATTTCAAATCTCAAATCTCAAATCTGGTTCCACACGCAAGTCTAAGCAGGATCATTGGAAGATTGCCATAGCTGTGGTATAAAGTACTCGATGTCTTGAAAAATTCATGGTTATAGAATCATGGATTTCGAATTGTTGTTGCGGCTGAGGGGTTGCTGGTGCGGGGCTTCATGTAGAGGTGTATAGCTCTGATTTTTTCAGAATATTGCATGTGAAACTGAAAGCTGGGGCTACCAACTTGGTGGTGCTTTGTGCTTGTTGCGTTTTGGGCTTTGGGAGGGAGGTGGTTATGGTATGTTAGGGCTGGTAGGATTATATATTTCTAAGTAGGGCGCGAGGCGATGGTTTGCGTTAGGTATAAATGCATCCTTCCGAGCATTACAGAGACTTGAACAAATCTCAGGACCCAAATAATCATGATTAGGAGAACAATTGTTCAACACCCCTGGTACTTGTTTGCAGACCGATTCCAAGATTTGAATTCCTCCTTCAGTTATTGAGTCGTAGGCACTGATACTACTGGGTTCCTATTCTTGTTGTCGCTTTGTTGATGTTAAGATGAATCGAAATCTATAACAGATATCCGCTAGATGTTCTTCCATACTTTGATTCCTCGCATTCACTTTCACATATCTCGGTATATCCTTTTTGTGGGGTTTAATACTGGAAAATAAAATCTAGACTGGTATACAAAGTTCCCCAAAACTCTGCTGATATCAGTTTGAGACTCGCACAAGGTGCTTTTTTACCTCCAGAGTGTGATGTTTCGAGATTGAGTCTATGTGTTTCATTTATTTGAATGGTAGATTCTTGCTGATAACAGGTGGTAGCATTTCGTGTCGTTCTTTCGGCGGACCTCGTTATGGTTGCTGGTCGAAGGCTCGATTATGTCGTCACTGCCGCTACACTTCATCTTTATAAACACTATATTCTAGTCTCTCAATTACTAGAACTTCAAAGACTCTGGGTGGATAGAAAATAAGTTCCAAAGTATGTGCTTGAGTGCGTGGTGTACTAAATATTCAAGAGCATTTTGACTGCATTGTTCCCTTAGAGTGAAGAAGCCTCCATGAAAGTGCAAGTGCGGTTGTCATCATGCTGTAGTGATGTGATGACTGCAGTAGGCTTCACGTTTACAGCAAGTGAATTGTTTGATGGATACCAATCTGGTTCAATTCACTAGAACTCAAAAAATCGCAATCTCTCATGCACAGTGCCACAAATTCGGCAATCCCCGGTATTTCAGAGATCATTGAGCTGTCCAACATAAAATGGTCGACTAGACCATCAAAGAAAGACTGATCAGCTGCTTAAAGTTTACTATCGCCAAGATGAGGGAAAGCCAATGACAATTTAGTGTTGCTACAATGCATATGAAAATCACGTCTACCTCGATCTTTGAATAAACTTGGGCTTGCTCGAGAACCAATAAATTTCGGATTCGCCTCTCATCCGTTCATGGTAGGATCTATATCTCGGTTTCAATTGTCGCTTAAATTGTTTCCCCCCTTCATAATTGTTGCCACATGAAGCGACTCTTGTTACCATTTGTATAAATTCGATCTCATCCTAAGCCACTATTCCGTCAATATATGTCACTGTACCATAGTCAAAACTACCTATCCGCTTTAATTATGTAGAAACATTGGAATCATTCACTAGAATAGCGTTGGAGCTATCTGAAATAGGTTCATGTGTCCAGATGCAAGATCCAGGCGGGTACTAGACTTGTTTGAATGTGAGTTTGTAAATGGGAAACGGTACAATCATTGATGAATTCAGCTAGCTTCATTCCTTTATGTAGCATGCGTAGTGATGGCTTCAATTGTGGCGCAGCCGCTGGTCAAAAGTAATTTGATGGCTTGATAGTGTGTAGCAAAGTGACCAGTGTGTCACAGAATTTCTCTTGGTTGTCGTATCATACAAAATATTGATATACCAACCCTTCCTTCCTATTGTCCTTGAAGAATAATCTCGTAATCGGGATTGTAAGCTTGAACATGTGTCAGTTGAGAATCCATTTCTACAATGCCAATACCAACCTTTAAGTTAGCTTCTGGAGTAGGTTTGGGGGTCTTGAATGGGAATCAGGCTACTTTCATATGTTTCTGGCGTGTGAAGTTTTTAACGCTTCGGTAGCATTGTTGTTCAATACCCATGATGGTGATATTTTTCTCATCTCTTTTCTTACTGTCACTCGGCTACAATATAAATCATCATCTTGGCGTAAATACACTCATCGGTTCAGTCAATCGCGATGATCCAATTGATCTACAAATTACAAAAGAATCATCTCAATCAATATAAGAAAATCTAGGCCACGTCTTAGAAATCGATTACGCTCGCCCAGGAATTACAAGCTATAGCTAGTACTTACAACACTGTCTCAGCTCTTTAATTGCCTTTATTTCAAATTTGCTCGGTCTTCCTGTTAAAAACAAAGTGGTACTTTAATCATTTCTGTCTTTCATCACAATTGGTCTCCTTTACACGTTTTCTTTTCGTTTGCTGTCACTCTCGTACCAAGCACCATAGTTTTTTTCCAACCCTTAATGAAAGTTTCCTTTTCGTCAAGAGCTTGAATATAAATGGTAAATAGTCTAGCCATCACTTCTGTAATGATTTCACTTCTTTCGCGACTTTGATTGTCTTTCAACTTGGGAATTGGGAGAGTTAGAATTCCGGGGGAATACTGAGGTTTGGAATCTGTTACGGTCACTTTATATACTTCTCACTTTCTGTGATTGCTCTATCCGCCGCTAGCAATTATAGAGGACTACTAGAGTAGTTTAACTTATCATTATAAAACCCTCTAACCCGCGTGTTAGAATAGAATCGAGTCACGTCTTTGATATCTTTAAGTATGTAAAATTAGCATTTGCTGGATATATAAACCCCTCTTGAACAGTCCGGTGGGAGTCAAATCTTGAAAGTGAAATGATTGAAATAGCTCAAGTATTTGTCAAGCTGACAATTTCCTACAATCTCATATCAGATTCTAACTGACGTAGACCCCAAGCTCCTTGGCAAGTACGGCCACCCCAAGTTTCATCATTGTCCTCCCTTCTCTGTTTTCTCTGTTTCCACTGCTATTGCTTTTGTGTTACCATAATATAAACTAGTTATTCTAATCGATGCCAATTGCGTCGATATCGTACTCTATCGTCGAAGTAAGATTTTTTTTGAAAGTATAGATGATATCCGGGACTTGCCTTGTTTGCATTGCTCTGGGAAGTGTTTAGACTATTAGGTCTGAACACTTGATCTGCCAGATTGTTTGAGATACAAAACCCATCTAAAGGATTGATTTACATTTAGGAATTTTCAAGTCTCCTTATATCAAGAATTGTGAGACCTAGACTGCAGCCAGGCCTGTTTATTCGGTGGTTGGTGAATGTCATGTGTAGTTCCAATTCCCACATCAGCACTCAACACATTTTCAGTTCTGTAGGAAGTCTTTCATCATTTCAAACAATAAAGAAAAAGAAGCTCTAGAAACGAAGACCAAATCATATATAATCAGACTCCTTGAATCAAAATGTCTTAATTCCAATGAAAATTCAATAAGTAGCCGCCAACCTCTGCACCAAATACTCCCCCGAATTAATCCCCTCATACTTCCTTTCCCCCATCTCCCCACCATAAGTCCCCTCAATCGCCTCAATCATCCTATCAAAGTTCGGATTACAAAAATACGCCATACTATATCTCGCCGGGTAAACACCCTCCTCCCCAATCTCCTGTCCCTCCTTAGGAGGCGGCTCAACAACCCGATGCAAAGTACTCTTAATCAAATCGTTACTCCACCTTGCCAACAGATCCCCCGCATTAACCACGACCGTCCCTGGCACCGGAGTTGCATTTACAAAAGTTCCCTTCGGACTCTTGACCTGTAGTCCTCCCCTATCATCCTGAAAAAGTAATGTGATACTCCCATAATCCGTATGTTCCCCTGCTCTCACCTGCAACTTATTCTCCCGAAATGCACTTGCCTTTGCAGGTGGATAATGTAATAATCGCAATGTATTATCCCCCGCACTCGTGAATTCATCGAAGTATTCTTCTGGGAGATCCATCCCGAGTGCGATGGCGCGCATGACGTTTATATGCAGCTGCTTACATAAGTCGTGGAAATGAAGCATGGCCTCTTTAAAGTTCTTTGCATCACCATCTTCCGGAGTGATAGGTGGCCAGTTGTTGGGTAGTTCTTCTTCGCCTTCTCTCCCTATCTCGAAACTCTCTTTTAAATCTGGGGCTTGGGCTTTGAGTAGTGCTACTTTGGTTTTGTCGGTGAGGGTTGTGGTTTTTTCTCGCCCGTGGGCTACATAGCCTCTATTTGCGAGGGGGGTAGTCCAGGCTAAGGGGTCTTTTTGAAAAGAGGGACGAGAGAAAAATTTGGCGGAAGTGGTGAAGGTGTGGGTGAGAGTGGGGAGGGGAATGGGGTGGTGAGAGAGGTAGATGAAACCTGCAGTGCGGAAACCATGGAGGATAGATTTTGCGGTTTGGAGGCGCTGGGAGGGGGAACCGGTTAGGAAGTTCGAGAAATTTATTATCTAGATGGAGGGTTGGTGTTATTAGTTTGGTTGTGAACATGAAGAGGGATGTGAGAGATGATGGTTGGAGATGAAGGGAGATTACAGGAATGACGAGATTATCGGCATCAACTGCCTTTGCTGTTTCTATCGACATTTTGTGCAATGATACACTTCAGTAGTACATATATCGTCGTCAATCATTCAATTAGGTTCAAAGACTCTAAATAAGAATACAGGTCTAGGTCTGGAATGTATATATCCCCATCATCACACCTCACAATGACCAAACGCGGCCAAAGACGCTTTCCGCATGCAGTAATCAGATCCAGCATACAAGTACGTATGTATTCCTTCTCCAAAAAGGCAGGTAAGTGATACAAAAGGGAAGAGATAATAAATCAATGGGATAAACGAACAGGGGGGACTAGCGTGCTTAGTGCGGGGTAGGTTAATCATTAGCTATCTTTAACTGGACTTGCATTTGTCATGCTGTGATATTGTGGGATGAATTCGAATTGATCTCTATCTATCTCCAAATAGACCTGAATTCCACTGCATATGTGCTAGTGCACGATTCTATCTTGATCAAGTGATTTATGGAATTGTGTCATGATTGGGATTTTCTTTTTTCCATCTACTAAGTAGTTATTTTCGTACAAAACTCATCGTTCTTTCCATTCATCGTATTCTATTTCTCTATTTCTACTTCCTGATCGTTCTGTATCCAATTGAACTTTATGTAAAGACAAACGATAAACATTAAAAATGTCGTCCTCAACCCCAATTGTAGATATACATACTCACATCTATCCACCATCCTATATCGAGCTCCTCAAATCTCGCAATGAAATCCCATATATTCGACAATTTCCCCCGGCTAAAGAGCATCGATTGGTTATTTTGCCAGCAGAAGACACTCCGAGTACGAGTAGAGGTAGACCTATCGGGCCCGAATAGTATGTTTGGGAATTTCATGTTTAAACCTTTTATGGGGGTTCAAAGAACAAGGGGAAAGCTAGGGCAAGGGAATGGAAAGGAAAGGAAAGAATTTGATTGAAGAATACACATGTCGTGCCAGAATGATGATTGGGATTGTTGAGACGGCGAGGATCAAGTGATCATTCTCAAATCAAATATCGAGCGATAAACCTCTGAAAGTTCAATTCCGTAAATTTCCTCTCAAAAAACAATACATCTCATCACTCAATTATCCAGAAACCCCCAAAATACCTACCTCGATCTTCCACCTCCTCTCCACCCAACCACAGACCCTCAATCTAACCCCCCTCCCTAGCTATGACATCTCCCAAAGAATCGCCTTCATGAACACCCACTCAATCCGCACCTCGATAATCTCCCTCGCAAATCCCTGGCTCGACTGGCTCCCCCACACCACCGCCACCGCCACCGCCCTAACCCTCAACACCGAAATCAACGACCTCTGCGCCCTCCACCCAACCCGCCTCTACTTCTTCGGAAGCCTCCCCCTCTCCGTCCCCGCCTCCTCCATCCTAACCTCAATCGCCCACCTCCAAACCCTCCCCTACTGCCGCGGCGTCATCCTCGGCACCACCGGCCTTGGAAGCGGCCTCGACGACCCCTCCCTCCTCCCCATCTTCACCGCCCTCCTCCACCGCCCGCCTCCCCATATTCCTACATCCACACTACGGGCTCCCCGCCTCCGTCTTCGGCCCACGAGCCTCCGAATCCGGCCACGTGTTACCCCTTGCCCTGGGCTTCCCCCTCGAAACAACCATATCCATCACGCGGATGATCCTCGCGGGGGTCTTCGACGCCGTGCCCGAACTCCAGGTCCTCCTTGCGCACAGCGGGGGTACGCTGCCGTTTCTCGCCGGCAGAATCGAGAGCTGTATCTTGCACGATGGACATTTGAAGGAGGCGGGGAAGTTGACGGAGGGCAGGAAAACCATATGGGAGATCTTGAAGAGGAATGTTTGGTTGGATGCTGTGGTTTATGGGGAGGTGGGGGTCAGGGGGGCGGTGGGGGTGAGTGGAGCTGATCGGGTTATGTTTGGGACTGATGCGCCCGTTTTTTCCACCGTTGGGCGAGGAGGAGGGGGAAGAGGGCGGGAGAGAAGAAGGGGGAAAGGGTAAAAAATGGTTAAGTGTACAGCTAAATATCGATGCTATAAGTAAAGCCTGTGGTGCCGGTAGCGAGGAAGAAAAGGCTATTTTGGGGGGCAATGCCATTCGACTTTTTGGGTTAGATTTATCTGCCGAGGAGACCTCTGCTTGAGGAGGATCGGCTCCAAATATCTGGAGTAAGGATGAATTATAGGAAGGGGGAGTGGGATCTCGTATAAATTAGTAGCAAAAAGTAGCACAGAGCATACAAGATCGAGATATATAAAGATCGAGAAAGAAAATGCAATACAATACAAAGCTTCTTATATGATACAAACACAATGTGAAGATTGATCAAATAGGTAAGGTAGGCTAAGATATATATTTTAACTGTCATTGCAAATGTCAATGCAAATGTCAAGGTAGAGATAAATCTAAATGTAAAGTATGCTATACTACATCATAAGAGCATCAATATCATACACCATGATCGCAAGCTCCCGGGTCAGGTAAGCAAGTACCAAATAAGGTCTAGGTATAGGTATATATATTAAAAAGCCCACCACGACCCATCAACAACAGCACCCACCAGGCACGAGAAAAGATAAAATTATCAATTCCAAGACCTCTAAAGCCCAGCGCCAGGAAAAGAGGAAAAAAAAAAGAAAGAAAAAAAAACAAGATGACTATTTTTTCTTCTCGCCCATCCAAACGCCATTCCGTTCCGTTCCGTCTCATGTCCATAACCCTTGATCTCGTGCTCGTGCTTATAATACACATGGGTATCAATTCCAACCCAAAACCGACGTTGTCTAAAGGAATGTAAAGAAAGTTTTTTGTTTTGTTTTGTTTGCAATGCCGTGCAACCAATTGGTGATGGTGGAGTCTTGAGAATATGAAGTATCAATATTAACAGAGGATAGAATCTCCATGTCACCCCATGAGTTGATACAAGAAACATGGTATATCTTTTCGAAGAATAGATCTAAAGAATCCGATGTCTGACCAAAACATCCTTGACTGCTTTGGTATCGAAAATCGTATCATCAGGAATCTGATCAATGATATACGTAAGGTTGGCGAAAAGATCTCCTTGGTTTTTGTATGCAAGGATAGCTGGTACACCGGCATTGTCGAATTCTATATCTTCGTAATGGACACGGACGAAGTGGACTGTGGGATTGGCGGCGACGAGAGGGAGTAGTGCTGAATTGATTACTTGAGAGACGTCGCACTATGGTGTTGTTAGTATTTTTATGATTGTAAATGCGATAGTAGAAACAGCCTACCTCAGGATCATACACGAAAACAACAACGATGGTTTCTCTTCCCACTTTCTCAATTGCGTCAAGATACCCAAGAGCATCCACCTCATCGAATCTTCCATACCTCCTCACACTAGGACTCGTCCTCCTATTCCTAATATCCTTCCCTTCATTCTGTATCTCCACACGACGTTGCTGTCTCCACCTCTCCAAAAATTCCTCATCATCACTCAAACCCGCTTCACTCCCCGATGACCCATCCTTAAAAAACGTTGACCTCTTATCCTCCTTCGTAATAGTATTCCCCCTCAATTTATTTCTCCAACCCCCCGTCTTTCTCGCCTCTTCAAAACTCCTCGCATCAGCAATCACCCCCTTGACTCCGGTCGTCCTTCCATTATCAAAATCTCTATGCGGTAACTTGAGTGGCTCACTCAGTCCCCCAAGCCCCATTGAACTCGACCTATCAAACAACGGCATCTTCATCGTCTCTTCAATGTTGCGATTGTGAAATTCGTCTTCCTCGTCGACGTCACTATTTTCTTTATCAAAACTATAATCTCTTTCGTCGTCAGGATGATCGTAATTGTCTCTCGCAGAAGCCTTCGCTATTATGTTATCGAATTCTTCTTGCGCGGCAGTTTTTCCAGCCATGGTGAAGTATTTATATCCGTCAAGGGAGCCACGAGGTCTTGGATGGTGAGAAAATTTGGTGAAATGCTTAGGATGTTTGAAGGATGTGCAGGAAGGATCGCGTGGAAAGGTAAGGCGGTGGCTTCTAGAAACGGGTAAGGTAGTCCCTAGTCAAGTATGAGACAGACGGCCAACTCGTTTTTTTGGCAGCACTCGGATGTTTTTGCCCTCTTTTTTGCGTTGATGATGTGGAATGTGCGTTGCTGCCACCGGGTATACTGGGTAGCTGAAATTCAATCGTGCGGGTTGGCTTGTTAGAGATTCCTACGCAAGGGCCTTGTGGTAGGGAAGGTTGGGGAAAACGGTTGAATCGATTGGTGGGATTGAGACTGAGACTGAGACTGAGATTGGGGAGAATGAGAATGAGAATGAGAATGAGAACGAGAACTGATGAGTATGATTATGATTTTGGTTGCATCAGGCAGAGAAGATCATATAGGTTGTTGTTTCATAAAATCTGACTATACAGATAGCATTGGCTTGCTTCTCTGTACTCTGTTGTAGTTGTAGTCTGATCTCTATTCGTTTACCGTTTTCTCAGCTGGGAGAGTTTTGGTTGCTTACGTTGTCTTTATTCGTAAAGGATCGGGATGGATGAATGAATGTATGGATGGATGGATGGATGGATAGATGAATGTATAGATGATAGATGAATGTGTGAATAGATAGATGCATCAATAAGTGAATAGATAGACAGTTAAAGAGATGAGAATACTCTTTATAGAATTGAAATCATCCATAGCTGGAGACGTTTCTTTTTCGTCCTAAGGTTAATTCTAATTCTATTTTCAAGCCAGTCTAAAATTGGATATGGATGATTGAAGTGTATCTCATTGAATGAAAGGAGAAATAGTTAATTAATTAATTAATTAATCGTCTCATTCCCAATTCCAACAGTTTGTATCTTCTTTTCTTTCTTTTTACCTTTCGGTGATGGAGATGATTGAATTTGGATATGGCTATATAAAGCACCTGGTTTGTGTTGATAATGCCAGGATCAATAATCAAAGCACAGTCACATTTATCCCTAGAAACAGGGTCCAATAGAGGAAAAAGGAATATGCATGTATTCAAGATGATGTGCGTCTTCACTAACTTGTATTGTATTGCTTGCAATTGCTTGAACTTGGTTCAGGGGTTTTGTATTTGATCGACAAGGTAAGAAGAAGAGAAGATGGATGTATGGATGGATGTATAGATGGATGATATTTACTACATTTGGTCTTTAGTCTTTGATCTTTAGTCTTTGGTTTTGAGATTTTACTTTCTCTATGTATACTGTTATACTATAAACCGAGAAAGAAGAGAAGAAGAGGAAGAGATGGAGAAGGAGAGGGAGAGGGAGAGGGAGAGGGAGAGGGAGAGGGAGAGGGAGAGGGAGGGAGAGGGAGAGGGAGAGGGAGAAAACAACAACAACAACAACAACAACAACAACAACAACAACAGAACAAGAATGAACAAGAGGGGAATAAACTCTTAATTCGATCCTTTACATCATACCTACAGTATGGATTCCACATCAATGCTATCTCTTTCAATGGATCATCATCGTCATCATCATATGTATAATCATATGTATAACCATATATATGATCATATATATAATCACTTCCATCAAAATCACATAACCTCATTCCTCAAAATCCTATCTATCTTACTTACTCCAGGGCTCTTACCAACTACAAATACAACTCCTGATCAGCTATTATTGCCACAAACACCTTATATAGGAAGATGATGAGACATTCCCAGCTGCAGCTTCTTATCCCATGTGCTTGTTGTACCTTGGATATTAATAGATATTCTCAAGGATCTAATGTCTTAATGCCATGAGATTCTTAGTCATGAATAAGGAGTGTGCAACTCAATATATCAACATCCTTCCTTGGACCTTCTGGAAGTGAACATCCATCACATTCATCCGAGCATACCGATCCTTCGCAACTGATATACAATGGAACGGAGTCATGGAATCAAGTCTTCTACTTGGTAATAACTCGTGCATTGATAGATAGATAGATAGATAGATAGATAGATACGAAGATAGATGGTGCCTTGCTTAATGTCAGTTAATAAGAAAATCAGATGTTTCAAATGTTAGAACTAATCCTGTACAAGTCAGAGCATAACACATGCATGATATAGGAATAATCTCATGAACTTTGATTTCATCCCACTTCACGGATTCCCCAGTATATCATCATTTACTATCTTGATATACTTACTACAACACAACATCACTCGCGAGTCACGAGTTACAAATAAATCTTGATTTTCTGTAGATCTACCCTTATCCCTTATCCACTCCGTACAGACGACAAAAGTATCAAACAACCGTCTACTCCGTATTTCGTACATCCAAATTCTAAAACGTACTAACAGAATGGATCCACCTTCTCCCCGGAATGCATCTCTTAAGAGTCAAGATATCCGAAGGGTTTCGACTTTCGACTATCGAACTTTGACAGGTCTGATCTCTCATCATTCATCAGAATCTTCAACACCTTCATCGTACCTTGATAAGTTGTCATCGCCCCTCATCACCGTCCGTTCACATTCATCCAATTATCGTTGGCAATCCCGTTAGAAAATCATATATACGATACAGATTGTTTCCTACTACTACAATTACTCCATACTCTCAGACTCATTCAGAATACTATCAAAGCCCTCTTCACGATCTCATCTGATTATGGTCCAAAATTACCACTTATGATCTCATCATACGTACTCATATATTCATTCTTTCACAGATTCTTGTTGATGCCCTCTCTATGATCTTACAAGATTTCAAACTCATCGCTTGTAATCTCTTCAAATTCACGCATGATCTCATCATCATGACGATCTTATCATAAATGCACTCATTACACCATGCCACTCCACTCCTCCCTTCAATTATCCCTAACATACAAACCAACCCATCTCTCCAAGTTTCAAACCGCCAACCATTAAACTTTAACCATCTTTCGTCTCATAGCCACCCCTTCAACCCTTTCCCTTTCCCTTTGCAGAACTATCTCGCTCAAAATTCAGACACAAACCTAAGAGCCGCTGAATCCGACATAGTATGATACTCCTTCCCCTTTCAATAATCGTCTAATCTAGTCTCGCAAACCAACACATCCAACATCGAATACCCAACTTGCAATTCCCAGCTAATGAACCCCAAAACCCCTCAAGCCACACAAGATACCAACCATATTAGGTATTGACCGACTAAGCCTACCTACCAACTCATTGGGATATCATATAAAACAAACTTATCCTCCATTGTACTACCTTCGGCAATGCCGAGTATTGTATGTATAGAACATATAGATTGTTGCCTGTTACCTTCTACTTTATATCTACTTCATAAATGCCAATCCAATCCAATCCATACCTCAATCCCAAACAAAATACACACCACAAAACAATTACCCTTACCAACCAACCTACTCCCTTGTACAATTTAACACACCAAAATCGTATCCTAAACCTTCCCACAACCCCAAAACCATCACACAATAAACCCAATTACCCAACACCAACATCAACTCCAACCCCACACCTATAAAATAAACAACCCTCCCTCTCCTATTTACCCAACCGAAACTCCAAATCTACCGAATCCACCGAATTTACCGAATGGAACATACGTCCTACCACATACAATTAACTCCCAAACCTACCTAACTCATCAAGTTCTTGAGGGATATCAATCATTGATAGGTTATGAATCGCCAACTAGAAAATGAAAATTAAAAGTCCTGGATTGACGTGCATTTAACTCGTAACTCGTAACTCGTAACTAGAAAATGAGAATCAATCCCCAATTGAGATCTGCTTTAACTCCTCTGCTGCACACAAATGACTATACGACCAAAAGCCTATACTAAACTGTCGCTAACGTTTATTTACTTCCGTTTGGCTTGTTTGGTATGACTGGCTATCTGATTCATTTATTCATTTATCTATTCATCCATTCACTCATCCATTCACTCACTCACTCACTCACCATATACGTAGGTAGGTAGGTAGGTAGGTAGGTAGGTAGGTAGGTAGGTAGGTAGGTAGGTAGGTAGGTAGGTAGGTAGGTAGGTAGGTAGGTAGGTAGGTAGGTAGGTAGGTAGGTAGGTAGGTAGGTAGGTAGGTAGGTAGGTAGGTAGATAGGTAGATAGGTAGATACATAGATACATATACACATGTATGTATACCAAGACACGAAATCCAACCCCAAAACCTCCAGAAAACAACGATTCGAAAGGCGAAAGGGGGAAGGAATTTGTTTGTTTGTTTGCTCATTCTATCTATTCCATTTATCCGGTCTATTCAGGTCATCCATCCATCAAAACATAAACAAGAACAAGAAATTTTCCCTTTTCCCTTTCCTACCATTTTAGAGTGATACCCAGAGTGATAAAATCCCTTTCATCCATCATCATGTTATTTAAAATATATTGTTGAGAGCTCGAGTGAGTCTTGGAAGAAACTACAACCTCGAAATAGAAACTGTGATCTTCTGATTACCTACCTAGATAGTATATAAATAGTAGATAGTAGATAATAAGTAGTAGATGTGCAAGTCATCAAATTTTTCAATATACCGAGTATTTCGATATCGATAGTAACCTTGGAACAGTGATGAATGGTAATGGAATCCCAAAATTGTACTTTACCATCATTCCTGCGATTCTCATAATGTTAGCAACTTACTTTCGTTGTAACTTTACAGGTCTAGATGCGGTTTTCCTATAGTATGCTGGTATATACAAATGAAAACTTGGTTGAGTTTGTCAATGTCGATTTGGTAATTTGTCAATGCAAGACTTACCATTCCCCCTCTCAACAACGAAAGAAAAGAAGACCTGACTATTCTTCCTTTGCCCCTCCCTTTTCCTAAAGTATATAAACAATGACCTTGTCTATGTCAACTTGGTAATTTGTTAATGTCCCATTCCTCCCGCCCCCTTCAATAACAATAACAATAACAACAACAACAACAACAACAAAAGAAGACCCTACTAATCTTCCCTTACCTCCTTCCCTTCCCCCCTCCAAAACTTCAACTTCCAATCACCCCTTTTCTCACCCCAATTCCAATCCATCAAACATGCCCACACCCCAAACCTATCAAAAGCCCATACAAATACAATCCTCAAAAGCAATCCAAACCTCCAATCAACATTCTACAATACCAATCCAAAAACATCATATTATATCATACTATACCATCCCTCCAACCCAATCTATACTAACCTCCTAACCTCCTAACTTAACCTCTTGACCTTCTAACCCAACCCAGCCCAACCCAACCTAGCAACAAAACCCCTATTCCAAACTCAACTCCAGCTCCAGCTCCAGCTCTAAGAATCCATTTATCTCAATAAGCGATATTATACTATCGATATAAATCTCTTGGTGTATGTGTGTATAAGTATAAACAATTCCATCATTAAACATCAAAAAGTTCGAACTTAAAAGTTCAATATATATATTCATATATTCATATAAGCGACCTTTTCCTGATTCGATTCCACGATTCCACAATTCCAACTCAATAATATTAAAATACTGAAGTTTCTACCTGTACACTTATACTCATACTCATACTCAAACCCAAACCCAAACACCACCACAACCCAAAGTAAACAAACAAACAAACAAACAAACAAACAAACAAACAAACAAACAAACAAACAAACAAACAAACAAACAAACAAACAAACAAACAAACAAACAAACAAACAAACAAACAAACAAACAAACAAACAAACAGATAAAAAAATATCCACAATACAACCCTCATCTATATAATATTTCTCATATTCACCTTCCGTTAGTTTCTACAGTTTTATTGGCATTAGTATCAATATCAACATCTCAACTACAAACATAACTACCTAACCAACCAACAAACCAACCAATCGAAATCCTACATCATAAGTTCATAACCATCACAATCATATAATCCCACCACGAAAATAAAAGAAATAGAAAATAGAAAATGTCTCCTCTTCCCCTCTTCCTCTCAAACCATCCCTCACCAACCCATAAATCCCTTTAACCCTTACTCATCCCCTCCCCTCTCAAACCATCTCACTCATCCCCTTCCTTTACCTGCCCTTAACCCCAACCCCAACCCCACATTCCCCACCCCCCTCCTTTCAACCCCAAACCCCAAACCCCAAACCATAACCCCCCCAATATACATCTCCCATCTCCCATCCCCCTAAACCCATCCCCCTAACCCTTACCCTCTATCCCCTAACCCACATACCCTACCACACCATACCACACCACACCACACCACACCTCGCCTATCAACATCTTTCCCCTTTACTTTTCTTATATATATATATATACACAAATATATATCCATATCTCCCTCCCCAATACCCAACTTCAGTTTCACATCATTACATCATCACATCACAACACATCATCACAAACCAATTTACCTCTTCCACTTCCACTTCCACGCATACACACACATACTCACATACTCCCCTACCCTCCATAAATTCAATTATAAGATAAAATTAGAATTCAAATCAGCTATTCTAAAGAAACTTCTGTCTTTGGTCTCTGACTAACAACATAAGACAAACCCTGAATATCAATTGAATGATTTCGATATCCAAACTCCAATACGCCTAACTATAACAAAAAAAAACTTCGTCACCATTCACCCACAAAAACCAAAAGTAAAAAAGACATATCTATCAAGGGCATTATTAAAACTATGATACAAAGCTTTGTATGACCCGACGCCAGATTCAAGTTGTTAAAGTTTGCTGCAGTGCCTAACCGATGCATTACAGAGTCTGTGATTCGAGTCTTTATCCCCAGAAACTCCACTATTCTCCTCCTCCATCTTGATCAACTTCAAACATTGCATATACCAAATGTATGATCTGGAGCTTCACTTTCGAAATGTCAACCCAGTTTATTGAATACCGCACGCAAAGTATTGTGAGAAACTCTCAGTCGACTTTGCAGTTAACCATCCCTCCCCTTATTCTTGTTCCCCTTCTTTCCCCAAATCATATAACTGCCCCTCAGATTTTGATAACGCAAAAAAGAAAAGATACCGAGGAAGAAAATTGGAAGATGTCGTGTGTGAGTGTAGTAAAGTGAAAAAAGAGGTCTTTGCAGGATATCGTCGCAAGGTCCCAGTGCTTCAGAACGCTGATGAAAAGCAATGCAATAGGACCTCCCATAGAAACAAAAATGTCGAAATGAAGAATTATTTTGCACAGAATCTTATATGCGCAACTAGTTGAGACCCTTATTTTACCGTGCCGGGAGTAATTGACCAGGAAAGATCATCTCTGTCGCTTAAGTATAAGGAAGACTGTTGTAAAGGCTTCGACCAATCTATGTCGAAAACCACGATAATTAAGAAGTCGTATGGGAGGTTGATTAAATAAAAGCGGAGTTGTCAGACAAAAATGACACCGCATGCGACGAGAATTCGTTATCGTCAAAATAATGGACCAAATCTACATGGCCCAAACCTTGAGCTGAAGTGGGAGTAAAATAAAATAGTGTAAGTTATGTGGACCAGAGTTTGAGCTGAAGGAAGAAATGAAAAGTCAGTTTGAGAGGTAATGAAGGTGAAAAATAATAAAAAGCAATTGTGACTTACCAAAGAATCCCATGATCCAGTGCACAAACTCATCCCATCATTACTAACACCCAGACAACTAACACGATTGTCGTGACCAACCAGGGATCCAACCTTTTCAGCACGAGTAATATCCCATACCTAAAAGAAAAGTTAGAATGGAGTATCACCGTGACAGAATGATTGTTTTACCTTGCACTCAAAATCATCATAACCAGCAAACAAGAGTCTACCAGATACGGAACAGGCGACCGAAGTGATACCACAAAGGATAGACTCATGCTGGATATTGTTAGTGACCAGCTTGGTAGAGGTAAGAGGTAGAAGCTTACGCCATATTGATTCAGTTCTCTGTCGGCACGAATATCAAATAATCGACAGGTAGCATCATCTGAACCAGTGACAAAGGAGTGACCATCTGGGAAGAATTGGATGGCATTGATGTCTGATTCATGTCCTGCGAAAGTTTGAACAGCCTTGCCAGCACGAACATCCCAAAGTTTCGCAAAGGCGTCGCAAGCACCAGAAACAAATGTATTTTGGTTAGTTGGATTAATACTGATGCTCATAACATCACCCAAATGATCTGCGAATTCCGTCACCTTTGATCCTGTTTCGACATCCCACTTCATACATGTCATGTCGCCAGAAGATGTGAGTATACTGCGATCATTGATAAATCGACAACAGGAGAGGTAACCAGAATGTCCAGATAGTTCACGAGCGACACGTGTAGGGCCATCGCGATTTGAATTTAAGTTGTAGATGGAACAAATGTTATCCAATCCACCACAGGCGACATAGTTACCACTTGGTGCATAGGCACAAGTCATGACCCATGAGGATCTGAGAGGGATGGCGTGAACCTTGTTGGTTGTGTATGCATCCCAAATAATTAATTTACCGTCCTGTGATGCAGATACTAAATGTCTTCTGTCTGTTGACCAGTGCATAGCGTAAATCTTCGCAAGATGTCCTTTTAATGTCTTTCGAGTCTTCATCATTTGGTTCTTGGGGAGAGCTTCTTGCTGAGCCCTAGCAAGGTTCATCACTGTAACATGATGGATTAGTATACAATCGCAGACATCATTAACATCAAGTAATGAAAGCGAAGAGCGTTGTGAAAGCTGAAAGACGATGGTTACTCACGCGTTGCATCTGCCAAATCATCCTTCTTTCGCTTTATCCTATCTTTTAAGGACTCTGCTTCACGTCTGGCTTGTTGAATTCGCGACTGCATCGCCTCTGGCGACACATCGTTTGACGACATCTTGGTCGGGTTGATGATATCAATTCAATTGAATCTCAGCTTGATGATTATTATAATTCTTTCAGTTGTTGATCAAAGCTGTAAAAGGGTTGCGACCCGATGAAGAAGAGCTCCCAATAAATTGTTGGTGGGTGTGAGAGGGATTGGAAATTGGAGTTGGCTGAATGTAAGCAATTCAGCTATCGGAAAGGTAAAAGGGTATTAAGGAATTCGTTGCTCGTTGTAATTTGTAGATTGTAGATTGCAGATTGCAGATTGTAGACCAGATTCAATCAATTGTTCCTGTCTCTTGTGGTTGTTATGGTATTGGTTGGTATCGGGGGGTATTTGGGTGATGGTATTAAAAAGGACTTTCTTCTTTGTTGTTGAAATAATTAAAATGAAGTTTATCAAGTATCGACAAACTTCGTCTTCTTCATCAGATTGTGGAACAAGACTTTGTATGAGAGAGGACCTTAAATTCGGATCTGATGGATTGAAGAAAGTTGAGGCAATCTTGACGGGATTGAGAAGGGTGATTGATTTAGAAGGTACAGTAGTGCAATAGTAACCATCCAGTTGCTGCTTTCTTTTTGTCGGTTATTTATCCTAAAGCGGAATGGTGCGATGGGGCTCAGTATTCTCTCTTTTGGGTCTGGGCTTAGAAAAAACAGAGGGGAATGAAAGCCGGTGGAAAGATAGCAAGATTTGGGTTTTAGTGGAAATCAAAGTCAAATTTAATAAAGGTTAATAAAGGAAGGGAAGGAGGGAAGGAGGGAAGGAGGGAGGGAAGGGAAGGAGGGAGGGAAGGGAAGAAGAGATTTTGAGATGAATTTATTATTAGAGGAACGAGGAGAAGGTGGAGAAAATAATAAGAGGAAGTAAGTAAATACTAAATAAGTAAGTAAATAATCAAGTAAATAGATAGGTAAATAGGTAGATAGGCAAATAGGGAAACGAGTATTTAGTAGTAGATTAGATGAATAGATTGAATGATGATAATAAGTGAAGAAGGATCTAATTAGTAAATATCATTAGTACTCGTGGATCTAGCTAGATAAATAAATATATATATATATATATATATATAAAGTAAATATTAAACAATAGGTGGATAAGGATTAATTCGAAATGAATAAGTAGGTAAGTAAGATGGGCAAAGTAATTAATAAACTTTCTTTAATAATCCGATTAGATATTATATAAGTATATACTTTGTAGATTAAATGAATCTATTCTATCATTTTATTCCTTTTAAATTGAGTTAAAATGATGAAGAAGAAGAGGAAGAAGAAGAAGAAGAAGGAGATAATGATGATGATGAAGATGATAATGAAGATGAAGATGAAGATGAAGATGAAGAAGACCTCGGGAGCTTATAGTAGGTATCTATCTATTTATTAAGTATAGTAGTAGTAGCTTTAAATAACCCTTATTATAAAGTTAATTTAAAGTAACTAAACCCTTTATAAAGATATTAACTATATTAATTAAAACAATTAAATACCTCTAGCTATCTAGTAGCTAATAAAAGCTATTAGTATATATTAATAATTTTATATGTATTACTATTATTATAATTATATTATAGAATAATAATAATTTATATTATTATATTATATTATTGTAACTATTTATGTAATTATTAGATAATATTAAAAAGGAGATTTAAAGAGATTAAATAATAAAATAAGTATTTACTTCCTTACGAGTAGTAGTAGTTCAACTGATTATCTACTAAATATATTATATTAATTAATACTAATGTAATGAATAAACGAAGAAGTCTTTTCGAATTCCCCAAGCTATAAAACGCCGAGGTAAGGAACCGGGTAGATAAATACCTAGATACCTCCATACCTACCACCTAGTAAGTAGTAAGTAGTTAGATAATACCGGCCGGTACCTTCAATTCCGTGCAGATATTCTCTAATTAATGCATCTATTTTGAATCATTACATTACCCAGATTGTCTCCGTAGATAAACTGTACCTGCTTTTACTGCCGTCCACCAGTGGTCCTATCGACGGAGCACTTATAGCGGCACTTCATGAAAGTTGATTCAGGACGGAGTCGATCTTAAATATCATCTTACCTATCCCATCTAAACCTGCATATTATTTATTAATACAAATGTTGAAAGAAGGATTTTATTAGATACGTTCTTGGTTTATTGATTATCTCATGTATCAATCAATATCATACTCCTGAAGAGGAGAAAGACGAAGAGAAGGAAGAAATAGAGGTATAAGGAGAAGGAGAAGTAGACGCAGACGTAGATGTAGACGTAGACATAGACGTAAACGTAGAAAAAGACATTCCCTCTCTAATATCATCTTGCATCCTGCAAGTCGTAATATGGTTCTATCGGTGGGACTCTGATATAAATTGCAGATGCATATTGATCAGCAGGGCACCAAATGATAATCAATTAATTCCAATAAATGATACAGAAACGAATAATTTATCGAGTCTGTGTTTATTGATATATATACTCCGTATAGACGACAAGAAAGAATAATCTATGATATTAATATTAACATTACTAAAAGAATATATAAAAGATTTCTTCTATATTATTATTATCTCTGTTGTCCCCTCAACTTCATTCACCGATGTATTGATGTATTGATGTATTGATGTATTATTAATACCTATTTACCTTCTGATGTTTGGTCCAACACATCTTCTCATCTTCTCATCTTCTCATCTTCTCATCTTCTCATCTTCTCATCTTCTCATCTTCTCATCTTCTCATCTTCTCATCTTTTCATCTTTTCATCTTTTCATCATCTGATCCGCACACTTGGCCTCGCCTCGATTCCGTTCCGTACCAAAGTATTATGTCGTGGGGGAGCTTTCGATTCCCGTTTCTTTAAATTTTGACCAGGATGAATATCGGGGTCTTTGGTATTTCCAAACTATAATAATGGTCAAGGAGTAATAAATGGAATCATGAGGTAAGGTGGTAAGATGGCAAGGTGGTAGGCTCACTGGGGGCTCTATGATGGTAAGGATATTATTACTTCCAACTTATTATACATCAATGTTTGGTATTGGGATCGACGGGGTCTTTTCCTATCATGGACTTTTATATATTCATGTGCTTAATAATACAGTGTTCCCCCTGCTTGATCAATCTATTTTCCTCTTTGGCTATTTCTCAAAACTCTTGTGCATCGGATACAAATGTATTTTTTATTCAAAGATCTGATATTTCCAAGACCCTGATTGTTTGGATGACGCGAAGAGGAAGAAGAGGAGGGAGAGGAGGGAGAGGAGGAAGAGGAGGAAGAGGAGGAAGAGTAGGAAGAGTAGGAAGAGGAGGAAGAGTAGGAAGAGGAGGAAGAGTAGGAAGAGTAGGAAGAGTAGGAAGAATAGAACAGATAGAAAGAATAAAAGAGAAGAACAATTCTAATCATCTATCTCTAATAGTTCCCCTTCATCTACCTACCGACTCCTACCTAGTAGTATTTATCTATCTTTTCATCTATCCATATAGCAACAGACGTACTACATCGCCAACCAACTGCACTTACACCGAACATGGACCACGAAAGACCTCAAAAAGTCATCAAAGACCCAATTATTAAAGATTAATCAAGCTTCATCAAGCTCAATCTAGCAAGCTCGGTAATCAAAATATCATCGCCGCTCTTGCTAACGGGAACCACTTCATAAAGAACGGATAAACCGTTTTCTATCAATCCTATTGGTAGTTGCAATCCACACTTCACATGCTCCGTATGTATAATTTCAGTATTCTTACTTTATACGGACGAATTCAGTATCTCTCAGACTCTCAGTAGGTTCTCGGATTTAGGGGATCTCCCAAAGTCAACTCTAATCATCTTGATTCGTCAGTAATAAGATTGGTCATCAGAGGATAACTTGGCATGCATTACTTACGGAGTAGGTGATGCACCATCAAAGTGCTTGCATCAACATTGCGTGCAAGAGAAACAAACAAACAGCAGCATCCATCTAGGCACTTGTAGTAGATCAAAAAGCTAAACGAGAAGTTAACCTCAACATTACTATTCCAAGGTTCCAATTATCGCAAATCCTCTTCATTAAGACAAATTACCAAGCCCTTCACCCTCATACCAATGGATTCTTCAAGCTCGGAAATAATTGATTTCGTATCCTTGCCAAAAATTGAAGTAAGTGTCAAAGGTTGCATGCATCTCGTACATATATTCAATGCCCGTCAAAATCAACCGGCATTGTTACCCCAATAGCTGCATGAATGTCATTGACATAAGGCTGAAAGATACTTCTTACGTAGTTACATGCCCATCTTAGTGGAAGTATCAGTCGACAATGTCTTCATGAAGTATGGCTTCAAAAATGGGAAAGGGGTGAGACTACATTGCAAGATCCATTGATCGAGATGCCTGATGGTAAGTTCGATTATGATCTAGAGACGTGAGTGAGATTTTTTTCATGTATTACTTCAATCCTCGAGACTGATGGTCAACCAAATAACTATTATCACTGTGAATAACCCCGAGTGCGTGGGAGCCCATATATACACAACAGTCTTTCGGCATTGTACCCCATATCTCATATCATATCTTTCCAGATTCTTTCCCTTATTCTCCAAATACATCTACGCTCTCTGTAACGATCTTCCCTCCTTAATATACACCACCAACTCCGTTCTGCAAGACTTCCAACAAGATGGAGTAGTCTATCTCGAATTACGCACTACACCTCGAGCCATCCCTTCAGCAGACATCACAAAAGAAATCTACACCCAAACCATCCTCGACTGCATCACCACCCACAACAACTCCAACCCCTCGATGAAGACAAACCTAATCCTCTCCATCGACCGACGCAACGATCTCCAAACCGCACTCGAAGTCGTAGCCCTAGCCCACAAACACCAATCCCACGGCGTCGTCGGCATCGATCTCTGCGGCGACCCCTCCAAGGGAGATATTAGTATCTTCGCCCCCGCCTTCCACCTCGCCCACACGCACAACCTCAAAATCACCATCCACTTTGCCGAAATCCCGCACCCGCCCTCCACCACCGAACTCCGCACCCTCCTCTCGTTCCGCCCCCATCGACTCGGCCACGTGATCCACGTCCCGGATGAGCTGAAGCCTGAGATTCAGGAGATGGGTGCGGGTCTTGAACTCTGCGTGAGTTGTAATGTGCATGCGAAGATGATTGTGGGGACGTATGGGGATCATCATTTTGGGGAATGGTGGGGGAGAGGTGAGAGGGTCGTTTTGTGTGTATGTTGTATTTTTTTTTTCTGGCTTTTATCTATCCACTTACCTACTTTCCCTTCTCTTTCCTTTCCTTCTAATCCAAAGGCCCCCCTCCTGCCCCATTCATTCATTCATTCATATTCAAATCCCTTTGATTTTCTATCTTGCATATATACACACACACATATATACAAAACAACCCCCCTAACCAACCTACAGACCGACGACGTCGGAGTCTTCGGCAGCAAACTCTCAAATGAATATTCGCTCGTGGCAAAACATTTTGGCTTGGATCGGGAAATGATCTGCGAATTGGTTAGGAGGGGGGTGGATTGTATTTTTGGGACTGAGGAGGATAGGAGGAGGCTTGAGGGGGTTTTGTGGGCAAGGTAGGGAAGGACGGTTTTTGGGGTGGAGTAAATGAGAATTAAGCATTCTATGAGTTTACTGATATAGGAGCTTGGTTGGTTGGTTTGTAGGTAGGTAGGTAGGTAGGTAGGTAGGTAGGTAGGTAGGTAGGTAGGTTGATATTTATTAGAGATCCATTTCAGGAACCTGGAGGGGGGGTTCTCTTTTTGCTGCGCTGGTTTTTTATATCTTTATCCTTATCCTCTTCCATCCCATGATTCCTCCTCTCCCATCATCATACCTTCCTGCCGCATAATTCCATCCTTCCTCATACTCCCATTCCATTCCACTTCATGAAGAAATAGATTTTGAAATTTTGAAGTTATAGGTTATATATACCGAATGCTCTGAGCATGATAAGTATGGTACCTATGATGCATAACTAAAAAGTAATAAAATCGTAGATTTATCTTTTGGTTTGGGGTGGGGTGGTATACTGTGGTAGGGTGTGCTGTGGTGTGGTGTGGTGATGGAAATGTTTGAGAGGGGGTTGGGTTTGGTGATGAGGATGTTGGTGGAGATGGAGATGGAGATTGGTAAAGGGTTGATGGATGAGGAGTGAGGAATGGAGGGGGAGGGGGATGGAGGGATGGTGATTGTGATTGTGATGTGAGTATGAGTATGAGTAAATATGAATATGAGTATGAGTGAGTATGAGTGAGTATTAATAAAACATAAGGGGAAGAATAAAAGAAAGGGGAAGGAGTATAAATAGTTTGTATGCTTTTATATTTTTGGATTTGGGATTTGGGATTTTTGGATTATTATATTTGAATATTTCGATATTGGTAATGTGTAGTGTCTAGTGTGTGTGTGATATGTAGTGTGGTGTGTGGTGTATAGTATGTGGTATGTAATGTGTGATGTGTGATGTGTGATGTGTAATGTATAGTATATAGTATATAGTGTATAGTGTATAGTGTATAGTGTATAATGTATAATGTATAATGTATAGTATGTAGTGTGTAATATATAGTATATAGTGTATAATGTATGGTGTATAGTGTATAATATATAGTATATAGTATATAATGTATAATATGTGGTAAATGGATGGATAAATGGGTGAGTGGGTGAGTGGATTGATAGATAGATAGATATTTAGGTTTTTTAAATTTGTATTTGTGAAAAACGGATTTGGGAGAGGAGTTTATGAAGGAGAGTTCGTGGAGGGGAGTTCGTGGAGGGGAGGGGAGATATAAAAAAGGCAAGAAAAAAAGGGGAAGATGGTATGAGGTTTATTATGTGCTTTTGTTTAGTATTAAGGAAGAAGTTTTTAGAGAGGAAAAGAAAGGGGAAGGGGAGAGGGGTAGAAGAGGTTTAAAAGTGTTGATTCTTTATGTTTTTGATATTTCGATATTTGGATATTTGGATATTTGGATATTTGGATATTTGGGTATTTGGATATTTGGAAAATCTCAGAATTCAATTAACCGATATTGGAATATGGGAAGATAGGAGAATAAACGAAGAAATGAATAAACGAATAGAAGAATAGGAGAACAAAAAAGCAAAAAGTTTAGCAAAGATAGGGGTAAAAGAGAGGGAGGGGGGAAGATAGAAAGGAGAAGAGAATGAAGAGAATGGAGAGAATGAAAATAGAAAATAGAGAATAGAGAATAGAGAATAGAGAATAGAGAATATACGATCAAATAAATAAACAAGTGAATAAGTGAATGATAAATGTCCAGTATTATTTGAATACTCTTTAATTTTATCATTGGAGGATCGGGATAATATTGGATATTGGGTATAGAGGTCATTGATTTGTATCCATCTTAGGATATGGAAGTACGTTTATTTGGGTTGGTTGGGTTGATTTGAATGTTCTCTTGGGGAAGGGAGACGAGGAGAGAGGTGAGTAAAAGGATGTAGAATGTAAAAGAAAGAAGGTGAGAGGAGCAAAGCAGGAAGTCACATCTCTAACCAATAACCACGACGAACCCAAGATAAGTGTAACAACAAGTAGAGGAACACACCAATAAACAAACCAAACACCCAATATAGTCCCAACGAAGAACCTCAGAAGCGAAATCCCAAAATCAGAAAACAAGTATACTCAACGCGCGCCAACTTACTCTTAAGATTATAAACACATCATTAACCCTCACAAAGTAGTCTCGCCAGAGATCTGTTCCCTCGATTGTAACCTCCAACTACAAAACAATCCTTAGTTTCAAGGTCTGTGGAGAGAGTCTTTCCTCCTATAGACTTCGTTTCTATTTAATATGATGAAAGGAATGAATGATGTAGAATATAAGTTAATAACTACCTTACGTCCACTGCCCCAAGAAACGAGAGGATTTCTCTCCACATCATTCATTCACCAGACCATATCATCTACTTTCAAGAAACACATCTGCTTCATTGCCAACACATTAACTTCATGAAACTATAGCTGTGCGCACTTATCTTATACCTACTGTAACCTACGCATGAAGAATAGCCTGCCACAAATTAGCCAACGAAAATATCTCGACGAGATGCTTTTCCACTTTTGGGCTCTGTCTCCAACGTCGGCTACGCCGATTGAAAATAGGGGTTTGCGAGCGGCAATTGCTAATTTCTCTGCCGTAGTTGTTTTGCTACTCCAGATGGACCTGCCGGTAGTGTGGAGGCTCGTCATCACCACGACCAACGATTCCTAGACTCATCGCACAGGAGAATGACCAATCCTTTGCCTTTTCCGGCAATAATGTCACCAGTTCCTAGCCTTGAATGAGCATCTCCATTTTCTCGATTTCGATGACTCGATACCCAATCAAGATAACCCATTTAGTCCGAACATCCACGAGGTCGAAGTCTTTGAGACCACGAATTTTCAGAGTCCTTTGGGGGATATCTTCAAAGATGAGACTTCTCGCTGCGCTCATTGCTTATCGCCGAGGATATATCCCAGAGCGCGGGATGGACACAACATGTTCTGTTCAGGGTGCCAGTTGCCTTTCTGGTCGGCTACGTATACATGGTCAAACTTACCTCGTCCTAGGATTCTCTTGAGAGGCGCGTTTGCTCGATACGTCTGCCATCCACGTTCATCTGGATCTACTGGCATCAGCGCACCAATGCGCGCTAACGCTGGCCCGCAACGAAAGTAAGATTCGAAATCGATCGTAACTCTACCGTCAACCTATCACACAAATGGTTATGTATCTGTTTAGTGATATTCAAGACTTATATTTCTTAGCTTAGGTGCCGCCCTGGTGAGATTCCTGGAGAGTAGAGAGCTATAACTTCTTCTAAGACATGCGCTAGAATTTGCGGATACAGATATGGTCTCATCCTGGAATGAGTCCAACCTGATGATTTATAGCAAGGGTACACAAACTTCATCATCATGTAGATCTTCCGAAGCCCCTCTGCTCAAATATTACTCGACCTCTGTAATCGAACATCCATCCCGCATTATTAGCAAGGCATACTTCCCTAATCTTTTTCCTCGTTCGATCAAACTTCTCTCCACCGCTTTGATTACCTCGCAAAATCCGAGCAGGAAGAATGGTAGGGAAGAAATGGCCTTTTGTCCTTCAAATCTTTCTATACTCAATTGCATGGGAGATCTTTTGAAGATCTGCCCATCCCAGCCATATGTGCAGGCTATAAGTGTCCATTAATCTCGGTGGTCACTTGCAGGCCAAAGCGCGTCATTTTCGAAAACAAGAAATATCCGATCCTCACCCTGCACGTAGCGGGCATAAATCAAGATCCCGGGGAAAAGGGTGTCCATAGAGTTTCGCATGCGACTGTAGATCTATGCTCTACTTCCGCATCTTGCAGAATTATCCAGTTTCGCATCACCTGACCAGCCGCTAATTGTTTCCAGAAGAAGTTTGGCTTCGGTGCTTGCTTTTTTATTTTATCGTCTTCTTCGTCCACTGCCTTTGCAAGGATATCCCAATGGAGAACAAGACGTTCGTAGGGAGAAGCGAGAGTTATCGGCTATCCATCGAAAGTGTGCCGGGCCAATGACCGAGGATGTTTCTTCTTCAAATCGATTAAAATAGCCTCGTTCATCAACTTATGCAGTGTACAAGACATCTTTTTATCTACGATTCGTTGAGCGTCGATGGGTTCAAGTCCCCTGCACAGACGAACTTGGCGATTCAGCTACGGAAATATGTGCATGAAGATAAAGCAAGCATAACCAAACCAAGACTCTGTTCTTACTGCAGTGGAAAATTGTCATAATCCGAAAAAAAAAAAAAAAACTCTCACAGCCGACAGCTGAGTGAAGGGAAGGTGAATTAGTCTTGTGGACGTATTCATCTCCTTCTTGCCTCACACAAACAACATCTCTAGCACCCACGCCGGCAAAGATAATCCCCACATTCCGTTCAAAAACGTCGGTTCATATTTTTGAAACGGTGAAGAGATTCTATGAAGACCAGTTGTAAGCAAACGATCTACTCGAACCACCAAGTGCATATCGACCTTTGCAAAGAAGAATCGAAAGACTAAAAAATAAACAGACCGAATCCAAGAAATACGTCCCAAACAGCAGAGCGTACACAACGCAGGCAAAAAAAAAACCATCGATATCAGTTCGAAACTTCGATTCATCAATATCTGGCATGAGGTCAATGTTGAAAAGACTAGCTTCGACGAAATCCATAAAAAGGGGCATGGGCACCTTTCAAAAAAATCCCACCAGGAAACCGGCATAGCGTCCCAAGATTTCCCGGCAAACTTCTCGCCAATATTGGAAATTGAGACGGCTTTTGTCAGGCATGGGAATCCTGCATTCGGCATTTCTGTTCTCTCTAGAGCTGGGGCAAGTGTGGGCGAAAGTGGATATGCAAGTGTTGGTATTAACTTGGTCAGTTAAAGCGTAAGTACTTAAATCTCTTTTGGTATAGTCATCGTTGTTATTCTCTATGTAATTTATGGAATAGAGGACGACTTTATAGACGTCCTCGAGGTGCTAGTACGGTTAGTCGTATTATTCGTACAACAGCCCAAAAGTCACATGATCCATTTCCCGACTGCAAGATAGGTTGCGAAGAGCAAGCATCGGTTAGAACAACAAGCTGGGTTATTTGATTCCGCGAGGAAGGATCGATTGCCACGCTTGGAGATGTACCGGCATATTGACATATGCGATGATGGCAAGGAATTGGATATTAAACTACGAGGACAAATTGTAACGGTTTAAATTTGTGAAGGGTTTCTTGAGCTCTGTATGCACATGTATGGGGACTACACGACTACCAAACGCGACCATGGCCAGTTTGTAAGTCAAGAGCCGAGCGCCTGGATAAGTATATGCCAGCTCTTCACCTTTCACGCAGCCTACACTACAACGAGTCGGCATTCCCGACATACATTATAATTAGCAACACGTATCCACATCTTAGAAAGCGGTATATCTATTTTCCACCTCGTCTTACTCACAGATCTAGAAGCGCGGCAGAACTCAACTTTTATCCCAGCACTTGGTATGACCCAACAGCGCTCCTTCTTCCTCATCCTAACCTACAAAACCCTAACACGTATGCTACATGGAGCTAAATGGCTACAAGCAGAGCATGCGCAGACATCCCACGGAACGAACAACTGCAACTCTGATGGGGGGAGCTTCCAAACTTCACATTGGCTGCTCATTCTTAGTATCCTTAAAGACTCGGCACCGGGATTCTGCTACGACCGGAAGGAGGCGACAGGTGTGATTTCCAGGCCAGGACTCGTTTGCCAAGGCGGAACTTGCAAGGCGGAACTCTTCGTCTACACACCGTGTGAAAGATCCGCGTGGAATACTTCTCCTGGCCACCGCCGCAGCACTTCCACCTCGCCATGTGAAATACCGGAGTCTGACACCTGTCGAGCTACTACTCTCTTCTAAAACATAGCCCGAAGAACCCTCAAGGTTCACATCACACCCCGCGCTACCAGGCGTCGCCGAACAAATGAGACTTTCGGATGCCGTCTCATGATCAGTGGAGCGCGCGTTACGTCGAATAGCCGGGAATCCGGGGTTGGGAATACAGCGAAGAGACGATGCAGGACAGGGTATTGGGCCGCCGTCCCGAGCTCGTGCCATGCATATGCATGCTTTTACCATGACGGCGTTCACTGTGCTCATTCCCCTACTTGCCAAGCACTCCCCATCGCAAGTTCCCGTGCAAGGCCAGCGACGCTGCAAACCCTCGTAGCAACCAGGATCCTTCGTGTTGCTGTTGAGCGAAGCCGTGTCTTCCTGGTGCTGGAGAAAAGCCATGCGAGAGGATGTCTCGCAAGGATGATGGGTCTTTTATACCATCTCTCCACGCGGCCGGCGGGAACCGAGGTCGAGATTCTTGCTAGATGTGGGCATAACTTGGTTAGTGCAGGTATGTCGTTCCTCGCGGGCGCATCGGCTAGATTGTTATTGGCCTTGTAGCCACGTGTACCGTGGCCGGATCTTAATATCGAACTTGCGATTGGTTGGTAGCAGCGTCTTTGCTCGTACAGTAGAGTATTCGTGCATCCGCGAAGTCTGGTTCTACCAAACTCGATTTAATTAACGTGGTCGTATTGTCTGTGATTGCTACTAATTTTTGGGCCAAATGCGCGCCCATGTTTGGAGTGCTGCTAAGACTGGCTCGCGATCGACCTAGATCTGGATCTTCCAAGAATTGAGGTCGAGGAGTTCTAGAGGAGTTTTCATTGGTAATGAATCCGAGGTTGTTTTCTTTTCTTGCTGTGTTATACTATTATACCATACCCGTGCCGCACCGTATTGTGACTACCTAGGTACTTGTATTGTATATCATAATGATAATCTCGAGATGTATATACCTAGCTAGTACTTACTATGTTATATATACCTCCCCATGTCGTACTTGCTGCACAAACATAGCCTCACGTTCCATACAGTACTACTATACTTTAGATACGTAACCTTGCCAAGTATACACATATTCATAGTGTGGGTTCTGGCGGGGTGTACTATATTTGTACTGGACTAGTTGAATGTATGTATACATATGTATGTATGTATGTATGTATGGATGTATGTGGGCGTACGTACCTATGCAGGTGTGGTGGGGTACATTGATACTGAGTATACGGCCTGTGGTTCTAGATGCAGTGGGTAGGGTAGGGTAGGTAGATTTATCTATATGGATGGATGGATGAGGGGGAGAAGGTTGATGGGTGCATCAGTGTCTGCTTGTGGTGGATGATGATGACGATGAGTGAGAAAAGAAGGGAAGAATAAATTGGTGGTGCGAATGTATATCTATATAGATGTGATGTGATATGAAGTGATATTGTGATTCATGAAGGTAGATGAAATATGGAAACGTATACGTAGTTGTGCGATTATATGGTTGTTATCATATATAGACAAGTATACGTCGGATTCAAGAGTAATAGATAGAGAGGTATCTAACCTTACTCTCTAGCTACATACCATCATACTTAAGAACAAATCATCTAAACCCGGTTGGAACGATAAGAATCGCAGTTTGGTGGATGCACTTGCTAATTAGATCACTGGTGGACTAGGGACGTGAATCAGATGACACAATCGAGTACAGTAGTGTAGGTAGTTGACAAGTACTTTTATAGGTTAATAGGTGCCTCCTTAGGTATTATTAGTCTTTAATTAGTAAATGTATTATATTCCGACCCGTTGGCCGTTGAGAATATACTCATCATGTTCAGCTGGAGGTATATGTAATATTTTAGTAAGGAAATGAGGGAAGAGAGCTGCGTTCTATTGCAGACTTGTATTGTAGAAATTACTTGTTGATGATGACGATGATAATCATAAATCAAGTTGACAGATAGATTAACCTATATATACCCAGGTAGCTAATACTTCAATTCAATAGACCGAAGAAACTACCTACTTCTAGATCACACGTTAACCTGACTTAATCCGATGCTTGACATGGCTTGGTAAGTACTATAGCCAAACCGGCACCGAAACTACTTGATATCGGAGTCATCTTTCATCATACGTATACGTATAATATGAATCCTTGGTTAACTTACCTATCTACCTACCTACTTACTATATGTAATAGTAATAGTAATAGTGGATGTGATCTTATATCATATGATATGATGTGATCCGATATAATACCTACCTTCTTAGATATAAGAATATAGTAATCTTCATCTACCTAGGTAGATAATGTATGCTAGATGCATATGCCTGATGATTCATTTTCTTTTCCATAAATAGTCGGCCTCCACGGCAGTGGCCCTCGGAGAGCCAGCGGAGCGTCATTTTTGATGAATGGATGGATGAATGGATGGATGAATGGATGAAATGAATATATATAGATATTATGGGGGCAAGCCCCCAAACCCTCATAGCTCGCTGCGCTCGAAATTTTGGATATTGATTAGGTAGGAGGGATGTAATATGTATGTATATAGGTAGGTAGTATTAGTGATCAATCATAAGGTGAAAATGGCTTGTGTTGCAAGGTTGATGATGATGTGGTTGATAGCTGGCTTGGAGGTATCTAGTAGGGTGATAGATGGGCAGATAGCTTTATTAATAGATCAATACTTAGATAGATCTATCAGGATATATTAAGATTTGAAGTTATTGATGAACGCTGGCAAGTGAAGATGCATCATACGGATGAGGATGAGCAGGGAGAATTAGTTGAATATCAAGCGATTAGAAAGGTGATGAGTGAATGAAGGAATGCAGGAATGAAGGAATGAATATTCCTCTTATAATAACATATTTATATATCTTTCACTTGGGTGAATTTACTTCGATGGCTGGAGCTACTAAGTACGTAGATATGATTCGAATAAATAATCCATGATATATATATATTATATAGAATTTAGCTTATACTATAATTCTACCCCTTCACAGATTAAAATCAAATAAAGCCTTGCCCAGATAAAATACGATAACGGCTCTTGGGCATCAAGCACAAGCACAAGCACAAGCACAAGCACAAGCACAGGCAAGCACGAGCACAAGACAGATACGATACGATACGATACGATACGATACATACCACATACCACATATCGCATACCAATGACACCATCCACCATCATCCATCATCCATCACCCATCATCCATCATCCACCACCCACCACCCACCATCATCCATCCATACAACCAATCCCAACCCCCCTCCTTCCTAAATACTTGTGGATAAGAATGAACCCCGCATTGACGCTAGTGTGCCTCACCTAATCAGTTTCCAAATCCATCACATCAAACCTGGAACCTTGGAACGTTATCGATCGCAACCTATCTACACCATCACTTCCAACAACATCGTTCTTTTCATTGATTTTGGGATGAGGGGAAGAATCAATGCCACTATCAAGATACGTGCGTACCGTTTTATATTGAGAATATCCAATAGGAAAGGTTGAATGAGGAAGCAGGATGGAGGAAGGAAGTTGTTGTTTAATTTATTTGTTTACTTGTTTCTTATTCCAAGATTACTCTGAACCGACAGGATTACGATTGATTCTATTCTAGCTGCATATTCATTTATCTATCTGTCTATCTATCTATCTACTCGTCTATTCATCTATTTACCTACCTACCCATCTATCTATCCACCCATTCACCCATCCACCTAGCATCCATCTATCAAAAGCCCAGACTACTCCGTACCTTTCTTTACCTTGACCTTTACCCACTTCACCTCATCGATTGCCCAGCATCCAACATCCAACAGGCAACTAAACTATTCATACCATATCATTCGACAGACTCCTTGATTCATTATTAAGAACTCCTCCCACTTTCTTCCTCTCTTACGACACTCGGCGTAGTTTTCTCCATGGAAATTTAGTTCAACACAGGGAAACTTTACCTCATCAAGAAACCAAGAAAGTCCCATTTACGGTAGAGGAAGAATTAAAGGTTAAAGGTTAAAGGTTAAAGATTAAAGGTAGGGCATTCTATTCTACTTTCTTCCATTTCCTCTCCCTCTCCCTCTCCCTCTCCCTCTCCCTCTCCCTCTCCTCATTCTCTTCCTTCTCTTCCCTCTTCTTACCCTCCTTCTCCTTCTCGTTGACTTTGTTATTCACCTGTGTTCTCCAAAAGTTGCGCATTCGACCTCATATTACATTCACATTCATTCAATCCTTTTACATTACCGTTGGCTCAAAAGATTCTGGTATAATATAAATACCCCAAAGACTAATGACATGGAGTCATCCAGCGAACCCCATTCCTTAGATTTGATATCTCCAAATCAGGAATTAAATTCAAACGGATTTCGCTTTCCTACTCCAACCGTCGATACAAGAATAAGTACTTGGGTTGAAACCCAGTCTTCTAATAAAATGTCAACCCTCAGCGAGGCTCCATCTGATGAAAGTCACCTCTCCGAATCTACTTATGAATTTATTGACACAGATACCGAGAGTCATGATGAGAATACTACTGAATCCATAACTTCGGTTGAATATGGCCACCCAGATGATATGGCCAGCCTTGCAGATACGGAAAGTAGTGATGAGAGCGGGGATGGGCATACACACAATTCTTCCATTCCTGGTTATGGTTTGGATAATTCTATCAATAATTCTTTCAACATTCCGACCATCGGTCAAAATTCTGCCGTCTTACATGATGATCCGGATACCCCGCTCTCTCAGTCGATCGAATTTGAAGAGCCATTTGCTAGCCTTGGGTCCGAGAATGTCTCCGTCAAACATACAGTGGCAGAGTTCACCCAGGAACAAACGGAAGCAGCAGTACGAGATATGAATATGCAAAACCCACCAAGCCATTTAACGCTCACGATTCGACAAACGATGACGAAGCAAGGGTTATCGACCAAAGATCCACTCCGTATCCTCTACGTAGGGAGTCACGCTGCGAAGCAAGATATCATTCACAAGATTGCAAGCTCTGTCGCTGCTTCAGTCGAAGGTCAAGAGCGTGCAAGTCGAAGTTCTTCTCAAATTTATAATGTTGTGCCCGTCTCTGCGTTTGGTTCGGAGAAGACACCAGAAGTCGAGCTCATGCATTCGTCTGGTTACCAAATCAAGGTTGATGACTGTTTGTCTGCTCAAACTCTGAAATTCGAGGATTTCCCCGAAAAGCCAGACATCATCAAGTTGAATCTCGAGGACCCCTACAGCTATCATTCTGTCCCAGAGGAAAATCACTCTGGTCGAGAGGGATATACCTTCAGCCTTCAACCAGAATGGGAATTACCACATGTGGCAATCTTCTATTGTTCTGATGGCGATGATGTACAAGCAAAACGCACACGCACGATCGCCAGAAAGTTTATGAGTCGTCATAACATACCGTCGATTGTTATTTCACACAAGCAATTACTCAACCGACCTCAGTGTATGTCTTTGGATCAGCATTCTATTCACATGTGCTTGGAATCACGAGAAACCAAAAACATGATCCATCATCGTTTACCCATTGACCTTACTTCTTTCTTGAATATCGACGCTCGACAGATGAATAGAAATCTGGCCTACTTGACCGGCCTTTACGAACGTGCGATTCTATCCACTTCCCCAACGGTTTCCAAGAAGCTTGATGACTTTTCGATGGATCCTACAAATTATGAGAAGCCACTGAAGATGGACTGGGCCCGTTATTTGGCAGAGTGGAGATCCTTCATTTCATTTGGTTTGCTTGCCTTGGGTATTTTGTACACCATTTTCCATGGCGTCTCCAATTATCCAATTTCCAGCCAGCCATCAATCTCTATCAACAGCAAGACTATGTCGGCTGTACCGATAACGACAACTTCTATCACGGAATCGGTACCATTTTCGAGTATATCCTCTGCAACTCAGGCCACATTTACTTCTACGCGGACAATTTCCCCTTCTGTACACTCGCCACCACAAAATAGTCTTTCGAAACCTCAATTAGACTTTGAAAAGCTTACACAAGTCGCCCAAAAGACCTCCAAGTCAGGAAAGAAGTGTGGTACTTGTGTCGCTGAGATTTTGGGGGAGAGAGAGGTATTGATTCGGATTCCATCGACATTGAAGCTCAACTGGCTCACGAAATTGGCCATGTCGGTCAATATCACGAGGGATAATGTCACAGTGGATACGGAGCGCGCATACAGTTCGGATGAGGGAATTGTACTATTACTCCCTAAAAAGGAAGCTTATGGTGTTCTTAACATTTCTGTTGTCACTACCAAGAAACCACGCATCAATGAAACTTTCCAGGTTGATTTTGGAACCAATTCTCTCCAAACCATGGAAGATCTTCTGGAAAGATTCTATACATTTTTCAAAGAGGACACTATCATAGCCGATGGTCAAACGCTTGCAGATATCCGTGCTTCTGCAGAAAGGGTTCTCAAAGATGTACAACAATCTTCACAATCGAAATTGGCCAACATAGATGAAGTCACACGCTTAGCTCTTGAGCGGGCGTCTTCCATTACTGATCAGCTTACTAACTCCGCAAAAAGTATGTCACTGGAAGTCGCAAAACGAAGTGCTCGTATCTCACATGGACTCGGTTACCAGTTTGCTGGTATGGAGAAGGTTATTGCAGATCAGTTGCAGTCATTACAAAACATTGAAATTCCATTAGAGGAAGGAATTCTCAAGGCTCAAATCAGATCTAAATACTTGTGGTTCAAGATGCAAGGAAAGAATAGAGAGGCTGAAGAATACAAGCGTAGAGCTTCAATTGCTGTTGGTAAGAAGGCTGAAATGACACGACAGTTGAAGAAAGAAAATGAGAAATGGACAAAGAGACAATTGGGGGAAAAGGGATCTCAAGATAAGGCCAAGGGGGAGACAGAGAAAGCTGCGAAGGAAGTTAGACAAGCGGCTAGAAAAGCGGCCAAAGAAGCAAAGAAGGAAGCAATTGCTGCTGCTAAGAGAGTGGGATGGGCTGTAAATTGAGGCGTTTATATTTGGGAGTTATGGGATAGGTTTTAGGTTGGGATGGATTGTGGGTATACCAGAATAGGTGGGGGTATGGATGGATGGATGGATGGATGGATGGATGGATGAATGGATTGGGATGGGATGAATGAATTCGGGATGAATTTTGTTTGCTGCGTAATATGATATGAACATGATGATATACGCATCTATGAATTCTAGGCAGGGAAATACAATACATTTCAATACTGGCCACTTTAATTCAACTCAATACAACGGACAGGTCAGGTCAGGTCAGGTCAGGTTATGTTAGGTAGGTTAGGTTGGGTTAGGTTAGCTAGGTTATATTAGATTAGGTTACTTCAGATCAACACGGAATTATCTCTCAATGAATAGGATAGGATAGGATAGGATAGGATAAGATAAATTGGATTACTTACCCCAGAATAGATGGCTAGGAAATTGATGTAGCTGAGGTTTTTTTTTCTGTTTTTTTTTGGGGGGGGGGGGGGGTTTCTTGTTTTTCTTGTCTCTCTTCTTTCGGTATTGATTGATTGTGTTGTGTTGTGTTTTGTTTTTATTTTTAGTTTTTTTACTTTTTACTTTTTATGTTCTTTCGTTTAAAGAGGGGGGAAGGGGAAGGGAAGAAGAAGAAGAAGAAGAAGAAGAAGAAGAAGAAGAAGAAGAAGAAGAAGAAGAAGAAGAAGAAGAAGAAGAAGAAGAAGAAGAAAAAGAGGGAGTAAGTAGGTAGTTTCTTTACCTTTCTCTTTTCTCTTTTCTTAAAGAATTTACTATATTATTATTTATATTACATCGTTATTCACATTATTCATTATTCATTATTCACATTAATCATTATTGAAATCCAAAAATTTAAAACAAACATTTATTTTGATTTTTCTCTTTTTCTACCTTTTTTTTCGCGCTGTTTTTTCCCCCCCCTTTTTTGGGGGGGGGGGGGGGTTAGGGGTTTCAGTCTTCCACCTACTGCTATTGCTACACTACAACACACTCTCAAACTCTGATAATAAATCAAAAATCAAATTCAAAACTCCAAATTCTAAATTACTAATTGCCAATTACCAATTTAAAAACACTCCTTCTCGTACCTTTCAACACAGCTCTTAATTCATCTCTTGGAGTATCTCTTGATCAAGTTGAAGCTTCAAGTCTCCACCCTCCATCCTCAAATCAGATAAAAAACAAAACATACACCTTTCATACTCCAGACTCTCACCCCAATCGTATTGGCCAGAATATCCAACTAGGTATACAAACCGTAACTCCCACCATAACAAATCTATCCATCCTTCTTTGTAACTCTGTCTTCAACTCCATCACCAGAACCACCTTCGATTGTAACTCTATAGTATACGTGTGCTTCGTGGGTAACGGTATCTTTCAAGTCTTTCCTCAGGGTCAAGGTTGACTGCAGATTGAACTTCCTCTGCAGGTTCAACATCATCTTCATACCCATATTCGAGTGAATTCTCAACGTCAGTTCTAAGCCCAAGTGCATCTCCAATTGCAAGTTCGATTGCATCTGTAACCACATCTTCGGCTCCATCCTCAAATCGATATTCTGTTCCAGTGTTACGATTTACGAATTTAGATTTACCTGAAATTGCACGTGAAATTGCAGCTTCAGATATACCTTCGAATTCATCATCCGCAATTCCAACCATAGTAAAGATACATTGGATTGCCCACTTTGGACTGTACATCTCTAGATCTTCAAGGGTTGGGCGGTCGAGTGGATTCGGTTGAACTTGTTCTGGAATTCTCAGGTCCTCCAAATTTCCCCCAAGAGTGTTGGTGATGAGGGTATGTCGAATCTTCTTGTACGCCTGTTTGACGAGTTTTTCGGTTTTCCCTCCCATTTTCTTCTCATTTAGAACCTTGAGGGCGACATCAAAGATGTGGATAAGATACTTGGACTTCAATTTGAAGTCGCAATCCTTCATGCTTTGCTCTTTAGAAAACTCCCAAAAGCTGATATTTCCAGGGTTATCGGAGTCTGAAACCCTTTCACCAAAGATGCTAACCGACAGAAGCTGGCCAATATGCTCAAGGATGAGCGTTAGAACTCCATCAAAAATTTCCTCATGCAAATCATCCCGGTTGTTCCATTGCACCCGTTGAAGTATATCAACCAGTATATCTGCAACGAACCCAATAGCAATAGATTCATTATCTTTGTTAGGATCTTCCACCTGTTGTGGCGTTGGTTCGCTTGAAGTATTTGGCTTTTCTGTAGTCGACATACATAGTCTAACCAAGTTACTCAAACCATCGCGAAAGAAGTTGCATAAGAAATATATGAGATTAGATTTGTCCAGCACATCCCTTCCAGCGAAAGTTTTGTTCTGTTCAGTCACAAAATCAATACAGCTCTTGTAACTTGCTGCGATCTCGTGCTTGAGATAAATTAAGGATCTGTGAGGTTTGTTGGGACTATCTTCTCCCCTGACGTTCGATAACCTGAGAGTACATTCTTTAATTGCTTTAGAGGAGAGTCTCAAGAGCCAACGGTATGACTCAGGCCTTGAGTTGATCAATGTCTTCTCGCTTCCGCAAATGTATTGACGCATCTCAATGACTTGATTCACTGTAAAGATAAATATAAGCAACAGGAAGATTTATAAAAAGTACACAGTGGCACAGCGGCATAGTGGCATAGTGGGAAGGTTGTAACTTACAATGTGAGAGAATCATGGTATGATGATTACTATCATCCGATGTAAAGATTCCCATCCCATTGATATCAGCGTTGATGGTATTTGTTGAAAGATTTCCTCTAGTTCTAGCATGAGGATTGCTTGGAATCTCTTCATCGTCTGAACCTGCTGTCGACGGCTTTTGAGCAAGCGGTGGTCGACTTTTTAAGGCTTTTCCCAGTAACCTTATTTGATTCTTCAATCTTGGTACTTGTTCATATATGTCCTCGTATCGCTGCTTCCAATATTCTCCTGAACCTGGGAATTGAGCTTGAAAATAAAGCCTTATTTTACTTTCTTCTCTTTTGGATTTTGCTTTTTCCTGGATAAGTTTCAGGTACTCTGTATTGGTGTCAGCAACTGTATTTAAACGATCGATTGTAAGTTTTACCTTCTATGCAAGCCTCGCGAGGCAACTTTCTAAGCATGGAGGATATAAGAAGAACTTGTTCTTTGGAGAAGTGATGAAAAATTTTCCAAATCACGGATTCTGGATCTACACTGTTGAATAAATCATTAGGGTTATGAATGGCAAAATTGAGAATCTCGTCGTCAGCGCTAGGCTCGGTTATGCCAGTCTCAGGCGACCTTGTCTCAGGCGAGCCAGTCTTGTCAGCGCTGGCCTTTTCAGACTTCTTCGGTACCCGTTTTGATTTTCGCGTAGGTTGAGGTGGTGGAATTTGTTGTTTCTTCGCAGAAAGAGATTCTGCTGATGTATTCGATTTGGCGGGTGTAGCATTAAGGTTATCAGTAACAGCCTTGACATTCTCTTCGGGTTTCATCGGTCCCAGCTTTGACTTTTGTTTTCTTTGAGATGGACGTTTTGGTGCTTCTACAGCAGGGGAATCCGTATCCCCGTTCTCGAAGGTAAGATTCTCATCATTTATATCCTCTTCGACCGGTTGTGTCGAGTTTCTGGCCTTGTTAATTATGAGTTTGATTTTCTTCAAAGGAGGAGAGACTGTATCAGGATTCTCGAAAGTAGGGCTTTGGTCATTGATATCTTCATCAGCTTGTTGTGCCGAGACTTCGTTATTCGTAGTTGAAACTTCATCAGAATTCTCGACGGTAGAATTTTGATCATTGCTAGTGGAAGTGGGGACTCTCTCAGCCGTCATTCTCGACCTTCCACCCACCCCTGGAAATAAAAGTTTGATGATCAACTTCCTTTCGGGAGGATTTGTATTGGGACTCGCGGGTGCGGAGTCTTGGTTATTGATGGTGGAATTAGTATCTTCATTTGTTATCTGTCTATTATTTCCCTTTGCCTTGGCAGCTGTGGCTTTGCGTTTCGTTCCTGCCATGGCTAGAATAAGTTGATTGAAGGTAAGGGGGTGTTCGGTTTGATTATTGAGAGGATTGGTATCAAGTGTTTCTTTCGTAGTGATGATTGTCCAAGAATGACTTGATAGTTGGAAGAGTTGAACAATGTATATAATGATTTGAATCTGTATATAATGGTAACAAAATATGGAGAAGAAGATTATTTCGAAGTGATGAAGGGGTAAGAATTATCTGATGACTTCGAGACGAGAGGTAATGTATACAATGGTTGATAAGATATGAAGAAGAAGTGTCTTTTTCGAAACGATAATCAAGTAAGAATGATTATACACACACAATAACTGTGATGTATATATGATGATGATAAAGTATAAGGAAGAATATTATGTTGGTTGAACTGTAAAGACAATTGGTGTATCAAGGACTTCTTGCGAGGGGAAGAACCCTTTGCAAGGTGATGGCTACGTCCAATTGACCTGACAATCTTAGAGAGGACAGTTATATATGCAACAAGTGAAGTGTGTGTATGATGATGATGATAATTAATGAAGAAGAAGAGTAAGTGGCTTAATCTCGAAGATAATTGATGCTCGATGTATCTTTCTCGAAGTGATGGGCATGTAACAATGACCTTATGATCTTGGAGAAGATAATGATATATACCAGAAGAGAGATCTGTATACAACGATGGAAAGGTATGAAGAAGAAGTGTATATGATGTTATCTGGAAGATGAACGATGCTTGATATGTCTTTTTCGAGGTAAGGATGATTGTATCCACTCTGAGATGGAAGAGAATATATGTAGCAATTGAAATCTTTGATGATAACAAGATGGTTGTGAAGATTGAGAGATTCTAGCAGATGAGAATCGATAGATGTAATTTTGGATTGAATTGAATGATGTTTTGGAATGGGTGGGATGAATGGATGAGTTGAAGGAAGAGTTTTCTCTGCGTGGGTGTGGAGGTCTAAAAGTCATGAATTGGACCAGTTCATATGCGAACCGGCTTAGGAATGCAATAATATTATACTAATGATAGAATCCAGCTGGCTTAGGGTTAGTTTGCTATAGTTCATGATAGAACATGAACAATATTGTAATTCTTCAATGAGATATACAGATATATACAAATGTACACCGTTCGTAGATGTCTCGATTCATGCCATTGGGTCTTTCGACCCATGTGGGAGAGACCATATACCCATTTATTGCGTGCAAGTTCAAGACATAACAGGACTATGTGATATACTAGATGCATTGAGCAAGTTATCCGTCCATGTACTATCATCAGTTTCTACCAGAATTACCAAATTGGAATCACAAAACCCGTGACCAACAATCAATTGTAGGGGTCACACCTTTCCAATCTTTATATCCTGAGTCTTCCATTCCTGCATCTGGCAATTAAGGATCTGAGGATTGTTATTGGGGCCCCGTGAAAATTGATAGGATCTCGAGTATATTTATGAGAACGGTAAACCTTTCATCGGGAAACTCCATTCATCTTTTCCATCATATCCTTTCCCCAGTTCTTTTCCTGAAAGGGAATAACGCTTTCTTAACATGATCATTATGAGACTGTAATATACTGTAATAGTGTGTGATTATAGAACTAGAGTGTATCTATTAGAAATGAAATCGCCTGATGAGGTTAATAGATTGTGCCATCGATTCCACAGAAACTCAAAACATCCAAATCCTATAACGAGATGTCATTCTTTATACATCAATTGATCTTGTAAGTAATGAGAAATGGTTTCTGGCAAATCTGAGATATATGGATCTCAAGTTTGATAATACATGGCCATTGCTGCC
Organism: Monilinia laxa; assembly: GCA_009299455.1. Classification (NCBI taxonomy): domain Eukaryota; kingdom Fungi; phylum Ascomycota; class Leotiomycetes; order Helotiales; family Sclerotiniaceae; genus Monilinia; species Monilinia laxa. The sequence goes on from VIGI01000009.1 coordinate 2,073,172, forward strand.
AGCGTTGTTTCCGATGGTATGATTCAAGTAACTCACTAAGCATTTTGTAGTTCCAATATCCATCCTGCTAATTGGGCATTTGTAGAATATCTGGGGAATCCATGATCCATGATGTATTCCACATTGAAATTTGGATAATGAAAGGACATGAGATTCAATTGCATGATGATAACTTGACATTACGATCAACTCCCCATCGCTCTCTTGAATTTGCCCTTCCTCCTTTCGCCTTCTTCCCTCCCTCCCTTCCCTCCTTTCTTAACATCAACATCAACATCACATATCCACATCTAACAGTATAAATAAAGATTTCAATTCACAAATCTCAAGATTCATTCATTCAAAAGAACCATACGAAACTTTTGACGAAACCCACTCTTCTCTCTACAAATGACGCTCTCACGAGTCACAACTCCCCTCACTCACAGTGATGGTACACGCCAGAAAATTAAATTCAATCGTACCTAAACCTACTCAACTTAGAATCCTACAAATTACGCAAAGATACACCCCATATAGATCATCAATAGAGAATTTTCATCTCATTGCATCAGATTTTTTATGCCATCACAATAATCCCAATCATCAATATCCCAAGAACCTTATAATATTTTTCCATCGTTCCAAACCAAGCAGAGCGCAGTAAGATGCAAGCTAATAACATCATAACAGATAAAAGGGTTCCGGTGATGAAAAATGAAGATACGAACTCCATGATCATTTCCCCCCCTTATCCAGGAGGTTCTTTCGGCAGTTTCGTTTGCGCTACCCGCAGAGCCTCAAGCTAGCGAGCTCCACTAACGCGTTTAGATGCATACATATGCACAGACTGTTGGGTGATCAAAGTGAATTGAATTCGCTTGTCGGCTATCCATGGATCCATGCTGTACAATACAAAGTATTTAATCCTGGAGATAAAAAGCGGTGAGACACAAATCAAGGCAAAAACCTCCACCCCACGAAAGCTACAGTACAGCTTGCGCAAATCCACCCAATCTCACCTCCACTACGCGACTCCCTCCTCTTTTCCACCACCACACAAATACACAAGCCAATCACGAGATCAGTCGCAAAACACACACCATGCCACACCTACCCACCGCCCAAGAATGGCTCACCCAATCCTCCCTACTCTTAAAAGCTCACCCCAGCACCGTACGTATCTCCCACCCCACCCAACTCATGCCCTCCCTCCCCCAACCCCAACTAACCACCCCCAGACCCGCATAACAACCAAATACACAATCCTCCTCCACGCGCGTGACAGCCCCCACGCCCCCTCAACCACGCACTCCACCGCCACCAAACCCCGGCTCCCCAAACCTAAACCCCAATCTGACACTGCAGCCCCCACACCGGAGCCGCCCCGCGCTACCCTAACCATCACGACGTTCCATCCGCAGTCTGGGGTAAACCTTAAGTATACGACGAATAAGGCGGCGGAGGTGCGGGTCGCTTGATACAGATTATGGGGAAAACTGGGGAGGTTGATGGCGGGGTTGCCGGAGGAGAGGGAGGGGTTGGGCGAGATTGGGATGGGTGAAGGGGTGGAGGTTGGTGCGGGAGCTGCAGAGGAGAAGAAGGTCGAGGGGGGGAAGGGACAGGGACAGGGACAGGTGCAACGCGGGAGCGGGGCACAGGAGGAAAGGGGCAAGAAGAAGAAGGGAAAGAAATAAACGAATGAATGGATGGATGGGCTGTGAGTGTTGGGGGGGGGGGGGGGGGGGGAGATGAGATGAGATGAGACGAACTGAGCGAAAGAAAAGAAAAGAAAACGAAATGAAAGAAATCTAATATCAAAGATAGAACTGACCAATACAATCCCCAAAAGAACGACACATTCCATACCTACCAACCTACCTTCACAACACATCCAGAAACTCCAAAACACATCCCACCGCTTTCCACTTCTCACATTGACAATCCCCCACCATTCAGTCGGATTCGATGGCCATTCAAAAAATGTAGATTTGGATTTAGTCATACAAGTCACTTGCTTGCTTTTTTATTCTGGAGAAAATATATATAGCGAGGAAGAGGCTGTGTGGTCGCTCTGAGTGGATTGACGGGCTGATGTTTGCTGTGGATTTGTTCGCAAGGGATGGCTATCTGTGTGGTGTGTATGGTTTTTATGGATGGTGTGTGTATGGTGTGTAATAGGGTAGAGATGTTAGGTACATACATGATGGATGGATGGATATCAAAAAATCCCAATTCTACCCCTCTAGACACTGTCTAGATCATATAAAATCAGCATCACAATATTCGAACCAAACAAGCAGACAGACAAATATGTCAAATCCTCATCCCATATGTTAAGTTGAAAAATGTATTCGTTACGTTAACTAGTAGTATCATATTTATCCTATCCATTCGTTCATCCGACCATGGTATGCCCCCCAACCATGATATCCCTTTCAATCATCCGTGTCCAAATGACTGCTATGATTCATATTCGTCGATCCCACCCAACCAAATTTTCCCAACACCGCAACTCCTGCATGCTAAAATATTATTTGTACATAAGCCACATACCCACAGACATCTATGTATGCAAGCCCCGCGAATGAAGTGAAGAGTTGTACAAATTAAACGCCGATACCATCTTGAAATCAAAACAAAACCAAGGGAAAGGGGTGAAGACAACATTGAGATGATCTAAAAGTCTTCGTCAAAGTTGAAGTCACCTCCATTCTCTGCCTTGGCTTCGGTTTGAGCTTCGGTATCCTCGTGCTTCTTTTGGGTACCAGCCATGACACCGGCCTTTTGGTAATCGCCAACTCTCTTCTCGAAGAAGTTGGTCTTGCCAGCCAAGGAGATGTTCTCCATGAAGTCGAATGGGTTGGCAGACTTGTAGAATTTGTCGTTGCCTAAGGCGAGGAGGAGACGATCAGCAACGAACTCGATGTATTGCTTCATAAGAGTGGAGTTCATTCCCAAGAGAGCACATGGAAGAGCCTCGGTCAAGAATTCTTGCTCGATCTCTACAGCCTCGGTGATGACATCTTGAACGGATTGCTTGGATGGGCGATGCTTAAGATGGGAGAAGAGGAGGCATGCGAAGTCGGTGTGGAGACCTTCATCACGGGAGATGAGTTCGTTGGAGAAAGTGAGTCCAGCCATGAGACCACGCTTCTTGAGCCAGAAGATGGAGGCGAATGATCCGGAGAAGAAGATACCTTCAACAGCGGCGAAAGCGACGAGACGTTGAGCAAAAGTAGAATTCTTGTCTTGAATCCATTTGACAGCCCAGTCGGCCTTCTTCTTAATGCAAGGAACTATCAAGGTTGTTAGATTATATATCGTATATTGGTGTGTTTATAACTTACTGGTATCGATAGCGTTGAATAGATATGTCTTTTGTGCTTGCTCCTTGATATATGTGTCGATGAGAAGAGAGTATGTTTCAGAGTGAATATTCTCCATCATGATTTGGAATCCGTAAAAGCATCTTGCTTCTGGTATTTGGACTTCACCACTGAATCGCTCAACCAAGTTCTCATTGACAATCCCGTCGGATGCAGCGAAGAATGCGAGAACGTGGGAGATAAAGTAGCGCTCGTCATCATTGAGTCTGTTGTTCCAATCGTGAAGATCCTTTGACAGATCAATCTCTTCTGCGGTCCAGAAAGATGCCTCTGCCTTCTTGTACATCTGCCAGATCTGTTGCAAAAATATGTTAGCACTTTACGCGTCCGCGCATGATGTGACGCAACCTACCTCATGGTACTTGATTGGGAAGAGAACGAAACGGTTTGGGTTCTCTTGGAGAAGAGGCTCATCGGCTTCTTCTGGCTTGATTCCAGGTGCAACTGCGACTGTCTTTTTCTCCTCAACGATTGGCTTCTTAACCTCTTCAACAACTGGCGCGTCAGCATCGAATGCAGCGTTCTCTTTGCCGGTAAAGTCGAGCTTCTTAACAGGTGATTCCATCTTCAAGTTTTCAATGCCAGAGGCAGTCTGGAAGAATTCAAGTTAGTACCATGTTGACAAAAAAAAATATCAAAGGAGGGGTGGCGCGTTAGAACGTACAGCCTTTAATGGGGTAAATTGAGATGCCATTGTGCTTGAATATGATAAAGGTGAAGAAGAATGATTATTGGTATCTGAAATATGTAAGGAAGAAGAAAGTCGTGGAGTTGTTTGTGTTGTGATGTGTTGAGTAGAAGGTGTGTATGAATCCATTGCTTGAAGAGAAACCGCGTCTTTAAGAGCTTGTCGGACGCGTCACGTGTTGAAAATAACCAACGCGCTAAGTTTCGCGTTCGCGTTGAAAAAAAGGCTGGGAAATTTGCAGTACAATACACTTTGATCACTAAACCACTTATTTTACTCCTTCAGCCATTCAGGTCAGGGAATTGAGTTCCACTTGATGCCAAGCAAAGTTATCAGATCTTAATCCTTGAAAATCAGTAAGAAATCACAGTAACGCGTGAAGTGTAGGTAAAAGTCTTTATAATGAGTGGAGTAAAATCAGTCATGATGATTCAGGTCATCAGTGCATCTGGACTTGAATAGGCATCTATGGAGAACATGATGCGGATATCCAAAAGTTTATTAAATTAAATGGTTTTTCATTTTCATTAATTTGCATCTATGGTATCTTATATCTTTAAAGCCTCCCACCCCTAAACGCAATGTGATTCTTGTTACTTACAAAGCAGAGCGTCATCAATTACTGAACAAACAAAGAAAATCGTGCCGGCATTAAAACATCGAACATTTCCAGAACATTCCTCGAACCCAAAAGAGGCCAGTCAGATCTCTTTTAACGTCTACCACTCTTTTTTGCTTTCTTGGGACGAGCTGGAAGTGGAGGCTCGGGCTCTGGCTGTCTGGTCCGTTCGGATCGATCGCGACGACTTTGCTCGGGGATAGGCTGTCTTGTATGTCCTGATCGATTGCCACGACCCTGCTCAGGATCGGGTTGTCTTGTTCGCTCTGCGCTACCGCCATACCCGAACCAGCTGTTACGATTACGTCCACCTGGCTCCCGAGGGCTGACAGTTTCTGTGTTTGCTCTGGATGTATATCGTGGGGGCTCATCATCAGAAGAAAGCTGCTGGTCATAATGATCAAATTCATCTGGGTCGGTAACATCGACGGCAGGTAAACCTTCACCCTTCGCTTTCAGTATCTTTGCGCCCTTATCGCGCAAATGTCTTTCAAGCTCGAGGGCGTTTCTAGTATTCGCGCGGAAGACTGCATCGACTAGATCTCCTGCGAATGGTATGAGACCAACGGCAAAATCGAGCATGATATTGAACATCATTTTGGCCCTAACATTGTTTGGAAGTCCCCCATCCACTTTATCACATGTTCGAAATACCATGAGCGCCATAAACAAATCGATGAAGTCTCCAATCCTATATTATGTCAACGAAGTTATAATGCGGGAATGTCGAAGTTGACTTACGCAGGAACGAGACCAATTACACTACTCCATCCGAATCTAATTCCACAACAATTGAAGAGACTCATGTCTAGTCTATAAGCTCTGCGCTTGACTTTGGTGAGAATCTTTGCATCTTTGTCTGATATGCCGGCGGGTATAGCCTTTCTTCTCTTTTGGGTCTTCTTTTTCGAAGGCACACCATCCAAACGGGAAGCGGGAACAGTTTCGAAGTACAGGTCCTGCAAAAGAAAAAAAATATGGTTAGTAAACTAGCTGTTGAGGAGATAGAAATTCTGTGGATTGATATCATACCTCTGATCCGAACTTATTTGAAACTGACTCCCCCAATATCTTTTTACTGATATACTTTGCTGCAAGCGAAGTCATGATTGTGGGGTTTTTGTGAATAGCTGCAGTTGTATGTGGAATTAATGGTTTCTTGCAACGGATACTCTTTTCTTTTAATAAGTTATTTGGTATTGTAGAATTGTCAACACGGTTGATTTATGATAATAGGGTTTTCTGCACAAATTCGTTTGTTCTTGGGTTCGTTGGTGGTGGTTTGTTGATGAATGGTTTCAGAAAGCGCCTGATATGACTATTCTTGGACTGTCCCAGTTTAACACATAAATATGATTGTGTTTGGATCTCAATGAACAATAAATAGGAATAGGGATAGAAACAGAAACAGCAATGGAAATAGAAAATCCTTTAAGAGGAATATTCATCCTTAATTACCTACTTATCTACAAACTCTTTCCTAAAACCTTGAAAACAAAGCTTGATCTGCATTTATCTTTCATGTTGTGCAAGAGTTTTGTTCCAAGATTCGACTGCGCCCCTTGTGTTGCTGTATCAAGAAACGTCATGGAAATGCAGATCCTAAGCGCATCCAATGAATTGATACCTGACTGAAGAGAAGCTTATTAATCTACCGAGTCACGCCCTGACTAATAATAATCTTTGATCTGGCCATTTTCAAGCTGTGAAGCAATAAAGAAAACAGTCATGTGAAAATGTGGCTGGGGATATCTGTGGCGTTATGATTAATTGTGGCTTTTCATGGCCCTATTTGGGTTCCGAGCTCCAAATCAAATCAAGCTGTTGACACTGCCTCATTCCCCCCAACTGTATCGACATCCAACTCATCCATCCATACCTCCACATATTTACGATCCTCCGATAAAGTCATATCATACTGTGATTATCATATTTGTTGAGATACGGTTTGCAAGCTTTTCTATTACTTTGGGCCATTCCTTTATTTTGCCACTTTTCATATTATTTGGGGTTCATTTTATTCGGCCTAAGCGTACCTGCGCGTCCCCCGCTCCGAAAAGAAACTCGAGTCGTGGATATGCTTGTGACGAGAAGACAACATGACAGACAGAAAATTGCAGCTAGAAGAAGAATGTAAGTATTGAAGATAGCTCTCATCAAATAGACCATTCTTTCACACTCTATCTTTGCTCGAGAACACTATTGCATTGTTCGAGTTCAGCGTCAGCATTATCAATAATCATATTCAAAGTACTTTGGCTAACCACACCAAATTCGCAGGGCTGGACGACCTTTGTGTCCGATTCATATTAAATGTTCCTGCGGCTGATCTAGAACACGTTCCTCGAATATGTTTTCAAATCGAAGAAGCACACTGGTACTACGAAGATTTTATTCGGCCCCTCGATTCAAGCCTACCATCGATGACTCTTCGTAACTTCTCCCTAAAGATATTCTCACATTGCCCTTTACTCCAAGAATTCCCGGAAACTGAACATATGCGAGCTTTTCAGGAGTTTATGGACTACAAGGGTCGAGTGCCAGTGCGGGGCGTGATTTTGTTAAATGCGGAGATGGATTCAGTTGTTCTCGTAAAAGGTTGGAAGAAGGGTGCAAATTGGAGTTTTCCCCGGGGGAAAATCAACAAAGATGAGGACGATCTTACCTGCGCTATTCGTGAGGCCTTTGAAGAGACAGGTTATGATGTCGAAAGATCAGGGCTTGTGGCTCAAGATCGGAGCCTGGTGGAGGGCCTTGATGTTACGGGCCATGGCCAACAAATAAGGTTATACCCCTTCAGAGACGTTCCTATGGACACCTTCTTTGAACCACAAACTCGGAAAGAGATCAGTAGGATACAGTGGTGGCGGTTATCTGATCTTCCAGGCTATAACAAGAAAGGGCAACAACAACATCAACCGGAGGCAGCTGCCAATGCCAACAAATTTTATATGGTGGCTCCATTCCTACCAAAACTTAAGAAATGGATCTTCAATCAGAAGAGAGAGGACACGAAGATGGCAGCAAAGAACTGGCAATTGGAAGCTGCAGGGAATATCAGCTACGACGAAGGCATCACCGAGGATGATCAACCGGTTGAGCCACGCATAACTTATAATACATCTACTTCAAGAGAAGCAGAACGAACAAGACGTGATGCTGCTGATCTTGCTCTTTCTGCTTTGATGCAAGTTCAACCCCCTACTCAGGGATTACAGCCAAACACTATCAAGCCGGCGCAATCACAAACCTCGCACAGCTCAGGGCAGCAATTGCTCGCTCTTTTACATAGTAAACCTCCTGTGGATCAATCAACCGTCACTCGACCATCTCTTCAAACACCTTCAGATCAGACTATCCCACAACCTTCTTTACCTAAAGCACCTCATTATCAGCTACCTCACCCTTCACATGGCCCGTATCAACCGCCTCCTACTTTTTCACAACAGCAGCCGCATGAGCAACGCCCTATGCAGACTTATTCCTACCAGCAACCGGATTTCCACGTTCGTCACGATCAAGGGTCCATTCCCAACATGCAATATCACCATCCAGTATCGCAACAAATGCCACAGCGAAGACCACAGCACGTACCGCCGCAGATGCAGCAGCAGATTCAGCAACAGCAAATACCCCAGCAAATGTCCCAGCATGTACCCCAGCACCTACTGCAACAAATTCCACAGCAGCGAGAACGCCATCCATACCAGCCTCCTTTGATTCACCCCCAACCACTACCCCCCAATGCCCAAAAAGTTTTGTTCGCAGGAGGACCTGCACATTCAACAATGGTTCCACCGTCTATTCAGCAACAGCCGTTGCATCACAACTTTCCAGTTTCTGGCGCTATGCCTCTTCCTCAATTTCACAACGTACATGCCACCATGGTCGCGCCTCAACAGAAGGAAGAACCTGCTGCACTGACTAGCCATTCATTGCTCCTTCTGAATGCCTTTAAGACTCGAGATCAAGTAAATGGAAATGCTACCTCCAGCCAATTGCCCTCCCAAGGCCCGACAAAGTCACACGTCAAAGCTTCGATGCCTGTGGCACAAGAGCTTCCAGGGGAAAGTTCTCGATCTATACCTGTTCCATTTCCTATCGAGGCAGTTGAATCTTCAAAGATCGTACCTGGGCTAAACGCAGGCACTTCCAGTACAATCAGCCACAACCAAACAGCTCCCCCGCCCGTTAGTGAACATCAACGATCAATGTTACTTGGTATGTTTAAAAGTCCTGCAGCGCAACCGGCAACTCTGACCGCAGGCCCAGCTGTTGTGGATCTGCCAACATCTGGATCTCCTTCTGTAGTGGAGCTAAGCGCAGTAGAAGTTGTCTCCCCACCCCCAATATCACAACAAAGATCTACCAATGGAGACGCTGCAATTAGTCAAGCCAGTCCCGAGAATACGGAAATGAACCCTGAGTTGAACCTTCCATTCAGAGCTAAATCAATCCTCACTCATCCGGAAAATGGACATAAAAATATCAAGCCATATGGTAGTTTGTCCAAGAAGTCAGCCAACAGATCAGAGATGCAAAATAGTAGCAAGATCTCCTCAAAGACTTCACCGGAGAGATCATTTCAGCCCCAGATTCTCAAAAGGCCGCAAGCGAATACAGTCAAGGCTTCTCCACTTCTTGCGCCGTCCACTATAGCTGCTTATTCGCCAAGCCTTGCGCCATCCAACATTGCTGGTTCTTCGACATCTCCACTATCCTTTACTTCACAGGCTCCTCAATCAACCGAACAAAAGCATGCCCTTTTGTCACTGTTCGGAAAATCACCCATGGCTGCATCCAGTTCGATATCTAGAGCATCATCGCATGATGGACCTTCCTCTAATCCTTTGATAGACGCTACGAGGAGTGCTGCACCTAGATCTAGAGTTGGAAGTTTGGCATCAGGAAATGATGAGGGTATGTCACGACGAGGAAGCCAGACGCCAATATCTCCAGCGGATAAGGGCTTCTTGTTGAATTACTTAGATGCAGTTGCTAATAGGGGATATTGATGGATGGCTTGTTTTTCTTTTTTATTTTGCATGGTTTTGGCATTTCAATTGGAGTTTGGATTTGGTAGCCTTCGGAGCATTCGTTCGGTGATACCCCAATACCCAGATTTGCCAAAGCTATGTATTTGCTTGCGTTAGTAAAAAGACTATGAATTACTTCTTTTTAAAAAGTGTTGGCTGAACTGAAATGTGAACCTATTGGACGAGTTGCATGCAATGCTTGGTGTAGTGACGGTGAATGTTTGATATCGAGACAATTTATGTGGAGTACATTCCTTATAGGCTGTAGTATATTGATCCGAAGTTGTAAGTTACTACCAATCACAAGTCAATGCATAGATAAAGTATTATTACGTCATCCGAATTCACGATAACTCTGCAAAGCTTCATGGGAATTTCAAATACTAAGAAAATATTGCCAACCACCAAATTACAACTCACCCTTCTAATTGGTTAATGTCACGAAAGGTAACCATGAAGCCTATGGCAAACTTTCTGCTCATGCGACCCATCCCAATTCCCGCAGGTGGATATGTATGTAATATCTGTTCAAGAAGTCAAGGAATCTCCCCACTACGCCAAAATCGCAAGTACTCCTCAATCTCAACTTCCACACAAACCCCCCTCGCACTCGCTAAAAAGGGTATCGCGCGCCTATCTTCTCGTAGACTTATCTCATTGCGAGGCCCTGATTCTACGAAATACTTACAGGGGGTTATTACAAATGATATATATAAAGAGGGGAGTAAAGGAGGTTTCTACTCGGCGTTCCTTAATGCGCAGGGGAGGGTCTTGAATGATGTTTGGATTTATAAGGATTTGCATGGTGGGAAAGGAGGGGAGAATTGGTTGATAGAGGTTGATGCGAAGGAAGTGGAGGTTTTGGCGAAACATATTAGGAGGTATAGGATGAGGGCAAAGTTTGATGTTGAGATTGTGAGGGAGGAGGATAGGGGTGTTTATAGCTTGTGGGGAGCCGTGGGGGATGTTAAGTGGGAGACTAGTGATCACGGGATTGTGTGTGTGGATAGCAGGGCGCCGGGGATGGGGAAGCGAATTATCTCGAATGGGGCGGGTATACAGACGGAGGATAACGATGTGCAGGTGCAGGGGGATGATGTGTATAGGGTGCGAAGATACTTGATTGGAGTGCCGGAGGGCCAGAATGAAATCCTGAGGGAGAGTGCACTGCCTCAAGAGAGTAATGTGGATGTGATGGGGGGCATTGATTATGGGAAGGGCTGTTATGTGGGACAGGAATTGACGATTAGGACGCATCATATGGGAGTGGTGAGAAAGAGGATTGTGCCTATGATGTTGGTTCCAGATGGGGAGGACATGCCTGGGCTAGGGGAGCTAAGGTTTCATGGGGGAGATTTGGCGAGTGGGTTAGTGGGCGGAGAGAGTATTAAGAAGGTAGGGGGGAAGCGACCAGCGGGGAAATGGTTGAGTGGTGTGGGAAATTTGGGTTTGGGGCTGGCGAGGTTGGATGAGATGGGGAGGTGGATGACGGAAACTGGAGAGGGCAATCATGGGGATAGTAGTGAGGAATTTGTGGTGGAGGGGAAGGGTGAGAAGGAGGGAGAGGTAAAGAAGATCAGGGTTAGAGCATTCCCTCCCGCTTGGATCGAAACATAGTAGACCTCCATTACTCGTTCCTTGTTTTGGAGCCAATACATCAATCTTGTATCACAAACAACTATAAAATAACATATGTTATTGATTTATCTCTTGAATATCTAATTATTCTCACGTTCCATGTAATGCGACGAAAGCGTATATAAGCACTCTCAAACCAAGCAACGCCACGCTAAATTCCAAAAGAGTACCAACCATATTAGTAACACCTTTCATCCCTCTGTCAAAATCAATGCAAGAACGTTACACTTCCCTGGCTTCCCTCTCCCTGATTTCCCCTTCCAACCTCTTCCTTTCCGCTTCCTTCAACCTCTCCATTGTAGCCGCAAAATCGCTCACGCCTCCTATCTTCTTTCCCGCATTAGGGGAGAAGGAAAATTTAGGTGAAGATGCAGATGTAGATGCTGATTTCGAGTCAGCTTTCAATCCATTAAAGATATCTGGGCGTTTTATTGGTGTTTCTATTCTTTCCCTGTTTTCCTTGGTTGTAGTAGTAAAACTAGAAGTTGCATTTGGGGCTGGAGATTGTGGTGGATTGTAGATGCTCGATTTCCTGGCCTTTTTATCTGCTTTCCGTTTTGCTTTTGCTGCAGCAGCTTCGGCGATGAGGCGCTCGAGGCGTGCGACTTCATCTTCTTGTGCTTCTTCTTGTTCTTTTGTTCGAGTTTGAGCTGATGGTGGTGGATTAGATGTAGCGGATGCTGAAGACTGTGGCCGCGATTGCGCCTGAGGTGGCGGCGCAAAAGTAGGCGATGAAACATTCTCCGCCATCATACTCTGCCTTTTCGCCCTCCTTTTCCTACCCTCTTCTGCCAACCTTTTAATCTCAGCATCCATCTCCTCATCCTCTCTGCTCCTCTTTCCCAAACTTCCCCCTCTTTCCCTCGCCTCCAAATCCTCTTTCATAGCCCTCCTCTTCCCCTCAAATAACGCTGCCGCCCGTTGTTTCTGCACCCGTGCATTGCGATAATTATCATATTTTTGTTTCAATTCTGGGTCCGCGAGCACATCATTCGCGGCTTGAAATTGCTCGTATTTATCTGGGTCGAACGCGTCGCCCAATTTGTCTGGATGGTATCGAAGGGCTGTTTTGCGATATGCGCGACGGAGTTCTTCTGCGGTGAAAGATTCGGGAGTGATACCAAGAAGGGTATAGAAATCAACTTCAGAGGTTATCCATTTTGTAAGATCGTCGGAGGGCATTTTGGTGGTGATGGCGGTTGTAAATTGTGGTTGTGTTTTTTGTAGATTTGCGATTGCGATTGCGATGGACTTTTTTGGATTTGGGAAATACAATAAATCATAGCCGATATTTAGCCGATTTGGTGGGTGTTGTCATGACTGGAAGGCTCTTCCATTAAGAGTCATATTCTCGATTATCTGTATATAAATGGACTATCATGAAAACTGGAATCAAACAATCGGAGTAAGGAAATCTTGATTTTTCGCTGGGATAATCTCCCTTATCCTTTGTGGAGTATTTCTGTCATATCAGAGCGCACGTGAGGCTCCTCAAACATCATCTCCAGTCTCTGAGGACGTTTTTCGCCGGAGAATATTACCAGTATGGCTACGCCAAGTGCCGAGTCTGCTGCTAATGATATGGCTGCTTTGAAATTATCCGATCCCGCACCAGATTCGGAGAGATCAGTAACAGAATTGCTTCAAAGGTCTCAGGGTTTGATGGCGGAACTCGAACAATTCAAAGCTTGTCTAAAAGAAAAGAAACAAGACAAGACCGTTGAACTGAGGCATTTCTCAACGAACCTCCAATCAGAGATCAAATCCTTAGAAAGACTCGCAAACTCGGATCCTGAAAACGAAAAAGTTGCTCATACAATCAGTTCTTCAAATTTTCCATTCTATTCTGCTGTTTGGAACACAGCAAAAGGTTGCAAGGGCATCACAGCACTGAGGAAGCGATTCTTCTGGTGTACTGGTCAAACTTTGCTCAAATCCAAAAGAGGTGATCTCTCAACCAAGAGTAATATCAAAAGTGTGGAGGTGGATATTGTGGCTGGTGAGGACCTTGAATGGGTTAAAGTAAACACGATTACTTCTAGGAGAATGATATTTGATCTAGCTAAGGCTGGATGGGCTGAGGATGACTCCACAGATGACGAGGATGATGATATCGTTCGACTAGATACAGAAGATGAGCCAGAAGGTCTCTTGAAGCAGGCCAAGTTACTTGTAGAAGCATCTAAGTTGGCTAGAACTAAATATCGGCATCCATCAGTGCGCCTCGTATTACCTAGACTTACGCTAGATTGTCCTAAGCAGGTAGCCAATGTTTTAAAGGAGATTCGGGCACTAGGAGTCACAGTGCAGATATCTGAGGACATCCCTACAAGTCCGGAGATATCAACAGTTCTCCATCGCATGGTGGTAGATCCATTTGAGAAATTCTCCGGAACACTCAATGTTGATTGTACAATGATCTTCTCATTTATCAGTGAGTAAGTAAGAAACACTATGTCCATGGACGGATGCTCCTATACCCTCAGTATCAAGAATTTTCCTGGTTGCTAATTTCCCCAATTTTCAGTCTTTCACATGGCCGTGTTGAGCCAAAAGACTGGCATCATCGATTTTTGATCAAACAGATGGAAATGGAAAGCAAAGATCAGCTCTTACCTAGTATTGTTTGGCCTGCTTGTGAGACTAGAAGGCTCGTATGCACTCGTGAAGCAGTCGTAAGGGCTCAAGAGATTGTAGACACAATTGGAACAAATACCGAGAAGAAAAGAATGGAACTGCTATTTGATTCTAATCATGAGTCGACGAGAGACCAACTAGCAGAGGAATTCCAGAAGCTCTCCGAGTACAGCATCCCTCTGGAATGGCAATTGCCAATCTCGGTAGTTGATGTGGATATATCTACCATCGTGTCTGGACTCCCTCTCGTTGCCAACAATGTCTCAAATGTCTTAACTGGTGTTAATCAGTCCGTGTTTCTGTATGGATGGGCATCTGGGTTGACGACTATCAGCAGTAATCGTGTCGTTGCCAAAGAAATCGAAGCCACAATCGAAGCGAATCGGGGTTCCGTGGATGTTCAGGGGCCAGAGATTTGGTTATCCCCAATGGCACGATCTCTTGTAGGAAAAGAAAACAGCGACGGGGAGCCAAAGACTGATTTTTGTTGCTGTTGATTCGAGTTTATGGCTTGTAATCCTGATATGGACTCTAAATGCAAGCTCTTTCCTCGTCGAGGATAATTCCAACGACTAAAAAGGCATATAGTCAACAAGGTTATAAATTTTATAGTTTAGTTTTCCAATGTAACACTTAGAGATACCATATACAGATTCTGGGATCAGCCTCGTCAGGCAAAATCAAACTCTCCAAATCTGTTTCAACTATGTAAGTGCAATTAATTGTATAAAAGTTGATTCGACCCTCAGATGCTTCTTCCCATTTTTAGGTGATCACAAGCTTTGGTAATACTGCGTGCAAATTTCCCCGCCAGAAGCAATACCCAACCAGACCAATTACCCACCATTTACAATCATAGAGATGTTTAATATAGAAGCTATTTGTACCAGCAACTACTTCATTAACTTTGGAACTATAGTAGAGCTCATGTGAAAAACATGCCAAATTAGTTCAGATAAGAATTGTCCTTGCGCAAGTCTGATACTTAAGGCCGATCACTATATTAAAGATTATTTCATGATATTAATCTAATCTGTATGGTCTTTGATCGGACGGTCAGATGTCGCCAGTTGCAGTTAGAATCATATCATTTTCTTACCTTCACAGTAACAGTTGGATCAAAACTTCGACCTAACGAGTATTAACCCTTCACCCTCACTCGCTTCCACATTATGAGTTCATTCTATCACAGCCACTTGGTCACATTGATTTGTACATTTAATCTTTTGAGAAGTTCGATTATTAGAAACTTCAGCCTATGTTCTTGAGATTTTACAATATCCAGCAGAGTACTGGAGAAAAACCAATCTTACTAGCTTTACACAACCCCAGCCCCTTAAATCACCCAATGTGCCACCAATTGTCCCAGTTCATACAAGAAAACCCCCCATCGAATTATCTTCAGATCCTACTCCTAAATCGCCGCATATCCACCCCAGCCTTCTATTTACCAACAGTGTTTCTTCTCTTTCTTCCCCTGGTAGCATCACGCTCATCTTGACCCTTCTCCGACAATGGCTCCCAATACCCACGCTTCTTCCTAGGTTGTTCAACGATGATTTCTTCCTGCTGAGCAGGGCCTTGCTTTGATTTCATCTTTCGAATAGCCCCAGTCTTGTACAACTCCTTCAACCCAACCGCAAATCCTGTGACGGTTTGAGAAGGATGTGTCATCGGAGGAGTAACAGCTTGAGCTGAAACTCTACCAGTCAGTGTCTCGTGTACACTGAGCACTCTCTCAGCCAGAATTGCTGCAGACCATACATCGTCGTGATTTGCAAGCAGATATTGGTTCGCAGTATTGACACAACTCTGTAGTAATGGCCACAGATAGAACTTTCGTGGTGAAGAGTTGTCAATGTGAGACGATTGATGTACTGGCAAGAGAATAAGAGGGAAGATGAATCGTTGAAGACCCGATGATTTCTCCTTCATTTCGACACGGTTCTCGAAGAATAGACTGCACAGCTCATCATGCTCAGCGACCATATTCAGAAACTCCCAAGTTTGAATTAGAAGGGGTGAGAGCTCAATGTTGTAAACAGTCATATTTCTCATGATGTCTGCAACCAGATCTAGAAGCATGCTTTTCCTAAGAAGCTCACCTAACCCAAATGTCGGTGTTATGCTGCTGGAGACCGCAGCCATGAGTTTCGTAAGGCATTGAAGGAGAGCCGACTGCACATCTCTGGTGTCGTGAATCATGATGAAACCGGGAGAAGTGTTGCGTAAGTTGACTACAGCCTCGTCGATAGAGCATAGTGCCTGCCAAGCGACACGAGAATCTGAGAAGACGCACTCTTCTAGATGCGGAGCATTTCCACAAGCCAAACAAGTTCCAAAAGAGCAGGTAGGACAGGTTGCGATGTGAATATGGGATTTGGTTACTTCAGTAAAAGGAGCAACTAATATTGGTTGATTTCGACTGGGTATCCACACTTTTGACAGGTTGTATCTGTAGTTGATCAGGCATTTGCGACAGGTGATCAGTGTCCCCGAGTCGATTACAGCCTCGATCTTTGGCTTCGAAATCTTGTATTGATTGATCCGATCCGCCCGACGATTCTGCTTCGAAGTATTCTGTTCCTTGAGCGTGTTCACATCATTGGTGTTGGCATTTTGCTCATTCCAGGCGTCTTCAAAATCCTGTTCCAGGTCCTGCAGCTGCAAGGCATGTCAGTAGGTGAATATGCAAGTATTACATTGGCCTAAACATACATTTGGATATTCGGGATCAAGACAAGAATCATCTGGTAGATCTTCATCGATTGTCAAGTCTTGGAGTCTGTCGGAAAGGGGTGTTGCCAGGTCAAAAAATAGACTTTTGAGGGGCCATGACTTGAGGATTTGTCTTAATGCCGGAAGAACTGGAGTTTTGGCTCGGTTTTGGTTTCAAGTTCACTGTGAATTGTATACCATTGAAGGTGCGAGGACTCGACGATGGAGGAATAGGTTTTTCGTAATCATAATCCATGTTGTTTGATTGTTGTGAAGAAGAGTCACTCAAGACGAATCGATGAGCTTTGTAAATGATCGGAATGAAGCACAGTTTTGTTGAATAGAGATGAAAGTTTTGTGGAAAGTTGTTAATTTATGACGTTCGTTCTTGAAAGTTTGTGTATGGAGGAGGAAAATAGTTTTTTAGCTGGGGAAATCTTCTGCTTATAAGCAAAAGCTGAGGGGCCGTATTGGACGATCCGAGAAAAGTTCATAGTTGTAGTACTGATTAGTCAGAGATTCAAAGTTAGCTACGGCTAATTTATGAAGTACGGTTTGGTTTTTGCTGGTTTATTTCTTATTGCGCCAGATAGCGCGAATGAGATGCACTCAACTTTCACAGTATGACACATGTTTTAGCAGTTGATGTATCTTCTTATGATTAGCGAGAATCGCATACAACAAGTTCATGATATACGGTAGTTTTTTTCCTTATATATTTCACACTATATTTACTAGCACAGATTAGTTAGGGTAAGTTTTTGAACTTTAGCTGTTCTGCTTACAAATTTCTGACTACGCTGATTAGCGCGGATGATATACGGTCAAATTTTTAGCATTAGCTGTTATACTTCCAAGTTTCTTACCATATGGACTAGCGCGTATTAGGTACAACAAGCTCTTGCAATACGGTAGCTGTTAAACCTTGCTCTGTCCCAACATAACTAGCGTGTATTAGATATAGCCAAGTTGTGAAGTCCGCTTGCTACGGTATGTATCTTGCCTTCCTACTGATGTATATCTCTATTATTCGCGCTAATCCACAGATACAGCCGATATGCAGAAGGAGGTACCTGTTTTGCTTCTTCATGTTTCTTGACATACTGATTAGCGCGAATAAAATGTATCTAATTTGCGATCTACGATGACGCTGTTGGGCGCAATCTAGCTACTGTCAGTTCGCAAAGAACTGTGGGTGTTTTGCTTACTCATGTATACTGTTACTCTAAAATAATGTTAATGTGAAGTTCAGAACTCTTGCACAGAAGATTGTAGAGATATATTCCACGAAACTTAGATGACTAAGTAATTCCTTCTCCCTTCTCACTTCTCAAAACCTTCTGCTCATAGTTTGAAGTCAATTCTTTTATGAGAAATTCGAGGCTAATGAATAATTACTAGATATTTAACACTCTATTTGTGTTTTTAGTACCAAAAAGAGTCATTTTTGACCCGTGTGGAGTTTATTTCGAGTATCAGTACAACGGCCTGTTACCATCGTGCATGAGAGAAAAGAGGTGTTGTGCTGATTAAAAAAACAATCACGCTCAACGAGACTTTGAGCCATGTCATAGCCATGTTCTTACATCCAATGACATAAGCAGTTTCAATTCTATGAGTTAACATAGAGTGTTGGTGTTAGAATAGAATAGACCATATATAAACAGGTCATACTCCAGACCAGTGTAAAGACTTCAAGGCTAGATAAAACCGAAGATAAAATAGAAGGAGTGAGATGCTCAGATGGTACCATCTTTATTTGGAGAGAATGTAGTATGACCCTTGGTTGACATTTCTTGTTTTATGCCTTCTCTTCTTGGGAATCACGATGGTGGTCTTATGGTTTGGCAATCTAACGATCTAATTCCGAAAAGGTTGCAAAAGTGCAAATATGATACGACAGCACATTGGTCTATTTAAACCTAGACCAACTGGATCTGATTTCATGAAGATTAATTGTAGAGGCTAGTGTCATTATGTGTTCTTAAGTAGGTGTAAAAGAACATTAATCATAACTTTTTCAGCTTTTGATAACCATATACTTGATCCTATTGATCCTTGGTCGAAATAGACATCCAGATAACTTGTATAACTCTTCTTGTGACTTTTAGGTGAGTACGCCGCTGAGCTACTCAAACTGGTTTAGCGTGGGGTAGTGCAGGGTTTACCGAAAATTTTGAGGCTCGCTTGAAGTGAGTTTTCCCGAAGAAAGGGGTCAAACCTATGTGATATCGCAACTCATATATCCATCCATATGAATATGAACAATCGGTATTGAACTCCAACTTAGGTTTGCTAAAATTTGGTCACTTATATACACAATTTCATTTTTCTGGTTATCGAATTCTCATCATGTGATTCTACCGGCGAAGTAGACTGCTACTACTAGCCACATGTTTGGTAACTAATTCACTGATTTTTTGTACACATACGATCCATAAACAGTTACATGGTTGTTCAAACTCTACATATAGACACATATGAGATAATGCGAGATTGTGGCGGAAATGGTGAAAATGGTTATTGGCTGTGATTGAAGAATATTCAGCCCATCTAACCAAGTTTATCTTCTGAGACCATAAATCCTAGCAAGCTAAGATTGATATTGGAATAAGATGGCCTTACAATTCTTCTTGTGGTCTTTCTCTGGTTCCAAAGTCAAAATACAATCAGTCTAGTTAAGATGAATTTCAGAGACGAATTATGAATTGTGAACTGGAAAGCCAATTAGCTTTATATCAAGTCAAAGGTAGACAGGGTGGTACGATAAACATCATTCAAAAAATTCTGGTCAATACTTTGTTTCTTAATCAGAATAGTTCCCAACTTCTCACCAGATTGATTCGAGTGTTTCTCTATCAATTCTAACCAAAAGAACTAGCATAGAAAGGTAAACACAATGGGTTGAAGTTCGAAAAGTTCCGCTGCTAGGACGCAATTAACTAGCCATCCTACTGTAGAAGATGATGGTACGATCACATACACGACGAACTTCCTCGAATATGCAAAGACAAACTACGACTATACAACTCTGGCAAGAGCAAGAGATGTGGAACTCCTACTGCTACCCACAGCGAGAGACTCCTTGACAGAGAAAGAAGACCAGAAAAATAATTCACATCACCATCGCACTACCGTACCTCCCTAAAAGACGATGACGAAACGAAGACAAGGAGGCCATTTTCACGAATATGTTCCTGGAGGTTGAAGCAATCTCAAAAATGGACAATTGTAAGGTTTCTGCGGATACAATACCACCACAGAAAGACGTTCAAGAATTATGAAACAGGTGCAATTCGCGCCAAAATCAAGTTCGAGATGATTCTTGAGACGGGACAGAATATAGTCGATCGTTGTTACTCCATGAACTTCTCAACTAATCCCCAAGAGTGAAATGCAAGAGCAGCCACAGCTCAAAAACACCAAGAAGCCGGGAGTTAGCTAGCTGTCGACGATGAATGGAACTGCTATACTTACAGAGGAGGTGGAAGTTCTGGAGCACCAGTCTGAGATCGATGCAGCTTATGCAGTCAGTAGTGAGGGTAATCAAAACTCCTGTAGATGAAACATTGTGTTCGATTGCATCGTGCGATTGACTGAAATTTTAATAACTAGTTACCATCCAAGTCGATTATGCCGGCGTTGACACTGTAAGTTTGGAGGGGCTTCCTGCATCTAGAACTTCGGAGAGCCAAACTCCAATGTATGCCGTAGCATACACACAAATAACCCCAGTCCCATGCCCTCAAAAGCGTCCGAGTAGTCCACACCTTCCATTATATATCTAACGACGTCGCAATAGCAACGCTCACAGTCAACAGAAACCAACCTAGACCACTAGGAAACCCCAGCAGCCACTAAGCCACAACCTCATTACAAAAAGTAGACAGCCTCAGAAACATCCTGTAGAAGACTCCCCTCCCAGCAAAAACTTCTTAACACTGAAGCATAGCTCCACGAGCCGAACAAACAAAAATGACGCCCTCTCACCCCCTCGAAAAAAGGAAACGTCAAACAAACCCCACCCTACCTTAATAACCAAAAACCCAACCAAACCCCCCCAAAAATTAAAAGAATCCCAATCCCAATCCTTTCCTCTACCCTCCCTCTCCCCTCTCCCCGCCCGCCCAAAAACCACCACCAAACCCCTCATACCATTCCCAAACCTCAACATTATCCACCGCAAAAAAAAAAAAAAAAAAAAAAAAAAAAAACATACTCCCTATCTCCCTCCAACCACCCCACAACATACATTTATGTCAATCCTCCATCCAATTTCCATTCACTCACCGCCTGCTATAAAGGTACTGCAAGAGATTCCCAAAAATCTATTTCATAGATGATTTCTACCAGAATGATATCCATGCCAACATACCACAGCATTGCAGCATCGCACCGCGACCACAAAGCTTTTCTTCACTCTCACTAACTTATGGCAGACGAATATCATGCAAGCAGACCATGAAACAGACTTTTCTTAACATTTTCTTAAAAAAAAAAATCTCGACTTTCTTATTTTATACAATGCGAACGCTCTCACCGAGTCACCTCGATATAACGAGAGCATTCATTCTGATCTAAAGTGGTCATAATTACAAAGCCCCCCTTACGCATTTTAATGATTCCTCCAAATATCATGCATGCATACATCCATCCACCTCGAACCCATCCCTTCCTTCTTGTTTATGTACCCACTTTCCTCCAAATGGCAATTCATGGAATAAAGTAAAGTGATGCGCACCGAAGTTTCCCTTCCCAAAGTATCCCTGCAACAATCAATATATTCATTTTACTATTCATTTGCGAACCAAAAAACAAAAACAAAACAAGACAAAAAGGTCATTGGTGAAACGGAAGAAGAAAGCTGAAAAAAGAAAGCGTAAAAATTCGTACTCCAAGGTAATGCATGTATCAAATCACTCCACCACCCAAACGAATCATGACATCGTCGTAGCCGCGGATTGCCTTCCGGGAGGAATTTGGTTTTGACAAATGCCCCTCTTCTCTCTATCTGAGAAGGCCATTGAAAGTAGAAGTGCGGTGATTATAATAGTACAAGGTACCGCTTAGAAGTGAAAGCACTGTAAACTATTCGTTTAAGGTTCCGTTTCTTGTTGCTCGCGCTTCTTGTTGCTTTCTAACCAGCGACGCTTTCCGGAGCGTGTATCGAAATGAGGGGTTGCAGTAACATCTCTTCCTGCAGCACCGATGGTCTCTTTAACTTTGTTGCGCCATGCATCAACTAAAATATAATTAGTACTAATTTCATCATGGAAACTAACCAATTACATGACAGAGGGAGTGACTCACGAGCTTTTTGTAAGAAAACCGACTTGTCTGCGAAGACTCTGCTTTGGTGCCAAGTCATCCGATAACCCAAATCGTTAAGCTTGACCTCCAACGCTCTCTGGGACTTGCGCATTCTTGGGATAGGAATTTCACCTTCATTGCCGTCTGGCAGTTGGACAGAAAACATTTTTCTGCCACGTCGAGATCGGCCTCGGCCTCCATCAACTTCATCATCGGTATCTTCTTCTTCAAAGAATCGACTGCCGTGTGCCGATGGGGGAGGGGATTGCATTTGCAGTGGGAACCAAGAACGTTGATAGACTGAGTTGCTCTTTCGGAATGAGTCTGGAATCTCATTGATATCGACCGTATCCAAAGTAACTCGGACACGTACACACGACTTTGTTTAATAGGATCCTCAACCAAGATGAACTTACGCTTTTTGGCTTCGGGAACATTGCCAAAGACATCAACGCTATCATCATCGTCAGATTTTGATTGTGCAGCGATCGGATGACCTGGGCGAGGTAAGGGACGTCCGTCATGAGCACCTGGAACCATGGAAGCTCCGCCTACTGTGGAGCTCGAAGGGTAATAGCCTTGGAAGACCTGGCTTTGTCGCACATCATCTCCCGAGCTGGCAGATCCGCTCGGGGCTTGATGGTGATGGTGAGTGTGTTCGTCCATATATTCTTCGTCACCTACAAACGGGGTCATTGATTAGCCTCTCAGGTTTATCCGGGAAGCAAAACAATAACAATACAAAGCAAGCAATGGGGAGCAATACAATAGTACGAAGACATAACGCGGGGTAATGGGTAGGTATCGCGGAAGGCAGGAAGCAAAGTGCAATGTTGTATTATACATGAAAGTGCTTTTGTGACTAGTCACTTTATGGCCCCAAATTTCCCCCAATCAATAGGTATATTCGCAAGAATGGTATCATAACAAAATAGCAATAATCGCACATCACATCTGGTGAAACATACCGACTTCTTCTCCTCCTTGGTTACTTCCATCCGGATGGGCGTGGTGGTGATGAAGCTGAGGACCACCCATACCACTAAGGTTTGGTTTGCCCATGCTTCCCGCACCACCGGGACCCATGTTCGCAGAAGGTGGCATCCCTGTCGGACTAGGACCAGTCATGTGAGAATTGTGAGAGGTAGCCGCTTGAACCGCTTTACGGTTATTGATTTTGGCCATTCTTCGTACTCTTCGACTTCTCAATCGTGGATCTTGGTTGCTGTTTCTCCAACTATCGACCGCTCTTTGTATTAATCCTCGTTTGCCACGTAGGCAAGGATTCAATTCTGCCAAGGCCCAACCGACGGTGTTGCACTCCGTTTCGTATACCAATCGATTCCCCCTGTATTGATCCTTGCTGCAGCACGCTCTCGGGTAAACACAATTCTCCGTTTTAAATTCCGGGGTCAGGGTTTCAACGTTGACAGACTCAACATCACACCTGATTGTGTATTCCATCTTTACACGATCGCGTGAATATTCAAATGCAATCCATTGGACTCCGTTATTATCTTGTCGCACGACGAGGGGGGTAGTTGCTGGAATTGGACCTGGCGCAGCATTGGGATTAACCCCACTACCACCGGTGCCTGGCACATTGTTGGATTGCATCTGAGGTGCACCATTTGCAGAATGCTGGGCCCCTAATGGTGGGTTTGGTCGTGCAATTTGCGGCACATGTGGTTCCATCTTTGGTCTTGGGCTTCCAGTCATGCCTGGCTGTTGGTGTTGGTTAGGGTGTTGTTGCATCGGATGCTGATTCGCCTGGTGTGACATGAGCAATGTTGGCTGTGAGGTCATCGACTGCTGATGATGATGTTGTTGCTGTTGCGGGGGTGGCTGTTGTTGCGCATATGGAGACGGTCCTCCTTGGGCCATAGGGGGAGGATATTGTTGCTGTGGTGGACCAGGGTAGTACATTTGTGGGTTTTGTTGCAATTGCGAAGATGGCGCATACATTCTGTTTTCATGCGCAGGCGAGGCAACTGATGCGGGAGAATTGGATTGAGGAGTTTGGTAAATCGGAGGATATGGAGCCCGAGTCATATGTTGAGTGGCAGCCATAATGTCCGGAGTTTCTGGACCTATGCAATGATTAGTATTTACTCTAAAAAAAATGTATATACATATAAAAAAAAACGCGTAAAAAACGCGTTTACGCACCTGCAGATGAATATGTACCAGATGCGCTTGGAGTACTGTAAGGACTTGGGTGAGTTTGATAATATGGAAGTTCTTGATGTTGACCACCAGGACCTGTCGCAGTTTGTGGATATTGAGGTAGAGCGTGGCCTGAAGGATACGCGTTGGAATGTTGCGGCTGGGGGGGAGCCTGCTGATGATGCTGATGAACGATACTTGAAGGTCGTGGCTGTTGTTGTTGCTGCTGTTGTTGTTGTTGTTGTTGTTGAAGATGGTGCGGAGGTGGAGGGCCTTGACCTTGCGCGGCGCGTGGTGGGGATGATGCTGCATTGATGCCATTGTTAGTGATGGTTTCTTTAACGTTTATGATACATGTAACGTCAAAAATTTAGAGACCATTGAGAAAAGCAAGTCGCGTCGAGATGGAGATTTCGAGACTTGAGATGTATGAAAGGTTGTGGTCGATCCTTGATGACGAGGGTCAAGTGCAGCAGCGCGGTACCTGGAATGAGATCTTCTGACAGGACAGGCGGCGCGCAATAATAGTGGTAAGAAAACAGTAAGAAATCTTTAGATGCGGGACTGGGACAAGGGAATAGAACGAGGGTGTACCTCAGTATAACAGATGCCTTGCTTCTATTACGAAATTTTTCAGATGAGTGGACAAGGACCACAAGCGATGAAGGCAATGTCCGAGGGCCCAGTTTTTAGGGAGTGGATCTGACGAGGGTAAAAAGCTTATGGAGATGAGAAGAACAAAGGCCTCGAAGGAGCCGGAGAATAATAACAGAATGGGGTAGGTAAAAGACTGATCTGAGCGAGGATAAACGTACGAGGGTATGTAGCTTTTGATGAAATAGATAATGGTAACGAGGAAGACTGGAAATAGGCAGGGTGACTTGACTGGTCTGAAATGGGGAAGTTTAAGCTTGAAGAACAAGGGCTTTGAATGGATGGATGAGATGGATTGATGATGATCGTATGGGACATTCAAAAGAAAAATGTGGAAGAGGGCAAGGGGAACAGAAATGGAAGATATTCAGTGGAACCAAGGACAACGCATGGTATAAACGTGACAAGGTTTATATCGCATGAAAATGTATAAAAGTGCGCGGACGTTGCAAGGTATTAATGCCAGATATGGTATAGAAAAGATGAAGGAGCCAGGGGGAGAAGGCAGGGGGGCTTATGTTTGCAGTTATACTCTGTAGGGAAAGAAAGAAAAAAAAAAAAGAGATAAAAATGGTCCGGGATAGTTTCGGTTCGTTTGGCCCTGGAGACAGCGGTGTGTATCGAGTGGAGGCAACTAGTCATTCTTACGGAAGTTGGGTTGGGCTTTTGGAATCGAAAGTGGGGCCAGCCACATGAACTTACGCACTGCGCAGTACACTATGGTGACTTATACGAATAATAACAAATAATAATCCTCCAAAGATGTTCACTTGACTTGTTTGGGAGAATGAGGCGAATGATATATGAAAATTGTTATGTACATTATGTACAAACTAATTCATGCAAATTAAAATAACAATAATGATAGTAATCAAAATACTACTGCATTAATGGATATTTAAATTCGCGACTATGGAAACTAAAGGCACTTTCCTTTTAGCGTCGTGTGTCAGAATATGACTAGAAGGTTTAAAGGTAAAGGAAAAAGGAGGACTCCGTTCGTCCTTGATGCGGCGTTGTAACCTTGGCAAGCCATTATTCCCAAATTCATATTAGACCTACTGCAGCCTGAATAATATTGCTTATGCCTTGATTATGATCTTCATATTCTTTTTCATCGGCCAACTTTAAACCAATACGAAGACACCGATGTAGAGGCGAATTCATCATAACCAATCAACCATTTTCGAAACTATCCTTAGATTTGATTTCGATAGCTGATGAACGGACAAATGAATGAATAGAGAAAATCAATAACATCAGGTGCCGCTTGTACACTCCAATCTTTTGATCTACATGGATTTTTAGCTGCATAAAGTGCGCAACATTACAATTTCCAGTTTGATCAAATTAGCCAATTAACAATGAGAACTTCATGGGTTCCACTCAAATCCCCCCAAAAATCGGTCAGAGATTAAAGTCACCTTGTCTTGTTGATCTTAACCGTCAAGCGAATGGCTTAAAGGCCGTGCAGACGCAGACTCAACCACTAGAAAAAGACATGTTTTTTTTTGCCTCTTCGCGTCGGATTGGGCAGCTGAAAATGAGATCCCTTGTTTGTTGTGAAACGAGCCTACGAATCCTCGAGTCCAGCTCGATATATGTTCTGGAAAGTTATGGAAGCCATACTTCCTTGCTTGCTTGTTATAAGCAAAGAGGCTTATCCTTGCAATCTTATCCAAAGAAGTGCAACTTGCTAGTTCTGGAAAGATGATGTATGAAGAAAGGAGGCAAAAGCATAAATATGAACTTCGATATCATCGGACATACAATAAGATGACAAAGTGACAATAGACCGTGTACTTACATGTTCGTTATTCACGACATTAATACCAGGCTCTTCTTTATATTGACGATGTGACATTTTGGCGGGTGGTTGCTATATCAGTCAGAAAATGCGTCTCAAGCCACACAATACATCAGCCACATCAACAACAACCGTTACAAAAATGACAACTAGGAAGTAGTAGTTCATGTATGTAAAACAGGGAATATAAATGTATCATGTCATACTATATCCATGTGTGGAGTAGAAAGGGTCCAACTTACAGGCAACGGTGACGGGTGATTCGAAATCTTCAAGATAGTTGACGGGTGAGACAGATGGTATATGAAACAAGTCTCGTGTGTGGTCTTGATCGCAATTTCTGCTGGATATCGAATTAGTCTTATCCTTTGTTTCATTTTGTCTCATGCTGCTTCAATGCGATCATCGAAACAGAAGGTACCCAAAGGACCCGGTTGTGCAAAAAATAGAAACGTCGTCAAGTTTGCCCCATTGTCAATTCCCCGAGTAGATCCTTTCATGAACCGCACATGGCATAAAGGCGGAAAGGATAATGCGATCGAGGCTGGTGGAGCTAGATAATCAATTCAATTGAGTCTTAGACCAGGGGCTGGTTTGCATCGATAGATTCCTGTTCCTGTGGAGTCTTTGGAACAGGCGAGCACCAGGCTCTCAGATGAAAACCCGAAATATCTTCAGCCAGCTGACAAGCGCATTCTGTAGTACGAAATGGGACGGACCGACACTGGCCACCGCAAGATCATTGATAGACGAAGCAGGGTTTGCGGGCGCAACTTGGACATTTTCCGGGCTCGGATATGCGAAAGAACTTCTCTAC
This sequence comes from Monilinia laxa, assembly GCA_009299455.1. Taxonomy (NCBI): domain Eukaryota; kingdom Fungi; phylum Ascomycota; class Leotiomycetes; order Helotiales; family Sclerotiniaceae; genus Monilinia; species Monilinia laxa. The sequence goes on from VIGI01000009.1 coordinate 2,100,630, forward strand.
AAACTGGTCACTGGACCATACGCACCATAGGACAGGCAATTCGATCCTCAGACAATAATAACTTTCGGAACTTACAATCCTAAGGAACAGCGAAGCTAGGATAGTTGAGATTGGCGGACGAAAAGATCTGTATCTCATATTAGCCATGTTTAACAGAACAGCCTGCGAACCAAAGGTTACATGCATACAACACAAAGTACGGATGAACCAAAAAAAAAAAAACAGAAATGACGCAACAAAATCAGTGAGGTTAACAGTGGAAGAACAAGGCACAGACAGCGATGAACGTGGTAAAAGGGGTAGGTCTAAGAGCGAGCGGATTGAAAGATATCATATACAAACATGGGTAGGTCAACAAAACGATTCAACTTGGTGGTGAGAAATATAGAAAGGTTGCAACCCATACAAGGGACATAAAGCTGGTCATCTGCAATAAGCCTTGCAAGCGGATGACACTTTAAATGTATGGTGGTGGAGAGAGGCAAGGATGAGGAACGCCTCGCAGTAATTAAACAGAACAATCTCGTGGTTGGAAAATCCAAAGAATTCAAAGGTCTAGAACACGTACCTGTGGGATGGCTTCTTATCGGATGAGTTTGAAGAGATTGTATGAAGGTCTGGCTAAACTGTAAAGCTGGGGGTAAAGTCTGTACTTTGGATGGTCAAATGGGTTTCTGTCAGAATTAAAGTTAGAAAGCTATCCCATATAAAATATCCTTGGAGCAGGCGACCTCATCTACTGATAAGCGGTCGATAGATTTTCTTATCGCAAACTATTCCTTCAAGTATTGAATGTTGAGATTGTTTGGTGGGAGTAGGAAGGAATCTTTGAATATAGTTGAAGAAATACGAAAAATCGACTCGATGGGAGAGTTGTTCGTATTTTGGAATGGATGCCGTGATTTTGAAGATGAATCTGAGTCGACTTACTGTGACTTGATCAAGTATCTAGCTGGGTATGTGATATATCGTGAATATATTCCCACGTTGAACTTTCCCCAATTATTACTTTCGTATTTTTCGATTTTTCAATTTCCGATTTCCGATTTCCGATTCTCGATGATTTCAATTTTGTTTCAAGTCCCAATGAAATCAAAGCTATAGCCGAACTTGCAGACACAGACCGGACTTCGTTCCAGATGAATGGTTACAGTTTATGCTCGTCGAGTCTCCGGGGTGGATGGCTGCCGCTGGAGATCGTGAGCGGGTATGTAGTAGTCGACTGGGGTATCTTAAACTTTGGGAATATTCGCAGATCGAGTCTGGGTAACACAGAAGGTTAGCATTGTGTGAAGTTTACATGCAGCTGAAAGAGTTGGCACCAACGATCGCAAATTAATCATCAGGAAAGATTTGGGTGAAGAGCTTGTGGAGATAATATTGTGATAACTTGCGGTCAAGAAGAATCCACCTCCTGCGCGATGGTTCGAAACGGCGCGTCTTCTCTTTTGTACGAGATTCCACGTTGATGAGTTGTACAGTTGGCGACTCTTTGGTAACCTGAACACTTGTGTGAGGTGAAGAAATATCGCGAGGTCGAAGTGGTGGTGGTATATAGAAAGTTCCAAGTTACCGGCAAAAATCGGTAAACTGTATGTGCCCGCGACGCGCTTCCATACCAGATGTGGAGGTCGAGGCGTTCGATAGATTCACTTGAAGAATTCCAGAGATTCGGTAGGAGAATAGGAAAAATAATTGGATCTCACCTTTTGGACTTATAAAGCTGCTGTACGTCGAGATCGAGAATCTTGGTGCCGAAATAAATAATTGTATCTATATCTCTACCAAAGGATACAAGTGCGACAAAACCACTTTCTTTGGCTTGGTTGCGAGTTAGAACATTATCGTCAAAATAGAATGGAATGTAGACAAAGACATGTGGGAGGATTTATCGAATTGGAAAGTTTACGTCTAAGGAAGGAAGCAACTCAAGAGTAGAGTTTCTATTCTTGATGTCTACCTCCCGAGTACTGTGTTCAAAGTGCTGGATAACTATTAGTTGGACCTTTGAAGAAGGAGAAGGTGCTTTTGTTGGGAAGCGACATCACTCACAATTTCAAGTTTTTCTATTATCTCAAATACTTCAAGATTCACGAATCACCATAGAGCGAGCTCTCAATATCAGACTGTTCTGAATAGCTTCACTTTTCCATTCCAGAAAAGGCGGTGACGAGGAATTTAAATTTTCTGCCAACCTTCTTCTGCGGAAGCAAGGATTGCAATTACACCCGTCGTTCTGGAGATCCTTGTCGTCGATTGCAGAAAAAGCTTGATTTAAGAAATGCACAGCTAGGTTAACAAAAGACAAGTGCAGTGGCAGGGCTTCTCACTAGAAACTGGGATGGTTGAGTGACGTCCAGAAGTTTGGACTTAAGGTTGTAAGGCCAGCAAGGTTAAGGGCTCAAGTTAAATGGGCTGAGAAAGTGAGGGGAAGAATTGAGTGTGTATAGGGTGTAGGGTGTAGGGTGGAGGGGATAGGGTGTAGGGTGTAGGGTGTAGGGGAGAGGGGAGAGGGGAGAGGGTGGTAGGGTTTAGGGATGAACGAGACGACAGGCAACAAGAAGAAAAGGAAAAGCTTCAGAAGCTTCAGAAGTAGTGAGCAGGTAAGTGAGTATAGTATAGTAAGTCGGGAAATCTCGTGTTTTGTTTCCCTCTTTGCTCAAATGCTCAAGCTTGGATGGAAAGGCAGATAGACAGATAGACAGAGAGACAGATAGATAAATAGATAAATACCCTAGGTAAGAGGTAAGAGGTAAAAATATATTAGGATCATGGATGCCAGGGTAATCAACTTGGGGAGATGATTGATAAGGGGAGATCAAAAAGCAAATGCGTCATGAAATCAAAAGAGTCATATTAAAAAACTAATTCCCCTTAAGATAAACGAACTCCTTAGGTTTCAACAAGCTGATATCTTTTCACTCTTACAAATCAAGTATCACTGTTATTATCATCAACAATTCTGCTGTTATCTATCGACTGACTCGAAAGATACTACGGTAGTACTAATCTACTGTAAGCAAAGTGCATGTATATAATATACATATACAGAGATCATATATATATAATCACTCAATGCCCTTGAATATACATACAAAGTCGCTCATTATTATTATTAACCGTACAAAACATCAAAATGCCATCTATGCGAATATCGGTGAGCCATACAAACATACACTCACTTATTATACTTTCATATCTAATCCATTCGATACTACCTAGTATACTCCGTACATACATAATCTAAATACACCAAACCAAATCAATTAATTTCGAATGAAAACTAACCTTCAGTCCACATCACTCTAAACCTCTTCAAGTATCAATCCATTCTATCGTTCGAATCATCATTCAACTATCAGAAACTTTCACAAATCACGAAATATTACCGATAATAAGCATGAACGGTTCCAGTGTGAATTGCATGCTTTCAATTTATAACAGCAAAAAAAAAAAAGCCACAATCACCCACTCCGAAACAAATTGGTGTTGATTGTTCAGCGGCTCGAATACTCCAGCCTAGTAGGCCGCGCAATTTTGCGTCGGGGATATTCCCTATTTAGTCTTTCGAGTATGTGATCGACAGCGATAGGATTCTGAACACTAATCTTTCTAGGTTTGGTGGTACGAGATGGCATGAAAATGCTGGAATTGCTGTGCTTGGCATATCGTGATGGGATTTTGGTTCATGAGAGTCCATTCGAGAAATAGAAATGGGTTTCATAACGATGGTGTATGATTCACATATGCTGTTGTGACTTCAGATTATCTGATGGGCCATGATTCGTAAAGCCGATGGGTAACTCTTTTGGGTTGAGAGGGAATTGGATATTTTTGGAGTCAGAATTTTAGATGATGATTAAAGAAAAGAAAGAAACTGGGTTTTTTTATGCATTCTATTACAAACTTCTTTCTAATCTTGATTGATCTGTCGTAAATTAGAAAACATCGGGCCATCCATCTTAAAGGGGCTTTACATAATCTGTACATCAACAAACTAGAAGACTAATGGAAATCATTAGTTGAAGCTAATATTCTAGGCCGTTTGATTTTGACGCCCGATTTTGTAAGCCGGTATATGGATTTGTTGATGTATCCAAACCCATTTAATCTGTTCCGTCATTATTCAAGTTGAGACCGGATAAGTAATTAGGAAACAGGTATCAAATGACGGTGAGTTAGTACGGTAATCAGACAACGCCTAGTTTGCACCTACTTATTGAAATGTCGGAGGATGAAGGGAGAGAATTTGCAATCTCAGCACCTTTTCGGTGTTTCCGTCTGCCAATGAGAGGGTGGTTCGGTCAGCTAAGAGAATAAGAGCTCGCATTCGCACCCACTAACTTCTCCTTTTCTTTTCCTCTTTGGAGCCTTTGCAAGATCGTGTGGAGATGCCTTCCAGTTTCCGCTCTATCTGCATGGCCAATCAATATCCCAGCCTTTGCCGTTTGTTTACCCGGAGCACAAGATCATTCCTTCTTGTTCATCCAGTGCCCATCTAAACGCTCGTTCAATATGTTGTTTGTTGATTCACGAGGCAACTGATAGATGTTGAGGCTCACACCAAGTGACGTTGGAAAGATGGATCTTGATAGCTATTAAGTTTATTTTCCCCCATGGTTAATTCCCAGGCTGAAGCGCCCAGTACCGGCATCGTGAACCATTCGTGGGGTGCCTGCGTTGGGGTTGTAAACCCTTCAAAAAGCCTTGCACGTTGCCTCTGCCCTGCTGCCTCGGAGAATTAGACCGCTGTAAAAATGAGCTCCCCTCGAGGATTGTCATCTCACACCAACATGACAGGTCAGAGCGGGAAGGGGGGGGGGCGGCCACGGTACACTTCTCCGATCTTGATCTCTACACCATTAAATGACTACACAATTGCAATTTAGTTTGTTTTTTCGGATATCATAAAACAATATTATCGCCGCGACTGCGTTGATATCATATCATTGATCGTCCATTCAGAATAAGCTATTGGGACTCAGGTCCGATGCCACCGAGGTGTTTTCCATGCGCTCCTGTGGCACACAATCACACGAAGTAACGTTTTGACACAACAGAACCAATGGCAGTGAAGAAATCTATCAAAAAGCCGCGCATCACCGGAAAACGTTAACGGCAAAGGTTCCTGCTGAAAGAAGATCCCGTTATTTTCTTCAACACCCATTTTTATTGCATATCCTTTATATGATTAAAGCGACGATATGGTTTGTGCGCTTGCATGAGCAATTAATCGCAAGGATTGAGAAGGTTTCTGGGCCTTTGGTGGAGGGCGCCACAATACCCTGAGGAAACTCTCCTCTCAATCCCTCCCCTGTTAAGCGTGTTATGGGATGGTTAAAACATCAAAAACAAACCGTTGCACACTTTCCTTCTCCCAGCCCCTGTTTGACAGCTTGCAATTCCTTGTCGACGTTGATGCTTGCTTGCACTTACTTAGATTGTGCCCACTGCCCACATGGGAAAAATGTCAATCTCAACCTCATGGCAAATATGCATGGGATGAAATGGATGGGACACACTTGTACCTTACAGCGAACCAAAATCATGTGAATTTCCAACGAATTTTGAGTCACGATAACGAGGGATGATTAATGCTGAACAATCGGACTTTTCTCAAGCACAAGTAACCTATTACCTGGGTCACGGGAAACACGTACTGTATCTAGCCGTTCAAACGAAAAATTCGGGTCAGTACGAGATGCGAGTAAATGAGCAAAAATTATGGAATTCTGGCAAGTCCCGTCTGTGGTATTGGTTTAAACTCTTTCTTGGTTACCTCAACGCATTATTATTACTCGATATTATCTTACTAGTATGGTTATTATCTGCGACATATCTCCTCTCTATGATCTATCTATCTTACTAATGGCTTTCGAAGTCCTCTTAATCTCTTAATCTCTCATAAAAGGAGAGCGAGATGAGTAACACGATGAATTATCGAACGACATGTACCTCAATAGAGTATAGGCATAAAAGAAAACCTGTATTATACTTTGTTCGTATTCTTAACCGTGAAATCCAAGTTAGAACTTGGAACACGCACGTTTGAACACGAGCTATGTTCGGTGTTTGGAAATGGTTAATGCTAATACATTAATCCCTTAAATGCATTATTGATTGAAGATCAAATATCTCTATCTCAGGTTGCGAGATAATCGTTTCGACCCAACTCCACAGGAACACAAGACCGAATAGATAGATTATTGTGATCAGCAACTGCAGGTGAATGGGGCATATCGCGAAACCCATAAGACTCTAACAACGTTTGAAAGGGCCAGACTAAGCCGCCCGAACTTAGACATTCTAACCTCAACGTCCCGCATGGTTCGCGGAATTAACCCTCACTTGTAAAAGGATATGTGGCTTATTCAAGATTGAAGATGCTGGCTGGCTGTGCTGGATCGTTGGTAGCTTTCCTGAATCCTACTCTACTATATTGTACGTACGGTGAGAGGGTACAGTAGCAACTTAGCAAGCCCTCAGTGCATTTGACCTATTCTCAAGATAGTCCCAATTAAGCTGTACTGGATCCTAAACATTCGCTTGAGAGGAAGGTGATCCGAACGTAACTCTCAGGCATTATGGAAGACTTACGAGAGCCGAGCCCTTGATTCATGCATGACCTTAATATCTTACCCGCCTCATCTGAATCAACAACAGTGGAAAGTAAGAGATTCCACCATTCCAATCTTCAAGACAGCAATGCTCCAATGACCTTGCACGGTCTTTGAATTAAGTCTCCACTGTTTCCCTATCTATAGTGGTAATCAATCTACTTACAGACAACCAACGGGGCTCAATTTTGAGTACATACTCCCTGAATTTCCACCCCCACATACCAAGTTCTAGACTTCTTTTCTTACGACATGTTTTGTCTATAACAGCTCACCTACAGACTCACTCTGTTACAAGCGGTAGTTACGCTTGATCCGGTAAACAAATTATTTATTAATCTAATTCCAATGCTTCATGCATCTCAAATCCACTCAGAACATGATTAAAAACGATGAAAACGATTGATGTATTGCTACCATTCTGGTGATAGTTCCCCATATAATAATTTCATCAATAATCAATCAATCAATCAAACAGATACTTTCTTCTAGTAAGGTAAAAAGGAAATAATACACTGCCACGTCGAGAGTTGCTCCGAGACATCCGCATTATCCAAGCCATCCTCATGATCTCAAAAACTTTGCGCAGGAAGACATCTTACTGGCCCAACTTGATCCAGCTCAAAAGCAGCATTGTAAACTCACATGATCTTACATCTCCCATGCGGCGACGGGCAACTTCCGCGTACCAATGACACACAAGTACAGCCTTATATGTCGTTCCTGATATACCCTCTATAACGAGCAAGTCCCGATCTCAGCACACATGCAATGAAACGACTTGAACGAATGAGCGTCTCACAGTAGCATCCTTGATGGAAAATGGATGATGCCGATATATACGTATTACGATATCAATATGATCAAAGGTGACACCATCTTGGCTGCAGCTTATCGTGTTTCTGTAGAGTACAGTTACTGGTACGTACTCGACATGAATACTACGGATCGCCGAATCGCAATACACCCATCCCCGTATCCCCGTATCCCATCCATCTCGCAGTCACCCAAGCCTAAAAGGATTACGCCACGTGCTGTGCCTCTCTTCAGCATGAGATTTTTCCTCCCCCTTCTCTTCTCAGCTTGAGTCTGCAGGCCTTGAGAGAGATGATTAATGGTGATGTGAGAGTGCGCAGCGCAGTCTCAAATCCTACTTTGCTTCCCCTTCTCCTGCAGCATGCATGTGCTGACACGGAAGGATCAGTGACCCGCAGGACCGAGCAAGCCACAATATAAAATTTGATAGAAATACACTCGCGCTGGAAATTCAACCATTAGAAATAGCATACCTTTACGAAAGTACGAAGATCATGATGGACGGAAAAGATGAAGCGTTTGCACTACTGGCTGGGGAACAATACCGGTGGGTAGCTCGATCAAAAATAATTGAATAAGAAATCCCACTCAAAACATCGATAGTTTAATTGCGTTTGACGAGTCTATGCTGCAGTGGTCCTTTCTTCCTGCATCAAATCTCTCCCAGGCTTCCAAATCGTTGGTAATCATCAATCGCATCATCAAACGAGGAGAAAGACCTACAAACGTTCGTGCCGCACCTCCCTTTCGCATCCTCCACCACTTTAGGTATAATGTAAAGAACCTCATGCTCGTAAATCTTTCCGTAAATCGTTCGATAATTACCACTCAATAAATCGTACTGTATACTACTTCGTACATAAAATAGGTAGCTGGCTGTAATAAGCTCTGTTCAGTGAAGCATTCACACTGCACACTGATGAAAGAAGAATACAAAATATGCACAGCACCATGTTGTGCGAGCCTAACCCCAAGCATGCGCAAGATAAAGGGAGAACGCTAAAAATAAAACTGTGGGAACTCACTACTTGGTACTGAGGACCTCGAACGCTGGGAACCCAGAAGATCAGATGGAGACGCGTACACGGATAACGGATGGTGAAATGCACTTGGGATGTAGTGAAAGGCTCTGAAATGTAGTGATCGCTAACCATACCGCAAATTCTGGTAGAGTCGCGCTACGGATATGCTGTGAAGTTACAGCACATGTATTTATCGAGACGGGATGCAGGAAGCCGTTTCGTGGGATGGGCAAATCGGCGACTGGGTGCTGGGGGCGGTTGGGTGCTAATTGGTGGATGGATAGATGGATGCTTGTGATGGGAGAACCTGGAGCTCATGGGCTTTTTGGAGATCGGGGCAGTATAGTGACATCAACGACTTTATTTTCTTTCTTTACTTTCAAGGGCTTTCGCTTCATTTGGGTCCGCGAAACTTGTTACTGTAAGGTTATGTGATGCGGTGATGGCTTTCAGACAAGCAAGCATGGAGTCCTTGGTTAGAATTCTCGGGATCGTGGTGTACACGTGATTTATATAGATTACTGAAGTCGATGTCTTGATTTGGGTGCAGGTAAGGGTGGTGAAAATCTTGGTTCGTGGTGTCATTCACATATTGCAAGTTCCTGTCATGAAACACAAATATCAAATTAAACAAATATCGTTTTCCCAACTCTACACGTGCAATAGATAGCTTTTAATCGCGCAAATGGACTAAATATCACGACATCCGCCAAAACAGGATGTGCAATTTGTCAAGCGACGTTCGACGCGTCTTCGAAGTGCATCCGTTGATGTAGCATTCGGTCGGTATCTTTTGTGTTTCATTATTCGGTGTTCTATAAATCTGTTCAGGTGGGGGGAAGCTAGGTAGTTGGTCGTTAGATGCTGTGGATATGAAATGTAAATCTTTTGGTTTCTGTTGTTGATCTTTATCTGGTGCATCATTTTTCTTGACTTATGCAGTCCAAAGTCTTAGATTCCAAGGGAATGATTTGCCGAAGCTTAAAGCAATGAGTACACGCGAATGACCTGTCAAAATGACAATTCCAATTGATGATGAGAAGCATGGTGACGTCTTTGGCAGCAGCGTTGGCAAGTGAAGCTGTAAATAATACATCACCAACTTCAACGTAATGAGATGCCAACTGTAGTCTATGTCTTGTTCCATAATGCTAGAGACATTGAAGTTGATCTCTAAGAAACAAAAGGCTAGGGGTGGTTTAGAAGATTGATACTCAACCTATGCCCATCCTCTTCGTCACACATATGCTACACTATCTAGACATGAATTCAATCAACTTCTGGAGTGTGTACGGATTGCAGGAAGGAACTCCCCTAAAGGAATAGTAATATTCCTGGCTAGGGTAAAACTATCCAACTGCATTGTTCCTATATTGCATATCACATACATTTCAGATTATACCAACGATGCATATAGCTCGACTTTCTACCTTGGCTACCTCTTCCAAATTTCATCAGGGTACCTCCTCCAACGCTTTACTGCTGCGAAGTTCCTTTGATTGCTATTGCATGGGAATTCATTCCCATCGCAACACCAGCATGCGTCTCCTTTTGCGGAATAGTAACCAATTGATTCCTTCTCGGGGCCTTTGAAGCAGCCGTAAATCTCGGTGCAGGACGACTAGTGATTGTCCTGATAGTAGTAAATGGGTAAGATACACTGAGTTGTGGTTGTGTTGTTTTCAGGGATTGGGATCTAGCATGAGTCTTAGGATCATGAGTAAGAAACAGGTGACTGCCTCGATGCTGTTTACTGGACTTTTACTTCTAGTGAAGCTCGTGAGTTTTCATTTCCCGTTCTTCGGTCTTTTGCTCATCTTGATTATCGGGAAACATAAAACTTGCCAAAGAAAATGCGGGATGCTATTTGGCATATATAGAAATGTAAGAAGTATCCTCTGTTAAGCTGGCGATTGTCATTGTACTGTTTAGATATATTTTGTAGTTACGATGTGCTTAGATGTGAATAGTAAATGTTTGTATGTATCATTGATTTACTGGAGGCTTCTCTAATCATTATGAGGATCGGACGGGCCGGGAGGGCTACGTGCAAGTGCCTATGGTATGTAATCATTATTTCCAATGCTCAGAGTCCTATTAGTTATGTTATACATCGATATTTATTGTATTGGTTGTGGAGAGTGCAGAATAGGAAGAACAATGTTATAAGTACATGAGCACATATGCATTCTGGATGAGCAATGAGGTTCTTGGATGTTGTGCAAGTGTATATGAGTAATTTAGAATTCCTCGAAGTGTAAAATATACCATGAAGCTCAACATCAAACCTGCAGAGCATCCATTTAACGAGCGGCAGTGATATAACAGGCTAACCAGCTATATAAATGGCCCATACATCTACCCAATGATCTTTTCCAGTTTGTTTGGAAGTCCTAGCACATTTGAATCTTGTTCTTCGTTGCTATTCTACAGCATAGTGAGCATAATGCCCCATGTTCGTGGAATTTGAGGCGAGCTATATCTTCATTCATCAAATAATGTCTTAAAATCACAGGTGTCTCCTCGGATCTGTTAATGAATTGATTTTGGGGTGAGCAAGCGACTGAGTATGCACTATTGATGAGTCGCGCAAAATACTACCACAAGAGCGGACGTTGAGTTATGCAATCTCATGCATCGGAGCCTCATCAACTTGATCTTCATACGTTGTTAGTCCCATGAAGCTCCACAGGTGAGGCAGTGGCAGTCGCCTCATCATCTACACTTGTAATATAGGCTAAAATCCCATCTTGAAGCCGCCAGCGACTGTCAACATTCCACCTGGATAGAGCACCAGGGTGATTCGCTAAATATTCATTCAAATATCCATCGATAATTTCAGAATCTGAATGTACATTCTTGCCATGAAACCACCCCAATACGAAATACATTCCACCAGAGAAATACAGCCCAATAAAGTACATTATGAAGACATTTCTAGCATCCGTATATGACTCCATCGGATCCAGCCTGCGAATCCAGAAATTGCCTAGGTAAATTCCTAGGGCAATAAGAAGTAGATAAAGCGAGCCGGAAAGTAGTATCTGAGGAGCTGAAAGTGTGATGACAGATAGAGGACCGGGGATAAAGCACTGCCTTTGGAAGTCCTTCTTCAGATCACGGATATCCGAAAGGTGTGGGACATAGTCATCAGGCTCACAAGGATTGAGCTTGAAACCGACTTGGACCGAAAAAATATATGTTGCTGCTTGTTCTCTCCCTCGAATCCAATCACGAACATCTTTTGCCTTGATTAAGCGACCGAGAATTCTTTGTTGAGTCGCGGAATAGTACACCGAAACCAGAGCAAATATTAGACTCATGACAAAACAAGCCTTTGCCATCCAATGAGCCTGATTTAGAGAGTTCAGAGATAACCCTGTAATAGCTATCTGTGCTAAAATTGCAGCCTTTCTTTCTGTCAGTATGGAAGAAAATTTGGTGATAGTGTAAGCTTACAGCCACGGCAATCATGGTACATTCATCGCATGCCATTCTTTTGAAGGCTAAAGCATCTTCGTCTTGTAACTGGCCAATTATTTGAGCTTGTAAGGACCATACCCTGTGGCTTCCATATGCCTTGAGAGAGATGGCTCCAATTCCATACCATTTCCATTGTTCAATGGTTGGCAGAAACTTGCGTATTGTATCAAACGAAGCCATGGAATTTGCTTGAAGATAGAATGACGCGTAGAGTTTGTTAGAAAGTTTGTAAACTCTACGACTTATCGATATGTAAGTGAAGAAATTAAACGCCCAATACCAAGTTGGCAAAGGTGTGAGACTACTCTCGAGGTCTATAGGTTGCGGGGCTGGATCCATGAAATGTTACACAGCATAAAAATGTGGCTGAGTACGTCCACATTTGATGCGTGGAAAGGCTAAAAAATGTCTGCATGGAGAGATATATTGATTCAGATCATTAATCATGCCAGGTATGCTATGCACAGGTGCAAGTTTAAGACTGGTCGAGGATTGGTGTACCTTCTAGGCGGGTATTCATTAGAGGCTTGAGGTATGCACGAGTGAAAATACTTCTCTTTTGTAACATCACAAGTTTTTTTTGTCACCATTCCATGGTACTGCTATTATGCTGTGAAGTCTTTATGTTTTGGGGAAGCGGGAGGATCATGATTTATTAACGTAACTAGAGCCCCCTATTCAAGCGAAGCTTGGATCTTGCAGGCATTCAAATTTCAATATTCTCAGACATCAGTTCTCCAAAGAGTTTATGGTAGAATTCCTGTATCAGACCTGGATATGTTTATGCATATTATGTTTTATATGTTGGAATGATGCTATCAGAATAAAAATATCTAAAACTACGGTTGCTGTCGTGCTTCGATATTTTCACTAGCGAGAGTTAAAGCTTTGCCGGCAGATCACTAGATCTACTAAGGCTACCATCATTGATATGTTTATAAAATCAACTATACTAATACGGTCATGTTGTTGGAATCATGATAATGTCATAAGGAAGACATGATGCCTCGGCCGGTCAATGATTGAGTACGGCACTACCGTACACACCAACAAAACATCGAAATCTAGAATAACAGCCTTCATGGAGGCTATTATAATACGGCACTGCCGTACAAATAACTACAGTACCAACAACAAGAATGATGATCCTAACCGAGATGAAAAGTTCGGTACGGTTTGGTAGAATGGACAATAGTGGTATCAAATCGAAGATGTACGGTTTCTATGTATCAATAATTCAACGTACGGTCATTTTGATGATGATTGTCTCAGAATGACGGCACCATAATCTGCTTAGAGTCATAATTTAGCACGATGATGATATCCGAACAAAAATGGCAGAGAAACCGTATCATAACTCGAGGAGTACTTAAGCCCTCCAATCTCCACAATACAACTCCCTTTCATACAGCACACAAAGTCCCCTCACACAAGAAAATCCAAATCTCAAACTAGACCAAAAAAACTCGATTAACATCTTTATCTTCTACTCTTAGCACAAGAGATTTACTTTCGAGACTTCAATCAATCATACACGCGATCCTGAACAACACATCCGGTCTCTCCTTCGACGACTCCATCGATTCTCAATTCACAAAAGAGAAGGAAGACGCAGCTGATCACCAACTCTCTAATTCAGCACAAATAATCATGCTATCCAATCTAGGAGCAACAATATTTACCATCAATCCAAAACAACCTGGAAATGGACGTGTGAAACCTGCCAGCAAGAACATCCTCCCCCTGTCAAGCTCAACACCTCTTCGGGCCCCAGGTCTCTCTTTTGGCTTAACGCTTAATCTCAAAAACCCACAGACGGCGATTGAGCATCCGGTTATTCTTTCAAGTTCACAAAACCATAACTTCAACTACCTATCTGATGATTCTGAAGTTGATGCTGAATTGGTAAACTATTCATTCCGAAATATTATAGCTTCTTTTGCTAATGTTCAGATTTCACAGCAAGACTTTGAGGAAGAACCTACAGATCAAGACAGTGACAATGACGAGTCAGCTTATGCTATGGAAGAGGATAGTTTCTATGAAGATTTTAATCACATGATTCTTAGAGTTGACCGTGAAGAGACTCGAGGAGATAGCTTCCTCAACTGCCGAAAATGCGGAAAGACCTTCGATTACTCACGATTATCTTTATGGGTACCTTCGTATCAACGCACACCACCACGATCGCTTCAGATGCCGAACGAAAATACACATCCGCAGATTGTGAGATGCCCACAATGCGACATCGAAAACTGCATGGCATGTGAAAAATCTCAACATGACGAATGTTGCTCATTCGCATCTGTTCGTATTGTGTGGCATGCTCTGTGTATTGTCGATGATGCGATTATTCAACACCGAAAAGAATCTCCATACAACAAAGATACTAAGAGTCTCGATGCGGCGGTTATAAAGGCCTTGAACACCCTTCTCAATCGAATCCCAAAAGATACTAAAACCAAGTTCGAATATTGCAATCTCCTCCGAAAAAGCATGTTGCTGGACCAGGTGGCTGTCACTATTCGCAATATGACACCCGCGAATCAATTTGATACTCTTTGCCTCCAGTCTTGGGCATTTGTTAATATGCTCACTGAACGAAATGACCTCTATGGATTATTGTTCGAGGATAGACTTCAATTCTTGAGAAACATGTCTCCTGGTGTTAGGGTGTTGGGGTTCCCTATATCTTTCTTTTCGGTTGAACGAACATACGACGCCGATCGATATGCACCTCAGACATACTCCATGTGGTCTCTCATACATCAAGCCGGTGAAAATGCAGATGAGTTTCTATCAGTCAACTCTCAACTCAATGATTCATGGCCTGCAGTTTTGTTGGCTCGAGCCACCGTCAATCTTCATCATAGTTTGGGCAAAAAGCAACCATCACCACTACCCGATCTCATTAGCTTTGGTCAAGCTCATCAGTTATCATCTTTTGAGGCACGTCTTGAGGAGATGCATAGAGTTGATGGAACAAAATATGGAGCTGTTCATGAAAACACCAGAATGATACCGTTGGGTTCGCATTTCAAAAAGCAAGGACAGGATCACGTTGAAGATCAGATCAGCAATGAGGAAGAAATAGGAGGAAAGCGAAGGAAGATGACTTAAGTAGTTATGGGATTTGGTATGGTGAACCTGGGGAGGGGGAGAGTGGAAAAGGTGATAAAAAGGAGGAAGGGACATTAGAAAAGGGTGGCATGAGATGGTTTAGAGCTTGGGAATTTCTAAATGGGGATATTCGAAGGATTTAGTGAAGGGAAATAAAATTCGGAGGGATATCATAAGAGACGGTCAAGCCAAAACATTATGTACTGGGACTTTTTAAGCACAGATAAACCTTGAGTGCAAAGGATCTTTAGTGCTTAGCTATTTTCTGGGACCAAGGAAGATTTTTTTCGCCACGGATTAACACAAAGTCTGGTATTAATGATACTTCTTCTCAACTTTTACATGTGCAAATAAACGTGAGCAAACAATATATTTAAAGTGAAAGTTGTAAGTGATCCGTACCACCGCTACACTTCTTGACTCTCGAGCCTTGTAAGTAAGAAAGACAAATGTGATGAATAGCATACTATAGTTAAAATTCATGCTATCTTACTGATATCTAGGATTTTGAAGAAGCTAAAGGGCGTATTGTCTGAATATGGTGTAGTGGTAAAGTACATTGAAGTAATAACATTGGCTTGCTATCACTGGCGAATATTTCGAGCAACTATTAAGGCAATATTGGCGCAAGTTCACTTGTATCCGTAAGCTAGAGATACAAAACCTACAGCCAGATTGTCTGAGGTCTGTAGAAAGACTCTGCGTGAGATTTGAGTGTGCTACTCCTTTATGTTGCTTGAGACTTTGTGTAGAGGTTTGGGTGGTTCTGTCAGCCCACTAACAAACTGACCAAATGAACACACAAAAGACAATGAATTATAATATCTCCCAGTAAAGTGTAATAGAAAACGCCAAAGCTGAAAATTTGGAATATCAATTGATTAAACAGCCCTTTTTGGTCAGAACCTTCTATGACTACTGGCTGGAAGTACTTAACTTTGGCGATGGAACAGTTGGCTAAACTTCATCACTGCTAGGGGCCAATCCTTTGAATTGAGGAGAGGAAGATGTTAAAATGTTACTCATACTATAAGCTCCAATGCTACTGAGAGACGATAAAGATATAAGTTAATAGATCCAGAAATAGGTGTGCCCAGTCATTTGAAAGGAGCATTGTTACTAGCGATATGAGGGATTCTCATTTTTAAGAACACAATTGCTTCTGCATTTCTCATAGTAGTTTGAGGCTTCTTTGGGAGCAAAAAGAAGAATTAGGTTATATGATGGCGGTTTGTTTTGGCGACATCTGATCTGATCATGCTTTGTATAAAGCTGGCACAAGTATTGAGTGAAGTGAGCCAATTAAAATGAATAATCTTAACTTAGAGTAAGCTGGAGCTCTCCGATGCTCATTTGGTATGTACCTAGGTATCTCAAAGGTTTGTTTTGCCAGTGAATATCTCCGAGGAGTAATTACTTTGAAGAGAAAAAAGTAATAATATAAAGAAAACACACTCAGCTAAGCTTGAACTATCCTAGCCGAAGTCTCACCTCTTGTTTAGGTTAATTTGTTGAAAAGATCCCAAGGTGATAAACTTGGGATGACTTCTTTTAGAGTGCAATGGATGGCATGACTAGAGTTGGATGAACCTTTGGTAGCGGCCATCAGGTGATCTAATTGAATTTGGAGACTTCACTTGCAATTAGATTGAATAATTATATTTGAAATTTAAGTTCTGTGCCTGTATACTGGTGTCCTTGTGATATATCCTTGTGAACAAACTTCAAGCTTAATCATGTTGAGCGAATCCAGATGGTTTCATGCTGCAGCTTGACCATTTGAGTTAATATTCTGGTATTAACTTTTGGTAGATGATCTCTGTTGAAGTTTGTTCTGGCAAATAGCAAAGTAATTAGCTGGAAACTTTTATCAATCCACCAAAATGATGTTATTCTATATTGTTCCATCATGATAATCATTTGATTGTCGTTTCCACATCTTGGACAGACCATTCATTCCTCACTGCTTATCAAAACAGACTCATCACATAGGTACTTGTAGTATACATTCAATGATAAGAGATGGCTAAAGAAATAATTATTTGGGGCGGTGGAAGGTTCTACTTCTCGTTCTATCCAGTTAGATGATCAAAAGGATATAAAAATCACGTGAACACTTGAATGGCTTCGGTCAAAGACGACATGGAATGATATGGCCCCTTGCTGCCTTAAAGCTAGGGCTTGAATCATCTGTTATTAGATACTTCAGTTTGTATAGGACATGATGGAGGATGACAGCAAAGCATTGCCTTTTTTACTGTTTGGCATGGCTCCCTTTGAGTAAAGCTTTGTTAAGTTACGTATACAAACCAGTAAGGTCCTGTAGATATTTTATATATATATATATATATATATATATATATATATGAATATAAACATTTGATGATCAATCTTAGCATGACAAGAAGTTCATCGGTGTCTATTTGGACTAGATCTTATGTAATGTAGTCTACAGAGATGACTTGAATGTGTTGTTATAGCTACCATAAAGTCTGGAACCTTTGGCAAAAGCTCTAGCATTTAACTGGTAAACTCCAGGATGAAGATGATATATATCAGGATGGGTAATCTGACTGAATTGATGATATACTTACTCGCACTTAGGACTGTTCTAGACAGATCTGCGTAGTTGATGGTAGAGTAATCCCCCAAATCCATACCACATAATAGATGAGAAGTTGGCAGTAATTCCATCCAAAAACGTCGGGGGGTCGGAAATTAGATGGGAAAATTTGGAAAATTCAAAAATAAGAGCTTGGAGAAACTTAAGTTGTACTTATTGAGTTGTAAACATTCGAATTTCGACATCTTGCAATCGTTGAACCAATCTACCGCAGAAGTAGGGCTACTATATCCATTAGAAGGTGATGATAACCGTCAAAAGAGCTCTCATACTCTTCTATCTTCTTCATTACAGCCGTTTCTTCCAATTTACGCCTCAATCATCGAGCATACCACTTGCCATACGAATCTATAGCCCTCTATACCTTTTATACGAACTCCTGCTTCTCTAGAGCCTCACGCGTTCATTGAAAAAAACAAATTAACACGAGAATAACCACCACTCTGCCTACTTCACGAACTTCTTGTCTATCTCAACATCACTTACACGCCATAGACCTACCACACGAGCTCCTATCTCTTCAGTCCTATTCTCGGGCTCCTACTGCATTGTGCAGTCTTTATTGCGACAGTTTAGTGGATCTAAAGCCTTATTAGCCACCGTTATAGTTGATAAAATTGCCACTACTTCAAGCTTTTGCCCTTTTACTACACCATCTACGAACTTCCAGTCTATTAAAACATCAGTTGCTGGCCATAGACTTGTCATACGAGCTTTCACCTCTCTAATCCTATTTTCGAGCCCCTGCCACTTTCTACAGTCTTAATTAAGACGGCTTCCTGGACCTAAAGCCTTGTTAATTACCTATATAGCTGGCACAAGAGCCCTTGCTTCAAGCTTACACGATCTCACTACCCTCTTCACGAACTTGCAATCAATTACAACATCATTTATCGACTCTAGAGTGATATTACGAACTCAACCTTTCTCACCCTCCTTACCAATCCGAACTATACTATACAGTCTTCGCTACAACATCTTGTTAGTCTTAAAGCCTTAGTCGTCCGTCATATAGCCATCGTACAGGCTTATGTCCTTTCCTAGCTTATTAGCTCTTGCTAGGTAACCTCTTTACGGCTCTTGATACTCTTCCTACAAGCTCTCACCATCTTACAAGCTCATTCTTTTGGTACTAAACTAGCCTCAAAGGCTTCAAAACCATACAGCCATCGCTACTACCACAGGTTTGCTCGACCTACAGCCTCCATCGGTAGCATTACAACTTGCTTTACAAATTGCTACTCTTTCCATATATATCTTTGCTCAGGTCTTATCATCAATCTCCTTTGTAAAGTACCTGCCAGCCTTACAATATCCAGCTTCATATCACGTCTAGGTTTCCATTGTCAATTGATGTTAACTCACATCACTTCATATACACGGTAATAATAAGCCTGTCACTTGCTAGACACTGCCAGAGAGCTCCAACAGACCAATTCAAGACTATTTACAACAGAGAAGAGAACCTTTTCAATTATAAATTCAAAGATGACTTTGCTCAATCTACCGAAGGCTCCCGAGCCAAGGGCAAGCCCGCGCTTCAACTACCAATTACCGGTGCGAAACGAATCAGGCACCAAAAAGGGGTACATTATCATGCCAAACTTCGATACAGCTACCGGTCCGATCAATCAAAAGCTAGCTATTATAAAGAACTCGGAATGCCCCGAGTTACTAAAAGTACCAGGTCATCTAACCAAGGAGGAAGACGACTCTATCTGCTGCCATGAACTAGAAAGTGGTCAGCCTTATTATGTTTCGGCAGGGCCTGAAGATGAAAGTCCCATTCATACTGTGCAATACTTTGGCCAAGAGGATGTTGAGACCATCACACCAGCCTACGAAGCCATGAAGGAGGCTCGAGAAATAGCCCTTCGTAAGGGTATAGGTCCAAAATCTCGAAGTGACGTCTCCGAGTTCGAGCAGCTCATGTCTACCTCGAAAACCCGTAACAGAAGATTCTATCCTCAAGGATTTACTATTACTCCTCAAGAAGATGCCATCTGTGCGGCACCAGTAACTGCGGTAATGATGGACAATGCCGAGACAACTGGAAAGCTCAATAGACTCATAGCGATAGCCGCTAGACACCTGTTAGAGAGCTGCGCACCGAAAGAGGTACTAGATCACCTTAAAAAACAGTCAGAGTCGGCCGTTCCTCTCACATTTGGAGATGAACATAACAAATACTTCTGTAAGAGAACCTAATCTAATTACTACTAATTACCTTACTAACTTCCAACCAGCAACTGTTCAATACAACTACTCGGGGGCAGATGTAGCCTCTTTGGAGCTAGCTATCGGAGATGTTGGCGCCTTACATATCGACGGTCACGATGACCCAACCCTCTGGACCGTACTTCTAATACTATCGAACATACCCAAGGGGTACTGGCCAGGGCGCACATTTATTTCTTCACTTCGGGTCTATGCTACGATGGGTCCAATGACGGCGTTGATATTCAAGGCGGTACATCCACATGTTAGCATGGGACCAATTTCAATGGAAAATTCCAATCGAGCACCCTATCAGTCCTATCTGCCGAAGAGTATCGAGATCATGGATCATAGATTGTACCATTACAGCAGATTGGCAGCTGTGTGCTACCCCAAGAAGACCATCATGCGCAAGTCACCTGCGCTGATCCGTCGCTCAACGCCGGCAATTTTGCAGAGACGCATTGGGCTTCGAAGTTCCTTACCAGAGGCACACCCTGTGGCAATTGCAGCCTTCGGATCATGCAGAAACCAGATGGAGTTCCTGGCGAGACTCGAAGCACACGATATGATGACCCAAGTCCGAATTAACCCAGCTTTGATCATGCCGTCAGCGGACTGGTTTGCACAGAAATGGCGTTGGAGACAAGATGGAGAGATCATGACACCAACGGTCTCTCGCATCCAGGCAGTGATAGACGGCCCCAGTGACGAAGATTCTGAGTGGTATGCAGCATATCAGAAGAAGTGCGAAGCTGTACTATCAATGTCGTGGTTCAGTGCACGAAAGAAGGGCAGTAGCCATTGGGTTACTGCTCAGGAGATAGGATCAACTTTCACCGATACGGATCCCTCCATGCCAACCACTGCCGAGGCTATAGAAGAGTTTAACAAGAAGTTGTCTCACTTCACCAATGCTGCGGGGCTCAAGAGACGGTATGGCAATAAGCCATTCAAGTGTCCTAGCTGTGAGCTTAGGTTCGTTACAAAGCAGCAGTGTAAGGGCCATCATGACCGCTTGCACAAGGAGACACATGAATGGCAGTTCCCTCTGCCATCTCTTGACCCAACACACCAGCCACAGCCTGAGTTGGGAAGTAATGAGGGGGTAGAAGAGGAAGGAGCTGCTGCAGAGACTGGCGGGGAAGATGAGGAGGCACCAATTGTACGGAAGAGGAAGAGAGTTGGGGGTGATTAGGCGGTGGGTAGAAGTAGCATTAACATGAGAGTTATGTAGATATCATTGAATAGACTATTTGTTTGACATCATATCAGCTCCCGGTGAACATTCATTATCATGACAAATTGATGAAAAAGCTAATGTGAAGGAGGCCCTCACCGGGAGCTCTCAACGTAACATTCCAATCTTTGAGTTAGCCTCAGAGGACCTATACTCACATCCCATCAATACTAGAGAAGATTTCCTAGCATTCAAACCACTTAACTATAGTAAGTTTTTTTCATTTCACTTAACTATATTGTAATGTCTAATCCTCGAATTCTACTCAAAACTTCGATGTTTTTAGCCCTTTACTACTAGACGATATATCCTCAAGCTTTAACCTTGCATATATATTCCGCTATTTTCACTCACTAATAATTAATAAACATAATGATTTCTTAAACCTTACGAGTAGAATAAGCATATCTCATCCTATCTCTATTATGTTATTATAGTTTAATTCATAGGCTTCATTTAACGAAATTCACGATTCTAACTTATTAAGATTCGATAATACTTTTTGTATATTATTATTGGATTTATATAATAATGAGTATATCTCTTATTTGAAATCAAAAGATATACCAATTTCTTTTAATTTTACATATAGAATAAATATATCTTAGTTAATCTTCATTAGATTATATAATTTGATTCTCTTTACTTATAATGTAGATTTCCATAATAATATACTTTAAAAGCTCAAAATGATTTCGAAAATTATTAGAATTTGGAGTTTCTAATATTAGATAATAATAAACTAAATATCTAAAACTTTAATATGAATTCGTTTACTTATAAATCTAACTATATAGATAATATACTTTTACTACTTAAGATTCATCTAGATTGTTTTAAAAAACAAGTGGATTTTTATTTCTCATTATTTGGAATATAAACTATAACATTACTTCATAGTTATATCTTTAGAGAAGTATATACTATTTCATTAAATTCAAATAAATGTTCATATCTCGTTGTTACAACGGATTAGTAACAGACTGTAGAATCACTGACTTATAGGCTATAATGGTATTATAGGCCTCAATAATTCAGCTGCAGTATACCGGGGAACATTAAGTACCCAAAAAAAGCCTTAGGTATATATATAATATTAGTTATAAAATATCCTAGAAACCTAGAATATAATTCCTAGGATAGTAAATTCTAGGAAAGATAGAATACAATAAGTAAAAGGGCTTTATTAGAATTAGTAATATTCTAAGAGATTAGGCTTTAGAATAAAAGGATAAGCTAGAATAATAGGAATTATGTAATAAGTATTATATAATTAAAAGCCGATCAATTTATTAATTAACTTATTAATCGATTTATTAGTTAACTTATTGGTTAATTTTAGAACAAAGGTTTATATAGGGAATAGGTTTTATTATAATGTAAAGCTTTATATTCAAAAATAATTATTAATTTTATTATTATAGTTACGAGAATTGCAATTAGTTATAATCTATTGAATTCTTATTTGAAATCTAGTCTAAACCATTTCAAAAGAACTCTAGATATTTCTATGTAATCCTAAAAGCAGTTTTTATAATACTTTAAATATTCTTTTTGCTTTAAGTATCGATTTAATACTAATTATTAGTATAAACCAACAATTCTTTCAGAAATTAATAGATCCTAATAAACAATTTTAATGATGTTGAAATAATTAATGTTCTCAAAAGATTATTATCAATGAAATATTCAAAATTGCTTTATTAAATAAATATCAAGAAAATTAATAGGAATTCAATATCTTTTTATTATAATTTAAAATCTATTTTAGATTTAATTAAAACAAATTTACTAAAAAAAGAATTTAAAAGTATTTAAGCTATATTATACTTTAGAAGCAAAGCTGGCAAATAGATTTAATTATATTTATATAATTATTTCAAATATAACGATAAGGAATGTATATAATCTATAAAAACTATTTTTAATAGTTTTAAAGGATTTAAAACAGAAATCTATAGGATCTTTAGAAATTCTAATAAGTTAGAGATAGTGGAAGAGAAGATTTTCAATTTTAAACAAATAGAATTAATATTAAAGTATATTATGGAGTTTTGAAGATATATAGGGATAACTAAATAAAATAAGATTATTATTATAAATTATTATTATAAAGAATTTAAATTAAAAGTATATTTGGAATTTGATAGAGAAGGGGAGGATAATAATTTAAATAAATTAATTAAAAGCTTTATTAATATTAATAATCGCTTATATAAGTATAAACAAATCTAATAATTATATAAGCTTTAAATAAATTATAGGTAAGGGTATTATTACAAAAATAAGGGCAAATTATGTTACAATATACAAAGTTATAAAAACTCTATAAAATTAAATACTATATATTACAAAAAAGAGAATAATAATCTAGAAAAAAAACGAAAACGGAAAAACAACTTATATTTTAAATATAAAAAAAGTAGGGTATTAAATAGCGGATTGCTGAAATAAAAAGGTAGAAGGAAGAAAAAGCAATTTCAAATTCAAATTTAATAAAGGCTAATTTAACGTTATTTTTATATTCCAAAAACATTTAATTAAAACCAAAGAAACTAAAACCTTTATTAATAAAGAATTCCGGAAATTATTGGATAAATTATTATAAAACCAAAAAGGTATAAATATAATAAACTTATAGGAATAGGAGTATTATCGAACTCTATTATTATTAATAATGGAAGAATATATTAAAAAAGAGATATCAACAAATTATGTAATAATAAACTGGATTATTTACTATAATAAATTTTGTGGAATTCATTAATCAAATAAAAAAGCAATTAAATAATTCTTTAAAAAAAGAAAGATAAAGAATTAATAATTTAATGAAACAGATAAAAAACAAATTATTTAACAATTAAATATTATAGAATAAATAGGATAAATATATTACAAAATCAAAATAAACGAACAAATATAGTAAACCATAATAGATTTAAAAGCTACAAAAAACTTTATTGTACTAAAAACTGCAAAGTATTCGGAAGTTCCATTTTAGAAAAAACAAAAATCCTATTAATTGTAATTAATTAATGAATAATTAATAGAATTTAATGGAAATGTTTTATAGGAAATATAACCAATATAAATAAATATAACCCAATATTTAAAGGTTATATAGCTTAACGTTATACTATTGGATTAATAATAAATTATTTTAGGAATGTTATGGTTAAAAGTATATAATCCTAAAATAAATTGGTCACAAAAAACAATAATATTCGATTAATGTAAGAATAATTACAAGAATATATTTAAAGCATTTGTAAAATGGAATATATGCTAAAAAAAGCTAAATGCGAATAATCCTGGCGATATAGAATATTCTGTTTAAGGTTTTTTATTAAAAGCGAAGGCTAGTATATTTTTTTTTTTATAAATACAGAAACTAATGATATAGTAGAAAATTGCAATTAAAACAAAAAAGCCTATAATATTAAAATAATATAAAAAATACAAATATGTGTTTAAGGAATTAAAAATTTATAAAACTTTGCTAAAATATAAATTATAGGATTATAAAATAATATTGAAGGAAGGCAAAATGTTTATGTATATTCTAATTTATTTAATGTTAATTAATAAACTATAAACATTTAGGGAATATTTAATAACAATTTGGCCAAAAAATAAATCAAGGGAATTCATATTTTAAATAATAAGTTCAATTATATAGGTATTTAAAAAAGATGATATTAAAAAGATTAATTATGGATTATAAAAAGTTTAATATATTTATTAAAAAGGATTAATATTCATTTTCATTAATTATAGAATTAAAAAATCGATTAAACGAAGTTATTATATTTATTAAAATGAATCTGTATAATGGATATTATTTAATTAAAATGAAGGAAAGCAAGGAATAGAAAACCGCTTTCAAAATAAGATATAGGCTATATAAGTACTAAGTTATACTATTCGGGCTAATTAATGTACTAGTTACTTTTATAAGATTTATGAATAATGTATTATTATTATACTTAAACACTTATTGTATATACTATTTGGATAATATTCTAATATATTTAAACAATAAGAACCAATATATTAAAAATATTAGTAATATTTTTGAAAGCTTAGTTAAAGCAAATTTGCTATACAAACCCAAATAAATACAAATTCTATATTAAGGAAATAAAATTCTTAAAGTTTATTATATTAAACTAAAAGTTTAAGATAAACAAAAATAAAATTAAAACAATATTTAAATAAAAATAGTTAAATATAATTAAAGAATTATAATCCTTTCTAAAATTCGTTAACTTTTATTAAAGGTTTATTAAAGATTATTCAAGGATTGCAATATTTTTAATCAATTTAATCAAAAAAAATCAAGGAAGTTTTAAATGAATCATTAAAGTGCAAAAAGTATTCAATATATTTAAATAAGTAATAGTAAAGGAATTAATATTATTAATATTTGATCTAAAGAAACTAATTATAATAAAAACCGATTCCTTTGATTTTGCTATAAAAACAGTTCTAAACTAGCTGGACCAAAATAAAAAATATTAGTTAATCGTATTTTATTTACAAAAGCTATTATTAATTAAATTAAATTATGAAATATATAATAAAGAATTATTAACAATAATAAATATATTTAAAAAAATAATAAATCTATTTAAAAGAATCGAAATTTATAGTATAAATATATATAAATTATAAGAATTTGATTTACTTTATTATAACAAAGCAATTAAATAAATAATAGATTAGATAATCAAAAATTATAGCTAATTACAATTTTAAGATTTTATATATTAAAGAATTAGAAAACGCTAGGGTTAATGCTTTTAATCGAAAAACCAGAATATTAAGAGAATAAATTGTATAAATCATACGTTATATTTAAAAAAAAAGGCGAATCACTAATTTATAATATACTATAACTTGCAATTACATATATATTAAAAAACAACCATCTTAAAATCCAAATTCAATCATATTATAATAAAAATGCTACAATTATATATATATATAGAATAATAGAACCAGGATTTATAATAGAAAACGAGATTATATACTTTTATAAAAAAGTATACATTCCAAATTAAATGATTAAAGAATTTGTAATAAAACAATATAGATTATTAATATACAAATATTAAAGAATTATAAAAATATTTATAAAAATATAAAAAATCAATTATTTTCTATAAATAAAAACAATAATTAAAAAAGTTATTAGAAATTATAATATTTATATATAAAACAAATTATTATAATATACTTTATATAATTAGCTTCAAACCCCAGATATACCTTTTTAACTATAAAAATCTATTATATAGGATTTTGTAATCAAACTACCACTTTCAAAAAACCTTATTATAAAAATTAAATATAATGCAATATTTAATATAATAGATAAATTAACGAAATTTGCTTATATAATATTATTTAAAGAAATATAGAATATTAAATAATTAATATATATATTCCTAAGGGGTATAATAAATATATACAAAATATTAAATAAAATAATCTTGGATTGAGATAAGCTTTTTATTTCGAAATTCTGGATTACCTTATTAGCATTTATAGATATTAAAAAAAAACTATTAATATTTTTTTATTTATAAACAAATAATTAAATAAAAAGAATTAATTAAATAATGAAAGTATATCTTAAATACTATATAAATTATTGATAAAATAATTGGGTAGAACTATTATTTATAATATAATTTATATATAATATATTAGAAACGGAAATTACGAAAATTACTTTAATATAAGTTAATTTTGGTTTTAATTTATAAATGTATAAAATTCTGATATTATAAGAAATTAATGCCGAATCAATAATAGTATAAGTTGAATAATTAAAAGATCTTTAAAAGTAATTGGCTTTTAATTTAAGATTTATATTTTCTAGAATAGTAGTATATTATAATATAAAATGTAGTATAGAACCTACATTTAAAAAGGGGGATAAAGTTTATTTATTACAACAAAACATTAAAACCAAAAGACTAAGTAATAAATTTAATTACAGGAAATTAGGATTAGATCATTTAAGATTGATAAGGTAATTGTTACAACGGATTAGTAACAGGCTGTAGAATCACCAACTTATAGGCTATAATGGTATTATAGGCCTTAATGATTCAATTATAATATACCGGGGAACACTAGGTACCCAAAAAAAGCCTTAGGCATATATATAGTATTAGTTATAGAATACCCTAAAAACCTAAAATATAATTCCTAGAACAATAAATCCTAAAAAAGACAAAATATAATAAACAAAAAAGCTTTACTAGAATTAGTAATATTCCAAAGAATTAGCTCTAGGATAAAAAAATAAGCTAGAACACTAAAAGTTACGGAATTAATATTCTGTAATGGATAGTTCAGGAACAATAACATTCTAGGAGTAATCAACTGTTTCAATTGTTTAAGTAAGACAAAGATTTATATAAGGGAATAAGTTTTATTATAATGTAAAGCTTTATGCTTAAGAACAATTATTAATTTTATTATTATAATTACAAGAATTGCAACTAGTTATAACCTTATTGAATTTCTACTTGAAGTTTAGTTTAAACCATTTTGAGAGAACTCTAGACACTTCCACGTGACCCTAGAGGCAGCTCCCGTAACAGTAATAAGAACGGTTAATTATTGATTGAAATTATTAAACATAATGAATATCCACCCAGTATTCCATATATCCTTATTCGAACCAGCATTATTAGGAGCGCTAAATGCGCTATTTATAGAAATTGAACCAGTTAATCTAAACGTTATATACGATGTTGAAATAATACTAAACTGCAAATACGTTAGAAATAAGATTAAATATTTGATCAAATGGTTAGATTATTTATATTTAGAAAATATATGGGAATTTAAGGAAAATCTTAATTACCCTAAAAAACTATAGGCATTTTATTTAAAATATTTATATTTATTAACAAAGCCTTAAACTCTATATTAAACAATAAAAACAATGAAAAATTGAAAAAACTAAAAGAAAAACTATTAAGAGTAGATATAATAACAATAATTACTATTTCTCTTTTCACATGCTTCTTTTCCAATTTTTCCTTTTTTAATTTTTTATTTTCTTTAATTAAATTAAGCTTTTTTAATATACAAAAATTTTAATGAATTATTTTTTTTTTATATTTGCAAAGAAATTCTTATTGTTTATATAATTAAAAAATCCGGATATTAATCTTCTATAATTAAGCGAAAACTTTTTTTTTTTTAAATATAGCAATTTTTATTATTACTCCAAAGATTCATAATTTATAAACATTTTTAATCTAAAACAATAATAATCTTTTTTATAATAAATATATTTAGTATAATACTATAATAAACTATTATTAATAATATAATAATAATTGGATTTGATGTATAAATTGCAAGAATCTTTTTTAATACCAAAATGCTTAATGTGGTAAATTAAATTAAAAATATTGTAAATAGAGATTATTTGTATAAAAAACATATTAAAAAAGAAAACATTACAATTATTTAAATAAACGAAAGGGAAGATGTATTAATATAAATGTTTGGGATAAGTATTAGGTTAAAAAGGGGATAATATTATAATAGATTAATAATAAATTATAAAATCACTAATTTATAGGCTATAATAATATTATAAGCCTTAATAATTCAACTGCAGTATATTAGGGAATATTAGGTATCCAAAAAAAGCTTTAAGTATATATATAGTATTAATTATAAAATACCCTAAAAACTTAAAATATAGTTTTTAGAATAGTAGATTCTAGGAAAGATAGAATATAATAAACAAAAGGGCTTTATTAGAATTAATAATATTCTAAAAAATTAAACCCTAGAATAAAAGGATAAGTTAAAACAATAGAAATTATACAATAAGTATTATATAATCAAAAACCAATTAATTTATCGATTGATTTATTAATCAATTTGCTGATCAATTTGTTGATTAACTTCAGAACGAAGGTTTATATAAGGAATGGGTTTCATTACAATATAAAGCTTTGTATTTAAAAACAATTATTAATTTCATTATTATAGTTACAAGAATTGCAATCAATTATAATCTATTAAATTCCTATTTGAAGTCTAATCTAAACCATTTCGAGAGAACTCTAGACACTTCCACGTGACCCTAGAGGCAGCTCCCGTAACACTCGTCTATACTAAGAGATATACTAATTATCAAATTTTGATTTGAATCTCAAACCCTTAATAAGATCTGTTTAGATAATAATGATTTAATTATAGCTTTGCTAGATAAGATTATTATTATCTTTTCACCATTATCATTCATCATATGATTCATATATATCCATGTCGCCTTCTCCTCCTCCTTGAAGCGGTTGGTTTTTCGTCGTCATTTTGCAATCCTCCTGACATCATGGCTGTTTCCTCGTCGGCGCCTACATCTTACAATTGTCTTTCGTTTTTCTTTTATATACATATATATATAATGTTATTATTTCTATCATCATCATCATCATTTTACAAAAGTCAAAGGGCAATGGCGGAAGGAGGACGCACTATGAGATTAGAGTCATTTTTTTGTTTTTTATCATTTCATAAGCCAATGAATTCGCGAACATTTACCGGGGCAGAAAACACAAAAGGGGAGGTAATGTCAGGAAGCGACTCTTCACCATGGTCACATGACTATACTAGCTAATACTTAAGTGGAAAGGATTGCAGGGATATTCAGAGCCGTGAAAGAACCTGGGAGTATTCAATACTAGTAGTAGTGGATAACTCGACTTTGCAAACCGAATTGGTTATGAGCAATGCAATGCATAGCATTATACCGACTCTCATAGTGGGTATGTGAAATGTTAATTCAAACTGCCGTTATAATCACGTGACGCACTAAACTTCGCGTTAACGCCTCGGCATTTTACATAGTCATCGTTCCAAAACCATTCAAATAGGGATCAGAGCACCAAGGAAATATTAATGAGATATATCTTATTGACTTTCACATCATACCAAGGTGACACCAATACAAATATTGCTTACAAGCCATGGATATTCGATGCCATCCTTAGGCTCTGATTTAAATTTCCTCGATGACGTGCAAGATATCTTATACGACTGTAGCTTATACTATACAAGCTTGCAGTCCACAACTAGTACACAATCAAATAATGAAGTTTCGTCTCGACTAGGCAGTGGAACCTCAATTCAATCTCCTTTCAACAAGTCACATGCGAAGTAAATGCCAAGACTTGTAGCCAAGTAAGATGATTTTGATATTATTTCAGCCAACCAAAACAGATTAAGCAATCATCCTCTTTTCATCTCAGATTCATAAGAATCTCAAGTGGAGAGAGACGCTGATCAGTATATTCTTCATATAGATGAATCAGCAAAATTCTGAGAATCTGACAAACATGATGAACGCATGCGTCTCATAATTATGGCGATTACGAATCCGAAGCCAAGCAGAGCAACTATTGAAGCAAAGATAATACCATCTCATCTGTATTTGAAGATATCTACTACTTGGTTGTCATATGTGGTAATACCATGCAGACTTATAGAGATATTTCACAGTTGAAAGCCAGACGATAAATAGCGATATTAACTCGCAAAAGATATCTTCAATTTTCCAAATTGCTCAACAACATACTAAATTGTACCAAAGTCCAGCACCAAGATTCTCGAAACATGGCCTCACATTCTCCTGTATGATTTTAATTTTTAAGCTTATAGTATATGTAGTACCGTACTATCTTTCATCAGTGACAACTTGAGGAAACAGCTTTTAGATTTCGTAATTATATAAAAGTTAGAGTGGCATTTGATCGATCCTGTTCTTCTGGGTGGGGATTAGATTCGTGAATGTTATCAAGATATTTCTTACTCTGGACTTTGAGTGACCCCAGTGTTATATACACGAAGCAGATAATTGCAGAGCGCCCTTCTTTTGATTGAGGGAAGAGAGAAGGCAGAGGCGAGAACGCGAGAGTGACTAGTCGTGGAACCTTGTTTAGTTCTGGAGATTCAGGAGACCCTGAAACCTTGAGACTGATTATTTTCTATTCTATTGGACAAATTTATATATAATATAGGACTCGAGAATGTGGTAGGGTATTTCATTTGAGATCGAGATTTAAGTTCTGAAAAGAGTGAAATATCATAACACAGTTAGGCTTTCATATGCAAAAACACGTAAAATATGGTACGTCTGAATTTATACAGAAATCTCGGAGAATCGTGATTCATGAAATTCATAATTATTCTACTAGACATGCGCATTAGAATTGATATCATTCAGGGAGGTAGAATTCGATCTCTTTTGCGGCTTTCTGAATCAAGCGCCGTACCACGATGCTCCCAAGGGTAATTTGCTAACGATATTGCTCCAGAAGACCGTGTTGTAAAGTGAGATACAAGAGGAAAATACAAACCGTATGGAGTTATTCACATACATAAATGCTCATGATGTTGCTAAATACAATATATAAGTTACTAAACACAAGATAGAACAACAAAATCTCAATAAAACGGGAAAACAAACACATACAATTACAACACAAGAACGAGATCAGACCAGCCCAATCTAAATAAACTATCCATCAAGCTTGACAATTCAAACCCACCCAAATAAACTAAAGCTAAAAAAACTTCACCAACTATCCTATTCAAAACAAATCAGCCTTGACCAAGATGTCACCAGTGAGTCGGAGGGTTGACAATTCAGGAAATGTCAAAGGTTTCGCTAGGAGAAAGGGTGATCCAAACCCAATGAATTGGGCGTATCATGTTGATAAGAAGATTTTAAATCATCCAGAGATTTACAAGATCAAGACCAATGTGGAGAAGCCCAATGATAAAGAGGACAAATGCAAAGGATGCGTCAAGAAGCAGAAGAAGAAGGCGAAGCAGGATGATAAAGATAGAAATAGTGCCGGAGGATGTGTGGCTATGTGAAGAATGAGAGGAATGTAGAGGGAGGGGGAGGAGAGGTATGATGATGTAGGAAGATGGGATTGAGATCGCATTGGTGTGTTTGAGAGGAGTGATGGAGGGAGATGGTGAAAAGCTTTCACCTTAGAATAGCTCGTGTTTGATTATGCGGAGGAATGGGAGGAATTAAATTGGGTCATTGTGTTTTCGAGGGGTAACTTCAGATTACATACTAATATGCTACTTGTGCCCCCTGTAATAGAGCGAAAGATCTCCTAGCGTCAACCGGAAAGTAGATATTAACACAAACATTTCTTACACCAATCTTTAAAAATAACCATATTTCTTTCTTTTTCATCTTTGATCGTGATCTTCACAGCGACTACTGCAAGTCGAAATGCAGATTCATCTTGTAACGAGAGTAACCATTATTGTTGATGATTCTGTGGATCGCATAACTGGTCAATTACAAGGGTCCTTTTGCCCTAGCTGCTCGTAAGGACCTTGTAGCCTTCCAAGGGTAACCAACCACTCATTCCCGAGGTTCTT
Source organism: Monilinia laxa (assembly GCA_009299455.1). Lineage (NCBI taxonomy): Eukaryota > Fungi > Ascomycota > Leotiomycetes > Helotiales > Sclerotiniaceae > Monilinia > Monilinia laxa. Next base: position 2,133,213 of record VIGI01000009.1, read on the forward strand.
TAGGATAATCTCAATCCGACTCTTCAATCACCCATGAATAGTCTCCGATTCATTAACCCTAATGATGTGACAGTCTCCCACCTCGTGTTTTAGAAATAAAAGATTCACAGCTCAGCTGTCTAGAATGTCCGGAAAATGGTGAATCATATAAAGTAACGCCATATAAAGATAACATCATATGAGGTAACTTCATATAAATATAACGTTCTTTATTCAACCTTGAAGGTTATTCACGCCATTTTTGTGTTACCATCTTTACCTTTTCCAAGTAAACAGAGACATATACTTCTTAGTTCACACACCCTTAAGAACGAGCCCGTTAGATCAATCTCAACATGACCCTCGTCAATGTCTGCACACTGGACACTTGCCCTCTCGAGTATGGCATGGTGCATTATCAGCCATCTTTATTTGGAAATGTGTTCTACCTTGGCATATTTGCTGCTCTCCTTATCATTCACATCATTCAGCTTTGGTGTTGGAAAGCATGGAGCTTTTCATGGTGTATGATCAGTGGACTAGTGCTTGAAGTAGTTGGATACTTAGGTAGAATCCAGATGCACTATGATCCTTTTGCTTCGAATCCATTTTTGATGTGCGTTTTCCAGAGTTCTAGGGGCACTGGTACAATTATACTGATACACCTAAGCAGATATCTGATTTGTTTAACAATAGCACCAGTTTTCTTCACAGCATCAATATATATGACCTATTCCCGCATAATCCTTCACTATGGTCCACATTTATCAAGATTTAGCCCCAAGTTGACCTCTATCACTTTTATGATTGCCGACTGGATCGCCCTTATTCTTCAGGCGACTGGAGGAGCTATTGCTGACACCGCAGCAACAAAAGATGGTATGAATGGTGGAACCCATATCTTAGTCGCAGGGCTGAGCTTCCAGGTACTCTGCCTGGTTCTATTTATATTTATGGTAGGAGAGTACGCCTTTGTATTAAAGGGTGACAGAACTCGAAGACAGGCCGCCAATTGGGCAGCGGGCGAGGGTAATATGAGCAGTGGTGAAAGGAAGATGAGGTATCTTTGCTATGGTACGAAAGACTCGGATGGCTGCCCCTTAAATTCCAACTCGACATCTATATTTCATCTTCCCACTCCCCTTTAGTCCTCTAATCTGCTTCCACAAATCAGAAACTAACACCATCCCCCATCTATGTGCAGGTTTTACTATAGCAACCATTTTAATACTCATTCGATCGATATTTCGAGTGGCAGAGCTTGCCAAAGGATTCCAATCGAAGCTCGCCAATGAAGAGGTTCCTTTCATGATACTTGAAGGAGCCGTGATGATATTGGCTACCACAGTCATGTCGATATCACATCCTGGGTTAATCATGACCGGGAACTGGAAAAGAGTCTGGCTGGGAGTTGAGAGGATGGAAGAATTGAGGAGGGAATTTAAAGATACAACAATTCGACCCGAAGTCCCACAATGAGAGGCTTTTGGTTTTAAACTCGGTCAAAAGATCGATATAATCTGACATATTGATATCATGCAAACTAAGCTATGTAGAACAATGACAGCAAATAAACCATTGCATTATCCTCAGGTTCTTATGTATTTCCGAAAATTGAAAGCTTGGACCTGATCTGTCATTCCGAAGTATTCAACACTCTGGATTTGAGCGAACATGAGGGTTCATGTTATCTGGTAATTAGACGCACAGGCTGAGAACATCTCAATAACTACTTCGCCATATCCATTGTGGATAAATACCATGAATCCGTAACGGAGTGTTTGTTAGAATCATATGCATGTTAGCTCTACTATGTATGTTAGTAAGGCTTGAAATGAGATACAGCAACTTGAATAGAAGATCAATCATGCGTCCTCAATCACAGGGCACTGGGTCAAGGTAGTATCGATGTATATAGATTGCAAAGACGACAAGGACTAAAGTGTGAGAGAGAAGAATGGGAGCTGGTGTCCTCAAAACAAGCAATTATTCAGCGCCGACCTTGCCCCTAACAGTTTAGTCTGGTGTTAGCGTCCGCACAGTCCATCCCGGTGAGAGCATTGAAGATTTTTTACCTCAAAAGTCACAAGTAAATATCGAATGAGGATAGCAAAGTGTCGATGAATATCTGTCGAAGGCTTGCTCCACCGAGGAAGACGATCTTAACATTCGGCAATTTTGTAAAGGGCAAAGTTTGCAGTGGTCACTTGTACCGGTGTCGAGAAAGGACCACACCACACGTGACTATGGATGGTCAAAGTCATGTAGGTTTTATCTACAGGTTGCTTCATGGCTCTAATACTTCTGCAGGGTCATCATGGCCATGACACACACGCTATGCCCCCACAGGCAATCTGTGATGCCTATAAAAAGTATCAGAGAATGAGTGATGCGGCAGTGAATGATGACTTGGAGATTGTGGACTTCAATCGTGGCTTGACTCCCGAGCAACAAGAGAAGATGAGTCCAGTGGGTATCGTTCCGTCGGAGTTGATCGCTAAAGCCCAGAAAGATTTCATGAATCCTGGGTTTGAATACGACCCCGTCTTTCCAGAAGCATGTACTATTTACGAGCATAGCGGATTTCCTGGTATGTTCGGGTCATTTTCTGAAGCATTTTATATTTGTCTAACTTTATACAGGATTGAGGTTGTTCCCTGCACTTCTCCCACCAGAATGCCAGGCTTTGTTTGTATCTAGACTCCTCCATCGCGAGCTGTCAAACCCCCTGCACAAAACAAACTTTCATGATGATTATGATATACCCTACCCCACTCCTAAATCCTCCTTCTTCACTTACCCCCATCAATCTAAAAACCAAGTCTTTGCTCCTAAAGATCCAAACTCCAAGCATAAACCACTCAACGCCGCTCAAGCTCTCCAGAAGAAACTTAGATGGCTAACTCTCGGCTCCCAATATAATTGGAACACCCGAGCGTACCCCTCATCCTCTCCAACTCCTTTTCCAGCTGATGTCTCTCGTCTTGTTACTACGCTTTTTCAAAACGCCTTTACCCCAGAATCAGGAGTCGTCTTATTATACTCAACGAAAGACTTCATGCCGGTACATAGAGATGTTTCTGAGGAATGCGAGAGGGGCCTCGCAAGCTTCACGCTCGGATGCGATGGATTGTTCGTTATTAGTAGGGACGTTAGAAAAGGGGAGGAACACATTGAGAATAGGGAACAAGATCTGATTTGTATACGGGTCAGAAGTGGTGATGTGATTCAAATGGGAGGAGAGACGCGATGGGCTTGGCACGCTATGCCTAAGATTATGGGAGGCACCTGTCCACCTTGTCTGACCGAATGGCCTGTAGGATCAGCCGAAGGAGGAAAAGAGCCGAAAGAGTATGAAAGATGGAGGGGCTATATGAGGGGTAAGAGATTGAATATCAGCTGCAGGCAAGTTTGGAATTAACTTTGCAAACTTTGACCTTACTATGAAGAGCACTCAATGAACCGTATCAACAATACCAGGGTGTTGTTGACCACAATATGGTTGTACTACCGCAATGAGGTATTGCATGGTAGATAATAGTCAAGTTTTCTGAAAACCGACTGAAATCAATCTCCGTGGCCGCTACGGCTCGTATTTTCGCATCTATCATTTTCATATACCATTCTACGGGTATGAGATCTTGGACTCAACCGTTAGAGCATTATAGCCGAATACAGACGACCCACAGTCGTGTTGTAAGAGGCTTCATCACTGCCGCACGTTTCTGTTTTTGTATTTATGATTATCTTTCCCCCAGCTACTTTTCTTCCTTCATCATCCAATTCTGATATCTCACCACCATAAGCATAATGTCTTGGTATCACCGCTTTTGACAACTCAACTCAGAATTCCAACAATTTCCACGATGTCTGATCCAATGGAAAGAACATTCACACTTTTCTTTTTTTTTTTTTCAAAACTTCCTCCAGAGATTCGTTTTATGCTTTGGAAGCTAGCAAAACCACCGAGCAGAAATGTCGAAGTCAAATAATTCTAACGAACTAAAATTCGAAAACAATGGAACCTTGGGCAGGAAGCTTATTGGCGCAATGATGACCACGAAGATTGTGGCTGCGAAGAGAATGAACAGGGGAATCTGGTCAAATATAATAAACCATGGGGGTTGAAATCAGACGCCCCGATACCAGGATTTCTTCTTGCTTGCCGCGAGTCGCGAGACATAGCATTGCAATAGTATCCGCGAGTATTCAAATGCTCTGGTAACAACAGAGGGCTAGGTTCAATCTCAATTCCACAGACGTACTTCAACTTCCAGGAAGATATACTCTTCATCACGCCCAAGACATTTTGCTCTAAATACAAAACTGATTCAAAAATCAGCTACAATGTCGATATTGAGATGATCTTACCAGATCGATGTGATCAGGGGTCTTTTATATAGCTATGGAGCAACATTTTATAACAATCGATGACCTTGCCTTGTTAGTCGATTATGATGAAGGGTACACGGTTTGGTCTGATCGAACCAAAGGAGGTATCAGGGAAATAGTTGAGACTACCATAACGACGATACTGATCGACGAACCTACTTCTTATTCATTAATTCACCGTTATGAAGCTTTTGGTGGACTGAAAAAGCTCATATTGGAGATGTGTGTGGAGAGAGATATGCAACAAAATATATCTGAGCTTTGTACGGATTAAAGCCCTGAATTTTGGTAAAAGTAGTTTCTCTTCATGGGTCGTGAGCGGACGGAGAAGAGTTTAAGTGTTTAATTTCCGTGATACATCTCCAAATACAGCCTGCATGCCGTGGGTACGGCAATACCTTGAATACAATTCTAGGGAAGCCGAAGCGAGAGTTAAGCAATAATGATGCTTTGTAGATCATACCCTACTTCAACACCTCGTCACCTCACTTGAGTGTATTTCTTCCATGCTCCTATGATTTGACAATGCTCTGAGTTCAATGTCATGATTAAGAAGACACCATATCATATTCCAAGCATTTTAATGCGGGTATTCGGTACATAATACTTAGGGTCTCTGCGCTCAAGTTAAAGAAAGAGACCTAGAGAGTCAACTGAGCCAACGTTGCTCCTCGCTGAATAGTTATGAAGGAAGGCATAATCATCAAAATTCGTAATGCAGTGAGCATATGAAATCTCAAAGGTCATGGAGGAAGGTGATGGAAAATAGAATACCATGCAGCAACCAAACGAAAGATTCAGACTTTCTCTCCATACCTAATATCTTATAGGAATCCAGAACAACTATATTCCTTGGTTTAGATTCTCTCGCAAATAGACAATAGGCTTTCACGAGATATCACAACTCTACTTTGTTTCCAGAGTACCCTCTAGAATCCTTTCATTCACACTAGAATTTCAAAAATATTCCTCAAAATTCACTCCACACCTCTATCTCCCATCCAGAACCACCAAAACCAAATTTAGATCGCCTTTCTTCAGAACCGGTTAGTGCCGAACTCAAGATCATCCTCAAGTTAAAATTATCAACTCTTCCCGCCCCTTCACGAGATCCCTCGTGAGGACATTCACAGAATGATTTCAGACCTCAACATACTCATTATAGCTTGTCCCACTTACATCATCCACCTTCTTAAGGAACTTTCCTCAAAATTCAAACGGTGATCTACCAAATGGCGTTACCAGGTCCGCAGATCATATACATTAGGGCGAGTCAAATTAAGGAGGAATAGGAGGAATTTGATTATGCGGTTCAGGCGCAGAATTCACAATTGATCCAGGAGAAAGAGAGTTATTATATTCGAATACGTAGCAAGTACGAGCTGGATACTTTCGATTTTGTAGCGGTCGTTTCCTGGGCGCAACAGCCAGCAGCACTCCAGGAAATTGTGCTGGATTTGGAAATACTTCGAAGTCGCCTTTCTGGCGATCGTGGTGTTGTTTGGCAACTACGAATATCTCAAAGGTCCAGAGATGGCCATGAGACTTTGCAGAACATCGAGTTGTCATTATATGGGCACATTGTTATAGCACGATTGGCTTCCGTGGGTTTGTTTTGGCATTCTAGAAGGTATCTGCATAATCACTGGAAAAGAGCGTTCTTGAACAAGCTCTTTCATGTAGCTTTGTCTGTAATCACATAGTACCAAAACAAGTTACAAGCATTCCGACGGCGCGCTGCGAGTGAAAGTAGGGTTAGAAATTTGGAGAAACTGTAAGAACAATTACTATGTTATAGAACAGTAGAAGCAGTACTTTATTGAATGCCTATCTACAAGTGATAACATATACTACTTTCGAGAATGTAAGACCTCTAGAGCTTCGGTTATACTATTTCTCTCTGGATATTATCGGCAACATCATTCCGATCTACCGAGTTTTATTTATAAAATCAGATCGATTGAATTTTGTGAAGTGTCTTAGGTTCTGGTCATACTCATTAGATTTTTTTTATCGCTTGAGGAACCTCGAGCGTCTACTCTACTTGGAGATATAAAAACTACACCTGCTGGCTGTAGAACTGTCCATCATACCACAGGTACTTGCTGCAGCAGAGTTCAGCTTCAACCGTACTGTATAAGATTGGGGGTTATTATGTTTTCAATAACCATCAGACTTATATGGTGATATTGGGATATATACCCACGGCATTCAACCGCAAGATCGGCTCTGGCATCGACAACCTTCTATTCAAAGATCTCTTTGTTTCTCTCTATTTCTCTTGGCTGTATCAGACAGTAAAAGAATTCCAGACTTGCACTGCAGTATACGTTTTACGAACTATATAGTCTCCCCAACACCTCTGTTCTCTCAATACTATATCTCCTGAGCTAATCATCACAACTCAATCACATATTACAAACTCCAACTCTTGTCGACTAAGAACCTACATACAATCCAATAATGCATCGCACACATTATCAAGATCGCAGGAAAGAACTAACAAATCCGACCATGTCAAAAATTTCCCAAACCCCCAGGACCTTTACCCAGTTCCCCGACCTTCCAGCAGAATTGCAACAGAAGATATGGAAGTTCAAGGTTGAAGAGGAGATCGCCAATCTCACATCAGGACGAGTAATCAAGCTCACCCAGCGCAAATTAAAAATGACCGTCTCACAATGGCAGAAGAACCAGTCAAGAACCCCAACACACACGCAGACCACCCCCGGCTCGACCTTCCCCTTTCCCAAAAACTTCAACCCCGGTACCATGAGCCTGCGCACCGGGGAAGAAATGCTCGCACTGGGACAAACCTGGCGGCCAAAAGGCATGCAAAAAGCCCTCAAACAACATTTCGTCGGAATGTACTCTGCACAATCCCTGCCTCCCCCAATCGCAGCCCTAATCTCCGTATGCTACAGCGCACGACGAGCCGTCGAGAAATCCTACACCTTCGCGTGTGGCCTCACAAAGCCGATGGTATTTTTCAATTTCAATCTCGACACCCTCTACATCAGCCACAAGGACATCCACCTTGGCACCCAGCGGATGAACTTCATTCAGAAACTGCACTGCACCCTACGAGCCGGAAGACCAGAGGACTGGGCACGCGTCAAGTTCCTCGGCATCGAGCTGCCAGCCGATGAATTCCGAGGGGTGGGCCGCGACAAGGTGAACCGGCGTCCGCTTCCATTCCAACCTTACATGGCGGAAATCCTGCGGTATTTTCCTGGCTTGGTTGAGTTTTCCGTTGTGCTGGGTGACTATACTGATGGCGATGAACGCGATGGCCTCATGCTGTTCGAGCCGATCAATATTCCCAAGACGAAACTTGCGCTGGCGAAGGGACTCCTGGAGGATTTCGAGGATTTCGAGACCTATGATTATGATAGCTGTATTGTGAATGTTCGACCGAGGTACTACCATGATCTTGATCCGCTTGTCGGAGGTCTGCAGTCGTACGCGGAATATGCGGAGACGATTGGGGATCCTCCTCTCACAGTACCGGATTTAGACTGTTTGTTCACTAAGATTATCATTGGACCGAGGTGCGAGCGGGAGCTGGAAGAAGCACGTCAAAAGTACCTCAGCCGTCGTCTTGGACAAGCGGTGGATAATTAGATGCTTGTAGCAGCTAGATGGTCAAAAATGGATATCTGTTGCGAAAGACTAGCGGTTGCTTTTCTGCCTGTGCAGGGAGGAAGCTAGGATATAGCAATGGAAACGTTGTTATTATACATGTACCGTGGATCATTCATTGAAACTTATGATTTCCAACTGTAAAGGCCAAACATGATAACCACTTCGTAAATCTCATAATCTCACATTAGAAGAGACTCATTTGTGCGCACCATGGCTCGTGGAGCTATCTCTTTTAACTTGAGTTTGGATGGCCGCATATGCAATGCAAATGTACTCACTGCGCACTGTTTTATCCATCTTCCATATGCATGTAACTTTCCATCAAGGATGATAGTGTTGATAGGAATTTGTAGGGATATACTATCTATTTATGACCTATCTCTTCTTGCTACCTTTGCCGCCTCTGCCCCCACCACTCTTTCCTTTGTCTCCTTTTGCCCCGGAGGGACCTGCCGAACCACCGGCCATCATTACCCTGACTTTCCCGACGGGTACTACATTTGTGGTCTCTTCAGGCTTCCATCCCTTGATTAGATCCATTTCCCTTGGCCATATTCTTTCGGTATCAGTACTTGTTTCATCCACTGCACCCTTTGAACTCGTGGCTGCAAGCCATTTCCCGAGAATTTCTCTAACTGCCTTGCCTTTCTTCTGAGCACCAGGTTGAATCTTTGCCTTATACTTATATTTTCCCATTGCAGCCCATGGTGCGCAAACAGGGATTGCCTCTAGGATTTCATCTCCTGGCAACGGCAGGCCCACAAATGCATCCAAAGATGTCATTTTTTCCGCTTCATTATCTTCAAGATTATCGATACCATCCTCAAGCATCAATCTACGGATCTCTTCGTGCTCTGCCGTTTCTTTCTGTGTCCTTTGATGCTGTGCTCGTCGGCGTTCTTTCTGGAAAGCAAGTTCAGCTTCCCGAGCCGCTTTTGCTTTGGCTTCAGCTTCGGCCTTTTCTTGTCCGGCAGCAGCTCCGATCAATTCTTGAGCAGCTATACGATCTTCCTCATCTTGGTCCTTGTATTTCTGTGCAATTTTCTTGGCCTTTCCTTTCTTGCCTCTTTTTGCTGGAGCAGGACCTTTTTTAGGTGGATTCTGAACAGATGCCACTTTTGTACCAGTGGTGGTAGATTGCACCTCTTCAACAGAGTCTTCATCGGATTCCTCTGCTTGTAGTTCAGAATTTGGTGTCTGAGAATCTTTGTCTTTGATTTGTAGATTTTCAAGCTGCACTTGTGGAATCACTTCACGATCATGTTCTGCTACACCTTGCAAAGGATTGGGCTTCAAGTCAGAGTCATCTTCGTCCGAATCATCCTTTTCTGGATTCTCAGCCTCTGAAGCTTTTTGCGTAGGATTTGGCTCCTCGTCATCAGATTGATTCGGCTCATCCTCAGATCCCGCATCGTCGATGAAAGAGCCACCTGCAGGTGTAGCATCTATGGTTGAGCCACCTGACGGCTCACCATCCTGAAGTCTATGCTTCACATGTCTAGCTTTACTCTCATCGCTGATTTGAAATAAAACACCAAACCCAAGGAGGAGTTGAGCTGGAGGCAAGAAGTTCTTCTTCCCTTTGGTCATGAAGCTACCAGCGGGAAGGAATTCGCCGGTAGGAGCTGCTTTTGAAACTTGGTCTGCAGTGACCCACCAAGCAGACATACCAGCTTTAGAATCCCAGGCACTTGAGGTAGCAATTACCAAGGTCCCCGCTTGGCTGAGGGTCTGCGGAGGAATTGGGGCATCTGGTGTCTTTGGATTGTTCCTGACAATGACGGATGCTGCACCTCGTATATCTGCATGCAAATATATATCTCCTTTTCTTAAATATTTTTTATACAAGATCTCACTCTGCTGAGCATCTTTGCCAGCAAGGACCATATATCCATCGCTAGATATGAACCAAATGAATTTCTCAAACCACATCTGTTTCCGCACAGGCCTTAAAATAGCCTTTTCTTGCTTCAACCCTTTCTTTAGATCCTGGGCGATCTTTGCTTCGTGGCTCTTCAACGCCTTCGAAGAAGATTGCAAAGTCTTGTCCTCTTTTGCTGCTGCTGAGCGCTTCTGATCAAAGTAGTTGCGCGCATTCGCCCAAGGTGATAATGAGAGATCAATATCTATGGACAGTCGGGTATCTGCAACCTTCTCCTTCTTTTTATTGGTTTTGGAAGTCTTCTCCTCATCTTCACTTTCGGAGACATCACTATCAGTCTCGTATGTCGAGTCTTCCTCGTCATTAAATACCTCCTCGTCCAATAGAATCGTTATTGTATTCTCGTCAAGTTTTAGTGGCAATTTAATCATTGAAGCTACCGGGTTATTGCGCTTTTGTTCCAATTCAATCAACCGACCAATTTCGAACCAATCCATACCTTGCGCAATAAGGCCATTAACAGCATCTTTTGCCTCTTGGACCCGTTCAACATTAGCTTGCAAAGCACCTGCTTTGCGTTCATTAAGTGCCTGTATTTCTTGCAATCCACCAAGTCGTTTTGCTTGTTCATTTCGCGCAGCCTGAATCTTCTTTTTGGCATTCAATTCTCTCTCTTCAAGTCGCGATTCTAGCTTCTGCCCTTCAATTGAAGAGAAGAACTCATCGACAGTTTTGTTGAAACCTTCAAATTCTAAAAAGACCACGGTTGGATCGTCCTGAAATTGTTGCGGCTTGAATGGATGAAAATCATCATAAAGTAAACCCTTTCGGTCCTCGGCCTGATTCTCATCTAGTATATTTTGAGAATCCTTCTTCTTCGCTATGATGTAGCCTTTTGAAACTTCGGAGCTAGTTATCTCTTGAACAATTCGTTGGGCTTCTTGAAGTGATTTCATCAAATGATCCACAAGGTCTTCACTCTGCAGAACTTCAGCTGGCTTAAGAGATGAATTGAAATTCGTGATACGCATTGCGTGGTCCACTAACATCGGAGGGAATTCTGTAATGGATACAGCTAATGTTTTCCGCAACGCATCCCCTGCCTTCTTCTTCTTCTTGCCGGAGTCATCTTCCCCCTTGTCTGCCCCTTTTTGTAGAGCTTCTTGTAAGCGTTCTTTCGTCAAGTCAGGAATTCCTCCGTAGTTCTGTCGATTATCCAAAGAATATTTGAGCCCAACGCGTAATTCTTCTTGAGCTTCCCCTGCATCGACAACTCGGAGTAGAGTTAGAATGTTTAGGTCCTTGTCCGTGAGAATAATATTTCCACCAGCATAAAACTCCAGGTATAACCTGTATTGTCCATCACTGAATTGAAACTCGATTATACGATCTGTCCCAATTTGAGAAACCTGAGTAACCCGTCTTGTCTTTAAGTATTTCCTTAATCGCTGTACGAACACACTAGGAGCAGCTGCAGTCGCTCGAGAGAAATCGGTGAGATGGCATCGAAATCCTGAGTCTATAAGAATCTGTTGCTTGTTGTCTGGTTTGGCGAACTTCACCAAGAAGATCTTGGATGAAAGGTCGTAAATATTAGAGACGCGCAAAGTGACCAAGGCATTTGAAAGTTCATGGGCGATGACCTGTAGAAGTGTTAAAATGTATGATAAAAGTATATACAGTGACTGAGAGTTGCGTTTCGTATACTATACCTTCACGTCAATAGAAGAAAACCTCTGCTTCATCTCGTCGTTGTGGTTAACTTGAGAATTGTTTTTCTCATCGATTATTTGCCATATGCATCTGAATGCTTATGGTGGGGGGAAAGCTCATATGATTTTGCGGTAAAGTGTGTTCAGGCCGCCGTAGAAGAGTTTATTGCATCATGGTGGAGTTTTGGAGCTTCTATTCTCTTGCTCCATCCACCATCCAACACTCATAGACACTTATTACCTAGTAGCTTTGGCTTTGGTCAGCTTTTGTCATATGATTGTATCAACAGCATTTCAAAAATAACATTGGAATTTAGTCAAAAACAAATGAGTCCTCTTTGTTACTCGAGTATACAAGATTGGCATGATTCTGCTTTTGAACTTTTAGCAGATCCAATCATGATGACTCTTGAGTCTTGAGGGATTGCTTTATGACCCCATCTTGGAGCGACAATAGAATCAGTGCAATGGTCAAGAAATGATACAATACGAACATACCGCTTGGGGGCAGGTAGGTAAACTTATGGAATCATGGATACTGTTTACAGATGAATTGTGAACAGATATACTCTGTACAAATGAACCGATGAATACAAACTTGGAACTTTTTGATTCTCCATCTTTCATGATCAAGGAATCCAACCATACGATAACATTAGTTGCTTGCATCCCAGTGATGATGTAGTGCAATGAATGATAATGTCTCACAGCCTCGTTGGCATTTGGCGAGAAAACACCCTTATCTTCCTAGGTATCGATATATCTACCTGCTAATAATGAAAGTCTAGATAAAAATTGAGTTCCGTATCTGCTCGGGCCCCCGTTTGTTTGTTCGATCAGAGGGGGTTTATTGTAAGTGTACGGAGTAGAGAAGGGTAAGTTGTCATTATAATACAAGGCAAAGCTATATAGATCTTGATTGGGCTGCATCTACCATATTCATTCCTAACATCGGTCCGCCATACGTAGTTTTGTTCCATGATGCAAGATGATCATTGATCAGGTTCTGAATTATGATCTGAATTATGATCATTAGGAATTGCAATCAACCTTCCCAACTTCCCAACTCAGAAAGATACATAAACACTGCACAGTACCCATTGGCCTTGAGCTGTCTAAGTGGAGTCTGTACTCATACATATCTCCATTTTCAAAGGCTTCCATTTTCTCAGCTTACCGGAGTAGAATGACTGTCATGCATTTTTCTACTTTTGCCATCGGTTTAACTGGCTCGGCTTGCATGCTGCATATCCCGTCTTAAAGTCTATTCGTTGTTAAGTACTAGTACCTAGGTACAAAGTATACTTCGTATAGGTAGTTTATCTCAAAAAGTCAAACCGAAGAGGTTGAAGACTAAAATCCGAATTCAAATATATCATATACCATATGTATTATATAATTTAGGCATCAGATTTATACATCAAATTTGTGATAGGAAGCTTAATAAATGACCTTCCTAATTGACAAGAAGTGTTGCAGGGTTCGTTGTACTTGACCATCAACTGGGGCAATGGCCCCTCGTACCTTTAAGAAGGTAAGAAGACTTCATAAGTACATATGTCTGTCTGATATCTGCCAAGCTTGTTCAATCAATCGATCACAATGCATTTCTCTCATTTTGCCTCGGTTGCATTGATCGTTCCTGCAATCATTGCTGCCGCTCTTCCGGGTGCTGATTCCCTTTCCTCTCGTTCAGCGTTGGTTCTTCATGAAAAGAGACATGCTCCACATACACGATGGGTAAAACGTGACCGAATTGCAAGCGAAACTTTGCTTCCAGTGCGCATCGGATTAGCTCAGAGAAATGTGGAGAAGGGACATGACTTCCTCATGGATGTGTAAGTTGTCTACGGCACAGGGCTGTTGACTATTCTATCCTGTATAATTCTACTTCGCTCACTACTTTGCAATTACAGCTCGCATCCAAAATCACCAAATTATGGAAAACACTGGACAGCCGAACAGGTGCATGAGATATTTGCACCGTCAGAAGAAACGATCGATACCGTACGAAATTGGCTGATCGACTCTGGAATTGCGGCTAGTCGAATTGTTCACTCTGATACAAAGGGGTGGTATGCATTTGATGCGACGACTGTTGAGCTCGAGTCACTACTCAATACCAAGTATTATACATACGAGCATTCATCGACTGACGAAATAGCCGCTGCATGTGATGAGTGAGAACCCCTTGTATCCTCCCCTCACTTTTTTTGGCTAGTGCAACATAGATTCGTGCAATATTCAAATTGATGTGGAACTTTGCATGAAAACCGTTGAATATCATATACTTATAAATGTCTTAGATACCACCTTCCAGCTTATGTGAAGCCTCATGTGGATTATATTACTCCTGGTGTCAAATTAATCTCCACCAAGAAAGGGAGAGCATCCAAACGCAGCAGGATCGCTGGGAAAGGAAAAAGCCTTGTACCATTACGACAACGAAAGAGCCCTGTCGGATCACACTCACACATCAACTCGAGTTCATTAGCAAGATGTGATGAGGTTATCACTCCAGAATGTGTCAGAGCCCTCTATAACATACCCATCGGAAGTAAAGCCGATCCCAGTAATGCAATGGGGATTTGGGAAGACGGAGACTTCTATGATCAAGAAGATCTGGATTTATTCTTTGCTAATTATACCCCAAACATTCCCAAGGGTACACATCCAATTCCTAATTTCGTGGATGGTGCAAATGCTCCAGTCAATGTTTCTGAAGGAGGTGGAGAAAGCACTCTAGACTTTGAATTGGCATATCCTTTAGTGCACCCTCAAAAGCTGGTCCTATATCAAACGGATGATTTTAACTATTCCATGGACAACACTCTCAATGGTGCATTCAACACATTTCTCGATGCTATTGATGGGGCACGTATTCTAGCTTACCAACTCCAAGTTCTATAACTAATGATTGTTATAGTCGTACTGCACATATTCAGCCTATGGAGAAACTGGTAACGATCCTGTTCTTGATCCAGTTTATCCTAACCCTGCAGCAAATGGATACAAAGGAGAACTCATGTGTGGTGTCTACAAGCCCACAAATGTTATCTCAATATCCTATGGCCAAGCAGAGATCGATCTTCCCGAATATTATATGAAGAGACAATGCAATGAGTATGTATTCCGGTAGTTTATACGGTGACGATATGCTTACACGGATAAAGATACATGAAACTTGGCTTACAGGGACACACCTTTCTCTTTTCATCTGGGGATTACGGTGTTGGCGGAGTTCCGGGTGATGCTACAGATAGCGGATGTTTGGGATCAAATGGAACTATTTTCAACCCGCAGTTTCCTGTCAAGTAAGTAGTCTTATCCCCAGTTATTCCCAATACTATATATGCGCCTATAAGCAGGAGATCTTTGAGTCTACATTAACAATCCTAACAGCTGTCCATACGTCACATCGGTCGGTGCCACAAAAGTCAACCCAGGTCGAACAGTTTTCGAACCCGAGGGTACCCCATATGATCCTTCAAGGAATTCAAGCAGACCTGCATATACTTCAGCAGGAGGGTTCAGTAATGTCTACGCTGTCCCCGATTACCAAAAAGAGGCTTTAGCTACGTAAGTTTTACTTTCTCAATGGTTCAATGGCTATACACCAACTAACCCTTGCAGATATTTCGCGAATCACAACCCTCCTTATCCCTACTACGAAGGCAACGCCAGTTTCGGAGCCAACGGTGGAGTTTACAACCGTAATGGAAGAGGTATCCCTGATGTTGCTGCAAATGGAGACAACATCGCTACATTCTTAAACGGGCAGTTCGTCTTGAACGGCGGTACAAGTGCGAGTATGTCTTTTCTCGATCCGTATATCTTTGCATGTGTGTTTAGCTAATATTCCCTAGGCACGCCTATATTCGCCTCGGTTATTAACTTGGTATGTGAAAATTCACCCTCTGGTTGGCCAGTACTGATAGAAACCTAGATCAACGAAGAACGTCTCGCGCTTGGAAAATCGACGGTGGGATTTATCAATCCCGTACTCTATTCCAATCCCCAGGTTTTGAATGATATCACAAATGGAAGTAACCCAAACTGCGGTACTGCCGGATTCAGTGCCGTTCCCGGGTAGGTTTTTCTTCTCCTGTCGTTCGGGAGGAATTTGCTAATATTGTTTTGTAGATGGGATCCTGTCACTGGTCTTGGAACACCGAATTATCCTAAGTTGCTGGAATTATTCCTCAGTCTTCCTTGATGTATCATTTGAGTATTCTGCGGCCGGTAAGAGGATTATCGTCTGAGAGTCATGCATTCAGGAGGTAGAAATGGAGGAGATAGTCACAGTGAACAATCTCCGAACACCTACGATTCAATGGACACACATGATTTTGATCAAATTCAGAACCAATTTCCATGAATCCATTACTTCAAACGTTACAATAATAAAAACACAATACTGTACATAAACCTCATACATCATGCGCCCACCTCAACCCCACTCACCCCATCAACCCTCTACTCACAAGTCTCCACCTTCCACTCCACCGTGTGATTCCCCGTCCCCGGCACCTTCGGCTTAAAATCCAAATAAACCAATTCCCCCTTCTCACTCTCCCACTCCCCATTGGTATCCCTGTAAAAAACCAGCTCATCGCTCCCCGCATCCCGCACCTCAGCCGTGGTATGCGAGAGCGCGCCGTTGGTGCTCCATTCAATTTTATAGCAGGTGTTCTTGGTTACGAGGAAAGGTGTTGTGCATCGTTGGTTGTTGTCGGCGTCGAGACAGCTTTCTACTGCGTAGTCGAGGATGTGGCCCGAGGATATGGGGTTTGCTGTGGGGGAGGATTAGTTTGGTTGGTTGGGATGTGGAGTGGGGGGGGGGGGGGGGGGGGGGAAAGGGGGGAACGAACGTTTTGTGAGGGAGCCTGTCATGGCGAGGCCGGCGGTTAAGATACTCTGGGCGGTTGGGATGTACATTTTTGGGAGGGGTGATGGAAGGTAAGTTTTAGTTTATGATAAAATAATTAATAAAGTTGCTTGTGTGTGTTTTTCTATATTCTCATGATAAGAAGGCAAGAAGATCCTCACGTTATGTAGGTACGAGGTGCCAAGGCATATCCCTAGCTTCTATGACGATGTGATGTCTAAGCGGGGAAGTGGAGGTGGCGGCCATGAGCGATCGACGCCACGATATATAGAACGGGTTTAGAGTGCCACATCTTAGGTTAGGAATGTGAAGATCACAATGGGAAAGTCTCATATTTGGAAGATGCTGAGTATTTTCATTGGGTTTTTGTCCTCAGACAGTAAGTAAATCAAGCTGACGCTAATCGTGCCCACTTTGAAAGTTCGTGGGCTGCTACTATACGCCCTGGGGTTTCCTGATACGGTTTACTTATTTCTAGAGCTCGCTTTCGCATGGAAATTGCTTCGTCGCTATCTCCTACGACTTTTAAGAGCGCGGTGCTCAGTTCTGCTGCTGTCCACTGATGGCTGTTAGGATGCGTTAGACATGGATGGCTTGGGAGTGGAACACATACATTTGGAGCCGCATTTCGACTACCCCATACACCAACACCAAGATACTCAACTCGGATAGCAAAATCATAAAGGTCAACCCATACCGGCAGGACTACTTGTGGGATTCCTGTTCCAATCGCCTCGTGGAAACAATTTGCTCCTCCGTGATGAACTGAGACTATCACATTCCCGGTTTCGAGCAAAGCGGCGGGATCGACTTTGATCCATTTTGACATCCTGACACGTCCTGATTTGATGGTCTCTTCTAGAATGTCTAAGAATTGATCTGTGAATTCATGTCGCTTATTGAATTTCCATAGTACTTGGACTTTGGAGTTATCCAGGAGAATCTTCACCGCGTTTGCCATTTCTGTCGCGGCAGTTTCATCATAATTTAGATTACTTCCTAAATTTATCAGAACAGTTGGTGATTCTTTCAACCAATTTGCCAGCTCTGGATCTTGCTCTGCTGCTGGTGCCGTAGAGAGAAAAATGGGTCCGCATTGGACTACATTTTCCGGTATGATATCGTAGGGATAGTCGAGTTCTTCTGAACCTTGAGTTATCCAAGGATAGTCCTCGTGATATACGGTAAAGACACTCAACGGATTGGCGATGCCATTTTTCTTAAGAAATGATCTCTTGTTGGCGAGAACAGGGCCTATCAGAACACTGTACGCAAGCCGTAGGTTCATGTATATGTTTGATGGGATGAGGTACCAAGGTACTGGATACGTATACGCTGAACTCACGCTGACAACGCAAGGTAAGCATAATTCATGATACATGTCGAATCTTCGGAGTACCTACGCTGGATATTTCCAGAGCGCTGCGCCCCTGGGCTGCAATTGGACGAAATTCTCCTTCAGGCTATTTGGAGAAAGGACAGCGTGATTGCGTCCTTGAGCTCGTACGGCATCCAGACCAGGGCCAAACAATGGATCTACGGCCACCATTACTGGATCTACTTCTTCCAGTATTTCAGATATCTCCCTGTAAATATCAATATATTCGGGCCCCGTCCAGGGCATCAACCACAATTCCATGTTCCTACAAAGAATACCAAATCCCCTGATTCCAGGCGCGTTGATAGCGGCGTCAACATCAAATCCTTCATCATTTAACGCTTTCGCAAGTGATGGTCCTTTCAATTGATGAAAAGTGATACCTTGCTGACTTTTTGAATTCTGTGCTGCGAATCTAGAAATTGTTTCAATATCCCTCTTCAACTTTTCAAATGACACAAAATGAATATCTAGATCGTTATGTTCCACCAAAAAGAGCGTGACTAGTTGCCAGCAATACATTCGCCTGTCCATGTTCGCTGTTAGTGAGGAGTAGAATAGTATTGTTTTTACCAGGCCATTCTCGCGGTTGTTGAATCGTGAGTTTTTCTTGCTGTGTAGCTGACCCGGCAAACAAATATGCTATGTAGGCAAAAGTTATTGCAAGAGCGAAATATACAGAACGTCTGAACATATTTTGATGGATGAATACAGAATTGGACGTCAGTGAGTTTGTAGTGTCTTTTGAATGTAACCTGATGGGACCCATACCCATCTTATGTGAGCAGGACTTAGATATAAAGGTATACAATGTTGAACAAATCTCAAGCCGGAATCCCACTTGTGATTGGACTGAACTGGCAAGAGACAATTATTTTGTTGCTCCACTAGGGCAAATGCTCATTCCTGTGGAACTTTGGTGTGAAACTGTTATCTCCAGGAGACCTTATTGTAACTCTCATACCATGCTACTCAAATACATACATACATACAGCCAGGAACTCGATAGTCGTGAAGGGCAACCTTGTGTGCTTATTTGAATTTAGGGAACTTCCCAATACATTCCGGACCAGAGTATGGAAATTCCGACAACTGGTCGAGCAAAATGCTCGCATCCCACGTCCTGTCGTACATGCATAGTACTCATGATAGATACAACAGGATTGATGAAGACTGGTGATCATGAGGTATACGTAGGACTCGAACTTCCGATACCATGTAACCTCAAGTCTCGGCATGATCGAGACAAATTGAAATTCGGAATTGCTCATCCTCAAAGGTAATTGTACACTTGTGTATTTCGTACTTTGATGGTCATCATATCAAATTGTTGGTGTTTGATCCGGATGATCCGGACATGTACAATGGGATTGTGATAAAATTTTAAGATTTTGAGGAATAATGTTTCAGGCGTTTGCGCTAAGATTTTTCCGATAATTTAGCATTTACACCGTGAACTTGGACGATCTCTGATCTCAACTCCAAAAATCAACTCAACAATTGATAGAGATAGGAATAGAAAGTTTTCTATTCTAACTGAATTCCGTCTTGAAAGTACTTGTATCGGTCGAGGCAGGGTGTCTGATATGTTGGATACTAAAGTACCTTTTCTCCAATCTTTGCAACCATGCGGTGGTGCGAGATTGCCAATACAAAACGACTTGATTTCAGATTTGAAATCATGGCTTTCTCGAAGCTACTACTTGGCGAAGACCTCGATGATATTATGAAGGAAAGACAACGAGATTGAGGTTCAAATCTGATAGTTCAGATTGTTCTTTGGTAGGCATCAGGCTGCATAACGCACAATGTTAGGTATTGGAAAAAATTTTAAACCTTAGTAATTAAGACTCCTAGATCTTAAGAATATTAATATGGAGATCTCAAGAATCTCGAAATCTCTCAGGTCTCTCTTTAAGATTCTCAACATCAAGAACAGGAATCCTCGTAGACTTCTACAGCAGTACACGTAGGCCAAAACACGTCTTTCCATGTTATTAATGAAAATGACTCTTGAAAGGCTGAGACTCAGCCGCTCAGATGAGGTTGACTAAAGGTCAATTCGTCTCTCAAGCACAATTCTGATGTTTTCATCAACGTTCACATTCATAATTGTCCGGGAACTTTTCCATTGCATTGTTTTTATATCTGTTTCCATTATTCTGGTTTCATTAAGAGGTCTTGAAGATCTTTTTTTTAGACGCCAATATTTTATCAATTGGGCACCACCGAATTTTCCAAGTGAATTCTAGCAACACCATCTCGGCCCAGACTATCATTTTATCATAAATCATAAATATCATCCGATCCCAGATTGCTGTTCTTCCACAATCAATCATAACTGCCTCTATGCAGGTGGCAACGGGCAAGTGGTCCAATCCGTAATACATTCAGCCTCTGTTTGAAGTTAGCATTATGCCACACTCCGCCCAAATTATCTATGTATTGACTTACTAACGCTTGCGACACACGGAGCAATATTATTGTCATTGCAACCATGTCCACAAGTCTCCAAAAGACAGACAGCATAGGCACCTTGTGCATCAGCACAACTACATTCTTCTACACGTGTTTGGAGTGCAGCGGGAATGGCGGGACGAGCGGCAACGAGAGTGAGGCCAGCAAGAACGGTGAGGATGGTTGAGAATTGCATGTTGGTAGTATCCTAAGTTTGATAACGAAATCGAGAAGTCTCTTCAAGTTGATGCTCTGGAATTGTTTTGGTCTCGTGCTATTGAAGAAGTATGTATCCAATGTGGTGATATTATTCCACGGGGCTTTATACTCTTTATTCTTTCACACATCGCTACTTCAGCTATCTCATAACAGTGGTGCCTTCTATTTCCACAGCCGTGTATGCATTCAATATCAGGACAATGCACATACAACAAATTCTTGGCTTCAGCTGATCAAGGTTACGAGTTTCTCGATAGAAACCCTGTATGTGTACCGGAATCAGTCATTGATATCTCAAATTATCTACTTTGGCAGATAAAGCAGTCCCTATGCTCTGATTTGCAGAAAGATCATCTAGAAAATGCTTACTTTAACAACGCGCATCATTATCATGATTTTCTGGTTATGCCGAAAATCTCCGAGTGGAGGAGAAGAAGATGCGAGGGGCTTGATTGGGCAGTAGGGCTGTTAGCCGATTGAAGGATAAATTAACGTGCAGCGTGCATGAGGCGAGGCAAGATAGATGAGAAGACCGCGGAGCTACATCTATGGAGTCTCTCCACTTACTTCGACGTCACTTGTTGTTATTTTTTTGTTGGTTCTGATTACCTGGTTCCTGAAGATTGCCGAATGGTGGTGAAAATTCAATTCACCGTCTTATTGACGTTTTTAGTGAGGGGTATTTTGATCTGCATAATGTGAGGGGAGGTTAAAATTTCCTATTTGGGACATACATAAGAACCCTGCTGTATGGCATTTATTTTTAGCATTATGTGCCCGATACTGGTGTAGAACACAATACGAGTATTGATGAATGAGCAAACCATCACCAATAATACACATTTTAAAAGTCCGGACTGTACACCGACATTTGAAGGTTTCATTAATTCACTTTCTGCATTGAATACGGTTCCCCAATCTGAGACATTAAGCACTATTGACATATCTATATTATACATCAAATTTGTTTCAATCTCACAATGTGTACAAATATTCACAGATTCTGAAAGATTTAAAAAAAATCTTGAATGTCTGTTCGGTCAAACTATTGGAAGTCTTCTCAGGGCTCAATACTCTTAGGTTTATACCAGAGTGTTCGAGTCCTTGGGTGAAGTTAAGAGCATGATATTTGACCTTTACTCATGATTTCCGTCTCATTCCAACCCTTGATATTCATAGTTAGTATCACGCTTCATTATCATATGCAATTGATCTCAGCTCATATAGTTTGAAGAGCTGTTGGTCTTTGGTCATCAAGAAGACCACAGATATCGTGTTTCGAGCCACTTTTGGATCAGCCTGAGTAGCTCTTTTCCATAACCTTAATTGGAGAAAAAAAGCCGAGTGGCTAGAAAATTCCCACCTCGAGCTGCTAGTTCCATTCTGTGGAGATTTTCATATTGCTTATGTTCAGACCCCCGTGATAGCAGAATCATAATGAGATTCACATAGTTGAAAATTAATCATCGCTCCAGTCCGGAGATTATCCGTTCTCAGGTTATCAAACTCACTATCATTTCATGGTGTACCATCAACCATTTGTTATAAGTATTTTACTGCGCTATCAACCAGTCAGCCTCTTTGTCATTATCGATCCGGTGGTTTAAGGTATATAATCTAAATCTATATATCCTATCATACACAAGGCAGATACATGAAACCGCTCAAAGCAGACCAGACAAGAGGTGACGGAATATGATATGAGCAGCTAGAGAAAAACAAAATTGAAATCATAATGTCTAATGCTCCATCGATATCATTCATCATTCTGATGACATGACTTCACTCTCCAGTAGTTCTACTCAGGACGGTCAACTATGTGTCGAGACTTTACAAAAAAATGACCCAAGAGAAATAGATCCATCACAATAAGTTCAGATTCTCTATCTTACTCCATATACGACAGTAATCTAACCCTCTTCAACCAACTACTTTCATCTACATCACTTCCAAGTACTCATAATTCACACTCCACCATCCCTATCCTACTCAATGACACAACCTCTCAAGTCTCCAATTCCAAGATTCAGCTCAATAACCTCCATATTTAACCTTTCTGGACGAAAAGTAAAGAATCTGAATCATCATCCTTCCTCACCCAAAACCTAGCATCACCAAACTCCCCACCTAAGACTGCCACAGATCCTTACTCTCCATTTCCTTAGCCCTCCTCTCCCCTGCCCTCTTACAAGTAGACACAATCAATGCAACACATACGAAAAAAACCGATCTCAAAAGAGCTTCATAAAAAATCACTTTCTGCGCCTCACACGTAAAAGGGTATGCGAAGAATTTCCGCGGGGGAATCGAGGAAGCGAGAGCGGATTTTCCGTGTTCGACGATGCATTCGAGCTCCTCCGAGACGTTTGTTGAGGAGAGGTCGGAGAAGGAACAGATTGATAGGATGTCACTTAGGGTGGTAGGGTTGTGGGGGCGATGGAGGATGAGGCAATTCTTGATGCGACGATCTCGCTAGATTGGGGTGTCATCTTGAAGGTTTGAGATTTGAGGTGAGGTGATGTGTTTTGATGATTTGTATATATGTTATGAGGTGAGGTTTTTATGGTATGGAGGGGATTGAGCGTCCAGTTTGCAGGAAAGATTATGGGGGTCGACTTAATATAGAAGGGGATAATGGATTAGTGTTCCCAATTTCCACTAAGGAGACTGCTTGACATATTCCCAATCCTTATGTCGTGCGCACACATATGCTCGTCATTATGAAATCCCCATCTTCCTCAACATGCACAACGGCTCAAAATTTCCACTCTTGCGCCACCAAGAAGGAACCATTCCTCGTAGAATAAAGATAAACACACTTTAGCCCATCACTAAGAATGCCAAATGACAGGTAGGCTCTTAGCAGAGAGCTAGAAGAATCCAAGAAACTGTCACCCGCAGACTAAAACTACTCATCCCCTAGTCTATCACCAAGAACACTACGCGATACATAAGTTCCTAGTGCGAAGCTAGAACGAGACTAGAAAGTCAAGAAGCAGAACTAGATGGCTTTTGGACTAGCAGGAAGCGGGGCATGGGGACTATTTCGAGAACAATTATGGGGCTACGTATACTAAAATATTCTAACTCATATGGACTACCAAAATTTCGCTCAACTACCAAAAAGCACCCCCCTAAAAAAGCCGGAGAATTTAATTCTCGCTAGTATTGAGAGACGCAGGAACCACAAGTTGCGATTTTACGTCGAGAAAAAGCTGTCTATGAGATTAATGTGCAAGACTGTGGCTATGTGATTTCATCCGGGCATCACAACCAGAGGCGTGCTCTAACAAATATCCACAGCTTACCATCCATAATTACAACAAACACAGATTAATTAATGCTCGACTTCCTAACTCCAAAGAATCCTGCAGAATGCAATCTCCAATTCGTTCCTCCAAATTTGCCATCTCATTCCCTAGGTACCACGATTCTGGTATTTGTCAATGGCCTATGGCCATAATCATGGGGGAATCTTAGTTGCCGATATGAAATTTCCACGCATGATGGTCATTTTTATGTAATATACACTAAAGCTCCATTTGCACTATGATATAATTAGTTATTCTGAAGAGAAATCTTATTTTTTTAGTGTTATCACTGATATCATAGTACACTAATTGCTATTATGAATTACAATCGTGGTTGTTACTATCATTATTGAAGCTATTCAGAGTTTGAAGTTGCTAAAATAAAGAAACGGAATGAAATAAAGAAGCGAAATAGAAACAGCAATTTACTTATTTGATATTGATGAAATGAAATGAAATGAAATGCAATCCAATCATTCACTGTAGTTGTTGAAGTCGAAGAGAAATCAAAGGGCTGAAATGAGATTAAAGTCTAACTAATAATCTAGTATAAAGCCAATGACCATTAACAAATGTGAAAACTGATACCACTTTCTATACAAAACATCAGCTAAAACCAATATTATTAGGCTTACACGGAATCCCGCAAAATCTTGATACCAGAGGGATTCTAGATGGAGTAAAAAATCTATTTCATTCGAGATATAAACAGTATTCCTAAAATCTCGTTATAATTACTCAACCTTTCCCATAATGAACAGCTTAAAAACTTCACACCTACACATCTGTCCTCCCCTCAATTTTCTTGACTCTCATAGTCCACTTGAATAAGTACTTCTGTTCTGACCATAGCATCAATAATCACAAGCCTCATCACAGACTAACCCCATCCGTTCCTCACTCCATCCATCCTCTCAAACATAGAGCCCTCGATCTTATATCCAAGGCTATAAATGTCGTCTACTGAGACATAGGTCAAAGATTCTCGAGTGTATTCATCGTAACATATAATACTAGGCTTCAGCAAAACTTCCAAAGTCTATGATTCCAACCCAGTTTTTCATCAATAACCTCAAAAATAAATACTTAAAATCTACCAGATACCAGCAGATTTTTGCGATCTATTCTTCATAATAGATTCCACTTGCCCACAAATTCAGACACTAGCAACCTCACTTCACTCAAACGCTACATTATAGGCATTCGGCATATTTCTGGCAGGTGATTACATAGAGAGGATTGAAGTTTAAGTACTAACAAAGCCAATCAGTCAAACTCCATGTACCCCGTGAAAATAGGGAAGAAGTCAAAGCTAACAGAACTCCTTATGAAGCCAACTATGAATCTTTTTGGTCAAGATATCCGGTGCTACAGACTAGAATGAATACAGGATGATATGTACAAATAATGATGCCACGAGAATCGTCGGTGCAAGAAATTGTTGGAAAAGATGTTTGTTTTCCAGTATATGATACCATATAACACTGCACCCAGAAGTTGGAGCGGTGCCCTCATAGAGACAGTCGGTGTTCGTAATGGAGTGCGTAGAGCCGTACATCATTAGCTTAACGCATGATAAAGGAGCCTATACTCACAACCGAAAAACACAAAATCTTGCATCCAAGTACATCCACAAGACGGAGTATCAAACACAGCCGAAGCGACTTCGGATAAGCCCCAGATAAAGCACGACACTTATCCTGTCCTCAAGTTTCTCAAAACCTCCCTTGCTCAGTCATGCACAGCTGGTGTCTCAACAGTGTCGAGTAGCCTTTATTCGAATAGAGCTTACTGTATTGCATATGACTGCGTAGCTCCATATGTTTGTGATGACTCAGATACACAGTGTACGGTACCGACAAGACAAACCATGTATCGTATCGCAGTTCAGGCGAAGTAGCAATTAGTTGAGAAAGAATGCGCCAAAAAATCTACCAGCGCCTGTCAAAAAGATTTCCCTCATCAGCGGATCGCTAATTGGGTATGGATGAAAACTCATAGTATATAAAATTGGCTAAGGGTGAAGCATCCTCGACTAACAGCCTCGTGATATCGCGTTTGGTAAGGTTTCCTTACATGATCACCCTGATAGATTGAGCAAGCTTTGGAGTTTGGGACTTCGTATGCTTAACAGCTTAGGTGCAATTTCTTAGCTGAGAGTTTGACACCGAATACTTTGTATATCTCGAAGGTGAGAAACGAGACTTATAGGGATATATATATATATATGTATCTCTAAGTGTAAAGATTCGTGGTTTGTTAGTTAGTTTCATATACCAGAGCCTTTATGTCAGGCTTCGATACCAATATCTTGTTGAACCGATTCTGAATCGCAACTGACTGGTAGAGATTTAGTTTTCCTAAATCATGTATCGACCAGCTGCAGTCACTCTACTGAGGTTGATTCTTATCGAGATTCACGGTAAAGTCTTGTCTGAACGTTAACGTGGTTCATTCATGCTATTCCCCCATGGTAATAATATCAAAACCACTGTATCTCTAACGAAGAAATTTGGGATCTTCGACGTCGAATTAGGTATGATCCAAACCAGCAGTAACCTACCGAAATCCACAGTTCGACTCTTAAATCTCAAATAAGAGCTACCCGGGGAAACCATACACAACCAATTATAGCCAGCTCAAGCCGACTCAATAGATTAGAGATCAAATCCGAAACCATTGACCATGACTTTATCATCATGATATGAACAAAATAGATGATCCCTCTTTGTCTTGCAAGTCTGCAATATCTGTCTTTTTCGCTCGATGGATTGATATCGGATTATCATACCCGCCGATTTGAATAACCTTAAATCCACTTCCATCAAGAATATTTCGGCATCAAAGCCAGTAACAACCTCTCTTTTAAATTTCCTCAACGGAATCCAGTCATCCAAAATACATTTTCCAGCGTGTAGAAGGGCAACACAAATAGTATCTCCCTACTTGGAAATTGATCCTGAATAACGAAAACGTGTAAAGTGGTCAAGAGTGAACACCCACACGCGTCCAGGTCACTGGCCATGAGTAAAGTCTTGGAATTATATAGAATTATCGCAGATATACTTTTTCAGGAATGGAGCATAGTATAAGTCAAGCATATACATCGGAAATCGAAGATATGGATTGATACATATAAACCGGTTGAGTCCTTTCCAATCTCAATCTCAATGATACCTATAGAATGATTTTCTACATCCACGTCTAATTCAGATTTGGCTCAAGATTAGATATACCCTTGACTTTTTCGGGATTGTGAATAGAAAATCACAAGGCGGGATTCATTGTGATATCATCAGAATGTTGTAGTAAGATCTTAGTTATCATATATAAAAATCCAACAACCATCGATAATCTTTTCCGCTACATACATACTGAAAGCCAGGAAGATGGTCATTAAGTGGATGTGTGTGTATTGTGCGCGGAAGTGATCAACAAATAAGTTGTTGATCTTAGTCTACTAAATACTATCTAGAATATGAAACTAATGACTAAGTATGATCACGTGAAATCCTTGCCTCACAATACCTAATCAATCATAAAAACCACCATATCTATCCATATATCCCTACTCAAACAATACAACACCACAGACTCAAACCAACGCCTTAAATCTCTATGGAAAGACTCAACCCATATAGCATACTAAAACCATAAATCAATAAACAATCCATCCTTCCACTCACAACTAACTTTCAACCCTCAACCCTCCACCCTCAACCCTATCAAAGTCAACATCATCCTCAAATCAAACAATCACCATCCACCCATCTACCCAACCTCAGAAAAAAACCCCAACCCTAATCAAGCCATAAAGAAAGCTACAATCCAAAGCCCAACGCAAAGTGGATCCGGAAATCCGAGACAAGATCGGGCTGTAACGGCCGGGCGGGCCCCACTTACTGTAAGGTTATGGCTGTATTCCATGGATATGTCGAAGGTGTTATAGAAGTTACTGTATTTTTGCTGATGAGGTTTGGTGATGGGAGGGAGGGATGTGTTTGTTGGGGGTTGGTGATTGGGAGAGCAGAGGAAGGGGAAAGGATTGGGATTTGAAGCTGAAGTGATTTTTTGCTTTTGTTTGGGGTGTTGGCGCGTGGTTTTGTTTTTGTTTTTTATATAATGTACATGTGTGTTTGTGATGTAATATAACATGATTGATATCCAGAGTCTAGAAGGTTCGGAGTTCGGAAAATATATCGAGATGGAGATGGGTATACGTATGATATATATGTTATTTGTGTTTGTACTCCGTAGATTTGAGTTGTATCGCGGTTATTATTAATAATTGCTTGCAATTGGTAGATAGTTATCAACCGTTCGCATCTTGCATTCAAAGTCCTCGTTGTAAGTTGATACTGTATTTTGTAATATGTCTAGGTACCTAGTATAGTATACAGTTAACTCAACTCGATGATACTCTTCCATCATTTTTATTCCCATCTGTTTATATGCATACCATCTTCAACTCTCATCAACCTCATCTTCTTCCGCCCAACCCATCGGATCCAATCCGTCCACAGCCCACATCACCCGGACTCCGAACCAACAAAAGCAATTTCCTCGCCCAAAACCACATTATCTACTTTTTGCCCATTCCAACCCACCACATCAGCACATCCAAAATCTCAATAATAAACACCATCGGGCATTAACAAACCCAACCAATTCCAGTTCCAGTTCCAATCACAATCCCAATCTCAATCTTAATCTTAATCTCTCAAGATCAAAACCCTCTCAGGGTAATCCCTGGATGCCTCGTGGAAAACTCGACAGGAGACTAAGAGAGAAAGAAGCAGGACGGGAAGAATAGAAGAGAAGGGAAAAAGAAATATTATCCATATTCCAGACGAAAGACGGAGCGGAATTAGGAGGAGTTGGGATTGTATATATGTGTGTGTGTGGGTGTGTGTATTCAAAAATTGGGATGAAATGCAGATGTTGAATATCATATCATATCATATCATATCATGAACCAAACTAGCTCCAGCCCAGCCCAGCCCAACCCAACCCAAACAAACCAACCCCATCAAGATATATACAGAAATAGACCATGTTCTCCATCTCCTTCTAACCGGCGCTTAAAAACGTTGAGCGGATTATTATGAATGAATGAATGAATGAAGAAATCCCAGGAAACACCTTGAATCCACCTACCCGCGAATTAGCAATGCGAAAGCGAGGTACATTTAATATATATATATACGCTATAGGTTGAAGCGGAGCGGAGGTGGCTTTATAGGAGAGAGGGAGGGGTTCTGTTATATGTGTGTATGTTGTGGAATATAGATACTAGGAATACGTATCTAGATACCGAGATTGATTAGAAAAATTGGCTGAATTTTGACGAGGGGGATGATGTCATGCATATGGGTGGATGGATGTAGCTAGGTACCTCTGTATAGCCTTTGAATGCTGGTTTGTTTGATTTGTATATTTCAGCATGCAAGTAGTTAGGTACGTAACCGTATTATTGTGTTCTCATACACTTCTATATAGACTTATATGGTACCCATCTAGGTATATGGAGTACAACGAACTTGAGACGTGCTAAGAATTCAAATGTTAAGATATAGAACTGTTGTACGGACCTATCTACAAAGCCAACGAGACCCACAAAAGCGAAATGAAGGAATAGTGGAAAGGGCGGGGAGGTTCCTTTCTCTTGAATGGGTTAGGCGAATGAAGGAACTGTTGATATCAATATCAATATCAATACCAACGTTTAACGTTCAACGTCAAATATGTGGTTCTAGGTTTAGGTTCAGTTTGATGTATCGATACCTAGGTCCCTATATTGAGATGTTGAAATATGGAAATAGGTGTGTAATACTTGATTCTTTCTTCTATCAGATGTTAGAGATGGTGGATTTGTTTGTTCTGCGAAGTGCTGCTAATGTTGGAGTTTGGAACCTGGCAGGTCTAGATCTAGAGTGAGTAATCATGGATTGTATTGTATGTGCAGCAAGGAGTTGGTAGTGGGCGGGGTTTTGTAGAGCTGAGATTGAGGATGGAAGGAGAGATGGAGCCTAAGGGTTGTGTTCTGCGTGTGAAGGGTGGGTTTGTACATGTTTGGCGCTTTTTGATGCTTGTGAAATGGGCTGATGGATGGATAGTATGATTGTTTTCTGGTGAGGGGGAGGTTAGGTTAGGTTAGGTTTGCTTTGGTTGGATGAGTGGGAGTTCGAGATGGGTTTAGATGGATTTTTTGGGCTAGGTGATGGGCAAGGAGATCCAGGAGGAGGTGGGTGGAATGCGTTTATCTCATACGTGGACTAGCTCGTTTGTGCCTGATCAGCAGAGTTTGCGGTGGCACGGGCTCGGAGTTTATGGTGTTTTGGGATTGTCTGGGTTTCGGCGGAGTGTAGTGTCTAGGGTTTGGAAGGTTGGTTGATGGATGGCTTTGGGAATGGCTTTGTTGGTGATGAGGGGAGAGGGTGGATGGCTAATATGGGTGATATTGGTGGTACCTATTTGAGATGGGAAGTTGGGAGTGAGGATTTGTGATTTGATTGGATGGCAGGAGGGGAGGTGTTATTTTTGCTTTGGGTGAAGTTGTGAATGGGTGAGTGAGTGAGTGAGTGTGAGTGAGTGTGAGTGTGAGTGTGAGTGAGTGATGAGTTTATGAGATAATGGAGGAACACAGTATATATATATATATGTGTGTGTATGTGTATGTGTGTATATATACCTATGTATATAAAAACAGATATCATATCGTATAGAATCTATATAGACTCCCTATTACCAACCATGATCAAATATAAGCATAACTCCTTTTCGGTTCTTCCTTTGTTTCTCAACCCAAGATCTAACGTCATGGTCAAGGATTCAACGAGTCCCAACATCTACTCCATATACAAGTATAATCTATACATTTACCTGTGCGTTCAAACATCTCCAGTTCAAAGAAAAGAAATCCATCTCATCCATCTCATATCGTATCATCCCTACCTGACCTTGCCTTACCTACCACATACGATATACCTAGGTACAACTAGTAGCTGAAGTGGATAGATAGCATTCATCCCTCCCAATATCACCGATTTGTTAATGAAGACCAGAAAAACTTGTCGCATATCAATAACTTTATTCCTTCAATTTCTCCTGTTGCACATAATGAAAACCTTCTTTTAATGATATAAAATCATATAAAGTCATATAATATAATACAATATAACACAATATAACACAATATAATATAAATACAAATATAAAATATAATATTATATCAAAGAAAATCACGGAAGAAGAAAAGAGAAACTATTTCCCCAATCATTTAGAATTCTTTTCTTTTCTTGTCTTGTCTTGTCTTGTCTTGTCTTGTCTTCTCTTTTCCTATCTTCTCTTCTCTTCCCTTCTATGTTCTCTGTTTACTCATCACTGCTTGTATTACATCTTTCAAATCAATACCTTATTATGGAAAGAACGATTATTTAAGCAACCAAGGGAAACAGAAAGGTAGAGAGGAAGGAAGGAACCTTGGAAATCGATTCAGATCACACTTTTTGATCATTCTTTTTGTTCCTTCTTTAACCAGTTCCATCTTTTCCATTTCCTCCTTTTCTCTCCCTCTCTTTCTCTAACAACTATTGGTCTATTCATATCTTCAATTTGGACATCTACCTTCCTTGTCTTCCTCTTACTTTTCTATACCCCATCATCGTCATCGTTGTTGTTGTTACTATCGTCGTCGTTACTATCGTTCGTCGTTACTATCGTCGTCGTTACTATCGTCGTCGTTACTATCGTCGTCGTTACTATCGTCGTCGTTCATCGTCGTCGTTCATTTATTTCTTCTTCCCTTCACCCTTCACCCTTCACCCTTCACCCTTCACCCTTCATCCATTTATAAAAATACTACACATACATATACAACCTTGAAAATACCTAATACACTCAAATTTATCTTGGTTTGTATAACCGCAACCAATCCTCAAGACCAATCGCAAATAGTCTCATAAGTGTCAGCGGGGTAAAGTCTCCTCTTATCTTTCGAAAGAAAAAAAAAACAAATCAACCATCAACAACAACGGCAACAGGCAACAGAAACGCCACATTTTCACCCCTCGACTCAATCTTACCATCGATTACTTACCTCATATTGATTTGTTTATTACCCTTCCATATCTCACTCGTCGTCGCAAATAATCATCTGCAGAACATAATTCTATTGTTCTTCTTACTGCAGTCAGATATCCATTCTGCATCTATCCGCTTCCTTTTAAGGTTATTGGTAGCCTTACAGTCCCGATATCTGCACCTTTCGAGTCGGGGTCTCTTTATTTCCAGATTCATGTTTGTTACCAATATACTTCTCTACTTTGATTTCTACTCCTCCTCCTCCTCCTCCCTCTACTCCTACCTTTCCTTTCCTTATACGCTTCTCATATCGTGAGCATCTAAATTGAATGCGACGTTCATAATCTTGATTGCTAACTGTTGCACTTGTTTTCGCTAGACCAAAAGATTACCCATACAAAGCAAAAAGGGCTGACCAGTCAATTTTATTTGAGTTCGAGTCCAGCAAAAAAAAGACAAAGCTCAAGTCATCATTCCTCCCACTTTTCTCCTCTTATCACTCATTACATCAATTTTTCCATCAAATCGAAACTCACCCACCTACATATCATAATACCATTTCCATACTGAGCAGCAGAAAGGAGAAAGAAAATAATCAATATGAGTGATCGATACAGCAGACACCCACGACCAAGGTCACCAACTTATAATCCTGCTCGGACAAGTCTTCCAGTGGACTTGTCATACAATAATCATTCTTCTGGATCGCATACACATCATCATCATGTCGTCCCTTTATCTCGACATGAAAATCCTCGGAGTAGCAGCACAAGTTTTAATTCTTCTAATGTTCCCATCACTACAACCACATACAAAGTCAAACCGGATCATCGTGCTGCTAGTCGCACTCGCAGTAATACGGTTGAATCTCGTCCAAATACCCACACAATCTTTACATCAATTCCAAAACATCCAACGGTCGTTCATACTTCAGTTGTGAGACCTGCCAGTCCCTCCACCAAGAATCCGTATCGCGCAAGCCAAGAAGAGTATTATACCATCCCAGCTTCGTCTCGAAATGATAAAAGTTCTCAGCATCACAGCAGATATAGTGCTTCGATGGATAATGCGGATATGAACAGGCTGCCAAGGGAATCACAGGGACATAGAGATCCCAACCATCTTCGAATTGGTATTCCTAGTATCAGAGATATCCCATATACTACTCCAGCAACTGCTCCATTATATGCAACCACAACAGCCCCAGCATATATTCCAACACCTACTTCATCATTCATACCCACTCCAATAACTTCATACACTCCTCCAGCATCTACTTCATATACTCCTCCAGCATCTACTTATACCGCTCCATTACCTACTCCATCATATGCGACGACTACTACAACTACCACCAAACCACGTGGACCAGTATACACAGCCAATTTAGTACGACATCCAGATACTGTTGCAGATGATTATGGTGACGATGGATATGGATATACAAACCCAAAAGATTTGGTTCAATACGATTTGAACAATAGTGTCCCAAGACATACTCGTAAGGATAGTTTTGATACCAGATCATCAAGACCAAGTTCTGCAGGATTTGTTGAAACTGTTCAGTCTCCAAGATCATATGATACTCGAGAGCGCGGTCCCCCACCATCTACTCGTGGTTTTGATAGAATTCAATCATGGGACACTCAACCGGCTTCAGCTCGAATGCCAGTTCCTCATGTCGCACCCATGGAACCAGTCCAACGTCCACATGTTACACCTATGGAGCCAATTCAACGTCCACATGTTACACCTATGGAGCCGATTCAACGTCCAGTACGTATGGATCCACCAGCAGGATATGAGAGTGATGGACCTCAACGAAGAACGTCAACTAGAAGACCAGTTTCTATGTATCAAGAGAGAGATGCTAGACATCCTCCCAGAGATGAATATTATGGTTCACGAGAAGAAGAAATGCGAGAGCGAAGACCACAACATAGACATGAGAGATATGATGACCCTGTTGAACAACGTGGATTTGGATTACGTCCTGAGAGGACGGAGAGACAAGAGAGGCCATCTAGTCGAGCCGAAAGAGTAGAGCGAACAGAGAGACCAGCCAGCAGGGCAGAAAGACCAGAGAGAACCGAGAGGGTTGAGAGAGTTGAGAGAGTTGAGAGATCTGATAGACACGAAAGATCTCCACGAAACGAACGAGAGGATGACCGGCGCGAGAAGAAATCCAGCACCCATGAGAAAATCGCTACAGGACTTAGTATTGCTTCTGCCGCACTTAGTCTTGGAGCCATGGCAAATACTATGAAACCAGATGATCGTGATGACAGGGATGATGAGAGAAGACGTAAGGATTATGGTGATGATTCACGCAGACGACGCGACCGTGGCGATAAGGAGATGGTGGATAGTTCGAATGAACGCCGTTTCAATGACTCGAGGGATTCATCGGAATCTGATAGGCCGGATCGCAAGGAGAGGAGAGAGAGAAGACATCACAGCGAAAGAGAATCAAATGAATCTGTCGGTAGAGAAACAAAGGAAAGACATCGAGATAGAGACATCACACCACCACTACCTCCTCGCCCTCGCGAAGAAGATGATGTACATCAACCTCGAAAAGAGAGAAGTGGAGAAGAAATTCCTTCAAATTCACGTGATGTTGCTCGAGATGGCAAAGATAGACGTTCTCCAGATACCGACTTTGTTGATTTAAGTGGTCGCAATCCTAAGGAACGTCTAAATACTCAAAACGACCCTCCTCGTAGTGACGCAGCCACAACTGGTCCTACCAATGATAACCACTCAGATACATCTGATGAAGCAACCAACCGTCATCGCAAACCCAGACGTATATCTGGAGCTGCATTCAATCCCAGAGATACTATAGATTTGAAAGCATTAAAGGCGGCACTTGCTGATCAAGGTTCTCCTGCTGATAAAGAACCTGTACTAGCATCAGTTCCAAAACAATCTTCTCAAGAACCTACCCTTGCACCATCTAGCAAACCACTGGGGAGAAAATCTTTTACCAAAGATATGAGTGAAGTAGCAGAATTGAGAGCTGAACTCAACCGAGAGGATCGAGGTAGACGTGATCCATTGGCACCTACAACTGAAACTAAACAACTCCGAGTTGTTTCGCCGCCAAGAGAAAAGGTTGAAGAAAAACCTGAGAAACCTGCTATTAAAGGTATCTTGCGTCAACCACGTGAGAAATTTCCCGAAGATCCTGCTCCAATTCGTGAGGGTGTCGCGCCATTGAAAGATGCCAAGAAAGATGGTGTACCTCCAGATGCACGTTGGACAAAGATTGCTAGAAAGTTGGTGAATCCAGCAGCATTAGAGGTTGGAAAGGAAAGATTCGAAGCTAGAGATGATTTTGTTATTGTTTTGAGAGTTTTGAGTCGTGAAGAGATTCAGGCTTATGCCACGGCTACTCAACAAATTCGAGGTAAGTTATTATGAGCTTTCTATGAAGTCTTTATC
This sequence comes from Monilinia laxa, assembly GCA_009299455.1. NCBI lineage: Eukaryota > Fungi > Ascomycota > Leotiomycetes > Helotiales > Sclerotiniaceae > Monilinia > Monilinia laxa. The sequence goes on from VIGI01000009.1 coordinate 2,168,605, forward strand.
TAATAATTCTTTATAGCCGCTAGAGAGGAAGAAGAAGAACGTGCTCATCGTCGCGCAAGACGTGAGGCTCGTGAAAGACGTAGTCGAAGAAGGGAAGAACATGGTCGAAGTCGTCAACATCATAGCGAATCTGATACTTCTGAATCATATGAAGAAGACAGACCAAGAATGCTTGAACAAGCACCTCCTGGATCTAATAAACGAGCAACGTTTGGAGATGATGTTTTGATGAGTGGTGGAATTGGATCAGGAGAGAGGGATAGAGTTGAGGTTTTGAGATAGAGGAATTTGAACGAATGAATGATCAAATGAACAACATTGATGATTATGATTCATAGCATTTTACATGGCGATGTCAATTGAATTTTTGATCTTTAGAGATTAGGTTATCGGTTATTTGGTTTTTGAGGGAAATGAATTTGAATTTGAATTTGAATTTGAATTTGAATTTGAATTTGAATCTGGAAAGAAAAAGTCTCATGGTTGATGATGACAATGATGACGATGGGTTTTGTAATATATTCTTGTTTGATAGGTATGATGGATGGATTTAGATAGGTATGGAGGATAGATAGATGGAAGGATGGGTATGAAATGAATGGTATGATTCATGGATATGAAAGAAGAAAAGAATGGGTGGCATGGTGTTTGGATGTTGGATGTTGGATGGATGGATGGATGGATGGATGGATGATTCAAGGTGGATAGAAAGGGTTAGCTAGCTTTTATTGGAATATTTTTTGAATATTCATTGTTCTTTGATGATTATGTGTTTTGTTTTTGAGGGGTGAAGGGGGGTGGATGTGAAGGGGTGGTGTGGAAGGGGGTGATGTAAAGGGGTAAAGGGGAGGGATGAAGGGGTAAAGAGATTTCTTATTATTTTTCTATTATGGAACTTGGGAGTTATATAATAAATACCTATATGTTCTTCCCTTAAATATCCATGGACGGGAATTGTTTTATATTTATATAGCTTTTTTTATATCACTTGAATAATAAATTACTCTTATACTATTGAAAAGTTGACTTACTTTCTTTGTATACTATTGGATTTAACTTTTATACCAAAAGACTATAGAATTTCTAAGGTTAGTATATATACGATTTACTTAAAAGGGTGGGAAAATCTACTTTCTAGGGTTTCTTATGCTTTACTCCTTTAATTACTATTGGTAATAGCTTTGACTTGTAGACCTTTTGTTTCTTATTGTTAGAAATAGATAGTAAGGTATGTATATATGTATATATGTATATATACTAACCCCGATTAAAGAAGCTAAGATTGGCAGGTGCAATAAAATCTGCTATGTTTATCAATAGGATGTTTCGTTAGAAATCGACTCGTGTGAAATTCGGATGTGTAAATCCTTTTGAGTCTTTTTTGCTTGGGGCTGGGGAGTGGTTGGAAGTGGTTGGTTGGTTGGGTATATGGATGTGTGGTTTTTTTATGCAGGGAGGGAGGTGGGGAGGGAGAGAGGGAGGTCCCTTAACCAAATCACTAAGCCATCGTCGCAGAAAATCCGTATGCGTGTAGGGGCTAGTTTGTTATCTTACCTCCGCCATTTTGGGCGTTAATAGCGTACCGAATGGGTCGGACCATTTCCGCAAATGGTTGCGTTTTCTGGCTCGGTCCTGTGCCGTTAAATGTAGAGAGGTTGGGTGATAGAGAGCTTGGGTGATATAGAGCTTGGGTTATAGAGAGCTTGGGTGATAGAGAGCTTGGGTGATAGAGATGAGAGGTGGTAGTGCTAGCGGGTGGCATTTTCTGTTGCTTTTGATTGCAAGTGATTGGTGTGTGCACGTAAAGGTTGTATGAGTGTGTTGTGGGAATGGGGAATTTGGGTTTTGCTTGTTGTAAATGGTATGAGCATTTTTATGCTTCCCTATAGTTCTGTAATGCTATAGAGCAAACATGAGATGATCGTAGGGTTTTCTTATGTCTGAAGCGATTGCTGAGCCTGGGGTCACAAAACCACGTGGACTGACAGTATCCGAGCTGATGGTTTACGTCGCTTCAATCATCTATCTATCTCATCACCAATGTTGTCATCTATTGCTAGCGCTGTAAACCTAGTTGGACAAAAGTAGAACCGACGACTACTCCACACTCTCCCTTTTAGCTCGTTCAGAGACAAGTACAACTCCCTTGCAGGAGCACTTATCCTTGGAACCGAAACAACGATGATGATACGACAGATCGAGAGACCAGTGGCCTTACTTGCAGCAGCAGTGAGGGACCTAACTCCAATGAACAGCATCTTGTCTGTCTGTGTGGAAACCAGGGCATGTGGACTTGGAGAAATGGGACAAGCTGTCTCGCAACATCCCAGCTACTATTCTCTACCTAACGATACCCTGGACATGGAAGCGATTTCTCAAGAAATCAATGGGTGGAAGACTCGTACCCAATCAGAAGTGGATTTTGCTATAGTTGTCAAAGTTTCCTAGAGATTGTACTAGATATTATATTTAAGAGTCAGAGCAATAAAAAGAAAGGTGGAGATGAACATGATTATAGCCTTCTAATGCGCCCGTGCTTTCAATGTACAGCCGAGTTCCAAGCTTCTTATAAACAAGGCTTCGCCTGTGTATACTGTTGGCGCAATGCCATCAAGGATGTTCGTGGCGAAGGAAGTCTATAACCATCGAGTCTTTACAAGATCTAAACTCGAAAGTGTCTTGGAAAACCCACGACTATCTATCTACATGAGAGTGGAAGGTCATAACGGCTATACTTACAGACTGAGTTTGAACTACTCAGGGAGCCCGATACCTAGGGTTTCCCTACTCTGGGGTTTTTATCCGTAACCTCTGTTGATGTTCCCGGTAAGTTGCCCTATTAGTATCTTTTCTACGATATATCTCAGAATTGACGTATATCTTAGACCCGTCTTGGTTAGAACAAAGTACACTAGCTGCCCAGAAGGGCTAGAGCTATCGCAATTTGAGGTTGCCCGTCGAGGGCTTACTACTTGCTCCGAGTCTCATGCTTGTTGTACCGAGAAGTCTAATGGCCATTTACCCACAAGACTTCTTGCGATAAGATGATTCCGCCAGACTCGTTCTCACCGCAAACCTAGAAACAAAACCAATATACGCAACTCTAGCCACTGATGGGGAAATCTTGACTCCTTGAAACTTACTACAGAGTCGCTCGATTCCATGGTAAAGATGATGTAAACAGAGAAGCTCACTAAGCCTTTCGGGAAACCATTTCATTTGTACGGTCGATGGGGATGGACTATATATGGATCAATTCACTTTGTATCATCAAGACTCCAAGCAGACTGGAGATCGAGTTAGCTTCTATGACGTCAGTATATTGTGGATCAGCCATCACTATTGCGGCTACAGGCGCCTCCAACGGCACGATAGGTGCTTCCTCAAGCCCTGAGAATATATTGGACATGTTCGAGTAGAACACCCCTCCGAAGATGATAGCAGCGGGTGGGATATTGCGCAACCGTGTTGGCCGATCAAGGAATTGCCATTAGGACGCAGAGTATGGACTCCACGACTTCTTCACTGTGCACCAAACGTTATAATTTGGGAGTGTAGGTATGGGGATGCGAGCGAGTACTCACCAAGGATAGCCAAGCGGGAATTTACTGGGATTTATTCTCGCTGGAGTGAAATAGTAAACGAATATACCGGAGCACAAGTTACTTATAGCAAAGATAAGTTGTTTGCTATAGCAGGAATCGCTTTCGCGCCCATGAGGAGACAGGCGATGAATATCCAGCTGGCTTGTGGAGGAGCAACCTCGAAGAGCAATTATTATGCATTAATATTGTATCAGGAGAAAATCAGAAGGACCGACCAGCTTCATGGGAGCCTTATCGAGCGCCCAGCTGGTCGGGGGCTTCGATCGATGGACCAATTTACTATAGACGCTCTGGGATTCACCCCGGTCGTATTTGTGCCCATGTTCTGTGCTCCTCCTTGAAATATGCCGGAGCCGATCCTGATGTACAAGTTACCAAGGAAGCCTGGGACTTTGTTGTAAGGCTATGCTTCCGGGAAATTACAGAAACGGCATGATTGGGGGGGGGGGGGGGGGGGGGCGGGGGGGTTTGTCATTTCGGGTCGTGGTACTTTACTCGACGTTCTTGATGCCTATCCAGATTCCCCGCAGACGATGACTGCAATGTCTTTCTACTGCCTATGTTGATACTGGGTCTGCTGATCCAGATCAGGAGCTTGATGGGAGAGGTTTCGAGGGGTTGATTCTGAAGCTTAGCGAGATGGAGAAGGGTGGATTTTATAGAGTAGGGAAGTGGTCCGTAGAGGATGATCGTGGCAGTACCACAGCTAACAGAATATGAAAAATAGACAAACCACGGACTTTACATGACGTTTGTTGGGAGGATTTCGTTGACTTACTCCAAGGAGTTGGTGTTCAGACTGCCATGTCAGAGTATGCTAGGATCCTAGATATACCAAATACGCCGGGAGCGATACATTCTTACGATGGTTTAGTGGGTTACCTATAGCTAGTACATCAGAACAGTTCCTTGCTGAAACTACGCACAACCGCCTTATACCATTGCTCTTTCCTGTAAAACCCCAGGATCCACCTTGCTTCCTGGCTCCAGCTCTCCTCTTGCCCGAAGGGCGCGTCTCGTGGTCGTGCTCCTTCATGTGCCTTATACGCTGTCCGTCTTTCGCATGGTGACTTGCACGTTGTGAGGTAGCTCGTCGCTTGACCTGTTGTCTGTTGACGGAAGATCATCCACGCCTTTAACACTAGTATCTTAAGGTGAGGAGGGAGGGAAAGAATAATGGGAAAGGAGCCTAGGCACTAGATAGATCAATACTAGAAATATTATTAATAACTGTAATAACCCTGAATCCAGAAATGAATATCAAATAATTCTAATTGCCAGTGTTGTGATTAGTATACGCCAGTGAAACGGTGCTGATAGTAGACCTTTAATTACCACTTCCGTACATACAATTATAGGTTTATACATACTCTAGTAGATATAATAAAATGTAACACTACCAGAAATATACAAAAACACTGGAATCGAATTTGGAATGAACATTTGATACTTTAATCAAGATCTGGAATGGATGGTTTAAACCTAATCAGGATTTGGAATACTCATTCCCAATTCCAATCAAGCATAAAATATCCATTTCAGGTTAGATTCTAGTATTTGGATATATTCCTAATGGTATTCGGTATTCAGTATTACAATGATATTGCATACGTTTAATGATATACAATTCGATACTAGATACGAATAGATATTCAAGATCATTCATACATACCACTACATGAATCAATACACGGAATACGACGAATACCAATCACAACACTGGCAATTGCAGTTAGAGGATCACGGGGAGAAATTTCTCGGTAGAATCCTTAACGAGCTGAGATTACAGGAAAAAAAGGGGGATTTCGGCCCGTACCCTGATTTGCTTCCTTAACCGACTGCCTCACTTTCCTTGACACAGATCCTAGCGAATAGTGTTGATTTTTCATCTTCGCTGTTGGGCATTTGGTGTTTGGAATGATCGTCATTCACTGTATCGTCTCGTGCTCCTGTCCCTGCTATTGCTACCCTCTTTCGTTATTTCTACAGCAGACTTGTTTCAACGTCCATGTGCTACGCACTCCGATGCCTTAGGATACCTTTTGAACCAAGTCCTATTCTGTGTGACGGCCATGGTCTGTTCTGAATTATTTTCCAAACTACCCATTCATTGATATCTTGATGGGAGATGAAAGTAATTTTCTCGATTGGACGCTCGTACAAAAGCAAAAGTGCGTTTTCAATCACCCCTAGAAATGAAGGCCTATTCATTAAAAGTTTGCTATGCTTTACTGTACCTTCAATATGATTTACGAGAAATTCATAGTCCACAGCACCTCCAATCACTTAGTCGAGATGTTTAATTGAGAAAAGATGTAAGAATAATTGAAAATATCAAAACCATTACCAATTGAAAGAAACTTAGATAAGAATTGCAGCGAATGATATTATCAGCTTGTCCGTTACAGACCTGATGGCACATATATAGTTGCATCGATCATCTCAAAGATATTGGAAATGCCATTGTACGAAGATTTTTCGGGCTGTTTCTTGGAACTCTTGCACGATGAGATCAGTGAAACAATGTTTTGGACATGTTAACTATCTTGAAACCCGACTGTAGTGATTCTAAGATTTTGCAGACACGAAGATACGAAGCCAAAGATGACTTTAATCTCGAGATTCGACCGCCAATTCAACCAATTCAAAATCTCAAGATCTTTAATATCCAAAGCAACAAAATTGCTGCATTTCGAGATATTTTGCCATGTATTATTGGCGTGATTTCAGGCAGAAAACCAAAGGTAATGAAAATAACAACACACCACAAATACCTAGCTACTGATGGCTACTTGGAGCCATCTGCTGCATCTTCTCTGTATGACGAGGGATATTCATGATGATTTTCCTTCCACCATGGAATTTGATGGCCCTATCCACTGTTCATGTACGTCTTCCTCTCTCTCGGCTACAAGAGAAGATCTTGAATCTTGGATTGCGAGAAAGTCGATACAATCTACGTAGTACCTTCCACATAGCATGTCCCATTGCAGTCTGAAACGATAGCTGGCAACTTAGTCCAAGGAAAACACGCGGAAAGACGCAGGCCAAACATCATGATAGCAACGTAAACATCCATTCATCTAATATCGAGTGATGTGATGTCAACATGCCTCGGTCCCAGACTAAAGACGAAGCTCTTTCGATTCTCTGAGTTGTTTCTACAGCAGAGAGTAATGCAACTCTGATGAAGCTATTGCTTGAAGAACGGGTCTGCTCCACCCCGCCACGCCGAGCAAGGTACGACGACGTGTTTTATGGATCCTCGGCTACGGCTCCGAATCACTGCGGCTCCATTCTCAAGGCGAGAGTTTGGTCCTGCACTGCTAATGCCGTGGCATATCGACACCATGGCGGTGCCATGATACCGAGCGGTGCAGCTCTGGGTAAACTTTGTGGCAGTGCCATTTTGCCACGGAGAGGGACGGATCTTCACACGGTGAAGCCAAAAAGGCGATGGCGGTGGATGGTGCTGTGGATAGTGCTGTAGAGCCAATGCACGCAGATGGAGCTTTGGTATGAGGATAGCCCCAGCGTTTTCCATGCATGTTCGAATTCCGAACCACTCTTTAAAAAGGGCGGGGTTGGGAATGCCACAATACAGTACACAGCCTATACCGCAGTTGGTGGTGGATGAAATGAGGGACGAAAAAAGAAATTCTGAGGAAGGAAAAGTTTCAATCATTCATCCATACTAATGCAAAGCTGTGCATTACGATAGAGGTTATAAGGTAAGTATTATAAAACATTGAAAAGCAGCTTAGCTTTTCCCTATATATAAAATAAAAATATTAATTAGTTATAAAATTGTATTTTATATGTATATAATTTATAATAATAAGTGCTTTTTAACGCTTCTTATAAATTATAGAATTTAATATAATACTTCTTTCTATAATATTTTATATTTTTATTCCCTTTCTTAAATAATTATAATTAATAAGATCTATTAAATAATAATTTAATATTTAAAAATAAAGAAAATTATTTTAATCTTTTTAAATATATGCTTTTTATTAATGCCTTTATTATAAGAAAAGTTTATAAGATTATAAATTCTATATTGAATTATTTTTATAATTCTATATTACTAATTTAAAATATATTTATAAGAGCAATAAGAGCAATATAAAAACCATTCAAACTAACCAATTAAACCCCTTAATTCGAAATCTATACGGGCATATAGATGAAAATAATATTATATAATACTTACCTACCCTTATAACCTTCGTACGTACAGAGAGTACAGTAAAGCCGCACAATAGCAGCAAACCCACACCTGCACCGTACCTGTTCCAATGCCGGAAATGAAGCTCAGCATTATCTTGCTATGGAGACATTTCCAGCCACCGCGTGGAGTATTGGTACGTGTCCATTCCCTGCGATAGATGGGAAGTAGAAAAGATGGCTGGAAAACGATAAAATTCACTCACGCACGCACTCGGTCAAGCTTGTCGGGACACATCGATTGGCAAACGAAACCCAAGGGGGAAAAAAAAGGAGATTAAAAGAGAAAAGAAAAGGAAAAGAAAAAGGAAAAAAAAAAGAGGTGAAGCAATGAAGGTTTTTGCCAAGGCCTTGCGGAGTAGTATGGCTTCGGCGCTAAGGGGAGATATCCATCTCGGGCGGGAGTCGGAAGGCGGCGTTGTGTTTGGATTGTCGGAAGGGGAAATTGGTTGGAGCAAGGTACCTGAGCTAAGTTGAGCTGTGAGGAGGCTAAGAGAGCTAGGGAAAACTTAGTTGGGGGTTTTCATATAATTTCATATGATATGGCGACCAATCAGGTAACGTGATGCGTTTTGATCGTAACGGGAAAAAAAGAAAAAAGATGGATCCTTTTCCCTTGGTTAAGGTTCCTTGCCCTTGATTTGAAGCTTGGATGGAGTGAAGGTGGTTATTACAGTACTAGTAAGCGTGAGGGAAAAAGAGGAGTGCCGAGGTGTAAATGAGGAAAGCTTCCCTGGTGATCTAATATTCCATAGTTGCCTGCCTGATTGCGTGTTTCTTTTCCTTATCAATTGCAGATTCGTATCGATGGATCTCTTGTTTTGATGTACAGAGGAGGCAGGATGTTAGTTAGATGTTAGTTAGATGTTAGTTAGATGTTAGTAAGATATTAGTTAGATGTCATCTAGAGTGATGTGATGTGATGGTTCATATCAACAATTGGATGAATTATGATTCAATTGGTTGATTGATTGATTGATTGATCAAATTCATAAAGCTCTTGATTTATTCTGTACTTTACTATTGTATGTATGTATGTATGTATGTATGTATGTATGTATGTTATGTATGTATTATTTGTATTACTCTTACATGTGAAATGCTCGGGTAAAGCTCTGCTTCGCTTCACGCGTCCCTTTCCTTTCCTTCGAGGTTACACTCCATCGATCCTATCATCCAATGAATTTAGTACACGATACGAGTCAAGTCCAGGATCTTCCATTCGTGAGGAGCTGAAGCTGAAGTAAAATTGAATTGATTTCTTACCCAGTACAAGTCGTACAGATTTGACTTCTTTCAAAGCTAATTGAATTCACACTTGTCCAGATTAGATGTGGTGTCGAGAAGAGACGACCAATTGTAAAAAAGCGACTCGGGGCTTGCTCTCACCCAAGATATGATTGCTATTGTGATTGTGATTATGATTGTGATGATTTTCATCCGCAGGAAAGATAAGTTGGGAGATATCCAACCGGAGGATTCCTTTCCTCCTGATCGTACAGTATTAGGTACTTAATAATATCGGAAACGCACTCACACACGGAGTATTGAAAGCCAGAAAAGATGCGATGGCTGGGGGACCGAGAACTAGAACATTTGAACACGAAGCCCCACTCTTACCGTGCATCTCTCCACTGTGACTTACCTAATCTGGCATAGAGCATTGGTGGATCGGTGGGAAGTTGTTGATACAGTATGGAAGGACAAGAAAAAGGGTCAAGGGTCAAGAGTCAAGACGAGACGGGTTAGCATGAAAGTAAGCAAAGAGAGTCAATTGACGCCACCAAGCCACTTATATGAATGGGGTGGATGGATGGGGGTAAGATAATGAATGATATACTCTTTTTTGTATGTATAACTGTGATTGACGCGAAGATGCTATTTTATTCTGTTTTATTCTATTCCATGCTAACCAACATCAACTCAACTACGGCATGTATATGTATGTGTATCTACTGTAGTTGGTTTCACGAAGATCATTGGATCTCTGGGGTAACTGACCATAAAAAGAAGGTAAACCAATGTACGCAGGACGGAGTATTTCGTTCACTCAGCATCGCATCTCCATTAGGTAAGAAGAGACGAGAAGAGATTGAAGCCAAGTATACCTGGTCAATACCAAAAGTAGATACATATGTACTTTGTGCTGTAGTAATAAACATGAAAGTATCTGCAGTTTCACCATTCCAGAAAAGATGTAATATGTAGTAATTGTTTTCTTTTCATCCATCATCCATCGCTTATGAAGTTGTGATATACCTTATTTTATACCTTGACACCGAAAGTCACTCGCGTCACACTTCTTTCAGCCATCTATCTATGCCTACCTAAGATTTGATGGATCGTTGCAACAACAAGGATGACGACGACAATAACAACAACAACAACAACAACGACAACCTTGAAACAACAATAACAATAACAATAACAATAACAATAACAATAACAATAACAATAACAATAACAATAACAATAACAATAACAATAACAATAACAACAACAATAACAACTACCTTCCCTACATTATTCACTTTCCTACCTTCTTTCTTTCCTTCTAATTTCTGCAATGTAACTCGGCCGCTCCTATGGATGTGACTTATCCAATGCAGTCCAATGCAGTCCAATCCAATCCAATCCCATCCATCATCAATTCAATTCAATTCATTTCATTTCTTTATACTGAAATAAACTGAAATAATTACTTCATTCGGTTAGTACAGAATCATACTTACCATAACTTCAATGTAAACAAACAAATAAACAAATAGATAAAACGTGATTGGATGATTGAATGATGATGATAATGATTTAAAATTGATTTTTCATTGCATTGGAATTATTCCTCTTGCTTTCCTTGTTGACTTGAGATTCATACTGATATCGATATCGACATCGATACCAAAATGGAAGACTGAAGACTGAAATTTGACATTGGAAAATAATATCCAACCACCTTGATTTCCTGAATCTCTTTCCCTTCCCTTCCCTTCCCTCCCCCTCCCCCTCCCACCTCCACCTTTCTCAACTTCTTTCAAACCTACTCCCATACACTTCTCCCACCCCCACATATCTACACAAATACAACCTCAAAATCGCATCCCCAATCATCTTTGTACACAAGAGCAATTAATTCTTTTCATACACACCCACCCTATTTACTTTTTGCACATCCCGCAAGAACAACACCAACAATCATCATCATCATCATCATCAAAATATTTACTTTTGCTTCACTTTGGCCTCATCTTCAAAGACCTCGAGATAATTTTTTGAAATTGAAAGTCGAGTCAAGAAACGTCAATCAGAACGTTTTCTTCCCTCTTCCTTCTACCTCAAGAAGTAGAGACCCTTCTTGTGATATCCTTTCGGTCCGCTGAAAGGTATTCGAGAAGTGTTCTCGCATTGAAAGGTCGTCAACCTGGACTTTGACGCACGAGTACCGATCCCCTTCAGCATCTTCCCGTCGTCGTATAGAAGCGACGTCGCTGTCCAACACATTCAAACCACCGAGACTCACGTCGAAGGTGAACTCACTTTACCACATCACCACGAGCGCGTCGGACGGGAAGGTCAAGAAGAGGACGCTCAATCTCTTTACTCTCAACATACTCAACATCAACACCAGCACCAACACCAACACCAACATCATCTCCCCCCACCATCACCACAAGAAAACCTTCCCCCCCCTCCTCAACGACAAGAGTATTTAGAAGAAGAGATTCATATTACCCGTGAAGAAGACCGACGCTCAGAATACCGTCCGAGCCGAACAGAAGAGGAAGAAGTTTATATTCGTGAAGAACGCAGGTTAGTCAACAATTTCTCTCTGCCGCTCTGTCTTTTTTCATTATGTTATTTTCACAAGTATAAAAAAAATCCACTTTCTATGGATAAAATCATAAAAATCAACAACACACACGAAACACACCAAAATGTCTACACCTCCATTTTCACCTCTCTTTCATCCATTTTACCACTTCCCCCTTCTTCCCTTTTCCTTCCATTCCCATTTTTTCCCTTTCTGTGTTTGGATCGTTATACAACATGAGAGATCTGGCCATATCGGAAGCTCCAGGACCCAATTAACCATTAATTGGGTCCTTTCTGAGACAAATTTGCCAGCTTTCTTGTTTTCATTACGACGCACAGTCCAACGATCTTCGGTTTAGTCCCAGCCCCCCCCCTTACCCCAAAATATACATGGGATCTTTTTTTTTCCTTTTAGTGTTGACACGGTAACCCTCACCGTTTAATTTTCTTCATTAACTGACCTTTTTGTTTTTCTTACCTTCTTTAGACCCGAACACAAACACAAACACCACTCTGCTTCCTTCGATATCAACACCCCACACCACCACCGTCACTTCGAAGCTTCTTTTGAGAGAGACAGTGATCGTCACCACAAACACACTGAAGTTAATATCGAACTTCCCCGTCGTGAGCATAATCATCATCACCATCATCATCACCGCCGTCCATCCTCTGAAGTAGATTATCAATTAGAACGTGTCCGTCAACCTAGTCGTTACGAACACTCCGAACTTGATTCTGCATCTGAATTCTCTGTTCCTCAAAAGAGTCCCACCGAAACCCAAATCGATTTCGTCGAACGTCAATACCGTTCCCGAACCCAGCCCACTTACAAGGAAGACCCTGTCATCGTCGACCCTCCACAATCTCGTGTTTCCGAGCCAAGATATATTGAGGAGACCCGCGTAACCGAGACCACCATCGTCCCAGCACCTGCTCGCTCTACTCACTCCAACAAACCCAAGTCAACCTTCTACGAAGAAAAATTCGAAGAAGTTCACGTCAAGCAACCTCGCACACCAGCCCGATCTACTTTCACTGAAGAAATACGTGACAGAGGACTTGTCAAGTACTCACCACCAGCACCTAAATCAACCACTTCCAATTTCAAACCAGTAAATCTCGAAATGGGTTACTACGACGATGAAGGTAAGCTCTATCTTTGTTTTTTTTTTTTTTTTTTTCTCTCTCTCTCTCTCTAACCCCCCCATCATGTACCCTAAGCATTATCAGGGAATTACCACTCCTTGCGTGGAGAGGATTACCATGGAAGCGGGAAACACATTTACCAGGACCCAATTGACTCTCTCGATTTAGCCAGCGCCCCAGTTGTTGCTGCCCCAAAGCAACCTCCCAACACTGTTACCATCCCTTGCCACCACATCCGTATGGGTGACCTCTTGATGCTCCAAGGCCGTCCCTGCCAGGTTATCCGTATCACCACCTCCGCTGCCACTGGCCAACACCGTTACTTGGGAGTTGATCTCTTCACCCGACAATTGAATGAAGAGTCCTCTTTCATTGCCAACCCAAGCCCAAGCGTCGTTGTTCAAACCATGTTGGGACCAGTCTTCAAGCAATACCGTGTTCTTGATCTCCAGGACCACACCGGTAAGCATTCCTCGTCACATACTCACTTGTCTAGTGCTAACCATCAATCAGTTGTTGCCATGACCGAGACCGGAGATGTCAAGCAGGCCGTTCCAGTTTTGGACCAATCCAACCTCTGGACCCGTCTCAAGGAAGCCTTCGAGGGTGGACGTGGTAGCATCCGCATCATGGTCGTTGCCGATGGTGGTCGTGAGATTGCCGTTGACATGAAGACTGTCCACGGATCCCGTCTATAGAAATCTCCCTGTAATTGTCATACCATGGCGTACTACTGGCAACCTTTCCAAGGCGGTGTCTTTTTTTTTTTCCTTTTTTCTCTTTTTCACGATTTCTTTGCATTTTCGGAGGGAAATTTGAATGATGATGGGGGTAGATATGGATTCAAATTGATTAATGAGGGATGAAATTTGGACGATCGGGTTTTATCTGGTCCTTCGGATTATTTTAGTTTAACGAAGTATTCAAGTAGTTACTCGACGTCATTAATGAAAAGGCTACTTTTAGTGGTATTCTTATGATGGTATCGATGATTCTTGATACTGAGGTCTTTTCTTTTTTTGTAATTGTAAATAGGATCAGACCCAGAATGAAAACGCGCAGCTTGTCTTTTACTTGTACCGGTACTTGGATTGAATATTCATGTGAGACTATAGAATGAAAGGAATGTTACTTGGTGCATTCCAAACAACTTGAGCATGTAGCTGATTACACAGCCATTCTCAATGATGATTGTGAACAGTTCCCACTTTTGGTTGAGATATATGTCATGTATGATACCTTCATCAAATAAGACAAGGGCAAAAACTGAAATCGGAATGGAGAGCTCTGAGATCCTTTGCTCGAGTAGGAGGGATCTACGAAGTATGTGTTCAAGTACCTTGATGGTTCATAGGTGAGAACCAGCCAGCCCGAGCACGAGCAGCACCAGTTACCTTCCTTCTTTATCTAGGAGAAAGAGCACATGATACCTTTCCCCACATTCATAAAGCTTCCCCAGATAAGCTTCATCGATACTAGATAGATAGATAACATTGAATCATCGAGACTATCTCTCACCTGCAATTCCCATCTTCCATCTCATCTAGATCCTTTGCACAAATTCATCTTCTTTCTTTCATCTGGATATCAAATCATAATCATGGGTTCATCTCAATCAACTCCACACTTTCCAAGTGAAGCTGAAGCCAAACGCATCCTTCTTGAGAAGATTCAAGATATGAATCTTGATACTGCGGAGGATGATTATATTCATGTTAATGAGAAAGGTGGTGCATTTCAAAGTACCTCGAGGGCTCAGTGGACTCCTTTGAGTGCTTCTAGCGTTGAGAAATGGGAAGAAGAGCTTTTAAGTGATCCTAAGAATCGGTATGTGATGACTCACTCTATCTCCAGGTTGTTTCGCAACCCTGTGTACGTAAATCTCTTGATACTGATAGAGAACAATTATATAGACTAGCCCTCAGTGCCCTCAGCTCCGCAGATCCTCGAACAGTCTTAACATCCCGAGCTACCCTCAATCAAGATCAACAAATCTTCTCCATCAAGATACCATTCGAAGGAGCACCGATCACAAACCAAAGGCAATCAGGAAGATGCTGGTTGTTTGCTTCCACGAATGTATTTCGAGTTGCATTGATGAAGAGACATAATCTTAAGGAGTTTGAGTTATCACAGGCATATCTCTTCTTTTGGGATAAATTGGAAAAGTCCAATTATTTCTTGGAGCAGATTCTTGATACTGCTGGTGAAGATCTGGATAGTAGATTGGTTCAGACGTTACTTTCTACTCCCGTTAGTGATGGAGGTCAATGGGATATGTATGTTCTCTTTTATGATATCATTCTTTCGACACTAAGGCTAACCAACTGTTTGTACAGGGTTTACAACCTCGTTCACAAATATGGTCTTGTACCACAAGTTCTATATCCAGATAGCTTTAATGCTCAAACATCATCTGTGATCAATAGTATCATCACCACCAAACTCCGTGAAGATGCCCTCAAGTTAAGAGCTGCTGCTGCTGCTACACAGTCAGCATCTACCTTGAACAATCTAAAGGAGAAGATGGTTCGCCAAATTCATGGCATTCTTACTCTCGCTCTTGGTCCACCACCGGCTTCCGATACTATCTTTACATGGCAATATCTGGATAAGGATGGTAAAGCTCAAGAATTGAAAGCTACCCCTATTGAATTCGCCCAAGAATTGAATACCCCAAAATCAATCAAAATCACCAACTCCACAGTTCATGATATGTTCTCTCTAGTCAACGATCCAAGAAATGAATACAACACTCTTCTCACCGTCAATCGTCTGGGTAACATCGTTGGTGGTCGTCCAATCACCTATATAAATGTGCCTATGTCCACCATGAAGGCCGCCTGTATCTCCATGTTAAAAGCCGGACTTCCAATCTTCTTCGGCTCTGATGTTGGAAAATACAGCAACAGTCAAAAAGGAATCATGGACCTTAATCTCATTGACTATGAACTTGGATTTAATGTAAAACTCGGCATGTCTAAAGCTCAACGTCTAATGACGGGTGAAAGTGCCATGACTCACGCCATGGTTCTCACGGCTGTACATCTCGATGGACAGGGTAAGAGTGTAAGATGGAGAGTTCAAAATAGTTGGGGTGAAGGAGCAGGAACGGATGGTTGGTTTGTAATGAGTGATGCTTGGATGGATCAATTTGTTTATCAGGCGGTTGTAGAGCCGAGATATGTGAATAAGGAGATTAGGGATATTTTGAAGACGGAACCAAAGGTTTTGAATCTTTGGGATCCAATGGGGGCTTTAGCTTAGGGATGGTTTTTGGGTTGAGTTTGTAGGTTATGGGTTATGATATGGGTTGATGGCATGATTATGCATTGAGTAGGTTGAAGGTTTGGTTGAGGGAATAAGGGAATAAGGGAATAAGGGAATGCGATGGAATTCTAGATATCAATAGTTTATAGTGTTTTTCATATTAGTTGTATTGTTATTATTATCATTATTATTCACATGTTGAATTCTTTCCTTTCTCTTCCCTCTGAAGCTACTAATTTCTTGATTGTTTAACTACTAATTGTGTATTTAAGTAATAAATTTATAAATACGATGCGTATATACACGTATACACATATACACATATACACATATACACATATACACATATACACATATACACATAATCCCAACTAAAAACAAAAATAAACATTCATTCATTCATTTATTAATCATTTGGGCTTAAATGAAGATGAAGATAAAAATGAGATTGAAATTGAAATTAAAATTAAAATTAAAATTGTTATAATTATTTGATTTCTAATTATTAATTGAGATTATAGTTGTAGAATTTATCTTTTTTTTTTTTTTAATGTTTGTTTTTAATGTTTGTTTTTATAGGTAGGTAGGTAGGTAGGTAGGTATGTGTATGTGTGTGTGTGTGTATTTTAGTGTTGGTAGGTAGAGTAGGGTAGAGTGTTAGTAGGATTATGAAGGGGTTTATATTGTGGGGGTTGGTGTGGGTTGGTGGTTGGGATTTGGGATTTGGGATTTGTGGGATGTGGGATTTGGGATTTGGGATTTGGGATTTGGGATGTAGAATGGAGGAGGTTTTTGGGGGTGGGGTGGAGTAGTGTTTGGGGAGAGGGAGGGAAGGGGAGGGAAAGGGAAGGGAAGGGGTGAGGAGGGGAATGAGAAAGGGGAAGGGAAGATATATTTGGATTTGGATTAAGCGAAGGGGTGGAAAGGAGGGAGGGACGGGGAATTAGGTGGGTTTAATGTTGGGAGGTTAGAGGTGAGAGGTGATTTTAAGTGGCATTAATTTTGAATGGGTGAGTGTTATATGGTTGATTTAGTGATTGGAGTTTAACTTGGAATGGGGCGGTTGATTGGGTGGAGGTTTGTGTTTGTGTTTGTGTTTGTAGTTTTTCTGATATGTTTTTGGATGGCGATTTATAGGTAAATTTGTAGATGGATATTAGAGGGAGGAAGAGGAGGAGGAGCAGGTACGGAGGAGGAAATTTACTTTCGATTTGTTTGTTTGTTTGTTTGTTTGTTTGTTTGTTTGTTTATTTAAGGTGAAATGTGGATAGGATGGGATAGGATGAAATGGGATGGAATAGGATAGAATGGAATGGGGTGGGATGGGATGGGATAGAATGGTAATAATGATATTATTAGATCTTATTTTGGGCTAATGGTGTATATATATGTGTCGGGAAATGGATCATGTGACTTTTGGGCTGCTGTACGAATAATACGTCTAACCGTATTAGGCGTACTAGCACTTTAAGAACATCTATAAAATCGTCCTTTATTCTATAAATTACATAGAGAATAACAACAATAATTATACAAAAAAGAGATTTAAATATTGACACTTTAATTAATCAAGTTAATATCAATACTAATTAGTAATATTATAAATTAAAGATCTTAAATTCTATAATTAATATTAAATATTAAGAAATAATTTTTAAAATTAGTAGGAATTTTGAAGAGGCTAATAAATCAGATATAAAATCTATTAGATAAATTTTTATATTAATTTAACAATATTAAGGAATATATTTTTAAAATATAATTTTATTAAATAAAATTTTTTATAAAAGAAAATATATTTAAAAGATTAATTTTATTAAATAAAACAAAAATTATATTTACATTTATTATATATTCTTTATACTATATATTATATAAAAAACTATTTTATTTTTTATTTTGTATTCTATATTCTATATTTACATTTTACAACTTTCTATATTTTCATTCATTTCACATTTATATTTACGAAATAGTTATTTACTTATTTACTTATCCATTTAATTTTCAATGGTTATGGCGGTATATAATAAATTGGAGGAAAAAGATTAAATCAATTATTATAACAATTGGTATAAAACTATGTTAATATACAATATAATTATTAAAGAGATCAATAAAAAGAATTTTTTAAGATATATTAAATACAAATGCAAAGTATATATGAAGGAGAATATATATAATAATAATCTTATTAAAATCTTTTATAAAGATTTTAAACTATTTACAAAAAACAAATTTACAATTATTTATTAATTCAATACTTAATAACTTTAAAAAAACTTTTTAAATCAAAGGATTCAATATTATTATGTTAGGGGTAAATGCGCAGAATAAATTATATAAGCAAGCGCAAAAAATGAATAATGTATTATAGATAATGAAGCAAATTAAGAAAATTATAAAAAGCAATGATTTTAATATAATTAAATTTTTATTAAAAAAGATTAAAAAAATAATTAAAAATAACAATGAATAAAATAATAATAACTTATTCAACAATAACGATAACGATCCGGACGATGAGGATGGTAGAGAAGAACAAAATAATAAAGGAAATCAAAAAGAATAATCGAATAATGAAAAGGATTAAAAAAATTTATTATATATGTTTAATATATTATTAAATTTATAGAAGTTTTATTTATTTGATGAGAAATACGAAAAAAACAACAATAATTTTGATTATAAACTTTCGATTTTTTACAAAATAGTTTGTTGAGTAGAGCTTTTTATAAAACAGTTTTATTAAGTGTTTCCTATAATACTGAAAAGCAATGTTTTAAGCTTTTATTATTCTAGTTGGGATAATCTATTAAATACTTTTAAGAGTTTATGCGAATATATAAAGCAGGAATTTGAAGAAATTCAATATGAGAAAAATATGCTTGTTTAATAAAATACAATTATTTTTATTATTATAAGAAAGAGTAATAAGGATAAGATTCTTAACGAATCTTTCAATATTATAGTGAAGGAGCTACAAAATCTTTAAATGCGATTTTAAAAGAAAATGAGAGATTCAATATATATGTATAATAAGCTTATACTTGCTTATTAGAAAGTACTAGTATACGATTTTGCTTATTTTAATTTTATAAAGGATATATTAGGATTTATATAATAATTGAAATAGACTATTGCTATATGGAAGAAATCATATAAAACGGAAAATTCAATCTTTTTTATGAACTAAAGATTTTATAATAATGATAACAATTATACATTATAAGGCTTTAATTCGTATTCATTAAATAGAAATATATAATTCTTATATTCCCGGAATAATTTATTAGATATATATACATTATAAGGCTAAAATAATAATTTTGTTAAAAAATGCTAAATTTGCAAAAAGGAAGGATGTTAATTAATTAAGTATATTCTATAAGAACAAGAAGAGTATAAATAGAAATAAAAAAATCGATTTAATATTGGAAACAATAATAGCTTTAAAAAAGCGTTATAATTAGTGGTTGGTGGAGGTTGAGGGAGAGAAAAAGGATTCGGATTAAAACCAAGAAATAGCTATTTTTTTTTAAATTTAAATCTTAAGGATTAGAAGGAAAAGGATTTATTCTTTATTAGTTTTGAATTAATTGATAATAGAAAGGTTGTTAAGAAATTGGCAATTTGTATATTGCAATATGCTTTTTTTGGTAAAAAAGTATATGGAAAAATAAATAAAAAAGCATTTAAAAAAGTGTTTTATATATTAAAAAAAATATTCTAATAAAGAATTTTTTGGAATTTATATTGATATAAAAAGCGATCTATAGGTTTATTATTAGAAATGAACAATTTAAAGTATAACAAAAAGTTTTTAACATTATAATTGATACATTACAAGCAGAAATTGTAAATATTAAATTCAGAAAGGAAGAAAAAAAGATTTTGATAGGATCTGTTAATATTTCAATGCTTTTTGGAGTAATAGAATTTTATATTCTATAAATAGATATATTGTTTTTATTGTCTTTGATTAATATGGATAGATTTAAGATTGTTTTTGATAATTGTATAAATATTCTTTATATACCGAATAAAGAATTCCCAATTTATCAACAAAATGATTATCTATTTTTATTATGGAAGATCAATTTTAATGATTTTATTTAGAATTTGATTTAGCGGAATGAGTACTATTTAATAAATATGAATCTTTAATAACTATATTGACATTTCGATTATTTATTAACTTAGAAATTTCATAAAGTTTTGTAATAAACTAAATATAATGAAAGTTATAGTATTATTAAGCATTTTACAAAATATTGTGAACATTATTAATTTTACGGGAAATCATTTAAACAATTTAAGTTTTCATTTCAGAATGATATAGAATTTAATTATATTATTTTAGTTGATGTAATGTATATTGCAAATCAATTGATTCTTTATATTATCAATAAAGCTATAAGATATTAGGCGGTTAGATAATTGAAGAATATAATGGTTAAGAACACATAAAATGCATTAAAAGCATATTAGATCGATGTATATATTGAATCACCGGATTATATTATATATAATGCAGGTAAGAATTTCTTTAATAAGGAATTTACTTAAAACGTTACATTAATGACTATTGTAATAAAATATATATTGGTTAAAGTTTATAATTTAATTGGGTTTATAGAATAATATTATAAATCACTAAAATAAATATATTATATTATAAATGAAAAGATATTAGATTTTAAATTAACTAAAAATATAATATTATAGATGGTTGTAAAGGCTATAAATGATATGATTGGGCTAAATAGTATTGTTTTTATTTTTCTAGTATATGGAATGTATCTACAAATAATTACGATTAATATACTAGCTGCAATTATTATAAAACGAGCTAATGCAATTAAAAAAGCAATAACTAAGATTTATAGGATCAATGTAAAAAGACAAATATTTGATGTGTTTCGTATAAAAAATGGATTATTTATATCAGCAATTTATAGATTACTTGTGAACTTGAAAGTTTTGGTATGGAGAAAGGGAAAAGAGATAGAATCAAATAAATGAACTAAACCTTATATTTTATTTTTATATAAAAAAAAGAGATTTGTATTATTGAGTTGTCAAATAAACCAATAAATTTTAAATTAACATTTATAAAACTATTTTATATAAAACCTAAAAATAATAATAATATTTATAGGGAAAAAAGAAAAGATTATATTTCAGAAAGTATTCTGTTCTTTAATATTATCAGCAGATCAACTTAATCTGCAATTATGCTACAAATTGAAGAGAGCAATTTGAAGAATGAGATTAATATGGTTAAGAACACACTTCAGATTTTAGTTTTTTTTTAGGATGATGATATAGAAAAGAACATTAATATTAATGAATTTAATAAAATATTTGTTAATAATAATGATCCAATTTTAATGTATATTAAATCGAAATAAAAGGAAATTAACGGATTTATAAAGAATAAGATATTTAAAATCATATCAGAATCAGAAATTCCACCAGATATTAGGATTTTCACTTCGAAATTTGTTAATAAGATAAAAAATGAAAATACTAAAAAAAGCATTCCTGAAATTTCGATTTATGATTTAAGCATATAAAGATAGTAACAAAACTAATGTTTTAATATAATCCCTTATTATTCAATACATTAATCAATATATTATTATTTCATTTGTGGTTACGATGTATATATTATTACTAAAAGTTTCAATATATTTGAGAGATATCATTTAAGTATATATACAATCTACTATAAATTTCAATAGAGTATTTTATGTTCGAGTATTTAAAAAGTTTGGATTAAAAAAGGGTTTTATTTTTTATATAATAAAACTATTTTATGGTGTTCTTGAGGTAGAAAATCATTAATTTAATATATATTATAATTACTATAAAAAATAATTTAAAATAAAGCAATTTATATATAATCTATACTTTTTATATACAAATAAAATAGAATTCAATATTATAGAATTATAAACGAATAATACTTTTATAATTGCGGATAAGGAATTTGCGAAATCGAAATAAAAGTAATTGAAAAAAGCACATTTTATAACTAAAGATTATAAAAAGCTTTGAAAAGGTATACTATTTAAATTTAATAAAGGATTAATTATATTTAAAAAACAATTATATTTATTTTAATTAAAAGAAGCAATACGATAATATATATATTATTTAATCGGAAAAGATAAATATTTTAAATACAAAAGGAAAAAAGCGAAAGAACATTATATTAAAGAATCAATATATTATTTAAAAAGCTTAAAGAATATATATTATAATTATATATCAATTGGAAGCATTATATTATCTTTCTATTACTATTTAAATAATTAATCTAAAAAAAAATGATATTAAAAAGTTGAATAAGGTTTTTAAATAGCAAATAAGCAACTAATTAAAAAGCTTTAACTTTATTCCTTTTAATATCGATTTGATTAAATTGATTATATTTATAAATATATTATTTGCAAAATAATTTTGATTTCTTTTTTCAAATAGAATATATTATATATTTTATTAATAAATATAATAATGTTAATATTATACATTGAGTATTTATTAAATACAAAAGAATTACAAAAAGCGTACTAGCTTTAGAGTTATATAAATTAGTATTCAGCTTTGATGTAGAAATTGTGATTAAGGGATTTATCAATACTATTATAAAGCTTAAAAAACAGATTCCATTTGTTATTTGTATTGATTCAAAGTTATTATACAAATTATTAATCAAATTGGGTATTATAACTAAAAAGAGATTTATAATTAATATTATATTACTTTGTTAATTATATAAATATAAGAAGATTATAAAGATTAAATGGATTGATGGTAATTTCCAATTTAGTGGATATTATAATTAAGGATAGGTTTTATTAAATATTGAAGAATTTGATTAATATTAATAAATTGATAATCAAAAAATCCCAATAGATAAAAAAAGAAGATTAAGGGTTGAGTATATAATCTTTTTATTTTTAGATAATTGCCAATATCAGAAAATGGATTATATAACTTTTTGAACTATTGTGTACGAATAATATATCTAACTGTATTAAATATACTAGTACTTCGAAAACATTTATAAAGTTGTTTTTTATTCTATAGATTATATAGAGAATAATAACGATGATTATACAAAAAGAGATTTAAGTATTTACACTTTAACTGACCAAGTTAATACCAATAATATGTGTGTGTTAGGAAGGTTTGGAAGGTTTAGGAGGTTAGGATGGTGAGCGGTGGGTGGTGAGGTGGGTGGTGAGTAGTAAGTAATGAATAGTGAGATGGATCGTTTGTTTGATTTATCTATAATATAAGATTATAGAAATCAAAAGGTTGATTTATTTCTCTCATTCTTTCTTTCCTTATAGAAATATCTTCATATCTTCAAGTAGCTTAGATTGATCAGTGATTCCAATCCACCAAACCAAAACAATCTACTGGTAAGTATCGAGGAAATCCCAATATCCCCCTTTCGTTAAATGCAATCTTATTAGAGACTGGCAGTACCATTTTTATTGGACAGGCCTCTGTATGTAATTCCAGAGGAAACCATCTTATGGTAAGATTGCTTCAAATGGGTTAGAATCTTGAATATGATTCTGCTTATCAACCTGATAATCAACCTGATAAATTAATGATTATTTCGAGGTGAGAAATCTCAGTCATAGCTATATCATGACGAGTTTGTATAGGATCTCGGGGTGGATGATACCTAGCTAGATATGTAATGTTATTCTAAAGGTCTGTTGTATTATATTCGCCTTATATTCCGCATCGTATCATTATATCATCGATATACTAGTTAATTATATACTATATCAAAAAGATCCTCTCAATGTACATACCATACATCATATCAATATCATAAAAATAGATACATAATACACAAGCTGGAGTATCAAGATTTACTTACAACTAATTAATTATGGTTTTATATCCCTATCGCTATTCCATAATAAGCACTTTCCAATATATACCCAATCTTAGAGCATGATCTTATAATCGAGTAGCCTATAGAGCGTAATTAATGGGTGTTTCATGTTTAAGTGTCGAGGTTGTTAGTCTGCTATTAGTTGGTTAATTATTGATGATGTAATAAGTATCCTAGATTTCCGGCTTTGTTGATATTGATATGTATGGTATGTATGAATGTATAAATGTATGTATATATGTATGCATGTATGCATGTATGTATGTATGTGGTTATGTAATAAAGTATACTGTGTTTTTATATTATGTTGTATTCTGAAAATATGGACATTGGATATTGGGATTTGGGATTTGGATTGTAGAAGTTTTCTTCGCTGATTACTCGGGGTTGGAGGGTTTTTATTATGGCGATAGTGTATTGGTGAGGAGGTGAAGGTGGAGGTGAAGATGGAGATGAAGTGAAAGGTTAGAAAGGAATTGTAGAGTTTGGTGGATGCATGAGGTTAGATTCATGTGAGAGGTTTGTATATTGGAGAATTAGGTGCAGTTACTTTGGAAGGTTAATGTTTGAAGGGGGATGCTTTTATTGCTTGAGCTTAGTATAGATATCATTGATATATGATACTCTCCTAAGTCAAGCGTATCAATCATATTGATGGAGATCATACAATAAATCTAGACTAAAATCAAGGCCTATGGTGTAAATCTGTATAGGTAAAAGTACATTACATTAAATCATCCATCCAAAACCCATCGTCGACATTAGGAAAAGCATGCCAAAAATTATCATCAAGACTTAACAAAAAATCGTCCTGTACAAAGCTTTCCGGAATAATAAGAGGTGCATTCGCCGATTTATCATTATGATTAAAAGGTTGCACGATTTCATCCTCAAGAACTGGATTTGAATCATTCTGCTGCAAACTCACTTCGTACCAACTTTTGATGCGGAGTAGTTGTCGAGAGAATCGAATAAAGATGTCTTTTTCAGGAATCGCACTGGTTGATGATTGTAGCTGTTCTGGGCTCCTTCCTCTGATAGTGATGGTGGTCTTGAGCTTTTCGATTAGAAAATCAATTGGATGTTTGATGTTCAAGGCTGAGCGGGCATAGTCTCGATTCCAGCCGTCGGCTTTACAAATTGATAGTTTGAGTGCTACTAGAATACCATAGCCAACTTGTACCCATGTAGTATAGGCAACGCCAACGGAAAAGTCGACCCATTTGGTGACTTTTCCTTCTAGGAAAGATTTGACTGCGATTAAGCATGAGTGAAGAATGCTCAATCGCTCAAGACTATCTAAAGCTGGACCAACAGCATCATTTAACCCCGCTTCATACAGGTTGATTTCAGCCACGCTGTAATTGATTGATATGAGAACTATTTTATACTTGATCAGTAATGTAATCATGAATGCCATGATTGAGTAACTAACAATTCGACCTCAGGTTTTCAGGCAATTCATGCTTAAAGCTCTCTAATTCCCTTTGAAATAGATCCATACACATCTTTCTTGGAACCACACGGGGACCGAATTCAACTTCAAGATCATAGAAAGTATGTTTTATCTTTCTTGAAATTTGTTGTAGCTTGACCAAATGAAAGATTAATATATCGCTCTGGACTTCCTGCGTCTCGGCTAATAGTCTGCAAGCCTCATCAAGCTGTGCAGTGTACCTGATACTCTCGACACTACTACCTGGTGGTAACCTACAGGAACTCATAAGTAATGTAAGCGGATATTGATGTCTTAACTGAGGACTTACATTGAGGTAGCATAGAAACACCCCGCATATGCTCGAAGCTCCTCAATTCGGCGACTACTTGGCCTATCCTTATCTGCTTCTTGGGCAACTAACAAGTCAGTACTGAAATAATATATCCACTAGATTAAAATAAAAATCAGGAAGCTAGAATAGACTTACCATCTGCAGGTCTCTTTTCACAGGTTGTACCTAGTTTTGATGTTCGTTGTAGACCAAGAGTCGTAACCATGGATTTAACCAGATAGATCAAATTGACTGTTTGATTGTTTATGATAGATTGATAATGAAACCTATTATTGTCAAGAAAGAAATATCAAAGTTGGATATCAGACATACCAACCCATGTGAACCAGTAATGCTTTGAAGTTTGTCAAGATTACTGGGTTGACCCCTCAGCAACAATTCGGTAATGAAGTTCTCGAATGAACGAACTCCAAAAGCGTCTTGGAATGTTGGATTACGGTGAGATGCAGCTGTAATCACAGCTTTCCATAAGAATGGTCTCTCCGATTTGAATTGACGGGGTGAGATTTTCGAAGGTATTATCACAAAAGGACAGTATTGGGCCATATCACATCTGAATATTGTGAACAATGCATACGCATAATTATCGTCCAGACCGAGTTGGTCGTCTAAAGCTGATAGTGATGGGTAGGCAGAATAAAAGTCTGCAGTTGTCCCATTATCAGTTGATGGTGACTTGAGATTACTAGCATAATTCTTGGGTATTTCATCATTGAGATCTTGTTCAATGGCACGGTCTAGTAATTTTGGTGGTTCATTTATATTAAAATTTGATGGGATATCAGATTGGTGATGTATAAGTGGCTCTTTTGGTATCTTGTTCGAAGTACTCAATATAGTAACAATATCATCTAGTTTCTTTTCGAGTCCAGCCACGGAGCTAAATACCTCACGTCAGTAGCTCATACAGAATACATTATTGTACTTACGTAGCTTTGGTCCTCCTTCTCATCACATTTGAAGGTTGGCATTCCTTTCGAAGCCGTTGGCAGCTGCATGACTTAGTGGAATGTAAATGCCCAAGGAGGAAATTCGAACCGATGACATTTGTTGCCGATAGGATTAGTTGGAACACACTTCGCTTTGGCTTTAGCACATGTTCCACATGCAGTACTACGTGACCCAAAGGCTCTTTGCGAGTGCTCAACTTTTGAAGATTCCATCTCTAAGTAATAATCCCGTGTACGGTGTATGTTCTCCTGCTTCTCTAGGTTATGAGTTCAGATCAGAGAACGATACTTTTAGATTTGGTACTTAGGCCTGATCGATGAGAATGGGAATCCCTAAAAGTGAAGAAAGAATATCGCCAATTTCCGGAACCCTAGAATATAAATTGTTATACCAGAGAAAAGTTGGTGAGTCTTGACGTTGATGACGGATGAACGGAGACGGCACCCGCTCCCGCTGCTGAAACAGGCGTGGAACTAAGCGCAAACGCGTTAGCTCTAGTTCGTTTCGTCTCGCATAAAAAAGGATCGATGCTCCATAGTCGGAAAAGAAAGAAATCATGGTGATTACGTATACATTGACACTCACATTTATGCCTAGCTCAGTATTGGGAATACCTGCATTTGAATCGATGGGTTTCAATTGAATTTATAATCACATGTAAGGCCACGGAAGTCAATAAGGTTAAAGCTGCACTGCTTTTCAACATTTTAGCTTGTACTGATAAGATTTAATTTTCGGATCTTGTACATGAAGCATGGCAGTCTTCCAAATCCCCTCAAACCGTTCTCGTGCTCCTTTTCGGAAGTCTTTTCTTCTCACCAACGAACCGTTATATGATCGGAAATGTTTAGTACTACTACTTTGGAATCGGTCAAGGTTTCTTTCACTCTATATGAGCAGAATCTCTAGCCGCACTTGGTACACAGGCAACTGCGCATGCTAGTTCGAGATCTTCACTGGTTTTTGATATTCTTCCATCTAGGTTGACATACTCGATCTGCTGTCTACAAACAGTTTGCTTTTTGAGATGGCCAATGGTAGTACTTGCACCAGTTGATTGAATTCAGCTATTGGAAAGTTTCAATTGCTGTATCAATCGTAGCAAACGAAGTTTCGTTTTATCGCTGCAGTTTAAACACCGCGAATATCTATGGAGTTACCAAAGATCATTTCGTCGCGAATAGCTGAATGATATGAGGCCATTAGGGACATCCGCTATGATTAGGTTAATGTTACTCCGGAAAATTCAAAGATATGATACAGCTACCGTTAGCCTTACGATTTTCAGCTCGTTATATCACCAGCTCGACCTTCCACTACTGTAGATGGTCCGACATAATCGTCTTCTGATGTTGAAAAGCTACATAGATTTTGAGGTATAACTTTCATAATGTTACACGTAGAAGCGGGGTTGTGTAGAGTGGTGAGTGGTTGTAGTACGACCGAGAATATCTGTGCCTCTGCAAACCTTTGTCTGCGCCGTCTAAGTTGCAATTGCGAAAAAACATGTGCGAATAAGGTGTCTGGAGTTATTGCAATTGCTCAAAAGAAGTAACCGTCACACTGCTTAAACATGTAATATACATGTATCCCCTTGGTATAAATGGCCCAGTATACCTCGCTGAAAGATACTTTCAATCATCATCTCTATTCACTCTCTAGTCCTAACACATCCAGCAAACTTATACCATCAACTACCCTACTTTAATAACCCATTTCAAAACGACAAGATGGTTGCCATGAAAAATATCATCCTCTTCATCTCCGCAGTTTCTG
Organism: Monilinia laxa; assembly: GCA_009299455.1. Lineage (NCBI taxonomy): Eukaryota > Fungi > Ascomycota > Leotiomycetes > Helotiales > Sclerotiniaceae > Monilinia > Monilinia laxa. Next base: position 2,197,113 of record VIGI01000009.1, read on the forward strand.
CTACCGCTATCCCGAAGCGTACATCGACCATCATCCTTACTGACATTGGCATAATTGATAGAAGCGTTAATGCTCTCACAATTGCTGTTAATGACTACGAGGGTGAAGTCTTCCAATTGCTGACACTGAACGACGCTGTCGGAGCCCTGGATACTGGTGGGTTTTATGCCGAACCACAATGATAATGATCATACTAAGCTGACTTTCCACCTTAGCTATCAAGGTTGCAGGTACCGACGCTAACATCACATCCCCTCTTTCCTCCGCCGACTCTAGCCTCGTATATACAGCAACTCTTAATTTGGTCTCCCCCATCCAACAATCACTCGCTGCCGTCGTGGCCAAGAAAGCTGAATTCGCTGCCGCAGGGCTCACTACAACCGTCACAGGAAATGTAGCAACATTGAAAAAAGATACTGACACTTTGAGTCAAAATATCTATAACATTGCTTCATCCGACGTAAAGCCAAAACTAGTGGTGGTTCAGAGTGAGGTTGACTCTGCTTTCACTGCTGCACAGGCTGCGCTCTAAGGAGACCCATGAATCCGATCGTCGTATTCGGCAATTGTATCAGGAAATGAAAGTCAGTGATTGGATGGAGAATTGACTAGGTTTCAGTCAGAATTTGGGACAGTGGGTAGTTATGGTAACAAGTTTTGTTGAAGAATGATATAGATCATCTAAAACATGAGGAATGTTCAATGAAAATCACTTCGAATTGATACTTTGTGTTATTCATGAAGCCATGTTCTTGTTCTCGTAAAAGCTTGACTTGGTATTTCTCCAAGATAGACATTTTGAGTTTATGAATTATATATATTGATATAAAATATCATTACATACTATTAAATCTAAAACAAAACATCGTATTTAAGGGGTTCATTCGGTGCATTGTTATTGGTTTTACCGGATTACATAAGCTAAGGCTGATGACATCGGAAGTTGAGACTTGATGTCCCTCAACTCGACTTGGACTGGATTCCAGAAGAACAAAACTATTATGAAATAAGCTGTATCACCAGCAGATACCATGAACCATGTTCAATTTCTCAAGCTTTGTGCAAAAGGCTCAATCATTCATTGACCCAACTCAAGCGCTCAACATTTCTGCTTCTGATCGCAACCCTGCCAAATCTACACTCTTCCGCAATCAATTCAGATTACCAGATTCCCAAACCCCTCTACAAGAAATCACCGCAGAACTTACCATAGCCTCACCAACCCAATACTTACCGAATGCCACACAAGGAGAGAAGGATAGAGATAGGGATAGAGGTTTTCATTATGCTGGAAAATTGCATTTAAGTGAAGCATACCTGTGCTTTTCAACACAGCCTACAAGCTTCCTCCAAACTGCAAGTACAGGTATATCTTCTGGATTCAATGGACAAACACATGGAGCGGGACCTGGGGGAAATGGATTCACATTGCCATTATGTGCCATAAGACGAGTAGAGCGCCTTCACAGTCAATCATATCAGGTATGGAACCTTTCTTTCCATGCGATTTACTTGCTGACATCAACCAAAGTTTGCCTTGGCGATCACAACGTGGAATGGAATTACAAACGCACCTGGCAAAGATGGCTCGAAGCAGCCCATGTATCAACAGAAGATTACAATAATTCTCGCTGGAACGCGCCAGGCTTGCGAAAGGTTTTGCGATGGCTTGAAGAAAGGGCTGAAATCAGGAGTCGGTGAGGTCGCGAAGATGAAGCGTGTTGTGGCAGAGTGTTATTCAGAATATCTACTACAGGGCGATAGTAAATCAGGAGAAATTCCGGATGCAGGACTTGGAATGCTCTTTAGGTATCCTGGTGATCTTCGAAAACTACGAGACAAAAGCAAAATGAGACTTTGGGGGGAGTATCTTCGAGAAAATGGGCGGAATGTTACATTGATACGTCAGCCTACGTTCCATAAATTGATTCGAGTGGGTTTACCGAATCGACTGCGAGGAGAAATCTGGGAGCAAACATCTGGATCATTATTTTTGCGCTTGGAGAACCCGACGCTATATACAGACACTCTAGCAAAGTTTGAAGGACGAGATTCTCTTGCGATTGATGAAATTGAGAAGGATCTCAACCGGAGTCTTCCGGAATACCCCGGATTTCAGAGTGTGGAAGGTATTGACCGGTTGAGAAGAGTTCTTACAGCATATAGTTGGACCAACGAAGAAGTTGGATATTGCCAGGCTATGAATATAGTTGTGGCGGCACTTCTAATCTACATGTCTGAATCTCAAGCTTATTTCTTATTATCTGCGCTTTGCGACAGATTACTTCCCGGATACTACTCGCAAACCATGTACGGCACTCTACTAGACCAACGCGTATTTGAGTCTTTAGTGGAGAAGACCATGCCAATATTATGGGATCATCTGGTCAAATCCGATGTTCAACTTTCCGTCGTTTCTCTTCCTTGGTTTTTATCACTGTACATCAACTCCATGCCTCTCGTTTTTGCATTCCGTGTGTTAGATGTTTTCTTTTTGGAAGGTCCAAAGGTCCTTTTTCAGGTTGGTCTCGCTATTTTACGCATAAATGGAGAAGATTTGTTAGACGCCACAGATGATGGAGCTTTTATTTCTGTCTTGAAAGGGTATTTTTCAAAACTCGATGAATCTGCACATCCAAAGTCAGAGAATGCCAAATTAAGGGCAGTCACTCGATTCCAGGAGTTGATGGTTGTCGCTTTCAAGGAGTTTTCAGGAATTACACACAACACCATCTCAGAACAACGCATGAATCACAAAGATGCTGTCCTAAACAGCATTGAAAGTTTTGCAAAACGAACCTCGATACGAAACTTAGGCCCGGAGAGTAAGAAGTTAAGTGTTGACGAATTGGGCGCTTTGTACGATAGGTTTTATGGTGTGCTATACGAAAGGCAGCAAAGAAGTCAGATGATTCAAGAAGAAAAAGAAAGAAGGGCAAAGGCCAACAGAGCGAGCGTTATTGCAGGTTTGGGAGAAAACCAAAACATTGAAAAAGGTAGAGTAGGGCTCGGTCCAAGCCCTACTCTGATGGATTATGATTGCTTTCGAGAATTTCTTGCTGGAATGACCAAATGGGCCGTGTCAGATTTACCCTCACCTCAGGACAAGGAACTTGAGAAAGAGAAGCATTCCTACTTCGGCAATTCTATGCGGCGTAAAGATATTTCCCTTTCTCCTTGGGGATTTGGAAATCCTGAACCGGCTGATCACGAGTTTATGCAACGACTATTCCGAAGATGGGATGTAGATATGAATTCCGCATTGACTCTACAAAATGTCGTAACGGGTTTGGCTCACATCAAAGGCAAAGGTGATATCATGGGAAGCATCACATACTTTTTTGAACTGTATGATGATGATGGAGATGGAAAGGTGGATAGGGAGGGTATCTTGCGAATATCGGAAGCTTTACTATTTCTTTCTCGAAGAGGTCTAGAAGGATCTTTGACACCTTCACCGTCTGTAATTGGGCTGAGCGAATATGAGGCAGCTAATCCTGCTCAGTTTAGTGTTCCACATACAACGACACAAGAACGATTCTTGAATAGTGTGAGCGCTTTCATCAGACGCTGTTTTGAGTATGCTGATCCGGATCATCCACAAAATATCGAGGACGAAGAAGATGAAGACATTGAGGTGGAAAATGAAGAGAAAGCAGAAGAAACCTCATCTGATGCAAATGGTCTTGTTGATCCCAACTCTTTTGCCGTTGGGGATTCGGATGATTCAGATGAGGGGGAAGAAGATCTTTTGGATCTTGGTACCGACTCCAAGAAAAACAAAAAGGAAGATCTCTTGGATGTCGGCATCATTTCCAAGAAAACTAAAAAGGAAACGGGTCTCCCAATCATTCCCCCACCATCCAATAAGCCCAACAACCTCCCTGCAAGCTCTCGAAGTGTCTCAAAAGCACAATCAGAACGTGCTAACGCTGCACTCGACCCCTCTAAACCTCTGCACATAACTCTCCCCACCTTCCGCATGGTCGTTCTAGCCGACGAACTCCTAGAACAATTTTTTGAATCTTCATTCCCAGCTTCCTTCCGCATATCGGATAAGATGGTCTCAAACCCAAATGCTACAAATTCCTCCTCTTCTCTTACCACTTTCACCAGTATCGGATTCGGTAAATCAGCAGCAGCTGCTGCGGCGAATGTTGTCAGTGGTCCCAGTTCTGCTGGTGTAGTACCACCTGGAAAGGGACTTAGAGGTGTACTGGATAATATTGTGACTGATGGAATGAGAGTGGCTGCAGAAGTTAGGAGAAGAATGGAAGAGGCACAAAAGGAAATGGAGAGAAATGCAATTCATAGGCCTAGTACAAATGATGAAGATGAAGAGGAAGAAGATGATGGGTTGCGAGTCTCAGGTGGTTATGGTGGAGATGCTGAGAGGAGGAGTGTGAGGAGTGAGGATAGAGATCTACTGGAGGGGGCTGATGCAGAGGCTGGTAGTATCAGGAGTGGTATTGAAAAAGTTGAAGGGACTAGCATTCAGGGAAGGAATGGTAGTTTGATGCCAGGCATTTATGAAGATTCGAGGAGGGAGAGAAGTTCTAGTTCGTCAACTCAGAAAGTAGTGGAGTTTGAAAGGTGAGGTGGGTTTGAGGCATTTGTTTCTTCGATAGCGAGGAAAATTTATTCTTGTTTTTTTTATGGCTAGGGAAATTTGGGAATGATGTGAAAGGAAGGCGTAGATGGACAGTAGAAGAGGAGAGCGAGAAGAACTAAGATGATATGCATTTCCGAGGTGGGCGAACGAGCGAGTGTTTCTGTTAGGTTGGGGCAATAAGCGGATTGCGATACAAATGGAGCCAACGATCGCTAGGCGTCTTTCTGTCTGTTTGGGTTTATACTTTGTAGGTTACTCTTTTCGAGGCCATTGGGTGGTTGATACAGGTAGTCTTTGAATCGGAACAATTATGTCATTCCGAATTTTAGTTTGATATGGAATGTCCGCGAGTAATGGGTGTAATGGACCCAAGCCCTATCTCAATCTGTCAACAATAATGTCTCTGAGATTCATTGACCCGATTGGTTATTACATCTGTGCCCCTCCTCCCTAGTAGAGTTGCAATATCGATCTGACTGTCAGATCATAGCAGATGATATAACTTTGTTTTAGTGATAGAGCTAAAGGGGTTTTTGGCTAAATAAGTATTACATGAAAGCTAGATTTTGAGAAATAAACTTACAAAACTTGAGGTTCCAATATAAAATGACAAAAAATTACATATAATTGAGAGCCCAAGCAACGCGAGGCACGGGACACACTGGGGGAAATCGAACGCGCAGTCGCGCATTACGGAAGACTCAGAAGGACCTTGCAGGTGTGAAGGGCGGAGGAATCGATCTAGATGCCGTCAATCAAGGGTTGGTTGAATGCCATGCGCAAGTGATGAAACATTCACGCGCATATATCCGGGCCATCGAAGCTCTCGAGGAAACCATGGAGATTTTTCTTGACCAGTTCCCTGCGTTGCATATCAATCTTACGTCTAATTTCCATAACACACACGTTGGTTTGAGCTCGGGGCTAGACTTCTACAAGAGGAGGATTGCACGGAATTGAAATTTATGCAAATACCACTTTGTGAAGGCTGGAGATACAGAGAGGCCTAGTAAGTTAATGACCAAAAAACGCTGCTAATCTCCCGCCGCAAGACCATGACTTTCATCGCGCAACGAGACAGCAAGCTCAACTATGAGATTGCTGTGGCTAGTAAATGGGACTGCTCGGTCATAAAAACACTCTCCATCCTCGGAATATTGTTCCTCCCCGGAACTTTGATCGCGGTAGGCGATAGCTTCAGGGATATACATAGATACTACATGCATATGCGACTTTTGCTAACAATTTTGCAGTCCATATTCTCCATGTGTTTCTTCGCTTTTCATGATGCGTCGAGTCTTGCCGCTGCCGTATCCCCGCGCTTTTGGATTTGCTGGGAAACCACACTCCTTATAACATTGATAAGCATATGCATTTTTCTTATGTGGGAAAGGAATCGATAGAAGATGTATAGTGAAGAAAAACATGTGCAGAAACAAGGGCAGGGAACCCTGGTGCAGCACTGAGAAACCAGAATAGTCAACCACATCACCGGCTTGTGTATCAAAATAACTACAAATAAAAAGAGAAGTTAAAAATAATAATAAAATAAATTTTCATTTATTTAACTTAGCTTTGTAAAGATTTAATCGATTCTTTTCAAAATAAATATGCTTGATAAACACATATACCTAATCTAGGTATCAATAACAATCAATCATTTCAAAGGGAAAAAAATCATAGAAAGTCATAAAAAAGTCTCATCTGTGCATCATATCAAAAAAAAAAAAAATTTCCGGTACGGGGAATTGAACCCCGGTCTCCCGCGACTTGATTGAAGCTGTTGAGCTTCGAATGAGAGGCGGAAATGCTAGCCACTACACCATGCCGGATGGAATCTTTTTGATATGTTGTAGGTGATCATGGTAGACTATATATTTAACAGATTAATATTTGTGTTTGTGTGATGGGAGGAGTGGAGTGGAGTGGGGGGAAAAGAGAAGAGAAAGAAAAACTAAATGAATGGAGGTGGAGGGAAGAGTGGGGTGGGGGTTGAAAGCAGAGCAACTGTTCGAGGTTGAGGTTATATTTGGTGATTAACTTTTGAGCATGAACGAATGGATGAGTGAAATGGATGGAATAGGGGAGTTGGATAAAGTAATTAGATTAGCTTTCGTTTTATATAATTTGATAATACCTTTTGATATATTATAACCTCATGGTGCCTACCCCCGAGTTTAGCGAACATCATATGAGATAAGGTAGTACTTATAGTTCTATGTACCAGCTGCAGCCGCCGCCTTCAACATCTATAAGATTCGTGCTCCCCCTTAACCTTCTTTGTCTCCAGTTCCTTTCCAACCCTTCTTTTTTCAGTTACGTCAACTCTCCATGTGCTGTAAGCCCTGGTGGCCTCTTCTGTGTTGCCCTATTTTGTATTTCCTTAGACACAGATCTCCAGTTCATTTACAAGAAGAGAACGAAGTTGTAAGATATACCAACCTAGTAAGGATTAGATACATGCCATATTACGTTTTATCTCTTATTGGAGTACGAAGTAGTCACCTTTGCTTCCAAGATTTGTTGATGTTATTAAATGTACGATATACAATTGAGATAAGATACGCGAGTAAGGTATCAATCATTCCTAGAACCACAAGCAAGCTGTTGTTGATACATATGATACCCCAATGGCGGCGGCACCCGAGGCCATTTTAGGCTGCTAGGACTACTAATCTAACGTAAGGCTAGTGCAATCAACGGTGCGGAAGTAGAAGTAGAAATCCTTCGAGGCTTTGATAAGCATGGTAAGCACATACACACAACACTGTGGATATCGATGAGGTTGATTTGAGATGCTGGTACAAAGACAACTATATTGATACCAGGCATAAGCGGCGGGACTGAGAAACAATCCAACCAATCAAGCCACTCAACAGCCGTGTCTTTCCAACGGTAATAACCCAGGCACAGGTAGCGAGCGATGCACGTGAAGTTATACGTGGTAACCCGGCTGGTGTCTTCTGCATTTCGTTTCACTAGTGTGGAGAGCCATCGAACACAGCTTAGAAGTGTTTAAGTTACCAACGAGGAATCGATTTGTTATCCAAGAATAAAAACTACCATACCACATTCGCAATTCTAATGATAGCTGGAGTCATGGGCCTAATCCGTTATGAAAGAACCGTCACATGAGTGCGTGGACTATTGGACCGGAATATAAGCAGACTCCACATATTGTAACAGCATAAGCACAACATATAGTGGTACATTTACTTGTCCATTCTCGCAATAGTTAAGATTCCAGGGCGGTTTCTGAATTTGGAAACAAAAAAATTAGATGCAGATTATTTGCCTGCTGTTTCATGAGCAAAATCTTCATCTTGGTATATATGGGAAGGTGGATTCATGAGCCGCTAGATTTGCTGGTCTTCTGTCTCTCCGTTAGCCAACTTCCAAATCGTAGTCTACGATCAATTTCACAAGGTACCTTCAATTTCTACAGAGGACTGGCAAAAATTCATCCTGGATAAGCGTGTCCGGAATTGACAATGTTGCTTTGCGTGGTTGCAAGGTGATGTCAATTAATGCTGAATTTGACAAAATTTGTAACATCGAAATCCAGTGAATCGTTTAGGGTTGTAAGCCGTATCTGGGGTTTTCTATATAGAATTCACTGCTATACTGGTGTATGTATTCTTCAGGGCATGAAATCCGCTGGATAAAGTATGCCCCTTTTTCATGACTCTATAACAAGAAGCAGACTTGGTGGATTAAAGCGTTGAGATTCACTGATGAGCGAGTCTAACTTCTTGAGTTTTGAGAAGGCGGTTTTCTGCAACATTTTCATGGACCATCCCCTTGGATATCTTCTAAAATTTTGTCCCATGAACATATGCATTGTAACCAACTGTTGGAAAACATGACAGCATGTTATGTGGGCAGTGTATCAAATGCCACGAAGCACTTTGCTTACTGGTTCCTATATCATTCGGAAATATGTGCATATCCAGAGAATTCTCACAACCCTCTCTACAAAAATTTTCTTCATCAAAGCCGTGCTTATTGCAAACTTTATCGAATACCATCCATGGCTTGAAGCATTTCTCATGAAGATTACCCCAGCTTCAGCTCTTCGAGACTTACGCCAAGCGTTTGGGATCACCCATGTAAAGGTCCAAGACTGACTTCATCATGATGTCGATCATCCGGATATCATGTCCCATGTCATCGCCCACAACAAATCTTCACCCGAGGCCGGGCTTTCACCGAATGAAATAGAAATGAACTCCATGATCATGATTGTTGCAGGCAACGAGACCTTGACCACGACTCTAACCGCTGCAATCCACTATTTGCTCGCGAATCCCAAGTGTCTTGAGACTTTGGAAAGAGAAATTCGCTCGAACTTTAGCTAGCATGCTGGTCACTATTCCATACTTCCAACAACTTCACATCACCCGACGAATTTATCCCCGAGCGATGGTTAGACGATTCATAAACAAGCAGGCGGTTGCTAACAACTTGTTTCATCTATTCTCACTCGGGACACACAATTGTATCGACCAGCCGCTTGCGTGGATGGAAACGCGACTCATTCTTTCGCGCCTGGTTTGGAACTTTCATATTCGGGTGCCTGGCGGGAAGAAGTTGCAGAGCTGGACTGATCAGAAGATCTTTTGGACTTGGGATAAAGCCCCGCTTGAGGTTCAACTTCTTTAAGCGTCGATCATTCGGAGGATTAGATGAATTAAGGTAGTAAAATATCCAAGATAGAATCATACAATATGAATTGAGTTTAAAAGTTATGGATATTCCATGATATGTATTAGGTGAGTTACTCACTAGAAACACCCAGGACCAATATGGCTATTCAAGATATCAGTGGAAGGAGTTGATGAGATCAGCGAGTCTTCCCTTCTCGGTTGCTATGAATGCTGTTCCTGCGTTCACCACCAAACCCAGACTCAATAAGAAAATCTTCCACACATTCTCATTTCAATTTCCTACATCGTAGCTTCAATCTACCAAGTTGCAGTACACACAAACCCGAAAGAGAGGAGAGGTACGGGTCCCTCAGCCCCTCACGTCCTCTTCCCCAGTAAAGCCAAGAACTTCCCGCACACGAGATCTATCCATCATCTCCTACTACCAAAGCCCATAATTCCGAAAGCCCTCTAGTCTCCACTCCAGCTAACTCTGCATAAACAATCCCACAGAAGCATTCCAAGCAATAATCGCGCAAACAGCGCATCCCTTCAAGATATTTACATAGAATGAGAACGAACCAGCTGCAGCTGATGAGAAATACCAAGCAACATATTGAAACCACATCACATCGCATTACATCCATTCTCCTGTTCGGAAACCCCGGAACGAGTGAGATTCTGTGCATATAGATGATATGCAGGGCAGGGCAGGGGATACTCCAAGTTTTTCTCTCAAGACGGAGAACCGTTTAGAATCACGATGTATTAGTTGGTTGAGAAAGGATACAGCGATGAACTGATTATCAACAGGGTGTTTCGGGATGTTGGTAATTACTGGGTTCACGTAGTGTTATAGATGGATTAGAGTACACAAGACAAGCACCAAGGGTCCTCCAACTGGAATATCATAACAGCACCTTTTACTGACAACTTAATTAATCGATTAGATAGATATAAAAGTAAGTGTATATTGTTTTATTCCTCTCTTGTGTCTATCTTGTGTATACTTTGTACGTTATACTTCACTTTGTATATAGCATCAACATTTAATATAGAACCATCTTAAAAAACCACAAATAGGTATTATCATTAATATAATATCAAAAGGCTACGCATTATTGCTTCTTCTTTTCCTTTTCTCTTTCTTGTCTCATCCTCCCCTCACTGCACCCATCCTCAATCCCTCTCATCTTAACTATCTCATCTTACCCTCACAATTACCAACCCACCCAGAGCATTACACATTTCACACTATATCGTATCGTGTTCTGTGAATCATCGGTCCCTATATCCGCTGTTCACTAACCTCTCCGCCAATCTCTCAACCCAATCCATTCATTGTTACCCCTCCCCTCCCCTTCCCACCACCATAAACCGAACCCAACCAAACCATTTTAAAGATCCCTGTGTATATATACCATTCCATCCCATTCCAACCATGAATGTACCATCCCCACCCATCCATTATATACAAGAGCAACGGAAAGAAAGATTGTTAAAGAAAGAAAGTAGAGTAAAAAGGGAAAAAAATCGAAGACGTTACAACTTTGTATTAAAATGAAATAAGTGAAAGTGTGTTGCATCAACACATCCATCTCGAATCCTTCCCATCCGTCCATCCATCTATTCATCCATTCCATTGGTATCTACCGTCTTCCATTCCAAACCCTGCGCAAAAATAAACAAAGGAAAAAATTGATGTATACGGAAAGCATGTACACAGGTAAACAAGAATGATAAGCTAGCCACCTAATCATCCAACCTAAACATCTTCCTCAAGGCTTGGAACTTCTTCTTCTTTTTCGGACTACCTTGAGCCATTACATCGACATCACTTAGCCCCGTAGCTGTGAACCTCCTCTCGCCAATATCCGGTCTAACATCCGAATCGACATCTTTGTTTTCACCACCTACGATACCATTACCTGCATCCGCAGAGAAGGGTCTACTGTCCTCGATCGGAATCTTGATTCCAATGTCATCTGTTTCATTATGAAGAGGCCAAGAACCGCTGTTCTGTTTCACTGTATGAGGATTCTTCTTCTGCAATTTGGGTGTCGGGGGTCTACCAAGTGAATCTTGTAGTTTGATAGCTTCGAGATCAGATTTACTACGTTCCAAAGGAGTATCTTTTCTTGCAGGACTTTCTCCGTTATATTTCCGAACCTTACTATTGGAATCAGGCTTTTTGCGGAAAATTGACAAGATACTTCCACGTCTAACATGTGCTGGTCGAGTTGGAGTAGTCGAGATTGTGCCTTGACCATTAGCAACCTTGAGCATATCACGTCCAGAACCAGAACGCTGAAGATTTCCAGATGCTTGGGCTGTATTTCTAGAAGCAGGCCTGTTACCATTTTGTTGGAGCCTTTTGAGGCTCTTGGCGGTAGGTGGTCGATCATCATCACTATCTGGCAGATCCGAAGAATCACCATCCTGGTATCCTGCAGGTTGAGGTATACTTCGAACGGGGATACCGCGGGATGATATTGGCCGAGTCACTATAGGTATAGGTGTAGGCTCATCTTCATCGCTCGAATCCGCAAAACGACTTCTAAACCCAGGACGAGGTTCATCCTCATCACTAGAATCAGCAAATCTACTACCACGAAACAATACCGACTTCTGCTTCTGAGCTGGTTTAGTTGAAGAGCTTTTACCAAATCCAGGTATCCTTATTGGAGATTTTGCTCGAGCAGCAGAATCATTGGACCCCCTCATTGAATTTCGCATCGTCCCGCGCATGGTAACAGAAGGAGCTGTGCCAGGTGATGTTGATCGGAGACTAAATCTGCTTGAGCCTATAGGGGATTGTTGACGACCATTGGCTGATGTTTCACTACCACGACGCATAGACCGTCTCATGCTTATTCCATCTGTTGCGGGCCTAGCACGTTTGAAACTCGTATCACTATCACCAGATGATTTGCGTCGAAGAGGCGCTGGGGCCGAAACTACTATTGCACTGTTTCTTTGAGAAACAGGCGCCGAGGCAGCAGTAGCTGCAGCGCCTTGAATAAGTCGTAGGTGTTGATTCACAGCTTGAGGATTTGGTCGGACCTCAGCAGCAGGAAATGATACAGGTCTCTGCTTCTTTTGAAGAGTTCCAGTAGGTTGAGTGGTACCATTTCGGGTCGATCCTCTCATAGATTTTCTCATTTGAACATCGGACTCTGCGTGGGGAGGCTCCGCACGCATAGACGATCGCATAGTGGTTAGGGCATGACCATTGGGTCCTGCTTTTGATCCCGACTGGACCATGTAGCTCCTCTCGGCACTACGCTCCTTTTGAATCCGTGGAAATGAAGAAGCTTGCATTGCTGCCGTGATGGGAGAAACAGGTGACTTAATCGTGGCCGTTTTCTTTTTCTTCTTTGGTTTTGGAGTTGGTTTTGCTTCTTCTTCCGATTCCGAGTCTGCTTCTGCTTCGGCATCTGCATCTTTTTGTGCCTCTAGCTCCAATTGCTTCTTTCTATCCACTGACAGATTCTTCCAGTATTGTTGAGCTTTCTCCCATCCTTCCTCGGGTTCTGGTTCACTTGATTTCCTTTGCAACTGGTTTGACATATATGCTCTTTCTTTCATAGATCTGGATGTTGGACTGTCCTGACTTTGAGCATCAGATGCCAGACTGGCGGCCCCCATTACAGGACTTTCTACTACAGCATCTAGAGACAAAAAACCCCCATCATCTGCGTCCTCAAATTCTTCAGCAGCATCGCTATAAATGCTGTCATCTTCAGATTCCTCAGTCTCCTCAAGAATTGGTGGGGGATGAGATTCCGGGCCTTGTTGTGTGGCGTCTTCCACTTCCGAGAAGTTGGAGTTATCAGCCATTGAACTCTGTACGTTGGTAGAAGCAGTTGAGGCAATTACACCATTCTCAGTAGCCGTGTGAGAAACCTCATCTTTAGCTCGATCTGCAGTACTCAAAGTGCTCGAATTCTCCGAGTTCCGAAACCCTCCAGGCATATCCAGCCATTCACTTGGTTTTGTGCCTTCAGGATTTGGAGTAGGAACTTGAACCGAAATTTCTGGTATATCTTCATTCCCATGGTAATCCCCAAATTGATCTTTCGTTGGACTCGCCAATTCTCGGTACGTATCGACATGCCCGTCTTCTGGTCCAACTTTGACACTGTTACTTCTGGCAATACCAATATTGTTATCATCCAAGCTGTACGTGCTACTGGCATCTGAGAGTTCTCCTGTTCCTTCCACAGATTTTACATCTGGAGGTAGTGGTTCGCGAGATTTAGAGATATTTGCTGCATTCTTTGAGCCCGTATCATGACCGAGTATCGCACCTAAAACATGATCATTTGAATGCCCCGTGGGATATTTTAATACATCCTCCATGTGAGAGGTGAGTAGTGGCGATACAGGAGAACTGATAGGTTCAACTGTGTTTATATGCTCCAGCGGCCTGATTAATGGTCGTTCCTCCATCTCTCGGCTAGTCTTTTTCTCCCTAACACTCCCAAATGATGGTAGAGCCGGCCGTGGCTTCATTATTTCATCGTCTTCATCAGTAACAGGCGTCTCCTTCTTCTTTCCACGTCCAATGCTAAACCAGCTACGCTTTGTTTGCGGACTAGGAATAACAGGCGAACCAGAAGTAATTGATGCCGAGTGACCCAATACTACATTACTTCCGTCATCAAAGCTAACTCTGTTTCCTTTCTTTCTTGGTTGGTCCTCATCATTGGACATCTCACTAGGCCTTAGAGAAGCACCATCAGAGGGCGATGGTCCTCTTACTTCGCTTGAGGACATGGAAGAATGTTTCAAAGCAGACTTTCGCGGCGATACAGATCGTGGAGGTGGCTGATGTCTGATCGTCAAAGTTTCGGGGGTTGCCATAAAATGTGGAGTTCTCGCAGGACTGACAGATTGTACGCGACCACTACGAGGAGGAGAATCACCTGATATTGAAGGGGCGGGCAGAGATGTCATTGGAGCAGGCTGACTTGCAGATCTTGTATGCTGTCGTTCTTGTGCGTAATCTGCCGATGACTGTGCTCTACCATGACCCCTACCAGCAGATGACCGAGGCAGAGGGGATGGAGACATAGTCCGTATAGGTTCATTGTAATTTACAGAGAGCCCTTGTCGTCCGTAATGCGACGGAGAATCATCTTCTTCTTCTTCCTCCCTTTCTCTGTCTTCACGAACTACCGATGGCTTCTTTGCCAATAAAGCGCCTGCTCGAGTTTTATAACCATGTGATTGAGACGGTACATCACTCTCATCAGCTGAAGAATTTGGCAGAATCGAAGCCTGGTCGCTATCAGAATCGGGAATAATGACCCGCTTCTTTTTCTTCTTCGGCGGAGCTGTTACTGCAGGAGATACCGGCTGAGCATGTGATTCTGAAACAAGTGTAGACTCAGGATTTTCCTGAAGATTTTCAACTGGTATAATGATAGCTTTTTTCATGGGCTGTGGTGTGGGCTGTGGTGTGGGCTGTGGTATGGGCTGTGGAGTAGGTTGCGATATATATTGTTGTTCAGTTGGGGTATTCGATACATTATCCATTACATCCACTGCCGTTCCTTTTATTCTCCCACCCACCGTTCCCGCCGCTAGATGTGTGCCTTGCGCTGTAGGGGTGCGCTTCTTCTTCTTAACTGGTGCGTTAGCAATCCCACTAAGACTTTGCTCGATAGCAAGTATATCGGCTAACGGTAAGAATCGCCTTGTATTAGGGTCATAGACTAGATTTTGATTATTTGGCGAAACGATTCTTCGATTTACACTTGAGTTTTGTTGACATGTTAGCCGTCTTTGTCCTTCAGGAGACATTGGCCTTGTACTCGTAGGGTAGGAAAAATTGACGGACCCTCTACTCTCCCCATTCATCTCAGATACACCGGATAAGCTCAGATTCTTGGAATCCATTCCCCTCGATTGTGTCGCTGATGGTCCTAGACTTGAACCTCGTCCACCTTGTTTGGTTGGAGGTGGTGATGCGATTCTTAGTCCAGGTGCATCCATACTTGCAGATCGCCGTGAAGACCTACGACCAGTATTTATATTCTTTGGAATCGCTGGTACTGGCGGCGCATCGTATGCACTGGGAACTGGCGAGGATCTAGATGGTGACGATTCCCGAAAAGTTCGTTCAGTCATCGAACCGGAGCTTCCTCTTCGTACAAGAGTATATCCTGGTGGGCCACGTACGGAACCACCAACAGAACTGCCAGCAGAAGAGGTTGAACCGTTTCTCCGAATTGTTCTTTTGGTTTGAACGTCTGCCACGGATGTCGGTGTAGTTGGTCTCGAACGCAATGCTGCTGCCGCTGCAGCTGAAGACAAGGAAGTATTCGATGCTCGAGAGGATAGAAATGCCTGTGCTGCGGCGGTCGCGGCGGATGCGCTGACGGTTGAATTTAATGGCTGTGAAATAAAACTGTTAGCATTTGTTACGATTGTGGCTGCATATATCCCCAATAGATCTTGGAACCAATACGATGCGATAAAGCTGTTGCGCGACATGAAACCTTATGATTTCGTGAAACGAAATGTTGGAACATAGATAACATACCGGATTTGAAGCCGCTCTTCTCCTTCTATGCCCAAACATTTTACTTGTTGTAGGCGTAATCGCCTTTCAAACTCCTCTGCCAACTATGGGCTAATGAGGATGCTATTGCATTGAGAAAAGAATGTAGGAAATGGGAATGACAACTTTCTTGTCGAGTTTCCTCTTTCCTTAGGATACAATACAATACAATGATATGACGATACAGTAAGGCAGTTCACTCAAAGATGATGACTGGTGGTGTAGGCGAGGGAAGAGAGAATTTGGAATCGCTGGGATGTTTTGAATATGTTGGACAGTGTTTGGCTGAATTGAATTTTGTGGCTGATGATGATGCCTGCTTATATGCAGGAAAACAGTGGATTTTTGAAGATTTTTGGCTTTTTCTTTGTAGTGGTAGATCAAGATCTTCTTTTAATGGAGAATTATTTTTCTGATGCTTGAAAATGGAGAAATGGGGTGGATTATAAGATTAGATGGTAATGCAAGTGAGGATCAAGAGGATCAAAGACCAAACAGGATTGATGGGAACTTTGAGTGAAACGGAGAAGAGTAGAATGAGAGAGAGAGAGAGAGAGAGAGAGAGAGTGTGTGTGTGTGTGTATGAGTGAGTGATTGAGTGATTGATTGATTGATTGATTGAGTGAGTGATTGACGTCTAGATAAAGTTCTGTGTATATAGTAGATAGTTATATGTGATTGTTAGATGGGTAGTTTTATGTATAAGTATGGATGGATATAGTTCTGTTGTGAAAGCAGATATGAGAGGAGAATGGGTTTAAATGAAATCCATTTTATGAAATAACCAAGTAAAGATTCTTTGATTTGGTCTGATATGATATGATCTGTTCTGGTCTGGTTTACAAAGACATATTTACACACACACATATATATATATATCTACTTATACCTCATATACCTACCTACTTATACCTATGGAATATACACACATACACACATACACACATACATATATACACCATACACACCCACATCCAGCCATACACACCCACACACATATCTTCATCATCTTATCATCTCTCAATCGTGGCAGCTTCACAAGAACGAAAAGCCGGATATGAGAATAAGTTGCGACTTTTCAATCACTCACTACCTACATATGCGTGTAGGCCGCATGCATCGATCTCAATATCTGATGCTCCACATACCTATCTAGGTACCAAATAAGTAACTAAATAGTCCTTCTACCGAACCAGCCTTTTACTTTCTCTTTGAACTTATCCATATCAGCCGAAGTACTCTCAAAGATCTCAGTCATGAAATCATCCAATAAATTCCAATCAACAACAATACCTACCTACCTAGGTAAGTTACTAACTACCCTCCCTACCTACCCAGTAGCCTTTTACATGATTCGAAGCGAAAGTTTATATGCAACTCTCTTCCTTGTTTAGTGCCAACTTCCAACGCAATTTTTGATGACCGAGTTAAACTAAAGGAGAGACGGCATCGGGAAGGGTTGAAGGGTCTTCTGTAAGGTTTCTTCTGGCCAATTCTTGCAGTAATAAGGTTAATTGGCATTTGGTATCAAAGTTTGAGGAGAATGTTTAGTATTAGGTAGTACCTATCTACGGGCGTTGCAATGAGGATGTCATGCTAGTGCCAATGTTGAATTTATAATTTATTTATTTGATGTGTTTTGATTGGAAATACTTGATTGATTTCAACAGTATATTTATTTGTTTATATAGGTGCCTTGCTGTGTATCTCCCTCTCTGCCTCTTTCCCTCTCCCTCCTTTATATACACACTTTTTCTCTCACACACTTTCTCTCTCAGACACTCTCTCCCTCACACACACTCTCTCTCTCACGCACTCTCTCTCACTCTCGCACATACATTCTTTACATATAATACATCTCTGTATATCTACCATATTCAAACACTCTTCCCAATTCAAAAGATATTAAATTATATCACGTAAAACCACGCCCTTATCCCCAAACCATCACTTAAAGATCAACATTACATATTCTTCTCACTCGGTTATGATCAATAGAAGGTCCGTCCCAGCCAAGCCACACTTTGGAAGGACTAGACTCAACTTATTAGACACACCAAATACCATACGAACCAAAGGTCTAGGTACTAGGTACTAGGTACCAGGTAGTTCTACATAACTAATAAACCAGGTACGTAACGCATCATGACGTAACCATATATGTAGCTCATTAACCTGTTGACAAATTCATGTTCTGATCTCACAGCTTTAAAGGGAGACGGGATTGCTTTCAACCGAGAGAAGCGATTCCTTTTTGACTACAACATTATTACGAAAATTCGATATCGTGATATATTGTAAGACTTATATTTATGTCATTCTTGTTGATATCAAGAAAAGGTTTAGTAAGATGGGCAATTTCTTATCATCGCTACCAATATCATGTGCCATGATTTGTACGAACAGTGCAGCAGTGTACGGAGTAGAGAAGCTCTGGCCAAAGCTTGGCAGCATGTGTGCATTGGGTGGATGGATGTAAGTTACAGTATATACCGAGGATATGGTATTTATAGATCATTTCTCCGCAATAAATCATTTTCTGATCGTACGTTGCATCATGATCAGTCAGTCCATAAGTCGGTAGATAGGTAGGCGTCAACAATTGAGAAGACATGCAGACACAGAACCTCCATGATATCTACAGCTACAACATCTTTGGATCAATAGCCAATACCATAAAATTATCCATCCTAAAACAATCCCCAAACTCCCCATATCATCCATAACCACAATAATGACCAATTCGTTCCCACCTCTCCCTCTTCCAAATGGGATATCAGAATCCTACATCCCATCCCACGACCTAAACTACCATATCCTCCGTGCAGGTAACCCCACCCACCCTCTAATAATCTGTCTCCACGGCTTCCCCGAACTGGCCTTCTCATGGCGAAAAATCATGCCCGCCATCGCAGCAGAAGGCTATCATGTGATAGCCTACGATCAACGGGGCTCCGGACGCACCACCGGATGGGACGCCCGCTCCTTCACCTCCGTCGATCTCAACTCCACCACCCTCACCAGACTCGTACGAGACGCCGTAATCCTAATAAATGCATTGGGATACAAAAACGTCGCCTGTGTATTGGGCCATGATCTCGGTGCCGTCGTCGCAAGTATGTGCGCATTGATGCGCCCGGATATCTTTACTTCGTACATTTACCCCTCCTTGAATACACATATCCCCCGTCCCTAACACTCAAAACAGCGTAATAATAATCTCGCACCCCTTCAAAGGAAGTCCCGTCCTCCCCTCCAACGCCTCAAACCCGCACCCACCATCCCCAACCCAAGACATCCACTCCGCACTAGCGCAGCTCCCCTCCCCCCGCAAACACTACAAATGGTACTACTCTTCGGCAACCGCCGCCCCGGAAATGGACACGAAATCCGAGCTCCGGCAATTTCTCCGCGGGTACTTTTATCTCAAATCGGCCGATTGGGACGGTAACCATCCTCACCCCTTGGACTCGTGGTCGGCCTCCGAGCTGCAGAAAATGCCGCATTATTACATCATGCCGCTGAAATCCTCCATGCGTGAAGTGGTCCTGCATGATATGAAGAGGGAAGACATATCGCAAGTGCGAGAGCAGATGGCGAAATGGTTGAACGATGAAGATCTAGCAGTTTATGTGGGGGAATTTGAAAGAACGGGCTTTCAGGGAATGCTCAATTGGTATCGAGTGATCACTAGCCCTCAATGGATGAAAGATGTCGAGTTATTCGCGGGGAAAAAAATCGAGATCCCGTTGTTGTTTATTGGCGGAGAGAAAGATTGGGGTTTGTATCAGGAACCTGGGGTGCTGGATGCGATGAATGATGTGTGTACGCAGTTGCGAGGAGTGGAGTTGGTGGGTGGAGCGGGTCATTGGGTTCAACAGGAGCGGCCAGAGAGGGTGGTAGAGCTTGTTGCGAATTTTTTGAGGGAGGTAAAGAGGTTGCGTATTTCGTGTTGATTTTGTGTTGGAGGTGACACTCTTTTTTTTTTTGGCTACACGTGTGGGCTTTGACATCATATACTCGGGTATATTGTATTCATCACGTCGCTTCCGTTGTCTAATATTCTTACCCAGAGTCAACACCTCGCTTACCTACTCTTTCTCCTTACCCCATCTCTCAGTTCTCTGACTCTCCCCTTTCCATCCAACCTAAGCTAGAAATCCCACATCACAAAACACCGAATAGACTCAAATCGTCACCAGCAAAGAGACGCCAAACAACAAGTAGTTAATAGTTATCCAACATCTCCGCCCTTCAAGCATCTGGATTAAACACAATCCCAAAAACATACCTCACTTCTCATCCTTACAAAAGTCCCACATCCACTTCTGACTTACTACATCAGCAATAAACTCCCTCCGCCATCTCCCTCCAAAACACCCCACCACCCCTCTTCATCCACATAGCCCAAACATTTCCATCAATCATAAACCAGTACCACCCTATAAAAATTATCCCACAGCAACCCATCAATTCACACAAATCAAATGGAGTGTTTTCAATATTAGTATCAACGCAGATATAGTCTCTTTTCTCAAGTCCTGTTTCTTGATCATGAGATAGTATTTAACTGAAAGCTAAGGGCTTGGATATCATATTTCACAGTTTCCTGAGGGGAAAAAGGCAGGGTCTATGGTTCTGTCTGTCGTTGAGGTGATCATTTAAATGATGGTATAGTTTTCTGGGTGTGGAAGTGTGGACTTTGATGGTTGGATATATATAGGGGATAGGGTCTATGAATAGGATTTCAAGAGCACGAGGATGTGAGTGTGGGGGTATGGATATGCAATTGGAGGATGTATCCAAGTTTGATGATGAGGAAGAGAGAACATGGGATGTTAGGATTACACAATGTATCTTATCTCTTGGATAAGATGATGGAGAAACGAGAAATTGGATAGTGCTTAACTGGTAGGTGATATATTGGATCCTATAATTGTTTGTACAGGATACTTAGCTACGTACGTACCAGAAGGTATTTGTCTAATTTGGAGGTATTGGCGCGAGATAATACTGGTACATCGTTGAAGAGGGCTGAGGGTTGGAGAATGCGTAGTCTAGGGTTCTATAGGCGTGGATTTATGATTATGATATGGAGATGGGGGTTTGGATGGTTTGCGGTAGGTCATTATTGGAATGGGGTTAATATATAGATGTGGTGAATGGTTTTTGGATTGATTGGTGAGTGCTAATGTATATATGTATTCGGTATAGATACTGGGGTTTTAGAATATATCTTTCAGATCTTGTAAAGGGAAGGAAGGGGGTGGCGACAATGGTAATCTTGGAGTTGGTGTCATTTCTTAGACGTATTACTAAGGAGTATGGAATATAGCAGGATAGAAACTTCATCTGGAGATAGATTAGCTGCCGTGTCTATATTTTGGTCGAGATGGATAGATGGGGAGTTTTGAAGGTTAACCTATCGAGGTGCATTTTTGAATTTTCCGGTGGGGGGTTGTCGTGATTGTTAATTTGAATGGTGGTGAGGATGGTTTGGATTCTTCTCCTGGGAGCTGGCATCTGTTTTCTTTTTGTTTTATTTTTTCAATGGTATCTATCGCTCTTTGTTGGTGGTTGCGATGGGGAGTTGGATCCTTCGGGGAAGGGGGGAAAGTGGTTAGATGTTTTTGGCGGCTATGAAGGTTGAAGAAGAGCAGAGAGGAATGGAAGATAACAGAGCGGATATCAATGACTTGATACGTTCTTAGAGATAGGTCTATGTTTAGTTTGTTGATTACATTATAATTGAGGGCATGCTTCTCTGTCTCCCTGCATACCAATTCCATACGCGTTGATCTTCTTCGCAATGGTGGTACACTTTGATTGTTATCTTAGTCAGAGTTAATCCTCATTGCCCATTCCCAATCCTCTCATAATCCTGATTATGATGATAATCTTAAAACAATCGAATCCTACACCAAGACGCTTGAGAAATAAGGAGTAGCGAGGCACCTTACGCCCTCATCGCTAGGGCTTAGCGAGAACATCTCTACTTCCATTGGCTGATATGAGATCTAGCTTCTTGGTGTCCTTGGTGTCTTAGCACAAGGTAAAACTTCCATGAGTATAATATCAGGCAGTTCTGCGAAAATGGCGAGATGCCAGTGAAAAAATCCCTTGACTGGCTTTCTATATGTATCAAAATTGGTATAAGCACTATGGAAAAAACAGGCAAATGGTGAACTAATCGGTTAAGTGCCATGTTAGACACTGTAAACAGATTTCACATCCCTGAATTTAGGAAGGGAATGCTTAGTCTAAGAAGATTAGGTAACGATGACTTCTATATGAGAGAAACAATTTCGTGCAAAGGTTTTCTGAAAATAGAGTTTTTGTACAGACGAAGTTACGGACAGCTTTGATCCAGGTCATGCAATCTTGCTATGTGGCATCTAAATAGTGCCCGCAGTAAAGCCCTAGGCAAAAATAGTCGTTGGAAAAATGCGTTGGATATTGGTGTTTGGTTGATTACTTGCGTTTATACATTTTATTGCTGGTTGAAGCTCATCCTAATATCAAAATAGTAAATCTAGAGACATTGAGCTATTTTCTTGTGATTAAAAATAGCATGTATATAACCTCCTCATAAGGTAGAGAAGGTGACTACAGCGACCAGCTCTGCTGGCTTCTACACTGCCGTGTTAATGCTCAAATCAATTTACTTCAAAACCGAAAAGTTGTTGATATTGAAGACATATCCCAATTAGCATTCGAAATACTGGACATTGAACAAACAAAATGGTAGTGGCACATTATATATCGTACGAAAATGAGTAGACGGACGATGAAAGTTTGTATCTTCGACGTTCAATATGCTGGAGTCTAATAACTCTAGAGCCACCGCTTGCAATAGATATACCGTTTTCATACAGCAGCTTGATGTTGTAATGCTTACGAAATTATCTCCACCTCTTGTTTTATGCTGAATGGGTAAATTTCGTATGAATACCACTGCCTTGTGAAGACATACCCATTTTTCAGTCCTTTACAAGGGTACTAGAAATGTTCTGGTATCTTTAATCACGAGACGTAGGAGGGATCGTAATAGAGGCAGCCTTCTATTTAACTTATACCTGGTAGGTCTTATATCAAAACCCAAGGACAGATCTTGGTAATATATTCTGTCCCGTTCACAGGGAGTCAAAAGTTCCGCCAGGGACAAATTACAGTATCGAAGCATCTCCCGGGGGTTTTTGCTAGGATGGGGCATGGCAGCAAAGTGGGATGAATACGTTTAATCATTGACCACTACGTGCGACAGGAAGCAATACAGATACTGAAGGATGAGGGCGGAAGAAGAGAAGGAGTCTAGGATGCCAAATCAGTGGCACGTATTGGAGAAGAGATTTTGAGATTTTGAGATGTGGAGCTTTGGATCGTTACACTCGATATGATGGGGACTGGGATAAAAATGGTATTTTTAACGGAGATTGTGTGGCCTGGAGGGGGCAGAAACGGATATCGGATGATGTGCAGGCTTGGGAGTGCAGTTATCGAGATATCCGTGAAGAATATAAGCTTCAGCACCAATGAATTGGGCGAAAGTCCAACTTGTTTGCGTGGGAATCAAGGTGGAGCTACCAATGATGGGACGGAAGACGATCGGGAAGAGCATTCTAGGAGGATGAATAGGAATGAGATTGAAGAAATGCATTTGCTTGATTGGATGGAACAGTTCCTTCATCCATTGGGTGGTAGGTGAATCTCTGTTGTTTTTTATGTGAAGACTTTGAAAACGATATGGCCGGTAAGGTTAGTATCTTGGAGCTATGGATCGGTGGGAATATGCCAGTGTATATATAACTAGAACTACTATGGTTATGGGTCGAAAGCGTTTGTGATTCATGTATATATATGTATTGATCAGATGTATGGTATCAGGTACACTGTTTTGATTAAATAATAGCGTATAAACTTGTACACATTACCTAATGAGGTATTCAGAGCGTTTGAGTTTTAGTTTCCTCGTGGCTGATGTAACACATTTCAGATTTATCAAGTCATCTGATGCTAAGCGAGAGGCTGCCATTTGTCCTGATGAATCAGGACATCGACGCCAGTATCTGATCTGACATCCATCCTATGCATTTATATCATCGTTATGTCTGTTGACTAAACAGAAACAGCTCACCGGTATGCACGCGACGATATTATATCAAGGTTTGAATCAGATGTATATGATACGAGCTTTTCTTATGCCACATGTATTTGTTGTATGTAGCTATAGGATGCTGATCATTATGATGTCTCGGTGAATGAATACCTACTGATCTAATGGCATATGTGGTATATGTGAAAAGCGAGCTGTTTATGAGATAGAAACACTCTATTGAATAGAAGTGGCAATAAATCCATCAAGCAGTAAAAGTATATGAATGAACGAATACATGAATGAATACATTAAACTGATCCTGTCATATTCCATATTCGTTAGGAATTCAAAAAGGAGGTAGATTCCGGTTGCCAAGTCCAGCATTCTCTTTAAGGTAAGAAGCTAAAGTTTAGGGTTTACGCTAATTGAAAGTTACTAACATTACCACTTACGACATCATCCCAGAAACAACAACAACAACCAACAACATTGACCTGAATGATTGAACGAACGAACGAACGAACGAACGAATCTCTACAACTCTACAGCTTTACATCTCAATTATCTTGACAATCCTACACACTCTACAACTCTCACAATCACAATTACCTATAATCAATCTACAATTCACGATTCACCATTGCAATCCTATATTAAATCATACGCAGAAAGACTGCAATCATTATTCATCAACATACAAACATTTCTTTAATTGAGGAACAAATATCTCCTTCAACCCAAAATCTCACCTCTTACCATCGAAATCCCGTCATGTCCACCATCACAACCATCCCCTCCTTCATCAACCTCCCTTCTGAGCTTCGTCTTAAAATATGGTCCAATTTACTCCCCGGACCTCGTACTCTTCCAATACGCTACTCCCGAACAAAGAAATCCTATTTTGCTCCTGTTGCCCCCTCTGTCCTTCAATTCATTTCATCCGAAACTCGCACCCTTTTCCTCGAACACTATGTCCTCCTCCATCTCAATCCCGCTTATAGTTCCACAATCTATATTGATTTCTCTCTCGATACACTATGCTTTGACCATGAAGATTGTTCCCCATCGGGAGATCTGGCCCTAGATTTCAAGAGTTGTGCACAGAGTGGATTAATTCAACGGGTTGATATTGATGCGCAGTTCTGGGAAATTTTACGATTATTTCGATTCGATGTACTCTCCGAGATCAAATATTTAACTGGATTACGAAATTTAACACTATTCTTGAAGAGATATGAAGAGGATCAGCAGAGTTTTGGAGAGGGATACGAAAGAAGTAGACAGAGGGAGTTCTTGGGTGGGAGAATGTTGATGTTGTTTGAAGGTCAGACGACTGATAGGGAAATTGCGCAATGTCAGTGGTATGTGCAGACGGTGAAGTGGGAACTGGAACATGGGATTGAACAGTGGAGGAACGGGAAACCGAGTGTGCAGATGTGGATAATATGAATAGTGGAGTTTAATGAGACGAGTGGTGAGAATGCAGCATTCACCTCAAGGAACTTTCGCACTAGCAACACACTTTCCTGATGTCTACTGGAGGTGGACGAAACTTACCAGGGATTTGACAAACAATCTTCATGACTGTGTTTTCGAATTACGAATTACGTTGGGACAAGGACAATAACACCATGATGACTAGGAGCATCTTACATCAGGCTCTTTGATTAAAACAAGAGAACTCAGGAATGGGGGCTTCATAAAATATACAAGGACATTCACACCTATTGCACAAGGTATGATATAACCCTCTCGATTGACTTGTCGGCTAGACTTACAAAGATTCAGATATCATGTAGTCTGCTGAGACTTTGCATAGTGCAATTCAACGTTCTCATATTTCCTTTGGAGACCACTTCTTCTTGGATAGGCATCTATACGCAATGCATCAAAGCAAAGGATTTTCTTTGGTATACATGATGCATCCAAGTTTCTCAACAGACTGAATTGCGTACCATTCCTTAATCAATGAAGGGCTACTTGATTCAAGAAGTGTATGCAAGTAGAAGGTTATATTGACCACCAAGTTAGTTCTAAGTTAGTTGCACAAACTTAAAGACCTATCAATACAAATGGTTATAACCTTAAGAGAAGCGACAATTTCCAGATGATAGCTACGTTTTTACAATGTCTTAATTGTACATATTATTTGCTTATCATGGTTCCATTTCCAATCAACTATAGATTTGTCGTATTTTCCTACTTGGCTTGAATTGTTTTTGGAATATCTCAAGCTTACATTAGCTTGCTTCAGGTGAGCCATATTGAAAGGTGTTGCTATATCCTTATGGGCTTGTAGCTACAGTTCTATCAATTGAAATTAGACACTAGCTAGGCATTACTAAAAGTGTTGATTTATCAATTGACGTTCTCAAACGGCCATCCAACAAGTCCAATACTGAGTTGTGCACTTTCTTCAATCTCCTTAGATTTGGCTTTCAATTCATCTACATCCCAATTTGCCCACACATACTTGCCCTTTAAGAAACGTGCTTCTGGGCTTGCAAGCCAAACATTGAAGCTTGCGGGCAGAGAAACTAAAAAAAAGTTAACATCACGATAATTTGGCCTAGAAACTTCATCCACTTGCCATCATCTTCTTGTCCAAGGGTCTCGATACCACCCGCCTCCCGACCCATCGCAGTGCTGATCACCCCAGGGTGAACATGAAAAACCTTTATTTCGGGATTTTCATAAATCAGATAATCCCAAAAGCGAACGATTCCTACCTTGGCGATGCTGTATGCAGCAATTCCAGACAAAGCATTTACATGTGCCGCCAAGGATGAAGTATTAATGACAACTGCATCCGTGGGCGCATATTTCAGAAATGTTTGCGCGACGAACAGAGTTCCTTTGAAACTTTGGTGAATATATTCAAGGAGTTCATCACCTTTCAAATCTATCATGGAAGATAGAGGTCCAAGGCTTGCAGCGTTGCTAAGAAAAACGTCGATTTTTCCTTTTCCATTGCCGGCGAATTTTGCAAATGCGGCCTCTACTTGGTCTCTTTTGCCGATGTCGGTGGGGATGGCAGATACTTCGACGGTGGAAAATTGTTTCTCAATAGAGGCCTTGACTTCGAGAAGTGGCTGTTCTCTACGTCCGAGAAGGGCTATTCGGGATGCACCTGCGGTGGCAAAGTAGAGAGCGGTTTCGGCCCCAATGCCGCTACCCGCTCCTGTGATTAGGACGCTTTTGCCTTTGGCTGAAAGTTCGGGACGCGTAGGAGATATAGATGGGTAAGTTTCAGTGTGCCAGGTTGAGGTGGGGGATGGGAAAGGGGCCATGACTTGCTTGCGTTACGGTTAATCAATTGCTATGGGTGATTGAGAAGTTTTTGCATGGGAACCCAATTTTATATACGATTGATAATTGCCCTTTTTGCGTCATTTTCTTCAATTGAGTTAGCTCTTTTGAGTTACGGAGTTGTACATGTTTTCATCTCGAGGCAAATGTTGTTATCTTGATTTTTTAGAGTGGTGCGGGGAACGCGTTGATCTCATTCATATCCGTACACGGCAGATCGCACATTGTACTATTATGTATATAAAACGGGTAGGATCCGGAGATTCGCATTGGGTGAAATGGTGCGATTTCCATCCATTCCCCACCCCGATGAGGTGTCTGGTGGGGGCTTTTTCAGTGACAGGCCGGATGTCTAGGTGCATTTTGGGGGGCTAAAAGGGTTCGAATTCGGCGAGCGGGAGTATTTTGTGTTTCTCATTACTTTTATGGAATCTGAGGCTTAGGAGACTGGATCGATCTGTCTATTAAGTGATTGAAGATGGAGTGTACGAGCTCGAGGAATGCGCTGGCTTTTTGTGGAAAGGAGAAAGTGACAAGGAGCATGTGATCCATCGTGTGAGCGTATTGGCTGCAAATGGGAGTTGGTCAGAAGAGATGATGGTCATTTCTATTTTCGTCATGAGGTTATTCTTTATAATCGTTGGATTCTAGACTGTTTGGAATACGTAGAATGTCGTGCAGGGCTGAATCTGATCGTGTGATTGAGCTTCCTGCTTACCTCTCAGCTTGTGACTTCTATTGTTTCTTCATAAGATGGACTTATATAATTAGATAGGTTGAAGAATCCGGACTAGCGTAGCTATACTGGATATCAGTTTACTTTTCTTACTCGAAGAAGCTCAATTACGTCGAAGCTTGGCAGCTTACTTGGATGTATCGGTTGGGGTGTGGAAGGTTTGAATCAATCACCACAATAATTACCTGTTTTGGTTACATTAATGATTGGTGGAGTAATCAATAGCCTTGGGAGAAATAACAGCTGAACAATCAGACTTTTGCCGCTGATAGCTTATACATGATGGTGGAAACGAAGTTACTGTTCATTGACAGTGTTGCCGGCAAGAATTGTCAAGGAACTAATAAAGATAATGTTAAGAAGAGAAAGATCATGATTGTCCACCAAAGTTCGAATGTGAAAGGGGGTAACAATAAATCATAAAGGATACAACATCATCTTATAATTATAACTACCATTGAGCAAAACTCCTATTTAGATACTAATTATGCAACATGTAAAGTGTCAAAGATGGCCTCAAACTCGGCCATCCAGTAAGTAGAAAATATATAAAAATAATGGTTGCTATTTTTACACCATAACTTTGCTTGACTGAAACTGCAATTTCGAGGAAGCAGGTCCTTCATTTCATGGTCTCCAGTAAACGCGTGGAATAGGCAGATGTTTTCGACTCTGATTGGCCGACATAAAGTAGATGTTGTGTTACTCTGAAATGAAGTCCCGGAAGCAATGGGTGTGCGCTCTTTGAGGCCAGACTTTCTACGAGCGTTCATCATTGAAAGGATGACGAATACCTAGATGACGTTCATTGCTTTGTAGCTTTCTGATTTCCAGTGCCAAGGATATCGCCTTGCTCTTCAGTTCCATTCTTTGCCCGATCTACCCTCTCCTGGGTCGTTTTAAATAATCGTGGAACACCAGTCTGCTCAAAAGATACATCTTCGGAGACCATTTTGGCAATGGCTTTACCTGATAGCCAGATAACTGGCATGCCATGACCGTTAAATCCAGCAATCACGAATTGGTTTGGCTTTCCGGGAATTTCACCAACGTGGGGATTAGAATCGTAGGAATATCCCATAACACCGGTCCAGATATTGTCCACCTTGGCGCCGGAGTTCTCCCAGCCACGATACGTTTCCTGCATGTAGTTTTCGTAGTAGTCTTTTGCTGAATCGATCAAGACGCTGTCGTCAACGTTGTTATACCATTGATCTTTGTGGGGTCGGAATTTTGATGAGGCGCCTCCGACTATAATGCTACCATCTGCTCGGGGGATCAGATATGAAAGGGTGTTGTCTGCTGTTCGGTTGATGTAGGTATTGTTGAGAAGTGGTGCTGTTGTTCCTTCGGGTACAGTTATGCGACAACAGATTCCTTTGCAGGGAACGATGTTTTTGTTGTATTCAGGCAGAAGAGAGGAGATGTATGCATTATTGGCATATACGATCTTGCTAGCATGTGTTTTTCCTCGGCTGGTATCGACAATAAAGCCTCCGTTCGGATCACTAGATACACTTGTAACTGGTGTATTGGTTTGTAAGTTGACTTTTCCAGTTGGTAGAAGTATTTCGAGGAGCCCTAGGATAAACTTATAAGGCCACATGCTGCCAGCTGTATATGAAGCACAAGCCTTTGCACCCTTGACTCCACAAATCTGGAGAAAGTCAGTGATCGAGAATCTCATTGTAAGAAGTTTCACTTACACCATCCACTTCTTTTCCAGTATGAAAGATGACATCATCCATATACTCAAAATTGTTCTTGACCATCTGGTCATAGACAGCTTTCGCTTTCTTTGCCATCTCCTCATTACACCAGACATCAACTGTCCTGCACAGACTGAAATCACAGTCGATATTCTCTTTCTCAATGATCTTCTTGATCTCTCTAACGTGAGCAATCTCAAACTCGGCAATCTCTGCTCCTGCTCGAGGTCCTCCTCGCTCAACATAGGTTGGAATATGGCCATATAGATCTGGTCTCATATGACCTCCGTTTCTACCAGTTGCACCTGAACACGCACCACGAGCCTCTATAATGGTAATTGATTTGATTGAATCGCCACCAGCATTGATTAAATGATATGCAGTGCTAACGCCGGCATACCCTGCACCAACGATGACTACATCGCTGTGCGTTGGGAGCTCTCCTGTAGATCGGTGATCATGTAATCTATGTTTTTCCGATTGCCAGAAGCACTCTCCTGGATTAGAGACAGGTAGGTATTTGGAGACTGCTGAATCTGATGTTGCGGGTGCTACTGAGAGCGAAAGACCGTCTAAAGTTTCGGAAACAGTCTTCATGATGCTGGTAGTACTTTTTCCTTATCAGACTTGATTTCAAATATTCTAGTTGAATGTTAATATACTATTTAAGAAATCTAATATTGCTTCGCGTACCCGTGATAAGTAGTACACCTTCAGATTGAGGTTTTATATCCCTCAAGCAACAGTCAAGATATAGGTTCAGACTGAACAATTGTCAATGTTGAAAGGATTTTGCAGATGGTGCAGTAGTAAATGAGTTCTTATGGAGGATTTGAGCGAGAAAAGAATAATTGAAAGCTTGTAAACTTTTCGTGCACTCCAACGAAGTCGTATAATATAAAGGAAATGTTTGTAATCATGAAACGTGACATCTCATGATCTCTCTCCACAATCTTATCAGATCTGACGTCTCCGGCCCCTGTCCGCTAAGCTTATCAGATGCGACATCGCCCGGTCTTCGAAAAGCTTATCATCCCACTATTCTTCTCAATGATTTGGGTTAGTCAATTGACCTCCAATCTATCCGAACCGCGTAGATTGAATTGTTGACATGATGATATTATTACATTTGTCGTCTTTAGGTTCTATCATTATATCAAATCCGAACGTTTCAGATACTATACAACCTAGACGCTGCAAGCGTAAGCTTTCGCCGTGGCGCAAATATACGTGTTCAACTAGCCAGGTTCACCACCTTCATATCAACTTCAATCTACTCAATAATGATAGTTTATTGTTGCAACAAGGGAGGCCTATATACCTCCAGTGGAGGAATATGTCTAATGGGTTGAGATCAAACAAATGGTCACTGGATGATTGCTATTATGAGTTTAGCGACGCTCCCACAAGAATACCAGCTGGTCATAAACACATGTTGCAGATTTATAAGAAATCACATAGCAAAGGCCGGAATAACGCCATCTGCATCATTTTTAACTGGTTAGTCGGTAAATAAAGGAGATGAGTTGTTGTTCGAATGAACTGCGGAGAGGATACGCTGAGGGTAGTTGGGGCATATTGACAAGATGGTTCTGCTAGCGAATGATAAGGGAATCTTAAGGTTTCGGTTCATACTGTACCATATCAAGCCAACCCCAGGGGTCATGCAAAGAACGAATTAAGGATTTTATACTTATCAACTTTAAAGGTCAAGGATCACCGAAGCGGAGTAAGTGCAGTAGTTGGTAAATTTAACGAGGTGTCTTCGCTGAATTGATATAATATTGATGTGGATCAAGCAGGGGATGGAACCAAAAGACCTATGAGATGTCGTTGATATCGAATGAAGGGTCGTGTATTTGGCTACCGTTTCCTTGGCATAGACTGTATGCGGCAAAGTGTAGTACCAAGCTGCAGGTGTGCCCTTTTCTGTTCTGGCCACACTATGATGTACGCAACTTCACTATGAATGGAAGCTATCTGCTATCATGATAAGGAACTCCTATTTGTCCCTTTATTTAGAGATCTACATGGGCGTTCTACCAATGCAGGGTAGAGAATCGCTTGCTTTGGAAGAGTACAAAATCACCTCGATGTATGTGGTCTGAATATGCTTTACTTTTGGACAAGGACACTTCATCTTTTATTCATCTTGATTGATCTAGGGATCCTTTCAACATGTCTTCAGATCATAAAATAGACGATTATGAGCTTGGCCATGGTGGCGGCAAGAACGAAAGTACGGGCCAAGGGGATGTCGAAGTTCATTCTAGCCAGTATGAGACTGGAACTGTAGGAGACTTTGGCGAGGTTCAAGCTGTTAAGCAAGGCCTGCATCAACGGCATATTCAGATGATTGCGCTTGCAGGAACAATTGGAACAGGTCTATTCCTTGGTTCTGGTCGAGCCATTGCAAGATCTGGTCCTCTTGGTGCATTCCTTGGTTATTCTGTGGTTGGTCTCGCTGTTTCGAGCGTCGTATTCGCTGTCGGAGAGATGGGAGCTCTGGTTCCTCTCAATGGAGGACAAATTCGTTATGCCCAGCACTTCTTCGACCCTGCTATGTCTTTCGCAAACGGATGGAATCAAGTATACTCATATATGGTGTCAATTCCAGCCGAAATTGTTGCCGCTGCGGTGTTGGTGGAATTCTGGACGACAATCAACAATGCTGTATGGATTACCGTCTTTGGTGCTCTCATGATCATCACCGCTGTTACCTTTGTGAGGGTTTATGGCGAGTTGGAGTTTACATTTTCGATGCTGAAAATCATGCTCGTTGTTGGGATAAACATCATGGCTCTTGTGATTACATGTGGAGGAGGTCCAAATCATGAATCAATCGGCTTCCGCTACTGGAAAGACCCTGGAGCTTTCGTGCAGTATTTAGGCATTGGTGGCTCTCTTGGTCGCTTCCTCGGATTCTGGACGACACTTAACAATGCTTTGTACGCCTACTCCGGAATTGAGAACATTGCTGTAGCTGCTGCCGAGACCAAAAACCCGAGACAAGCTATTCCCATGGCTGCCAAGCGCATATTTATCCGAATTCTTTTATTTTACGTTCTGACCATCTTCATGGTCGGTCTCGTGGTACCATCGAACGACCCAAGTCTTTTCAAGTCTAGCGGTACTGCCTCAGAATCTCCTTTCGTTATCGCTGCAAAGAATGCAGGCATCAAGGTTATTCCATCAATTATTAACGCAGTCGTCCTTACCTCTGCCTGGTCTTCTGGAAACTCTAGTATGCTTGGTGGAACGCGTATTCTCTTCGGTATGGCTATGCATGGACATGCACCAAAGATCTTCACTAGAGTTAACCGTGCCGGTGTTCCTTACGTTGCAGCTACTCTCTACGCCATTTTCATGTGCTTGGGCTACATGACTTTGTCCAGTACTGCGAGCGAAGTCTTCACTTGGCTTCAAGATCTTGTATCCATCGCCACCTTAGTCAACTGGATCTGTATCTTACTTATCTACCTTAGATTCTTATATGGCTGTAAGAAGCAAGGAATCGATCGCCACACTGAGCTTCCATGGGCAGCACCACTTCAACCATACACTTCATGGGCTTCTCTCGCTCTTTTTATCGTTCTACTCTTTACTGGAGGATACACTACTTTCATCCATGGGCATTGGGATAACGAGACCTTTATCTCATCATACCTAAATATTCCCATCATTTTGATGTTGTTCTTTGGTTATAAGTACTATGCAAAGACAAAGCTGGTTTCATTAGAAGAGATGCCTATTCGTGGCTTCATTGAAACCTATCAACAGAACCCAGAGCCACAAGAAAAGCCTAAGAAGGGCCTTCGAAGGTTGAATATCTTATGGTCTTGAGATTTCTTGGGGGGTGTTTGTCATATTTCATCATTATTTACATTGTTATTACTATAGTATTGAGCGAGCTTGGGGTTACAGGTGTTTGGGTTAGAACTTAGATTCAGACTTTTACTGGACTGAACATAGAGAGTGTGTGGTGTGAAACAGTTCTAGATTTATTTCATGTATTCATCAATTCTAAAACTTGGTAAACTGAACTCTTCGCAACTCTAGATGTTTGAATCTCCAGTACCATCCTTTGGGTTTCTACTAGTCGGATAATGCAATGAGAGGTAACGTTCCCATCCTGCTAGACGATCACTGAATAAGAAATAGCAAGAACTATAATCTACCATCTCCACTCAACTATGGCCAATAAAAGGCTTGATCCAATCTTAATAAACGTATTGATATATTGCTGATAGAAAATAAAGATGATACTACAGATAAGAAGATACGAAGCACATATAAAATAGTGTTATTTGGAAATGTGTTGATACCCGACGCTTATCCGACTCGACCCCTGAAACGCCCGGCCCATATAAATGATAGGTGCTATTGAGATAAGAAGACGCCGTAAAGAGTAATAAACGAAGGCCTAAAATAAGAACATATTGCAGATAAGACGATTACCTCAATGTTGCTTTGAACACCGAGTGTGGAGAAGTGAATGAGGGGTATGAATTAACGTGAAACCTATCAACAGATAAGACTTTCTCATTATAAATACAAATATGAGATCAACTCTAAGAATATTCAAGCTTTGAACAAGCTCTTCATTGCGATTAACCTTCCTATCATCGCGGGAACTATTGCATGTCCCATCGTATGGTTCCCCGCAAGCAGGTACGCACTCGTAGGTGGGATGGTGGCATCAACCCGATATGCTAAGAGTATCTTCTCATTACCTATATCGGACTTTGATGACACACACATTGGAATCACGAAAGATACTATTTAGTAGAGATTATATATATATATATATGTTCGAAAGAGTAATGATAAACGTGATATCATCCACGACGAGTAGCAAACCAAATTACACCATACCTAACAGCAGAATTCCAAATATCCGCACCATAGAACCTATCCAACTCATAGCACACCAGTGTTCAGAACTAACGAATACTTAAAAATAAAAAGCAAGATAAACACGAAATCTACACAATCAACAAAAAAATGGGTGTTCAAAAACAAGTCGTCTTCGACATCGTCGGCACCCTAGTCTCATTTGACGAATACCACGCCCAAATCGACCGCGCCATCGGCGACAAACTGCGCGCCAACAATATCACACCCAAATTCTTCGGCTACAGCTGGATGACAGCTGCCGAACTAGAATTCACATTCCTTTCCATCTCCGAGCGGTACAAGCCCTACAAAGGCATTCTCGAATCGACTTTCTACCGCACGTTATGGTTCGCCGGCGTGCAAGATCCACGGTCGCTGTGCACGGATGCGGAGCGCGATGCCTGCGTTCAAGGGTACTCTGAGCTGCAGCTGCGACCGGGCGCAAAAGAATGTTTTGAGATATTGGAAAAGGGCGGTTTTAAGGTGTGGTTATTGACGACGGCGGACTTGAAGCGCGTGCAGGGGTACTTTTCAAAGGGTGGTGTGGAGATGCCTGCTGAGAACTTCATCTCGTGTGATAGCTCGGGAGTGGCCAAACCGGCTTTATCCGCGTATAGAACTGCGTTGGCCAAGTTTGGCAAGGACGATGAGTCCTGGTTTGCCGCTGGACATATGTGGGATGTTTCGGCTGCGAAGAAGGCGGGCTTCAAGGGTGCTTATTGTACGGAGTATGAGAAAGAACCATGTTTGGATATCTTTGATACGGAGATGGATGTCATGGCCGATAGTTTGCCTGAGATGGCTGAGAAGATTGTAAAAGCTAATTCTTCGTGAGGCGAGGCCTTAATATTGGAATAATAATACATAGTAATAAAAGATGGCTATTATGAATCAATTCTTGCCTGAGAGGTTGAGATATTAGCGTCAACGCAAATCTCAATCAATCTCAATATTATTTCAAATACCGCCAATGACCATAAAAGAGAAGACAGTACCACTTCCCAAGCACGCCTTGCATTTTATCGATTGATCTCATATGCTACCTGATTCCACAACCTACGTTCACCAAAACAAGAACAAGAGTCAAAAGTCATCGCTATATTCATTTGCGTTATGTGATATCAATAATAGTGGCTAGCTTTTCCGACCAGCAATATTCACATATATCTACACCCTTTGTCGATCGAATATATACAATCTTTCTTTCCTCCTCACCTCAAGTTGAGTCCCCCACTCAATAAAGTCCCGGCATCAGCGCACCCTCTATTCACCAATAACTTCAATACAATATAAAGCAAACCAGTGCCACGCTTATCATGCTCAAAAGACTAACCCCCCAAAGAAGCAAAGAGGGGGGGGGGGAAGAAAAACCTGGGTATCCATCCATCATCCAAACGTATCGTTTTGCCTAACCCCCAGCCCCCGACCACCAAGCCCCACCCCAATCCATCCAATACAAATGAAATTCCACCAAAAAGAAAAATTTGGCCGTATAAACAATAGCGACCGAATCAATGGTAACCGAGTAACGCCGTTCCGTTTGTATTTTTCGTTGCCGTTCCTGGTCCAATCTAATATTAAAAAAAAAACTTGAAAATATATGCTCGTATACCAGTCCTTTAGCATATAACCTGTGCCGTATCTGTGCAAATCGATCTATCGGCGCTATTTCTGCTGGCATGATAAATGTGCTGTTCCTTACATACCAGCCTTGACTGGTACTCTCTGTATCATGATAGGCACGTCGCTGAAATCCAAGCCCCATTTCTTGGATACATCAACTCCTTTTCTTCCTCCCTTGCTCATCATTCCGCTATTTCTTGTTCCTGCACTACCACCCAGTCCATAGCCAGGCTCAAACCCGTATCCCAAGCCCCCTGCGTATCGGTCCAATACTAACATATCTTGCGTTGAATTTCCCATTTTTGGTACTTGTTCCGGTTCTTCGGAATATGGCGAGTCGTATTCAATGACCGAGTTATCAATAGAGAATTCATGGAGATTTGTAGTTGAACCGTACGTGTGATCATAAGTTCCAGCATGGATCTCCCATTCCTTTTCACTGTATACACTTGTAGCCCTTGAACTCTTTCCAGAGTTATTCTGAACATCGAAACTGAAGTGATGAAGAGGGATAGCACGATAACATTTTGTAGCTGGTCTAGCACTTTGAGATCTAGCGTTGGATGGTCTTTCGGCATTGCCATCTTGGAGTTGCGAAGGTACGTCTCGCTGTTCTGCTGAATCAAACCAAATCTCTTGCCCAGATGTCACAGATTCCTGACTTGTCACTTCTCGAATAACATTGGAGGTATGTGATCTTGTTGTTGGTGGTGATGAGATTTCTTTGCTTTGAGTTTGTGTTTCTGGTGACAGTGGCTGTAAGAAAGATCGTTCCACAGGTGATGACCTCAATTTAGTCACAGAAAATTGTCCCGGAAGAGAAACTGGAACGGGATTCCGTTGACTATGGAAAGAAGCAGGTGGAGGGCTATTAACCCGACTTGTTCTTGCTATCGACAACCTCTTAGCATCTTCATCCGCCGTTCGCCTTTGTGATGGCAGATCTCGAAGAGTGAATAGTGACCCTGATGAAGTCGTTCTTGAATTTGGTCCGGTACTATCATTATCAAATGGGCTGCCACCAACAAGCTTGTTGTAAGATTCCTGACGACAGTTGATATCGGGCCTTGATCGCGGAGGTTCCTCAGATTGAGATTGAATTGACTTGGCATGTGGAGATTGAAGGTGCGCAGTCATGCTTTCCGTTCTAGTTGCAGCTGCAGCTCTTGGTGTGGCCCTCGGAGGTGTCCTTTCCATTGCCGTCACTGCCAAATCGTAAGGAGATCCACCCAAACTACTTTTAATAGTGTCGAGAGATGTGAGATGATTTTCGAAATCCGTTTGATCTTCCTGGGGATGTATATTTAGCGAAGTTGGGGCGTGATATGGCTGCAGTGTATATCGTTTCATTGGTGCAGATGAAGCAGATGGGGCATATGAATGCCTTCGTACATTTGGTGGTTTCCAACCAGTATGGTAATTCTCCTCTGGAATTGATGTAGGAATGGGAGGGATTGCACTGTTTTGCTTTGTGTATGTGGATTCCATTTCAGCCGGATCAAGTGACGTGATTGTGGTAATTGTTTCTTTCGAGCTGATTTTTCGCATTGATTTGTATCCCATGATTTCATCGAGCTTTGTGCTATATTGAAACGAAGCTGCAGCAGGTAGATACTTCTCACTGTGTGATCGAGATTGTGCTGTAAATGCTGAAGCTCCCGGGTAAGAGGATTGTGGGCATTGTCTCTGTATTTCCCTTTGAGAGCTTGTGTAATCACTTGCAGTGGGTTTATGAGATTGGTGTGGAACTGCGGGCATACTCTGTCGTTGATACATAGGCCGTGGCTGTTGAATTTGAGATTGGTAACCTGGCGAAGAGCAATTGCTCAGTCTTGTCGTCTTTTTTTTGTGATTCTGGGTTAAACATTGGAATTGCATGAATAGCAGGGTCATCTGAATGGTGAGTCAACTGATCGTTGCTCAGAACGTCAGAGTACTTCTGTGGTATGCTGCGAGGTAGAGGATCTTTTGTTGGCAAGACTACGGCAGTTGAATTCCTTCTAGATGTAGAGGGATTATATCCGCTGTCTGTCATTACCAATGGGTTGGAAATCATGTCCTGTGGACTTTGGGCCCGACCTACAATCTGCTGTTCTGGGGTAGCAGGTGACTGCCCATATGCGGAGTCAAATGACCGATTATCATTGCCTGAGGAAGGTTCAAGTGCCGGCGTGGATATCTCAGCCTCAGACAATTCATCATCTATAGCAGAGCTAGTGCTGACCGCATCTAAGAAAGGAGATCCAACGGGGCTTGCAACAAATGAGAATGGACTCAGTTGAGGGGGAAGGACCAAAGAGTGAGCATTAGTAGGAGACAATGAAGAGTTGGGAGTAGATTTGATGTCTGGGATTTTGATAGTCAGAGCATCATGGAAACTGTTTTCGGTAGGAGGTTGCAGGAATGAGGTTGGTGCCCAAGGACGTTTCATAGCTTCTGTGTGAACGGAGATGGTATGACTTCGGTGGGCGATCCCTTGAACTTTGGAGCTTGCTTGAAAAGCAGCAATATGTTGATCATTAGCTGGGAGACTAGCTCTCCTTTCTTCGGCGCTAGGTGTGGGGCTTGCTGAGCCATTTGTAATCCTCAGTGAACCAAGTTGAAATGAACCAATATGACCAAGATCACAAGGAGTCGAGGTACGTGCTCCGGGAGTTTCAACATCTACATTCGTACTTAATGTCAGAGGTGGTACCGACCATTGCCCAAAGTTGTGATATGAAATAGGTATTTGATTTTGAAATGATTGAGAATTTGACATGACGCTAGGTCTTGTCGCTACGCCATGCTGAAGAAGAGACTTTCGACGAATTGGCGCATATATCGCAGGATCTGATTGAGTTCTCTGACAAAATGGATCAGACAACTGCCAATCCATTTCCCCAGCTTTCTGTCCAGTCAAGCCTGTTGCAATATTTATGGAATCTGGTCGCGGAGAATGATCTTCGGATACATGAGAAAGTCGATTATTATTACTATTTGATGCAAATGAAACATGTGGAAGCGATTTTCGTGAACGATGGAAGGATGGTCTGATGTTTTAATGAGCATTGTACATATGCAGTATCTAGAGAAAACTTACTTGGAACCTAGAACACCCCAAGACTTTTCCTCTGGTATCTTGACGGGGGCAACAGAATTTACAGAGTTACTTCTTGTAAATCTGCCAGTAGTCATTTGTGGGGAGCCACTCGGTACAGTATCGATATTGACATCCGGTTCATGATTCTCCGTATCCTTCTTTGAACTCCTTGATCTGAATATACTCAATCTCTTTTTCTTCGAAGGTATTGGTTCTGGTGTATGTTCCTGAGACTCCGTCTCGAGAACGCTAAGAAGCTTGCCATGAGGAAGAACTGAAGCAGCTGCAGATATAATCCCTTTTCCGGTCACGGAGTTTCGACGACTTATATTAGGACTGTTGGAAGTCGATGAAGGTAGCCCCGTTGGCTTCGTTTTGGGTTTTGATAACTTCTTGCTTCGCCTGGGGCCTTGTACAGATTGAGCGTTCCCCATGATTGGTGAAAAGAACTGAGAGTCGAAGAGAGGAGAAGGCTGAACTTTAGTTATTATACATCTGAAGATGTATATTATATTGCTTCCATTTCGCTCAGCTTATACTTTACCAAATCCGGGATTAATGAAGATCTTAAGAAAAGTATGTAAAGTAGTGCGAGTTAAAAAGGATAGAGTTCTAGTGCTGCTAAATTAGAAGAGGATGGAGGAGGGCGAAGAGGAGGTCGATGCCTCTTGTATATTTCAATTCTCGATACGAAGGAAAGATGAAAGCATGATATTCATTGGAGAGTGGTAGCACAGGGGTTTATTCAAGGATAAATGTTGGCTAGGAGCCTTTGACAAGGTTTCATTTACCTATACCTTGTCAATAGAAATGGATATTAGAGGAGTTCTCATGTATCCATTGCCAATGAAAATCAGGTCAAAACAGGTTAAAAGTTGGAAAGTTACTCCATTAGGATTAAGAGAATGTAGGAATGATGCGCCAACGTATTTGTGCATGGATTTCTTGATGTCGAAGGATTTCAATGCGCTTGAGAGATTCTTGAATACTGTTTCAGATGCAGAAAAAAAGATGCAACATAATCAATTATATAGCCATTTGCTGTACTAGTGACCCAAAGTCGTTAGGTAACACACCTTGTGGTATGTGTATAAAATATGAAATCAATTATCGTTGGCTTGGTTTACATGAAAATGAATATGCATCAAAGCTGATGACGGTCTGAGTAACGGGATGGGGAAATGATGCCTGGATTCTGAATTGAGTGGCTGGCGCAGATGATATGATTAACTACCTACTTACTGTTGAAGGCAGAGAACGAAGGAAGTTGAAAGATACGATGATGTATGGATAGATGGATTGTTGGGTGATGGCGAATGTCACGGTTCACGACAATGCAGATAATGCCTTGACCTCGATTGTATACGATAGCTGGGTAGGTAAGGTAAGGTTAGCGGGTTAGCGAAGGCATGGAATATATGTTATACTCATGCTTGGACGAAACATTGCATTACCAATCTATCTTTATGATCATATTTGTATTTGACAAATGAATATCTATTTGCATTATCGTCATTCCAAGGAAGTATGCATCCTTACCGCACAATATTCATCGCAGTGGCATACATAGCATAACTAACAACGTTATCGCAAGCTGTTAGACAGTATGTTCCATCCATCCTTCCACTAATTGTGATCGTCTACTCTCTGTCTACTCTCTATCTTCTCAATCTAGATAACATGAAATAACAGTAACACTTCAATAGATTCTCATGCGTCATTCCCAAATTGAATAATCTACATAAATCTACAACTATTCCCACTCATCCCATCATCCTCTACACCACCAACATCACACCACACTCTCTCAAACGTCAAAGCCTCGCTTTCATGAGCGGTAACTAGAACTACATGGTAAGATACTACTTCGTAAGATACCAAGAATTAATTGAGCTAATGTATACTAATATGGAAATATATATATCCAATTAGAATCTTCAAATCTCAACGGATGTAAAAAAGATCGGCTGGGCTGATGCATTTGCATTAGCGGTCGGCATAAGTTGCGGTGCTTGAGTTACCGGATGGGTATATGGATGTATGTATGGATCTTATTATATTGGTTTTATTAATCCGCCTTTAACTTTCAAGGATTCAAGAGATGCTCGAACATTAGAGTAACCCAAGAGAAGGTTAACCCCGCACGTAAGTGGCTGAGGCCCTATGGTATTCCTTTCCTCTACATCATGGCGCATCAGATTTCACCAAATAAAGAGCCGTCGAGACTGTATAACTTCATCTTTCTGGTACGTGCACGCGTGTACTGTAAAGTTATCCTATCCACTTTCAAAAGCTTGAAGAGGTGGCCACTCAAATTGTGACAGGATAGATCCATTTCTTTGCTATTTTCAGCTCATTTTGATTTCGATCACTTTAGCAAAAATGAGATTCTCGTGGCTGAGTACACATTTTTGTTTGTTAAATATTTTGGTATTTGTTGACTATCTGGAGTGATCTTGATCCATTGGTTTTTTTTTTGTATACAGTCGTGCGCTTCCGGTGTTTTGTTCATCGCTCACCTCATTTGATGAATCTAGAAGTTTACAATGATCTAGTTGATCTGACTGATCTATTCTACACGTGATTCTTATCAAAGGTAGTAAAAGAGGAGGATAAGCTGCTCCTTTTGATATGAGCTATTAGCTACCTTCTATGTTCACCTTGTAGAGGATGGCATGATGTCTCAACTAAATTTTATCGCGAATCGTTTCGAAGGCAAAACTTCATCTATCATGCGAATACTATGATATGAGCTATCAACCACCTTCGATCTTCACCTGATAGAAATACGTTACGGTATCTAAGTAGCTGAGTCTTATCGCGAGCCGTCTTAAAGGCGAGACTCTGTCTATCATGTAAATACAATCCTGACGTTATCTCTTGGATGGAACAACTTGAAAGGAGCTGTTTATTTTCTAAACTAATCTAAATTTGGCAATGCAGTTCGACAGAGCTACTCTCGCCCCCGCCCCCTCAAATAAAGACTCCATGCCAGATCGGCACGTATAAATCCAGCGCGTAGGATTTATCATTGGTATCACATTTTTGCCATCGAAGGTTGCTAAATGAGGAATTTGTACTCAGGCCATCCCAATCATTGCCTTTTGAGACTGAGCAAGCAACTAACCTTTGTTTGGAGAGAGCCTGTATTGAATGCTGGTTTATAGAGCTAACATTGTTATTATATATGAGGTCGAAGCTGTAATACTCCAAATATTGAGTGAAGCTGTATCATTAGATGAAGAATGGTTCAAAGACGATGGTGGGTTGGTAGCTATACGGAATAGATGATAGAAATCTGTAGCCCCACAAGTCTGCCTGCCAACATTCTTCGAACTCGATGCTTTTTTTTTCTACTTTTTTGTAACGAGCATGGGAACCCTTTTCTTCTAATCTCAATGGAGTCAAGACCATGTCTAAAAACTCACTAGGATCGTGCACTAGAATCGTAAGATTGGCAAACGCACATTTCTTTTCTGGGGTATGAGAGGAAGAGGAAGAGGAAGAGGAAGAGGAAGAGGAAGAGAGAAGAGGAAGGAGTAGTCTAAAGCTTATGATACCCTTTTAAGCTTGTCTACCCTAAAGAGCTATAGCTTTTCAGGCCTAGCCTTTGTGCCTTTTGACCATCTGTCCCAGAAACGGGAACATAAATTGCCAAGTCTGACGTTCTTTCAATAGTACAGTGTATTTGATACCAGGTAAAATTTTACATGATTTCTTGAGCAAGTTTGGATTTATGGAGTTATGAAATGTACATAAACACGAGAGATCAACGTTCACTTTTTCCGAGAGTTAAATGATATTCATGGACTTGCAAAACCGAAGCTAATAATACGCAATCAAAATCATGTTACTGAGGGCAAATAATCAAAATTCGTAAAATGTAACCGTACTATTCAGGATGCCCCTTCATCCTGTTTCCAATTTGCATGAAGCTAAGCGAAAACCGACGTCCCAGCGCTATAAATGAGGAGATGAGGCCACAGCCATATGAAATTTTCAATTGACTAAAGGGTTCATGATGCATTTTTATGAAGCATTGGTATCCTAGATTTTGAACTTCAAAAATTGGTGAAGCTATTCAGATATCCTGGCTTGGTTACCCTTCACAATGCAGAACATTCTGAAGGAAGCATCTTGGAGGCATGAGATGAAAATGTAGATCATCGGAGAATTTTCTTTTATCTAAAGGCGATATGGTGGTGATGGGCTGTTGTGGAAACTAAGAAAAAGAATCAAAATTTAATGCTTTAAACATCAATTTCTATTTAAAGCGGATCACAATTTGTGATACCTGAAAACCCATAAACTTATTTTCGAAATATTTTGAATAAATCTAATGTCTATCAGAAACAAAAACGTCACGATCTGCACACGGTAAAGCGACAGCACAACGGTGTCACGGCGTTTTGAAATGTGCACCTGGTGGACTCACAGAGTCGCAA
The DNA here is from genome assembly GCA_009299455.1 of Monilinia laxa. Taxonomy (NCBI): domain Eukaryota; kingdom Fungi; phylum Ascomycota; class Leotiomycetes; order Helotiales; family Sclerotiniaceae; genus Monilinia; species Monilinia laxa. The sequence continues at coordinate 2,240,834 of VIGI01000009.1, forward strand.
CAGCCCAATTCACGATAGGCTTAAACGAAGAAATCACCTGAAGTTCAGCTGCCGTTTCTATAATTTCATCGAAACTCTTGTGTTTATCATCTTCACCTCTTAATATAATATGGAAATTGAGTTTAACAACCTGCAGTTTTCAGTTTTCAGCTCTCATTTCCTAGAGGAAGCTGAACCACGATTTCTTCTACTGCTGTTCAAGACTTAGGCTCGTAATCGTACCTGGGGAGGTACGACAACGGCATTTCAGCTCACGAGAAGCAAGATCTGGCAGCGGAAAAATATTTACTCCTTGCATGCATAATCTCTACCCAGCATGGGCTTTGACACAACACAAAACAGATATAAAAGAAGTATGCATTAATAAGTTACGGGATATGTTTGCTTAACATTGCATACTTGATCTGGCGCAGTTGATATTAGAGTTTCCGATGAGAATGCACTTCGCGGCACTACATAACTGTCCCAAAATCATTGGGCTTCCCATCTCAGGTTATCACCATTATTGACCTTTTCACGTTACTATCAGGCGTCGTCTACGGGATTGCCAAACATTAGCTTAACAATTCTATCCTTGGTTTTACTCGCCAATCACAACTCTGATTCCTCGCAGCTATTCTTTACCTAAATATGTTCAATATTTCACGATACCCTCATTTCTTCCTCTCTCCTTCAAACCTTACACTTTTCTCTCATGTATCAAACCATATCTTGAAAACTCCGAAATCAGTCCGTTCCGTCAGATAGACTTGCAGGATTCCCCACCAGCGATCACACGAACTCTTCTCTTACCATTATCAACTTATCTACTCGAAGCTCGGAAACTGCCTGCTGTATCAGCCTATCATACTTACGGGCATGACACTTCAGTATGGACCCCCGTCTAGCCCTACACACTTATTATTTTCGACAAAGATACACAAGTAGAGGTTATGTAATAGAAAAGAAGAGATTGGATGGTAGATATGATGATGATGATGAAGTACCGATTGAGATAAATGCGGACTGGAAATAATTCTCAACCGTTGAAAGGCAGTTGAGGCCAAAGTATTGTATGAGAATCACGGTTTCTTTCTATCACAGCTTTCTAGCAGCTTTCAACGGCTATGTTCTGTAGTATATTCCATGTATAAGTGCGATTGAATGAACCATACTCCTTATCAAGAAGCTATCTAATCATGACGGGAATTACTTTTTTCCAGTACATCTCGAATATAACTTCTCCAATCATTCAAGACAATTCATGTCATAGTGTTACAGTCTAGTTGGGTATCACTCGCTATCACTTGCTATCAATCCCTGTAGTAATACGCTCTCATCCTGTCGGGCGACCTCGCTCGGCTTCTCCACAAACTGACACATTTAAACTCACGAATCAAAATGATAATTTATCTATGAAATCGGATCTCAGATTCTCCTCCCTTTTTGAAGGAGTCCTAGACTTCTGACTTAATCATGGAATCTATATCTCCTCTCATAATTTCGAACAACACATCAAGAAGAACATCATCACACGCAGCAGCTTCATTCTCAGTCCTACCAGTTATGAAGAGTTTTGTTCTAGATCCTTAACTGATCTCTATTGAAAGGTGCTGCTGTTCAATCTTCCAATCGTGTAGTTCTATCACTTCTATCTTCATCGATGTATCTTTCCAAGAATTCTATGAGATGGAGACGATAACAATACCTTCTGCATCAGCATTCCTTTCCTCCCCCATACTCAAACCAGCACCAGAACCGCCACCACCACTACCACCACCACCCAAGAAACGAAAACAATCTACTTCCAAGCCAGCTACTCAATCCTTAAAGAAAGAGAATGGCATCAACAAACCCAAACAATCGAAAAGTCGAAATGGTAAGCTTTCAATATCTTCAACTTTTATGTTTCTTATCTTTTCCATTGATAAGAGCTTCTCTACCCCGCATTAAACTTCACATGCTGATTGAAACTTCTTACAACAACAAAGGTTGTATCACTTGCAAAGGAAAGCGATTAAAATGCGATGAAACTAAACCTTCTTGTCAACAATGTCATAAAAGAAGTGTTGCGTGTGGAGGATACAAGAAGGATTTCAAATGGAGACCATTTGAGGAAGCTACATATACAAATAAACCAGCACCGCCACCCCCGAGAAAGAGAGGTAGGGTATAAATTCAAAGCTTCCCAAACTGAGTCTAACATCTTTAGATTCCATAGTTTTGGATAAATCACCGGATATTCCAACCGTCGCAAGTCCAATAGCTTCCGATGGTTCGGCTACTACTCATGATGAAGAGGATACCCAAATGCAGGACTCATTCTTCAATGCTGCTGTACCTACCCCATCAACTTTTGATGTTTCGACTTCGCTTGCGGACCTTCATTCCGGATTTTCCCCTATTTTTGATATGAGCACACCCACTTTTAGTCTTGACAGCCTCCAACGACCTCGAATTGAGGCAGATTCAGTTACAAGCAGTCTAAGTAGCATGTTTGAAGACACCGGTCTAGTCACTCCAACAAGATCAAGTTTTTCTGGACAGTCGCCAAGATTAATAGATCTGTTGCAGCCCGGGTCAGAATTGAATGCAAGACCGTCATCTACTTCAATGCCACCAACTATAACGGGTAGTGCCATATCAAGCCCTAACGTGGCTCAGTTTCAGATGACGAATGATTCTTCTCTAGAAGATGATATTGAGGAAATTATTCGAGGCCCTCCATTACCTGATTCCGAAATGTGGTTAGCTATGAGTCCCTTTCAAACTCAATCAAGGTCTCCAACTGCATCTCCTATAAACTTTAGTCCAATGTATCGACAGCCAGATGTTCCAGCCGGGAGTCCAGAAATGCTAATGCTTAGATTTGATAAACAAACATGTGGTATTCTATCCGTAAAAGATGGACCCACGGAGAATCCTTGGAGAACATTAGTTTGGCCTCTTGCGCGAGATTCTCCAGCATTATATCATGCTATTGCATCCATGACCGCATTTCATACATCCAAAGAGAAGCCCGCTCTTCGCGTTGACGGTATGGAACACATGCGTCGTAGTATTCGATCTCTCGCAACAGGAATAGAAAAGATGCGCACCGATACCGCTCTCGCTACAACCCTCGTTCTTGCTTTTGCTGAATCTTGGGACCAGCATATCTCAACTGGAATTGAGCATCTCAGGGGTGCAAAGATATTAGTCAACCAGGCGCTCATCAAACATAATAAACGAAGCCTAGTGGGTGATGATTTGGCTCGATTAAAATTTCTTTGCAATACTTGGGTATATATGGATGTTATTTCAAGATTAACATCGATTGATGATGAAGATTCTACGGATTTCGAAAATCTCCTTTCACCTCTTAATAATCTCTCCACTTCATTTGCTTCCTCTTCCACTAACGTTACTCCGATGTCTGAAATCGACCCTCTCATGGGCAGTGCAGCAACTCTCTTCCCCTTGATCGGTCGTGCCGCAAACCTCTGCCGCAAAGTACAAAAGTCAAAATCAAACTCCATAGCCATTATATCTCAAGCCATGGATCTGAAACAAGCAATTGAACAATGGCAACCCTCCACCTCTTTCTCCACACCCGAAGATCCCACATCTGAAATCCAACACGCACTCCAAACAGCTGAAGCCTATCGATATGCTACGCTTCTCCATCTGCATCAGGCCGTGCCCGAGATTCCCTCTCTGACATGTGCCGAGTTCGCAAAAAAAGTCCTGGTCTTTCTCGCTACCGTACCACTCAGCAGCCGTCTTGTCATCGTTCAGATTTACCCCCTTCTCGCTGCAGGCTGCGAAGCAAAGGATGAGGAAGATAGAACTTGGGTTGAAGAGAGATGGGCGAGTATGGGGAGGAGAATGTGGATTGGAAATATTGACCGCTGTTGGGAAGTCATGCAAGAAGTATGGAGGAGGAGAGATGAAGTCGCGAGACGGAAAGAACAGGAGTTGATGAATAGGCATGGGGGGAGAATGGGGGGGGTTGCGGGGATGCATGAAACGTCAAGTGATAATATGAAGAGGTTTGAGGAGGAGATGGGAAATGGGATTGGGGGTGACGAGGTTTCTTTTTTTTTCGGATTTGTTGAATCTTAATGAGATGGGGGCTATGGGTCAGAATAAGAGAGCGACGCAGGTCGGGAATAGGCAGAGACATAGCATTTCAGGGCCATCTCAAGGGGGGTTTGGAGAATTGAAGGCTCAGAGACAAGCTGCAGGGCTTATTACCGAGGAGGATATGGATCAGGAATTAACTGTTAGAGGAAGGTTGCACTGGGTCGGTGTTATGAAAGATTGGGAATGGGAGAGTAAGTGTATTTTGTTTATCTTTTGTGTTTATTTCTTTCATTGATCTATTCCATTGTCCTTGTATCCAGGGTATATCTCCTTCCAAAATCCTATTTGTTATCTCATTCCCATCCCATCCCATCCCATCGATATCCCAAACATCTCAAAACAAAAGAAATTCGTCTTCTGTATGATATATGTACACATGACACCAAACTAATGAACGACACCCAACAGTCCTACTTGGCTAAGCCACACCCATGCAACCAACTTCTCGTCCCAGCCGCCTCGGGCCTTCGAAATCCCTGCTGCCACGCATCATTCGCCCTCCGCACCGCTCGCTCACATCTTTCCCGTCGATTTTCATCCTCCAGCGCATTTTGGATAAATGCTTCGTAGGAATCTGGATCGTGGTGGTGGTGGCGTGGGCGAGAGCTTGCAGATACGGCATGGTATGCGGATACTTCGTTGAGGGTCGTGGATGTTATGGAGCAGTTTGTTGCCGAGGAGTTGCGGTGACGCGGTCGATAACTTGTTTGCTCCGAGGGGTTTTGATGGGGTCGTCATTGGTATTGATGGGTTCTGGAGCTTGATGTTTCCTGGTGAGTGGTGGATGAGGGAGGTTGTTCTCGTCCTTGGCTGGATGAAGAGTATGATGATGAAGAGGATGCGAGTTTTCTTTTCATGTTGGATATCATTTTGAGTGGCATGGATGGATTGATATGACCATGTGATATCATCTGAGGTCAGATAATTACTTTGGTCTTGGGAACTCTTGCCCCTGCCTCAGTAAGGAATTTGTGTACCGAGTCCTGCGTGACCTATCTCACACCGAATAGAGATGTGATTGATGATAAGGTGAGAAGAGGGACCCTTTAGCGAGGCGTTTGGGAGGCTTTTTCGGCATCTAGAAACGAGATGGGCGTTTTTATCTTGGGCGGGAAAGTTTTTACTTCTTTGCTACTTCTTCTTTTCGTTGTGGATATTAGATTGTTTTATCTTAGGGTCTTGGGTGTGGATGCTGGGATTTATGGGATTGGGTTGTGAGGTATGTAGAATGATGTATGTATTCACCAATCAAGATATTCAAGTGAGGATTTGTCCTGGTATTGGAGCGAAACTGATGAAATGCGTTATGGTTTGAATGTGTGTGATGAGAAATCTTGCTTGTGTGGGATGAGGGTGGTGTGATTGACGATGATGTTATGTGGTGATGTGGTGATGTAGGTAGTGCGAAAATAGCAAGTTGAAACAAAGAATGTGGAGCCTGGAGTTGGAACAGCGGAGCGATGGGATGAGGGTTTCGTGTCGAGAGTTCGTGCACTTTTAGTCTTGGGAGTACAGATGATGGGGGAGGGGTGTGGGATGTTGTTTGATCTGGGAAAGTTTATGTTTGTGTCTGTGTTTCTGATATATATAGGTTAGATATTCTTTACCTTGTTCTTAGTAAGTGTTTCTGTAATCCATTTCTACCTTTTCTGTCCAAATTCATACCAGAGTCACTAATAATTTTACCCAAATCTTCTTTATTCTCTGATCTCATCCCATCTACCGCCTTCCTATCATTCCAATAAAACTATATCAACAAATACTTCCTCAGAATAACTACCCACCTCCCAAGATCTAACCTTACCCAAACAACCAAAATCCATCCCAATTAATGTTATAAAGATCAACCCAAACCCAACGCATGATTTGCTCAGCCCTAAGCACCAGTCCAATCTACCATACATCAACCAACTACATTCTTCAATACATTCATCTAACTACATCAGGTCACCCAAAAATAAAACATGGGGTTAGAACCTTCCGGATCGATGATTATGGCTTTAGGGAGGAAACAAGATTCGACGTTATTTTACCGTTTGCCATCTTCTGGGGTAGGGCGGAAAGTAAAAATATGGGGAAGATGGGGATATTTGAGATGGTGTGGGGAGGATTAGTAGTGATAAGATGAGGGTGAAGATGAAGATATGGAAGGTTTCTCTTGATGAGATTCATGTTATATCATGTCGTATCGTATCGTATCTTATCGTCTCATAAAGTGAAATGAAACAGTAAATGATCAATCGGTAATGCCGACAACCTGGAGACGAAATGATAAGTCTCACTTTGTAGAACCAAGTCTTACAATACCAATACCGTCAGTCAATTACTGATACATATACAGCCCAAACAACATAATAACGTTCCTGTACACTGTGATATGCATGCCATTATTCAAGTTATACCATCTTATATCAAACAATCCAAGGCATAAAACTTTTGTTACTATTAATAAATACCTGTTAAACGTAATCTAGTAAATTGTATGCAAAATCCCAAACACATCATCTATTCAAATCATGATCATCTATTCGAATCAAAGCCAAAATCAGAATCTAAATCCAAAACCAACCCTTTCAAATCTTAAACACATAAAAGTCTTAAAGCTAAAATCTCAATCCCCTTTTCAAATACAGACTTGGAATAATATATCAATATATACGTACGCAGGTACATAGGTACTATCAATATATCAAAAACTCTAAGGTTTTATTTTTAATACTCTCGAGTAGTGTTTAGACGAGTATTAGCATTAGCATTAGCATTAGTTCTAGTTCTAGTTCTAGTTTTAGTTTTAGTTCTAATTCTAATTCTAATTCTAATTCTAATTCTAATTCTAATTCTAATTCTAATTCTAATTCTAATTCTAATTCTAATTCTAATTCTAATTCTAATTCTCATTCTAGTTTCAAATAACATCAACCACTTCTTTCATCATACAATACAATGCAATCAAACCAAAATATAACAAATAAACAAATATTTGATCTCTACTTACATACTATTTACTATATCAACAAGACAATATTTACAACTCTTTCCTTTTTCCTATTTTTCATTCTCTTTCGTCTTTCACAAAAACAAATAACCTTTGATAAAATAAAACAAAACAAAATATTTCTTTTATTTGGACCTTTTAACTATAATTCCTTAATCTCTAATCCCCAATCCCTAATCCCAAATACAACTCCATCAACCTCGACTTTCCCTTCCCCTATTCTCCCTTCTTCCCCTTTCACCTTTCTTTATCATTCTTTTCATTACCCCTCTAATCCAACCCAATCCAAATATAATAATATATATACATATATACTCCGTACATACATACACATACACCCATCATCTAACCCCCATCTACCCACCATCCCACCATCCCACCACTCATTCATCCACCCACCCAACCTCAACATCCCATCTCCAAGCTCAACATCACAATGAACATCAAGCCTACCCCCAGCCCTACCCCAGCCTTACCCCAAGCACGCAATATGCAGTGTATATACGTCATTTTATCTATATACAACATTCTTAGGGTTACATAATATATAACATATAACATACAATACAGTAAAACTCATCCCATCCTATTCTATCCTATCCAGTCTATCTATCTATCCTATCCCATATAATATATTGCATCCCCATCAATATCCCTATATTTCACCACCTAAATTAGGGATCTATTGATCCATCCATCCATCCATCCACCCATCCATAAAAAACCAAGTACTCTAAACATCCAACTAGTATTGTGTGACGATATCGTACATCGTATAATATATAGTATATAGTATAAGGGTTCTCTCCCCTCTACAACCTACCTACAACCCATATTCCAAAGAAAAGAAGGGGGGAAACAAGCAAACAAGCAAGCAAGCTCAGCCCCCATATAATCTAACGAGAAGGATTTGGAATCTAACGCTATCGTTATCGTTATTGTTATTGTTATCGTTATTGTTATCGTTATTGTTCGATTAAGGAATTTGTTATTGTGTGTGTGTTTTGTAGTTGTTTTGGTAGATAGGTATGGTTAGAGATGAAGGGGGAGGGGAAGGTGATATTCATATCTACCTAGTTCGATTACAGACTTGCTATTGATGTAGAAGATGGGAGATGGGTGTGGGTATTAGGTGTGTTATTCTATCATTGCGGGATGATATATATTATTATGAAGATGTAATGGTTATGGATTTGGATGGATAGGGACTTTGAGGGGTTGATGAAATTTAAAGGTAAATGAATGGGATGGGATGGAATGTTGGATTTGGTATAGCTAACTAACTAACTAACTATAAAGATAACTAAATTAAACTCAAATAAAAAGAGGGTATTTGTTTATTGAGCTGTTGAATGGGAAGATTGTTGTTGGATAAATGGAGGTTGGGAGGAGAAGATAGATGTAGATGGAGATGGATATTGGATGTTGTATTGTTGTGAGGGGTGGGTGGGTTGGTAGATTAGTAGGTGGATAGGTGTGGGGTATGAATTGTTTGTTGATGGTTGATGGTGGTTGAGAAGTAGAGAGGAGGAGAGAGGAAAATGCAGCGGTATGGTATGGTATGGTATGGTACTTGTACTCGTACTCGTACTCATACTCTGATCCAACTCGAGTTGGAGTTTGGATGTGATTTTAGCTTGACGGGTATTTTTATACCTGTACTGGAAGGGCTTCTTGTTGTTGTTGTTGTTGCTGCTGCTGCTGCTGCTGCTCCTGTTGTTTTATCATCTCCAAATAGTGCTTAAGCTTGCACTATTTTCAGATTGACCGTATTTGCTCTGGTTTCTCTCCCGAGTCCAATCATGAATCAAATCTCTGATTTTCTCTTTTTTCTCATCATCTTTCGCATTATTGAAACATGAACATGTTGAGATCGTTTCCTATATGTTGATGTTTGCCTCGTTTCTTCATGGCATCATGCGTGTCATCGTATCAAGTGGTATCGCGTCAATCTGCTTCAGCTCGTCATATTCTCCTTCATTCATAAAGGGGAATGAAAACTGGAGTTCTCAAACTCATCTTCCTCCCTCGTCTCCCTTTACATCCTTCCAGCCCACGGACTTAAATTCACCTCCTTCCTCTTCTTCTCCATCGCCATCATCTTTTTCTTCTTCCTTTCCTCTGCCTCCTCGGCCTTTTTACACTTTTCTAAATATTCTCTAAAATCTCGTCCCTCTTGATCTTCATCCTCCCCATTATTTTCTTTGGGCATCTCCTTAACATCTGGACATACCGTGGTCTTTGGATGAGAAGTATAGGAACCATTGGTTGAATTGGTTGTCGATGGTGAGAGAGGATTTTTGTGTTCGGAATTGGAGGTCTTGAGAGATATTCGTCTTCGATGATGTTTATTGTTCACATCTGAAGTATTTTTTGAATTTGATGAATGGGAAAGTGATCGGAGTTTTTGGAGAAACATCTTCGGTGGTTTTGAAGCTTGTAACCTTTCGCATAAGATGTCCGAAATATTAAAGGTGCCCTTGAAACTGGCAGCTTCAACTCAGACTACAAAGTCTTGAATCTCTGGAACCTAGACCTGTGATTATGAGGAGGTCCGAGGACGATTTGGTTTCAATTGTTTAGTAAACGAAGTGGATGCTTTGGGTATTGTCGCTCTTGGAATTTGATTCGAATATGAAATTATTGATGATTGATTATCAGTAAACTCGAACTTCAAAGTCGAGATAATCTTCGCAATATATCGAGGTGACTTTGATAGGTGCAGAGAAGAGTTTCTTTGTTCCCAAAATACTTCTCACCAATGAATGTAATATCTGAATAGTCTCGTGGCCCAACCACCTAGTCACAATACAATCAATCAATCAATTGTGCTGGGCGTAAATGTCGATACCGTATGGAAAGATGACTCAAGAATTCCCTTTATCCTTTCAACCCTGCGCACATGAGAATGACAACAAGAACCATAAAGGGATTCGTAATTCGTAATTCCTATTTCCTGTTTCCTCTTTCCTATTCACAGGATAAAATGATGCTCAATCTCAGTTCTCGTCACAATGACAGATCAGTAATGAGTGATGAGACAAGAACAGCTGGTATTGAAGAGCAGAGAAGATATTGTCGAGTAGCTGAAGTATAGCCAAGGTCGCAAATGACCAATGACCAATGACCAGTGACCAAGATCCAAGATCCAAGATGTCTTTGTTGGTTCCAACTTTCAACGTTCACTAACTTGGCTTATTGTTTTGAATGTGCGTGACCGAATTAAACCAACCTTGTAATCTTCGGGATGTCAATTCCGATTTATCAATTCCTCCTTTGATCGAGTTCCCCTTATTCGTTTTTATGTGGTGCGGTGTGGTCTGTTGTATCCATCCATGGATTGTATAACCTCAAATCGGTTTTATCGCTTTGTCATTCCATGGCCCTTCGTTCGTTTCGTTCTATCGTATCAATTGCCCTATCGCCTATCATCATCCTGTCATCCTATCGTCCAGTCGAAATCCCATGTAACCTTCCTTCAAGATTCCCAAAGACCCCTTCTTGGCAAAAGATTTCCAATGCGACTAGGTACTCAAACTCCACATACATCCACAATCCAAAGCAACTCTTACTAGGTATTTATATCAATTCTATCATATCATATCAATCTCCTCTGTCCCATTCCCAAAATCCCCCATATTTTATATTGTCCCGGTGACACCTAATCAAATATGTCATTATGGTCTGATACTCTCTTCTCCTTTACTTTCTTTCTGCCTATAACCTTGTCTCTTCTAGCTTTCTGCTGTATCTCTTTCAATTTTGGGCCTTTAAGTTCCCTTTTGGTTTTGACTTTGTCTCGAGAGAAATTGACTAGAAAAACATTAGACGATCACACTGCAAATCAGTGGATCTGCTGGCCGGCGCCTGGGTTTGCGTGGTGGGTTAAGCTTTGTGTTTATGTCATGTCAGGTATTGTGGTTCTGGTTGACAATTGAATGTAAGGTAAGGTTGTTGGTTTTATATAATTCCGAGTTTTTGTTTTATTTGATTGAATTTTGGTTCTCTTGTATCTTTATTTTATTTTGTTATCTTTATCTTGAGTCTGATTTTCATTATGTTATACTATACGTTATACTATACTATACTATACTATACTATACTATACTATACTATACTATACTATACCATGTTTGATTCGATTCGATTTCATTTTCATTCCTTTCCATCGCATATGTGCCAAATAATTCAGAAGAGCGGTCTAGAGTCCGCATTCACGTAATGGTTACAAGTATGGCTGGTGTTGATGTAGACGTGAGTGTATCAGGTAGGTAGATAAGCAAGCAAAAGGTCTCGACTCCCAAGTGAGAGAGAAGATGGGAAAGATGAAAGATAAGAAACATCTCATCAGCTCGAGCTCTTGAAGAATGAGTGGCTGGCTGCAAGCGGGGTGCATTTTATCATGGTCACGTGTGTGTTGGGAGGTGGTGAGGGGAACTATAGAGAAGTGACTGGTAGATGTATAGGACTAGGGGTCATGGTCTGCTAGGTAATTGTGATCTTGGATTTGGGTAAAGGAGTGATGCGTGGATGTACAGGACTAGGTAATCATGATCTTGAATTCGAGAGGGGAGTAGGTAAGGATGGATATTCGCGTAGAAGGTCGGCTCGAATGGAGAAATGCACATCGGGAATCTTGGTGATTCCTTCAGCTAATTATATGAGAGAGTTTCCATTTGGTGTACCCAAGTGCAGTGCACTTGGACGACATATAGAAATATATATGTATTTCCACACGAACCAAGGTACGTATACGCAATCATTCGCTCCCCACAGAAACAACGTTGAAATCGCATATAATATTATTTCCCCTCAAGTCTATAAACGAAAATCATTCATTAATTCGTACCTATTCGCTCATCATTACAAAAGAAACCCGCAATCTTTCATCTTCATTAACCTTATATCTTCATTATAAGATCATCCCACGAGAAAACTCTGGATAACCCTGAATAAATCCCGAGAATTACCTAAGAACCCGTCATCTGCAATTTGCGAGCTATCCCAAATCAATTTCGATTGAGTTCCCTTTCGTTCCGTCAGGAATTCACAGCTCTGGCAATATTCTCGATATACATACATCCCTCGGGAAACTCATGCATGTACCCTTAGAGATACTCTACGTATGCATCGAAACCCTCATATAATCCACCACTCCGTCCGCGACGCAAGATCAAATTCCAACGACTTTACGCCGACAACTCCGCAGGGCCAATCACATCAGCGTGCATCTCAAACACAGGATGATCACCATGCACACTCGGCACCAGAGGAGAAACCGGCGACACCACACCGGATCTCACGCCCCCCTTATAAATACTCCCATCCCCCATATCCGGACTCCCAAGCGGACTGTCCACATAGCCCATCTGATGGCCCAGACCCGGGCTTCCGGTAAGCTGCGGCGACCCAATGGAGCAGTGGACAGAATCCTCATGGTGATAATCCATGGTATGGGGTGCTTCGGGGTCATCGGATGAATGCGCGGGGTCGTATGCCAGGGCTCTTGAGGCTCGTTTTTGGGACTCGTGACGACGGCGGAGGAACCATGTCAGCACGACTATGGTTGCTAGACCGCAGATTACTCCGAAGACTACTCCTAGTATTAATGCTGGGGAGCGAGAATCTTGCGAACTCGTGTCGATAGGGTTGTTGCTTGTTTCGCTTGGGTTTCCAACATTGATGGTTAGTGTGCTTGGCGCTGTTGTTGACGCTGTGGGTGTATGTGTTGATGCTGATACTGATGCCGATGCCGATGCCGATGCCGATGCCGATGCTGATGCCGATGCGGAGTTTTCTGTTGGTACCGCGTAGGAGGTATCGAGGGTTTGGTCGGAAGTGACAGATGTGGTAGTCATTAAGCTGGCTTCCCATGTCGACCAACTTTGTTTATCGCTACACGTCAATGAGGTGTAGACGTAGGGACCCGTCACAAGAAACCACATTGCGCAATAGTCATTCCCATCGCCACCGCTATTGAATCCAAGAAGTCAGTATAATCAGCCCCAAAGTCATCCACTCTAGATCATCCCCTTTAATCACCGCCTCTGCATTCGCGAACGATATATAACAACCCCTACATACCAAGTCGTAACACTGATGTTAGGTACAGAAGTCCTCCCACAACTACTCGTGCAAGCATGTTCATCCACGCAGATCCCCGCCCACCCACATCGACTCCCATCCGTAACCGCCGTAGAACACGCCCCAAACATCAACCCGTTCTCATCGACCAAGCAAGTCTGTCCCATGTTCAACAGCATGCTGAATCCTGGAATCTCGTAGCCCCCACATGACAAAGCATACGATTGTCGTTTCGCGAGCCGAAACCCGGTTGTGCGTGGAGGAGGGGTCGTCGCTGGTGCGGGTGTAGGTGTGAACAGTTGCTTAGATGGGTTTGGATGTTTGGGGGAACAGAAGTTTTGGCTGGGAAGGGATTTTGATGTCTGGAGCCTGTGAGCGCGATCATGTGTGAGCTGGCATGATTGACGAAATAACTAAAGGAGGCCCAAATATAGACCAAAGTATTGCGATACATCCTCGATTTGGGCTTGTGTGATGTTGGTGGTATTCTAGTGCTATTTTGACACCTTCAAAGGTCATAGAAGCGTAGGAGGTGAATGGATATAAATAACGAAACTAATGGGGAAAGTAAATTACTTCTGTAACCGTGGTGATAATGATTAACCACGGAAAATTGACCATCTAGTGCCGTCGAGGCTGAGCAATGGATATGGAGATGATTAGGATATCAGATATCAACTTGAGAAATGTCGGAAATTAAGGCGTCGATGAAGAAAATTGGATGAGAATATCCTCAAGTCTGGAGTCATTGAGCTGCTGTTTGAATTGGAAAAAGACTTTCACCATTGATTTACAGGCAAAAAAAAGGGACAATCTACAGAATTGATATTGAAATTATACAAATTACCCAGATTCAATCGTCATTGAGTTCAAAAAGTTGCAAGTTCAATAGTACAGTTCCTCATCCATTGTTAGCAATATATCATTTCCCCTTGCCCCTCTCCCTCACTTCCTCTCCTCTTAAGTATCCCTCCTTTCCCTCTATATAATCACCCAGCAAACCTCCCCCAAGCCCCCCTTCCCCTCTCAAACCACCTCGACCAAACCTTCCCCCAATCTTCCAACTAAGTCCTCAGAGCACCAACCAACCCCAAAATCTGCATACCTAGACCATCCCCTCAACCAAAGACACACCAGCACCCAGAACCAAGATATAAGAAGATCTTCAAAACTTTGAACGCCCATTTTGCGGTAAAGTACACAGTATATATCCAATTGCGATTCTTAGATGCAGTAGAACTACTATGCGAGTTTGAGTTTTAGCATTCGTAGTCGCTTGCTGATGGCGCATGGTAGTGATGATCTCGTATCTATCTACGAGATCCTATAGAGTCATATAAATTCACACTTTCTTGATATTCATTCAATTAATATGAACGGTAGTTTAGGCCGCCATCACATTGCTGTGCTTGAAGTGGATGTGGTGGCTGCTTGTTTGATTCGAGCACTCGAATTTTTCAAGAATCGAAATGGATTTCTGCTTGATTGTACTTCGAATTTTTGGCAGTATCTACTAAATAGTTTGAGAACAGTAAAGATACGTGGACGGTCTAATTATTGACTCGTATTTGACTTGCAAAATATGGATACACATGCGCAACGAGACGATCAATGCGAGAATCAGAGTACAACGAGGACACTAAATCGCTATGATTAAGAGCTCTGCGCATCATTCTAAACCAATAATGATGATAATACACGTAGTTTCAGTCCTGCTTAGTATTTCCAGGTTGTACAATAAATCAAACAACGCAGACAGACGCTCCGAAGCGCGTGTGATGAATTTTGACGCGTTGCATGATGCGGCTTATCAGTTCGTCACCCCCCAATGCCATATCTTAGATATGATTATTACTGCCTCCAGGTACAGGGTGCATAGAGAACATAGGAGTTTCATTCTCCATCTACCAACCAATGAATTTGAGCATAACAAGGATTTTCCAATGAAAGGTCCCGTTGGCTTGGAACCGAGAATTTTAGTGGAATTGTTAGTGTTGGTATTAACTTGGTCAGTTAAAGTGTAAGTACTTAAATCTCTTTTTATATAATCATCGTTATTATTCTTTATATAATCTATAAAATGGAGAACGATTTTATAGATATCCTTAAGGTACTAGTATACCTAATATAGTTAAACATATTATTCGTATAGCAGCCCAAAAGTCATATAATCCATTTTCCGATATTAACAATTATCTAAAAATGAAAAGATTATATGCTTAATTCTTAATTTCCTTTTTCTATTTATTGGAATTTTTTGATTATCAATTTATTAGTATCAATTAAATCCTTCAATGTTTAATAAGGCCTATTTTTAATTATAATATTCATTGGATTGAAATTATTATTAATTCATTTAATCTTTGTAATCTTTTTACGCTTATATAATTGATAAAATGATATAATATTAATTATAAATCTTTTTTCAGCTATAATACCTAATTTAGTTAATAATTTGTATAATAATTTTAAATCAATATAAATAATAAATGGAATCTGTTTCTTAAACTTTATAATAACATTAATAAATCCTTTAATTGCAATTTCTATATTAAAGCCAAATACTAATCTATATAACTTTAAAGCTAATACACTTTTTATAATTTTTTTATATTTAATAAATGCTTAATATATAATATTGGCATTATTATATTTATTAATAAAGTATATAATATATTCTATTTAAAAAAAAGAAATTAAGGTTGTTTATAAATAATGCATTCATAAATACAATTAACTTAATTGAATCAATATTAAGAAAAACAAAATTAAGACTTTTTAATTAATTACTTATTTTTATTTAAAAATCTTATTTAACTTTTTAATATTATCTTTTTTTAGATTAATTATTTAAATAACAATAAAAAGATAATATAACACTTTTAATTGATATACAATTGTAATATATGTAACGCTTATGCTGTATAAAAGCTGAATAAACAGGGTTAAAAGTATCCTTAAAATCTACAACTAAAAACTAGAAAAATAATTATTTATCTATTTATATATATGGTTATGTATATATGATTGGGTATGTACGGATACTATACATAATTGTATTTTTTAAATTAGGATATAAACGAAGGCTATATATATTTATTTTATTAATATTAATATTTGTTTATAATTCATTTATAATATTATCTTTTTATCTTTTTAAAACTTATTTTGAATATTTAAATTATATTTATTCTTTTTTATATAAAATACTAATTTTTATTCAATCAAAATCTATTTACATTTTAAACAATAATATAGTGTGGTATAAGAGAAAATATATAAAAGAATTTTGCTTTTTTATATAATAAAGTATATAATAATTAAATAAAAAAGTTCTATTTAAAAACTAAATTTAAACATATATTCTTACATTTTCTTTTTTATTTTAACTTTTAATTCTTTTAATTAATTATTAAATCTTTTTAATTAAAATAATTATTATATACGTTGATTTTAGCATTAATTCAATTTCTAATAAGGCTTAAAGGATTGCATTAAATATATTATTTAGTTTAAAAAGCAAAACGGTTATATTCCTGAAAAATAATGAAGAAAAGGAAGAGGAAAAGGAGGAAATTATTTTTCGGATTATACTATATAATTTCGAAAGTAAAATTTTATTAATTTTTGTGAATATAAAACATCTTCAACTTTTCGAAAAAAAGTTTTATTTAATTTTATAATTTATCTTTTACTTTCTTTGATTTATACATTTTGTATGTATTATTATTTATTATACTTTATATATCTTTCCATTTCCATTACAAAAGTATACTTATACTAAATTAGAATATTTATCAGTTTTGTAGATTTGTATAAATTATATTTATTTATGTTTAATTAACAATAATAATAATTATTATTTTTAAATTTTGAATTAGAGGGATAACTTTTATATATTATATTTTAATAATAAATGAAAGTATAAAAAACTTTTGAAAAAAAAAACTTTTTTAATTATTTATATAATACCGAAATATAGTAATAATATATAATAAACAAACAAAAATATTTTAACAACTTTTTTTTATTAAATATTTATTAACTTTTTTTAATTAAAATTAAAGGTTGAGTTAAAATATTAGTTTTTAAAAAAAAAGTTTATAAAAATATAACGAAAAAAGAAATTAATTTAAATATATATAAAATTATATAAAAAAATTAAAACTATTAATAATTCGGGAGTGGTTGGAACAAAAGAAATAATATTAAATATAAGAGGTTGATAACAGAGTTATGAGAAAGGATTTATTTAGAGATTTTGTAGAAGAAGGAATTAATAAAATAAGTATATATATATATAAACTTTTAATAGTTTATTTAAATATTTATATTCGTTTTGGTTATATTAGTTATCTGATCAAATCCTTTTGTAGATAACACTCTTTAAAATCACTTTATTTCTTTATTTTAAAATAAAGAATAATTTTCTATACATAAGTATACGGTTTTTTTTTGTAATATTAATATATTTAATTAAATACAACATTATTAATTTTAAAGAAAGAAGTATATACAATTTTAAATAAATATTAATATATTATAATTAATATAGTTATAATTATTTTTACTTTTCTTATATAAACAAATCCATTCTGGTAGTATAGTGGGCGGGTTAGATTGTATTGAATTAACAAAATGGAAGTTATAGAGTTGATAAAAAACAATCTTCAAATTAGATATTAAATATTAAAAAAAATCCGAATCTCTATTAAACTATAAAACTTTATATTATAAATTCTTTTATACTTTTTATATTACTAAAACCTTTTCTATTTTCTATTTAAAATTATTAGTAATATTAATTAACAATAGTAATTTAAGGATTTATTTTAAAAACAAATCCTTATAAACTTTATAAAATTTATTCAGCGGAAAAATAAAATGGATTTTTATAATATTTAAGAATTTTAATCTAAAGGAACTACCAATTTGATTTATAATTTTGAAAAAAGCTTTAAATCGGAAAGTTGAATTTTTTAAAAAAAATTAAAAAAAAAGAAAATCTTTAATATTTAACTATATATAATCTTCAATATTAAAATTTACCAAATATCAATAAACATTAATTTATTTTAATATCTTTTTTTTAAATATATAAAATATTTTTTTTAATATAAGTAATAATCGTTTTATTATAAATAACAAAAATATAAACGTTTTATATATTTAAGTTATTAGATAGCTTTAAATCCTTAACTTTTTAATTTTATACATTCCAAAAAAAATAATTATATAATATTTTGTATAAAATTAATTTTTCTAAAAAGTTGTATAGAAGAATAAATTGGATATAATTTATTATAAAAAATTTTTTTAATTAATCATTTTAATAATAATTAATAAATAATTGTAATTGTTATTAAAAATACTAATTATAGATTTCCAATTAACTATTTGTTTATGAATAATATGTAATCAAAAGTTTAATATTAATTTTGAATATACAATTAAATTCTTTTCAAAATTCTAATATAAATTAAAAGTTTTAATCAAAAACAATCGTTTTTAAGGCTTTGTAATATTGGTATATATAGTAAAGATATAATTTAATCTATTATTGAACATTAATCTTTTTATAATATAGAATAATTATTACTTATTTTATTAATTGATTAATAATAATAAATACATTATTATAATTATATTTGTTTTTATTAAAAAAAACAATAATTTATAATAATTTCCATCTATACTTTTTATAGAATAAAAAACAAATAAAAAAAAAAACTGGAAATCCAATTGCAGAAAGCGGAATTGTATTTATATATATAATAATTTCGAATGTATTAAATTATAATATTTTATATATTTTGTTAACAATATTATTTAAAAATAATATATAAATTTTATTAATCATAAAAATATATAATTAAAGGGATATTATATACTTTTTATATAAAATATATATAAAAATTATTTATATCCAATATTAATAACTTACTATTATATAATAGTAAATTATTTTTTATTATTAAATGTTTATAGGTTTTTTTAGTTTCTATCCTCAAATAGTTTAAATTTTTAAAAATTTTATTAGTTTCAAATATTTTATTAATAATATTAAAATATAAAGTAATAGTAAATAGATTTAGATTAATAATACTTTCCAAATTATTTTATAAAAATTTATATATAATTTTAATATTTATTTAATTATTTTTAATAAACTATTAAAATCAATTTTGCTTTTTTATTTTATTTTAAAAATTAAATTTATTAATACAATGAATAAATACATTAACAAAAAAATTATCTTTTCTAAAATGGTATATAATAAAAAAGTTATAATCGATTAAAACTTTGGTTTATTTAGTTTATTAAATATTTAAAGTTTTAATAGTTATAAAATATTTAAGCGCTTTATGATTAATATAGATATAGATTTAGTATAAGAATTCTGCAAATTTAGATTTTTAATGATTTAATAAATAAATGATTAATAACATTTTTTTATTATAAATTTTATAATTTAATTTAATAATTATTATTATCTTAAAGAAATATATTATGGGTAATTATTCGTTATTATACTTTTATAATAATATATTAATAATTATATTGTTCAATATATTCGTTTTTAGTATATAAAAAAGGTTATAATTGTAATATTATAAAAGCGGAGCAAAAATTAATTTTAACTTTAGTATATTAAAGGTATTATAGTATATATTATTAAAATAGAATATTATATTTGATTTTATAAATTTAATTAATAGTTTGGTAATAATTTTATAGTTTTTAATAAAGTAATAATAGAAATTGCAAAAGCTTAAGAATGATTATACTTCTTTAACAATGAACGAATAGATTCAGTTTTTAATTATTTTTATTTTCTTAGAATTAACTTTAATATTATTAGTAGAGATAATAAATTCTAAATATTTTATTCGTTTAATATTAAATTTGTATTTTTTAAAATCCATTTGTAGTTTAGCAGATTTAAAACTAAACAAATATAAGCTTAATATAAACCTTATATTTTTCTTTATTCTTTAAATAAATAAGAATATTATTAAAATAAATAATATAAAATATATCTAAATAATTGAATAATATATTATTTATATATCGTTAATATATAACTAATCCATTTATTAATCCGAAAAAGAAAACTTTGCATTTATAAGAATTATATCAAATATAAAAAGTAATATACTTTTTTAATGCAAAGTTTATTTTTATCTAGTAAAAGGCTTATTGGATATCGAATTTAATATAGATTTTTGCTTTAATTAATTATACAAATATTTTATTATTAATTAATAATAAAAAATATTGATTTTTATATATAAAAAAATTTAATAAATGAAAATTAATATAAAATTTTAAATTTTTGTTAAATTTTTTAAACGAATAATGTTAGAGTAGTGAAAGAATTTTAATTGAATTCTATAAATCTTTTATTAAAGTTTTTGATCAAATATTCTTTAATAATTTTTAAACTGTTTTAAAGAATATCTTATATAATAAACTATATTTAAATGCTTTTTCTTTATTATTTTTGAATATAATTTTATAATTATATAAATAAAATAAAAATAAAAATATTAAATTCGATTTTTAAAAAAATATAGTAATATTCTCAATATTAAACAAAAATCGGAAATTCTACATTAATCTTTACAAAAATATAATTTAAGGTAATATAGATATTAATTAATTTAAAATTGTTTATAATTATTAATGTATAATTTTTTAATAAATATATTTATTATTAAATATCAATTATTTTATTCAATTTTTAAACAAATAAAAGTAAACATTTTATAATTTCTATTTCTTTTACAAATAAATTGGAATTATATAAATATAATTGAATATATATTAATAATATCAAAAATGTATTAAAATAGTATTTCGTAAATTTGTAAAGTATAATATACAATAATTTAATCTTTAAATTTAAACGAAAAAAGTGCAAATTTTTTTAATTTAATAAATTTAAATTTAACAATATAAATTATTGTAATATTTATCTTTTTTGATATAAAAATCTTTTTTATTTTAAAAAATATCTAATTGTTTATTATATCAATCTACATTTCTTTATACAAATTTATTTATTTTTCTTTTTTTAAAATCCTAAAATGTTAATATAAGATTATTTAACAAAAATATAGTACGCAAATATTTATATAGCTAATCTAATTTCTGATTATAATAATTAATTTTTAAATGGATTTTTATTAATTATAATCTTTCAAATATAATATTATAGAATTTTAATTCTATAATAAAAAAAAGAATAAATGATTATTTTCAATTATTAATTAAAAGATTAAAAAAAAGTATTAATAAGTAATAATACATTTATATATATTATTATACTTTTTTATTTTAATAGAAATATTAAATATATAATAATAAAGTTTAAAAATATAGAAAATAATAAAATAAGAAAAATGATATTAATAAAAGCAAATCTATTAGCTTTAAAGTTTATAAATATATTTAATTTTATTAAATATCTATTTTTTAATAAAGAATAAAATAAAATAAAAGTTTAATTATTTATTAATTTAATTAAATTAAAAAATCTTATATTTTGAATAATGTTTAAAAGAAAGTTTTTGCTTAAACGCTTTTGTTTAAATATAGATTTTTGGTTTGTTGAGCAATATTAACAGTTTTAGTATAAGTTTCTAAGTTTATATTATCGATTATATTATAAATTTCCCCTTAATTGTTATTTGATATAATTATTTATTCTATTTTATTAAAATTAATAATAAATACTTTTGAAATAGAAGTTTTTTAAAAATTTTATATAAAGTGTCTATATTAAAATAAAAGTTATTTAGAAATTGATTTAAAATAAAATTAAAATTAAAAATATTTAAATATTTGAATAAAATTATATATAATAAATAATTAGGTTTTAATAAAAATTTAGGATTATTTATAATATTTTTATCAATATATATTATTAAATTAAATAATTTTTTGATATAAAGGGTTATATTGCAATTAATACAATAACAATTTCTTTTTTATAAAATAACTTTAATTTTGTTTATTTATATTAATTTAATAATTAAATTATTAATAAAATAATAATTCATTTAATGAAATATAATAACTCTAATAAGAAAATCGAATATTTTGTAATCAAAATTTTGTATCAGTATCTACTTATTAATAATTTCGGTTTAAGTAATAAAAAGGTAGAATTTACAATATTATTTTAGGAAATTATTATAAATATTTGAATTAAATATTATTTAATAATTATATTAAAATTTCGTATAATCCATTTCTATAAAATTACAATATATATCAACCAATTGATCTACTAATTGCTAATTAATTAGATGCAAAACTTATATATATAAAATTTGGAAATGTTTAAAAACTTTAGATTTTATTTAATCTATTACATAAATTTAGCATTACATTTTAATAATAAATATATTAGTATAAAGTTTCAATTAATCTATAATTATAGCTTTTTATAAGTTAGCTTTTGAATTTGAATACTTATTATTAAATTTATTAATTAAATTAATAGATTTAATTAAATAAATAAATTTTAAATTTAAAAATAAAATTATACAAAATAAAAACAAAACGGAAATTGTTTCGTTTACAAATAAAATAATTATTTTAATTATTACTATTAAATCTATCCGATTTAAAAGGTTTGAAATTTAAAAACAGAAAAATAGAATTAATATATAAATTATACTTAATCTTTTTTTTCTATTTAGATTTTTTATACCGCCTTTAATTAAAACAAATATTCGTTTTAATAAAAAAGTATATCTCAAAATTAACTATAAACCCGAATATTTATATAAATATCTTATAAAAATTTTGAAAAAAGAAATATTCGGAAAAATATTTAATAAAGTTTATTATTAAAATCTTTCGTTTTTTTTATAATTATTATAAAAAGGTATATAATATATTATTATCAATTTAAATATATTAATATACTAGTTTTTGCTTATATATAGAAAGAAAGTTGTTAAAAACTTTGAATTGATTAGATTTAGGATTTGTATTAAAATATATCTCTTTTCCTTTTATATTTTATAATTAATATATTATAACGTTTTCCATTCCTTTTATAGATTATATTATCGCAATAAAGGTACTAATAGAAAATGTTATTATTAAAAAATAATATATCTTTATAGAAAGCAAAAAAAAACAAACGTATCTATTATATTATATACAAAAAATATTTAAAATATTTTTATATAAATTGGAAAAGAAAATATCTCTATTAAATTATATATTTAAAATTGATTTTTTTTTTTGTAGATAATAACTTTATATTTTGTTTTTTGTAATTTGTTTTTAAAAAGGTATTATAAAAAGTAGATATTATTTAAACAATTATTATTTAATTGAATCAACTTTAGATAAATTGTAAATAATATAATATTTATATTATATAAAAGCTAAATAAACAAAATTAAAAATATTCTTAAAATCTATAATTGAAGATTAAAGAAATGGTTGTTTATTTATCTATATATATAATTATATACATATAATTAAATATATACAGGTATTGTATATGACTATATCCTTTAAACCGGAGCATAAACAGAGACCGCATATGCCCGTTCCATTAGCATCGGCATCCGTTTATAGTCCATTCGTAATAATATATGCTTTTTAAGCTTTTTAAACAATATATTAATTCTTCAATATAATATTCTTTCGTTTTTTTTTTTATATACCTAAAATATTCATTTTTTTTAATTAAATAATATATATATTATTATATTGCTTTTTCTAATTGAAATAAATATAATTGTTTTTAAATGTAATTAATTTTTTATTAAATTTAAGTAATATACTCTTTTAAAAGCTTTTTATAATTCTTAACTATAAAATATACTTTTTTTAATTGTTTTTGTTTTGATCTTACAAATTCTTTATTTGTAATTATAAAAGTATTATTTGTTTATAATCCTACAATATCGAATTCCATTTTATTTTTATATAAAAGATATAGATTGTATATAAAAATTGCTCTATTTTAAATTGTTTCTTATAATAACTATAATATATATATTAAACTAGTGATTTTTTGTTTTAAAAACATTATAAAATGGTTTTATTAAATAAAAAATAAAACTCTTTTTTAATCCAAGCTTTTTAAATGTTTAAATATAAAATACTTTATAGAAATTCGTAGTAAATTATATATATGTTTAAATAATATCTTTTAAATATACTAAGACTCCTAGCGATAATATATATATTGTAATTATAAATAAAATAATAATATATTAATTAATATATTGAATAATAAGGAATTATATTAAAACATTAGTTTTGTTACTATCTTTATATATTTGAATTACAAATCGAAATTTCGGAAATGCTTTTTTAATACCCTTATTCTTCATTTTATTAACAAATTTCGAAATGAAAATCTTAATATTTGATAAAACTTTTGATTTTGATATAATTTTAAACATTTTATTTTTTATAAATTCATCAATTTTCTTTTGTTTCGATTTAATATATACTAAAATTGGATTATTATTATTAATAAATATTTTATCAAATTCATTAATATTGATATTTTCTTTTATATCATTATCCTAAAAAAAACTGAAATCTAAAGTATATTCTTAATTATACTAATCTTATTCTTCAAATTGCTCTTTTTAATTTATAGTGTAATTGTAGATTAAATTGATTTGTTAATAATATTGAAGAACAGAATACTTTTTAAAATATAACCTTTTCTTTTTTTTTATAATATTATTATTATTTTTAAACTTTATATAAAATAGTTTTATAAATATTAATTTAAAATCTATTAATTCATTTAATAATTTAATAATACAGATTTCCCCTTCTATACAAAGTAAAATATAAGGTTTAGTTTAATTATTCAATCCTATCTTTTTTCCCTTTTTCCATATTAAGATTTCCGAGTTTATAAATAATTTATAGATTGCTAATATAAATAATCCATTTTTTATACAAAATATATCAAACATTTGTTTTTTTGCATTAATCCTATAAATCTTAATTATTGCTTTTTTGATTACATTAACTTATTTTATAATAATCGCAATTAATATATTAATTATAATTATTTATAAATACGTTTTATATACCAAAAAAGTAAAAACAATATTATTTAGCTTAATCGTATTATTTATAGCCTTTACAATCATCTACAATATTATATCTTTAACCAATTTAAAACTTAATATCTTTTTATTTATAATATAGTATATTCGTTTTTAATGATTTATAATATTGTTTTATAAGCTTAATTAAGTTATAAGTTTTAATTAGTATATATTTTATAATAATAACTATTAATATAATATTTTTAAATGAATTTTTTATTAAAGAAATTCTTATTTACATTATATATAATATAATTCAATAATCTAATATATATATTAATTTAATATACTTTTAATATATTCTATATATTCTTAATCATTATATTATCCAATTATTTAGTTATTTAATATTTTATAGCTTTGTTGATAATATAAAGAATTAGTTAATTTGCAATATATATTATATTAATCAAAATAGTATAATTGAATTTTGTATTATTCTAAAATAAAAACTTAAATTATTCAAATGATTTCCTGTAAAATTAATAATATTTACAATATTTGTTAAAATGTTTAATAATATTATAATTTTTATTATATCCAGTTTATTATAAGACTTTGTAAAATTTTCAAGTTAATAGATAATTAAAACGTTAATATAATTATTAAAGATTTATATTTATTAAATAGCATTTATTCTATTAAATTAAATCCTAAATAAAACTATTAAAGTTAATCTTTTATAATAAAAACAAATAATCATTTTATTAATAAATTAGGAATTCCTTGTTTAATATATAAAGAATATTTATATAATTATTAAAAACAATTTTAAACTTATCTTATATTAATTAGAAATAATAAAAATGAATATATTTGTTTATAAAATATAAAATTTTATTACTTTAAAAAGTATTAAAACGTTAATAGATTTAATCAAAATCTTTTTTTTTTCCAAATTTAATATTCATAATTTTTGTTTATAATATATCAATTATAATATTAAAGATTTTTTACTATATTTTAAATTATTCATTTCTAATAATAAATCTATAGATTGTTTCTATATTAATATAAATTCTAAAAAATTCTTTATTAAAATACTTTTTTAATATATAAAACGCTTCCTTAAATGCTTTTCCATTTATTTTTTTTATATATTTTTTTATTAAAAAAAAGTATATTATAATATATAAATTATTAATTTTTTAATAACCTTTTTATTATCAATTAATTCTGAATTAATAAAAAATGAATCCTTTTCTTTTTAATCCTTAAAATTCAAATTTGAAAAAGAAAATGGTTATTTTTTATTTCCGATTTAAATCCTTATCCTTTTCCTTAACCTTTATTAACTATTAATTATAACGTTTTTTAAAACTATTATTATTTTCAATACTAAATCGATTTCTTTACTTTTATTTATATTCCTTTTATTTTTATAAAATATATTTAATTAATCAATATCCTTTCTTTTTGCAAATTTAGCATTTTTTAATAAAATTGTTATTTCAGTTTTATAATATATATGTATTTAACAAATTATTCTAGGAATATAAAGATTATATATTTTTATTTGATAAATATAAATTAAAGCTTTATAATATATAATTATTATTATTATTATTAAAATCTTTGGTTTATAAAAAAGATTAAATTCTTTGTTTTGTATAATTTCTTTTATATAATAATAACCTATTTTAATTATTATATAAATTCTGGTATATCCTTTATAGAATTAAAATAAATAAAATCGTATACTAGTATTTTTTAATAAGCAAATATAAAACTTATTATGTATATATATTGAATCTTTTATTTTCTTTTGAAATTGCATTTGAAGACTTTATAGCTTTTTCGCTATAATATTGAAAGATTCGCTAAAGGTCTTATCCTTATTATTTTTTTTATAATAATAAAAATAATTATATTTTATTAAATAAATATATTTCTTTTATATTAAACTTTTTTAAACTTCTGCTTTATATATTTATATAAACTTTTAAAAATATTTAGTAGATTATTCTAACTAGAATAATAAAAGTTTAAAGTATTTTTTTTTAGTATTATAAAAAACATTTAATAAAACTATTTTATAAAAAGCTTTATATAACAAATTATTTTGTAGAAAATCGAAAGTTTATAATCAAAATTATTGTTATTTCCCTTGTATTTTTTATTAGATAAATAAAACTTTTATAAATTTAATAATACATTAAATATATATAATGAATTCTTTCGATTCTTTTCATTATTTGATTATTCTCTCCGATTTCCTTTATTATTTTTTCTTCCTTTACTATATTCATTATCCGGATCGTTATCTTTATCGGATAGATTGTTGTTATTTCGTTTATTGCCGTTCTTAATTATCTTTTTAATCTTTTTTAATGAAAATTCAATTATATTAAAATTATTATTCTTTATAAGTTCTTTGGCTTGCTTTATTATTTATAATATATTATTTGTTTTTTATATTTGCTTATATAATCTATTTTGCATATTTGCTTTTAATATAATAATATTAAATTCTTTAATTTAAAAAGTTTTTCAAAGTTATTAAATATCAAATTAATGAAATAATTGCAAATTTGTTCTTTATAAATAGTTTAAAATCCTTTATAGAAGATTTTTAGTAAGGTTATTATTATATATATTCCTCCTTTATATATACTTTATATTTGTATTTAATATATCTTAAAAAATCCTTTTTATCGATTTCTCTAATAATTATATTATATATTAATATAGTTTTATACTAATTATTATAATAGTTGATCTGATCTTTTTTCCTTTAATTTATTATATATACTGCTGTAATTATTAAAAATTAAATAGATAAATAAATAACTATTTTGTAAATATAAATATAAAATAAATGGGAATATAGAAAATTATAAAATATAAATGTAGAATATAAAATATAGAATAAAGAATAAAATAGTTCTTTTATATAATATATAATATAAAGGATATATAATAAATATAAATATAATTTCGTTCTATTTAACAAAATCAATTTTTCAAATGTATCTTTTTTTTACAAAAAATCCTATTTAATAAAATTATATTTTAGAAATATATTCTTTAACACTATTAAATCAATATAAAAATCTATTTAATAGATTTTATATTTAATTTATTAGCCTTTTCAGAATTCCTATTAATCTTAAAAACTATTTCTCAATACTTAATATTAATTATAGAATCCAAGATCTTTAATTTGTGATATTATTAATTAGTATTAGTATTAATTTGATCAATTAAAATATAAATACTTAAATCTTTTTTTGTATAATTATCATTGTTATTCTTTATATAATCTATAGAATGAAGAACGACTTTATAAACGTCCTCGAGGTACTAGTACGCCTAATACGGTTAGACTTATTATTCGTACAGCAGCCCAAAAGTCACATGATCCATTTCCCGACAGTTAGGATTATTACTCAATTGAGATGTTGCTCCGCCTAGGGTTGTGAAATTGTTTTTCTGGGTGATGCTTCTTGAACATGGGGAATGATGTATAACACGAACCTCCTTTCGATTTGCCAAGATTGGTAGTTACCTTCGGCCTAGAGATTAGGTTCCCGAATGCTCTGGTATCTTTCGATAATGGTGTCTGGACGGATAATATGCTGCCCTCGCGGCAATGAACATCAAATTACACCAAACGTGATCAAACAAGGTTGCAGGTGTCACACTTGCGGGCGACGGCATAGCTGCCATAATAAATGAGAGTTTTCAATCTTCAGTTCTCCGAAGCCGGCCACCCTATTGTTCTCTTCTTTCCTTTTTCCTTTTCCTTTTTTCTCACTCTAGGTCTATCTTATAATTAGTTGCGAAAGTCCAACTAGTGTCTAGAAGCAATGATGACTTCACTGGTGTTCTGGTCTCTATTCTGGAGTATCAATGCCTCACTAGTCGCACTTCCATCATCATTCATAACTCCTGCCGCCAGGGGGCCTGGAACGCTAGAAAGGCGTCAAACCACCGCTCCAGAAGAAACATGTGGCTACTCCAACGGCAATTCCCAGTTTCCACGAATGGCCGGACCTGGGTATTTCTGCGGCGAAGACAGTACCAACAATCTATGGGGATTCTGCTTAGATACCGTTGCCGTTGCTGATTGCGGACTATCTGGATACTGCGTGGATAACGGAGCATGTTCTACCGGTTGCGGAGTTCCTGGCTTGACGTCTGTGAGCTGGTATGCACAGCTTCAGTTCTTTTTTCGCGAATGGAACTAACTTGTTCAAAGCAGCCAGTCTTACTGCTATTCGGAATTTCTAGTATCTAACGACCAGACATTCACGTATATTACATGCGCCAATTCTCCAGGTTCCGCATTATTCTTTGCGGTCCCGATAACTTCTTTTGCCTCCGCATCAATGTTTTCATCTTCGTCACAAGCAATAGTAGTTATATCGACCCTGGAGAGAACAGTAACAATGACCTCAATTCCATCGGCCACGGATTCTCTCCCCTCCACATTTGCATCTGCTTCATCACAAGCTGCAGAAATCATCTCGACTCTGGACAAAA
Organism: Monilinia laxa; assembly: GCA_009299455.1. Lineage (NCBI taxonomy): Eukaryota > Fungi > Ascomycota > Leotiomycetes > Helotiales > Sclerotiniaceae > Monilinia > Monilinia laxa. The sequence goes on from VIGI01000009.1 coordinate 2,270,612, forward strand.
CAGTGATCGTAACCTCTCCATTATCATCCGCCACAGCTCCTGTAATATCATCCCATACAAAATTTACAGCATCATCAAGATCCACATCCCCCGCTCCAGCAGCCTCATCCAGCACAAGTGTAATTTCCACCAACACGAAATCAACACCTGATAGAATGCCAATAGGAGCCATCATCGGCGGATCCCTCGGTGGTCTTACTCTCATACTCCTCACAATAATCTCATTCATCATTCTAAAGCGACGATATATCCCAACACCAAAAGCGGGAGGACATGACCCAACTGGGGAATTGAATGCAGTGGTAGACAGTAGTCAGTCAAATTTGCGAAACACATAATGGTCAACACGCCAGATGTGCCAGTGGGCTTCCAGGTCTAAATGACATCTGGAAAACCAATGATGGTGCATCGTCAAGAGATTTTAGAGAAGACAGTGAGGTCGGTCCTTCAGAACTAGGCGTAGGACGCTGATCTCATATCTTGAGGAATGAGAAATTGCCGAAGAAATAATACTAATGATCATGTATGAAATGGCAAAATCCAAAAGACATTAAAATTGATTCTTCGGGTTTCCCGAGAGGATTGAAACTTGATGATAATTGCCATGAATCCAGCTTTTCTACATGGCCATTTTTGCGTGTGTAGATCATAGAGTGGTGATGGTATAGTTTTGGACCTGCATAAAAACTCAACTGTTGGTTCGTTGGTGGGGGTATTCGGACCAAGAATCCACTCTTATGGAACCAAAATAAATCGTCTGGCCCTATATAAAGCACCACAAATGTTACAGAATTGTGGGATACAATCGTGATGTTTGTATGGGGCGTAATAGCCGCCTTGTTGAACATGATCATTATGAAGGAAGATTTCCCTCGCTTCCGAAATGTTCGAGTCTTTTCTCGTTTTCGCTGGCCGAAATGGATGGGTCAGTATAGTAATGTATATTGTTTGGTAACTTTGAGGTGGGTTTATGTTCTCTGCTTCATTTCCTATTCATCGCATCACCATGCTTGCCATCAATTATAACGCCTCGAATGTCTCTTCCCACCCTCTCCTCTAGAATGATTGGCTTGCAGGCTTGACAGAGTATAGTATTCTTTGGCTCTACATGCGGGTTCCTGGATGGCAACGCGAACCAGCCCTTGGTTGCAAGTATGTTTTGGGGAGTATGCGGAACTAGTATTTCTGCTCTGACTGATTGTGGTTTTGGTGACTGTTGTATCAATGCTAGGACTTGTTCGACAGGGTGCAGGATAACCGGGACCGATGTCAATACATTGAGTTGGTATGTCAGGAGTAACCAGAGATTTTGAAACCACTTAACCAAATCTTTGGTGCGAAGCAAAAGGTGCTCCCTATTGTGTCGCGAGTGTTCTACTAGTCGGCGTGGATCAATCTTATGCACACATGCCATGTACATCCCAAGCTAACGCGAGTCCGGCTATCTTTGTATTTGAAGCAACTACAACCGCTCCGATGCCTGCATCGACTTCTGAACGAGACTCGTCATTTGCAAAAAATGACTAGTGAATCAAGCTCACAGTTGAATTCAGAATCGGCTTCTGATTCTGTTTCTGCTGCAGCTGCAGCCTCAGCTCAAGCATCAAGTTCCGCAACGAACACAGACAGCAGATCATCAAGCCCACAACCAACCTCGAACTCAGCTTCATCGGGCTCCTCAAAGTCTCAATCATCAGATGCTGCATCCTTGAGAAAATCATCTCTTAGAGAATCCATATTCACTATATCTGGTTCAATAGTTACCTCATTTTTTGACCAGAAAAACACCGTAGGAACCACAGTATCAACCACCGCCACAGCCAGCAGCACTCCCTCACCCAGCCCTTCGGATTCCACAGTTCCAGTACCTAGGAACCCTCCAAAATACCATTTCAAAGCCTTAATCGCATTGTCCTCGGCATTCTTTTCTTCCTTCTTCTCCTCGTCTTCACTCTCATCTGGATAGGAAAATACCGTCGGGCCCGACAAAAGGGTTCCGAAAGTCCAAAAGCCGAGAGTCCCACGAACTTCTTCTTCAATAACTTTCCAGAAGTTACGGCGCCATTTACAAAGACTGACGAACTCCATGAGATGTATGATGATCATGGAGAGTTGCCAGAGCTGGATATTGCGGGAACGGTTGCTGGAAGACCGGGGAGACTAAGTATTAGGGAGTTGGCTGCTTCACCGATAGTGGGCTGGAGACGTAGTGGTAGGAGAAGCGCGAGAGAATTGGAGGGAGATCCGGCGTGGGGAAGGGGTAGAATAAGTATTAAGGAATTGGATGGGGGTATGTTTGTGAGGAATGGACAGAGAGGTAAGGGTATGACGCAGGTTTTTGAACGTGATGGGAAATCGTATATATGATGGATAATGACATAGGGTCAATGAAAATATCATGAATAGAGTAAATCAAACCGTGAGAAAGTTGCAGGGTATCCAGCACTTGCCAGAGAAAAGTATTGAGGTCAATGAGGTTCAGATGAGATCATTAAGTAGTGCATCATAAATTCATAACATTGCTAATTCGTGATTACAAACAAGCAGCAGAGAAACTCCATAATCCCATTATTTGGTTTGATCATTTGATATTTCGTCCTTATGCGGTACCAGTCTGTTGAATAATTAGCATCTTAGTTAAATGAAGGTAAATGGGGATCAAGGTACCTTTCTCTGGCCAACGAAGAATCCCAGGCCAAAAGTTTCAGTGGTGAAAGTAATCTTACTTCCCTTTGGGACTATTATGGATCAGCAATAAGCTTCAAACAAATCCCTGGGCAATTTACAGTAAAACACATCACCCTTAGTAGCATGAACCTTTTGTCCAGTCTCATCACTAATATCAAACTCCCCATCCACAATGATCTTCATCTCATGGTATGTGTACTCGTAGATCAATGGTGTTCCCTTTTCTAATCTATAAAAACCAGCCGAGAGTGGTGCAGCTTCATCGGTAGATACTGCGACATCACCGAGGAAAGCATTCTCATTGGCGATGAGAGGGGGTTTAAACTCGGTTTGAGCATTGGCATGGTATGTGAAAGGCAGAGACATTTTTTCGGTATTTGATGATGATGATTTGGATGATTGTGATTTGCTAATTATGGAACCCATTCTTAGTTTGAATCAGGGCAGTGAAGCATGAAATAGTAGGGAGGTAATGGAGTGAATGACTTGTGATAATGGGATTGGAAATTAGGGATAGAGGAATGGTTGTATTCATACCTTGAGTTCTTATCTCCTTACAACAATGTGCGTGGTTCTTGATGGCAAATGATTCGCGAATTTGAAGCTATGGCGGGGTATGCTCAACCTTCTTGATGATAAGAGGAATGTGTGTCGAGCTGGAGATTTTCACTCTCTTCGTCTACTGCACCTTCATATTATATCTTCTTCTTCTTCTTATTAGCTCGTGCTGATGCAAAGGCATCAATCAACCTTTCGAACCATATCACCATAGAAAAGACATCTTCTGTATCAGGTATTCTCAATGCAGTTTATGGACTGTATTGCTGAAATAGGAAACGCGCGGGGAATTGATGTTCGTTTCATGATAGATCTAAGAAATGGCACACTCAGAGAAATGGTACAGTATGAGTGGCATACGGGGTGCTTTTGGATTCTAGTTCCACTCATATTCGTGGCAGATGCCGATGTATCTTAGCTATCGTCCTGAAGACATCACTGCCTTTGGATCGTCCATACATGGTCTGTAGCTGTATACCAGATACCTCTTGAGCTCAAGAGCTCAATTGGCTCATCATTTTAGCTCCCATTATTGGTGAATTCACAAGCATCATAAGTGATGAGCTCTGAATGAAGGAGTTGTCGTTGATCTACGATAAGGAAGCGATGGAAGTTTTGCCCAAATGTGGTTAAAATAGAAGTCTTATGTTTCCCCACAATTTTTCTTGGTGCATTTTGACCCTTTTTTTGCTCAATGTTATGTTAACATGAATTCTAAATTCAGACAAAGCTAACCTTGCAATTAGTTTGCCGAAAAAATGGCATTCGGGCTCTAGATATCAATATCAATGCGGTGATTGGTTTTTGGAGGAGTATTCAATATGAATGATTGTTTTCTGGGTACTCTGGTCGGGTAGTCCACCAGTGGTCAATGAATCCAATGATACCCATGTCATTATCGGGGCTGGTGGGCTCGCGCTCTCGCCCTTCGCCCTCTTCCTCGCCCTTTTCCCTCGCCCCTTCGCCCTCTCCCTAAGATATGCAACAAAACTTGAATCTATCACATGAAATAGCTTCCATTGGCTATTTACTTCGAAAGTCTAGCTATTCATTGGTTTGATCGGTACTCAGATTGTTGAACACGGTTACATCGTCTTATTTCGGGCTTCGGAGAAATGTCTCTCGGGTTTCTATGGTAGTATCGTTGGGCGTGTTTGTGTCATGGATTCCAAGGACCTTTCGCCCTGGAACCGGTTAAGATATCTGCTTCTCCATCTCCATTTACGAGGAAAACATCTTCATGTCTCACGCCAAACCTCCCTTCAAGATATACTCCAGGCTCTAATGTGAATGCCATACCTGCATTTAAATTGTCGTCGAAATTACCCTTATTCAAAAAAGGACTTTCGTGCGCCTTGATTCCGATTCCATGTCCAACACGATGTGTAAATGCTTTTCCACAGCCAGCATCTGTGATAAAATCTCGAGCTGCAATGTCTACAGAAGCGCATGATGAATTTGACTTTAATGCGTTTAAAGCTTTGATTTGTGCCTCGAATACAATGTCCCAAACTGCAATTTTGCGCTTGGTAAGTGGCGAAAGGAGAGAATCATCCGTCGGGTCTGAAAAGAATGGTGGAAAGAACGTTCTACAGATATCTGAAGAATAGCCATACAAATGTGCACTTTGGGCATATCAGTTTTTGAGCATGTCAATCACTGGGATGCTCGAGGCTCACCCAACGTCAAACAGCACGAGAGTCTCTGTACCTAGAACTTTACTTCCATCACGCCCACCATGTGGCATTGCAGCATTCTCATCTGTCAAGATGTTAGCATAATTCTGTGCTATCACTTTCTACTCCTTTGTTTCAAAAAACAAATTGTTACAAATTTCCTAGATACTTCCGAAAATTGAGTACTAGGGGCTTTGCATCGTATTATCATTTTCATCTGAACTGATTTGCGGTACTTCTCAATCCCCTGGTTGGCAGAGGTTGCTACAAATTCTTTTCTTTTGCAAATTGAATGCAAACAGCTTGATTGGAAAAAGTATATCAGGAAAACTTCACCCATTTTAAAACAATGGAGAGGGTAATATATACAAGAGAGAAGAGATCAAATGGAGGTAACATATACGGAAATTTTGGGCCATCCCAGGCCGTGCTATTCCAAGCAATGAATAGATATGCAGTTAAAAATATTGTCTCAAATACTTCTCGAAAAAAAAGACTGCGGGTAAAAGGGTTGGGAGAATTGATTGTTTAGCTTCCCAAAAAGCACAATATCAAAAAATGGTTCAATACCTCCAGCTCGCGTCGTCATGTCAAAACCATTCATTACCTCATTCTCATTCAATCCCGGCACCATGCACTTCCACATAGCTCGTGATGCCTCGGCAGTTCCTGTATCGACTGCTCTTAGAATATCTACCTCACCAACTGTTGTCGTCTGCTTTACTCGTTTCACGTTGCCAGCAAGTCCTATCACCTCGAAATCGTTCTCACCGAGGCCTCTCTGGATGAAATCTCTCATCTCTTCGTCGACCATCACTTCTGGTACTTGAGAAGGGGCTGAGTTTTCTGTGCATATGGCCTCATTCCAATTCTTTGAAAGTGTCCTGTAAGGATTCCAATGTTCTTCCCGAGTAACAATACTCAGATCTTCCTCAAACAGCATACCAAGCATTCTTACCCTTCCTTCCTCAAAATGGGGGGCCAAAAATGATGTTTTTGCAACTACTTGGTTTAAAATCGTATCGAATTGAGGTGCGATGATCATGAGAAAGGGCCTCTCTTCAGGTTCCCATACTTCCCAATCTGTCTGACTAACGTTAGCATAATATTGAAATGTATATCCTGGCTCAACGATGAATGCATCTATCCCAGCGATTTCAAGAGCAATAGCTAGATTGTTAGGAGCGAAATTGGCGATACAGTCTCTAGCCAAGGCAAACCGGTCGCAAGGGAATGCATTAGCGGAGCATTTCTCAAATCTTTTGTATTTCCATGAATTGATTTTCTTCATAATCAAAGGTGTCAATCGTGAAGGCTTTATCTTGTTCATATTTCTGTTATGGGTTTGGGATGGGTTCCTACTACGTATATCGAATCTGCTAGAAATTGTACAATGAGCATGCAGACAGCGAACCCAGTGAAGGCAACAATATGGCGTTTTAAAAAATGACGTCGATTCTCTCGCGACCCAAGAGATTGAGTTTCTTCCATCTTGTACCAAAATATCATGAGCTTGATACTTATTGTTTTATGCAGAGAACATAATTCAGCCCTGTTAATTAAGGGATGTTGGTCTGGTATATAGACAGCGGGGTAATATTGCAGCCGCTAGCTAGCTATAGCTGTGTTTGAAGTCAAATTCTAATTTCACCCCACTACCCATCTCATATCTTTTCGTCCAGTTTGATATCAGTTTTTTATCTCCAATTCTATCTCGTGTTCTTCTTTGAACTCACTGCATTGATCTTCAGCCAATATTATTGTGGTTGCGGTCAAATAAGCACTATTGTGAATGAGTCAACTTCATCTCAGGAGGTTTTGAGTACCTAGTAGTTGTTGAGGCTAGTTTAGTTAGAACTAGCGTGCAGGTACAATTTTAACTAACAGATCATAAGATCTCAAGCTAGTATCTCATAGTGATCAACATTTGATGGACTTGTGGTTTGCCGAACATGTAAAGATATCAATGAAGAATCACTCATCGGAGTATGAAAATCGATTCAGCCAACAAGCACTTCGTTGAATATAGATATTATGATACGATACAAATCATGAGCCCAAGAACCAATTGTATCGATTGTCTCTCATCCGAGCTCTTGAATTAAATTCGGTTGAATCCTCCAGCAGGGGTGATAATTCTAACATCGGGTGGTGCAGTTAAAAATTCCGCTTTCTTGCTATCAACCTTATATGCTTGAACATGAGCACTCTCCTCATGAGCTTTGAATGCTTCCTCGTCTTTGAATCTTTTGAAAGTCTGTCAGTCTACGAGTTCGGAAGATAGGAGAGGGGGAGAAGAAAGATGAGAACATCAGAATAATTGTAGAGTGTTGCATTATTGCGGGCTGGAGAGACTATGCAGAGAAATGTACATTGGAATGAAAAGGAGAAAGAGATGATGCGGAGCTACTTACACCATGGCCATGACGATTTGTTCCGGACCATCACCTGTCACCGGCTTGGTTTTTGAAACTTTATACATAAGGCAGCCGGGCTCAGCAGCCTCAACTGCTTTAGCAAACTTGGCCCCTTCGACGAGAGCCTGGTAAAATATTGCATTAGAAAACATGTTGCGGATGATTCAAGATAATAAGAGTATTTGGGGAATTGGAATATGAAGGAAAGGATAGACTTACTTCCTCAAGCTTCTCGGGCTTGGGAGTGATGGTGATGACTCTGGCGACGGAGTTTGCATTCATGGTTGCTATGTTGTTTGATTTGTATGATGAATTCTTTAGAGAACTAGGAATTTTTTGATGAGTGTTGTTTGTAGTAATTTTGTTGATTGCAGTAGTGAGATGGTTGTATGTTGTACAGAAGAATGATACCTTTCATGGCCTTTATATAGTTGAACGAGGCAAAACTCTCCACGTTTGATATCTCTGCCACAATGCTCAACCACGAGTGCTCTGACATACTTTGAGTAAAAATAACTCTCGGAATGCGCATTCTCCAAAGATATCCGAATCTATCTGCTTGAGACCCTGCATAAATACATGAACAGACGTGGCACGGCTCGTTGCTTTAACGTATTCCCCACAACATAGCATATCATAGCGGCATTTCCATGAGTCGTCGTTGATTTTATTCGATCGTCTACGTAGCTACAACTTCTTATTCGTTCACCACACAGCCATAGCATAACCCCCGATACCGTGTTGCTCGTATTGGATGCTTGAACCGTTTTCCAAAAGTTGTACCCTGGAGGGAATTGTGAAGCTTGACGAAGCATAATAGAAAGCTAATCACTCCCACAGTTTGGTCTTACAGCACCATATCTATAAGAGCAATGCATATCAAGATTGAGACCAGTGATTTGCTGTCATTAGATAGAAAGAGAAGCAGAGGGGAATTGGTCCCTTTTTGACCGATGGCCTCATAAATGATACTACCTCATGCATTGCTCGACATTCTCGAAATGACCTCGGACTATTCTGGCTTTTATAATATATTAATAGAGGAGTAGAACATAGTAAACAAACTATGAAGTATCCAATGAGATAGCACATGCAAACTATCAGCGTCCATCAAGGTGTACAACATTATATTCGAGAAAGGTTATCAACGTCGATAAGGTCATCCAGTATCCACCTTACCCATCCAATCATGTAACCTTGGCCAGGCTAACTGCTAACTATTGCTAGATACTCACTTTTACAAGACATTAGGAGAGAGATATAAGAGAATTAGATATACTGATTAGGTTTCTTATGAGTAACGAGATAGAGCGGAGTAAAGAGTATCAACAATTCACGTCCAACAATATGCTAGATCTGTTTTGCAATTGAGTGGCCCACACTTATCATTGCTGTCACTGGCTATGGCCCCTTTTTTAGATACAAACCAAAAAGAGTATATATACAAACGTACTGTGTCGAAATTTCATCCAATAGAAGCGCTTAGCTTTGATTAACGGGCTTTTGGCGCAATGGTAACGCGTTTGACTTCGACTTCTGTTAGAAATAATAGCTTTCTCCATCAAAAGATTGCAGGTTCGAGTCCTGCAGGGCTCATTAAGATGTAACCGTCAACACCTTCATTTTGAAATTCCTTTTGTTGAATTTGGAACAGCTTTCCAGAACCGAGCATTCTCCTTTTTGCATAAGCAAAAGAATCTTGAGCTATATACTGCAAAACCAAGGTGGGTGGGTTGGACAGCAATATAAATGTATCTGATATTAGGTATCTAGCAGTCAGTACCTAGGCATTTAAGAGAAGTTTATATTGAGTTATTTTCTTATGATTAGATGAAACGAGAAGAAAGTAAACTTGGTCAAAATAGTTGAGGTGAAACATGCAAATAGTTAATTATATTAAAATCAAAATAGAAGGGCTTTAAAATCTTGATTTCATCATCTTCATCTCAACTTTCTGGATGATCTGATCTTTCAGATGATATCATTCGCTCAATCCTAGGTACTTCCTTCCTTCCCTCTCTTCAATGAAGGTTAATATTTTAACGGGGCATGGAGAGGGGGAGTAGTGCATGGAGTAGTGTAAACTCCCCTCTTAATCTCGCCTCCACCAGGCTCTCTCTTGGTTGATTAAACCCCAGGCTTGGCATAGTGAATTGTCCGGATATGAGGCCAGGCCCGAGTGAATCCTACTTTAGTTACCTAGTACCAGTTGGTTTGTATATCTGGCTTGCTACATACAAGCTGCAACTATACCTCAGTCGCTTCACTCGAGTAATTTTCCCTCATTAAATTCCGCTCATGTATCACGAGAACGATCTCTTGGGTCCAAGCACCCCACAATCCGGCCCGCTGTCACCGACATGTATTGGCAGTTTCCATGGCGGCAAAATGCAACATTGTAGATTGAATATACCCATCCTATCATATTAATTCCCCTGACAATCGGCAATCTGCCTTAAACCAGTTTCAGTTACATATTCACTTCCTTCCCGGGAGCCCCGTACAACGGCCCACGTTCATTTACCTTGTGATATTTCTTTCAAGCCATGAAGGGGCGGAAGATTTCTTACCGAATATGCGGGGATTATCCTCATGTTTTGTTTTTTTGCCAATGGAATTTTAAATTACAGACTAATTTTCTAGGAATCTGTGATGATTCAGGTGAATGCCATGGCCCGACGGGAAGCCCATGAGACCATTTTTGACAGAATTTGAAATATATGCTAAAGTACTTAAGATGATGTGATCCCACTGATATTGATCAATTGGAACAAGTTGTGCCTGTTAACGTTCTTGATATCTTGATTAGAGGTCTTGCTAACGCCATGAAGACTGCTACCTTTTTGAGCGCGTTGTCCTTGAGTGTGGAGTTAGTATACTCCCAGGCTGCAGGATATACCCAATGTAAATTCTCCTAACCATATTGCTGCTCTTGGATAATTGCTGATTCTGAGATAGGCGGCGGAACCAGCTGGACTGGACCTACAACTTGCACTACTGGATATGTTTGTCAATATCAGAACGCATGTAAGAAGACCATTCAAATCTATTTTTTCATATTGAAAGATACTGATTTCCTGTAGTCTACTCGCAGTGTATTCCGGGCACGGGCACAGCAACCACTTCAGTACCCTCAACTTTGACCACATCAACAAAGTCCAGTACTACATCCACTTCTAACCCAACTACATCCACTTCCTCCAACCCAAATACATCCACAATTTCATCTTCAAAGACCAGTTCAACAGCAACCTCAACGGTTCAATCATCATGCACTGCGGCATTCACTCCAGTTACTGCTTCCGCCGCATTTGCTGCATTGAATCCAGGATGGAATTTGGGAAACACTTTGGATGCTGTCCCAGATGAAGGATCTTGGAATAACCCTGCTGTTAGCGCTGGTACATTCTCGACAGTTAAGGCTGAGGGGTTCAACAGTGTTAGAATACCAGGTAATACACACCCCAGTTCCGTCAGTGTCACTGTGAGTAGGAACGGTGCTGACCAGAAATATAGTAACATGGGCATATCATTTTGCAACATCATCCCCAAGCTGGACTGTTAACAGTACTTGGATGGATCGAGTTGAAACAGTTGTAGACCAAGCACTGGCTGCTGGACTGTATGTGGTCCTCAACGTTCACCACGATTCTTGGATCTGGGCAGATGTCTCTGCATCTGGTGCCAATCTTACAATGATCGAAGAAAAGTTCTCTGCTCTTTGGTATCAAATTGGAACGAGAATGAAGTGCAAATCCAGTAAATTGATATTTGAGCCAATCAACGAGCCACCTGGAACAACACAAGCCCATGCGAATGAACTCAACAAGCTCAACAATCTCTTCCTCGCGGCTATCAATCAAGCTGGGGGCAACAATCCTCAAAGAGTGGTTACACTTTCTGGTCTCCAAATGAATTCGGCACTCACTGAACAATGGCTCACTAAACCCACAAACTACACCTCACAACCTTGGGGTCTGCAATTTCATTACTACTCGCCATATATGTTTCTTTTCAACGCCTGGGGTGGCACTATCTGGGGTTCTGATGCCGATAAAGCCGCTGTAACACAAGATTTCCAACAATTCGCAGGAAACTTCACAGGCATCCCGACCTTAATTGGAGAATGGCAAGCTTCACCACAATGGACTGAACCTGCCGCTAGATGGAAGTACACGGATTATTTTGTCAAAACCGCTAAAAGTTTTGGGTTTGCCCATATACTTTGGGACAATGGACTTGACTTCTTGAACCGTCCAACCAATACATGGACTGATCCTGTTTCAATGTCTATTCTTTTCAACGCTGTCAAGGGAGTTTCAAACTCTCTTGCAGATACTACAACAGATCCACTTGCTACATCTCAAAACACCTCGGCGTATCTCTTCCACAAAGTTGGTGACCCAGTTGTCGCACAATCTTTACCTTATATCTTAAACGGAAACACATTGTCATCCATCAAAACCTCCACGGGCACTACACTGGCAGCTACATCATACAGCATGTCCTCTGCCGGCGTCTTGACATTCACCCAAGCTTACCTCTCAACCCTCTATTCCTCCACCACAGCCGCCGGCATCAAAGCAAACTTAACTCTAACATTCTCCGCCGGCGCCCCCTCCCAACTCCAAATCGTACAATGGGCCAACCCCACCGTCCCAAAAACATCCTTCAGCAAACAATCCACAGACCTCACAATCCCCATCAATTATGCAGGCTTACAACAAGTTGCAACTATCAAGGCTTTGAATGCTGATGGCACGTATATGATTTCTGGCGATGCTTGGACTCAGTATTTGGGACCGCTGCAACAAGCTCGATGGACTTATGGGGCCTGGACAAGTAATAGTTCGGGATTAACGATATCGGCTGATGGGTTGTCGATTATTAGTGGTACGGGCCAGACTGACACTTTGACACTTGAGGTGAGTTCCTTTTTTCCTTTTTTTTATGAAATATCTCCGTACTCCCCTTTATTTGCCCTCACTTCTCAATTTGATACTAATGCCAATTTAGTTCTTCCCACGAATTCAAGGACAGAATAGTGTGAATATTACATTCACATGATTGTGGATCGATCAAGTGGATTAGGGTAGTTTGCAAATTATATTGTGAAGCGTGTGAATATCTCGAACTGTCGAGCTTGGAGTACATATAGTTGTGATAAAGAGACCGATTGATCTGTACATATTTTTCAATTCAATATATATATATATCTGTCTATATCAGTAAATGTCTCTCATCCCATCAAACTAAGATGGGGCACTCTCTATGGCATGAGAAGTAAGGTTCTTTTGTCTTTGCGTCGTGTAGATTGTCTACTGTGGAATGGTAGAATCTATATTATAGGTTTTTTCTGTTTACTCAAAAACATACTTACTAGTATAAAAGTAAAGGAACTTCGATTTTCATAGTTTAGCAACAATTTACTTGGCTTTGACTGGCGTGAGAGTAAATTTGCTGTAGGTGGATATAGCCACAGGTACATACCTAGGTATATAAACATTTTCATCAAAAATCTCAACTGAATTTCAAGAAACATGCTTCAATTTTATCCTTCCTCCTCTTCTCATTTCAATCCCCCAAATCACCAATAAACATCCACTCCTACCAAATCAGCAGCATAATCCACCTGTCCACCCGCCGCATTACTAAACGTCAATACGTTACTCCCGACTTTCCACCCACTAGTCAATAATCCGAAGATTCCCGTATCCTGCCATCCCAACGTTCCAGACATTTCCGAACTCTTTCCACTTAGTGGGAGCTCGGCGCGTGTCACCACTCCGTTGACGCTAATGGTCAAGTTTCGCGTATTGGTACCTGTAGTCCATGCTGAGCTAAATGCGATATCGTTGTTGCAGAAATACACGGAGAGGTATTTGGTTGAGGAGGTGTTGGTGGATGTTGATGGAGAGTTTACGGTGATGGAGGCGGAGCCGCTGGGGGCTAGGTAGCCGATTTTGCTTCCGCTAGGGATGCAGTAGTTGGTGCTGCATGTTACGTGCTTGGCGGTGCCGGAGATACTCATGTCGGAGGAGGTATAGAATGTTGAGGGGGGGAGGGCAATGGTGAGAGATGAAGGTAAGAGGGTGGATGATGAGGTTATGGCGAGGGTATTTGTGCTGGATGCTATGAAGGAAAGGGGGGAGATGGTAAGAGATTTTGAGCCGGCAGGAAGTGTGTATGTTTTGGATGATACGGTGAAGGTTGTTGATGATGTGGATGAGGTGCTGAAGTGAAGTGTGGCGGTATAATTTGAACTGGATGTTTGAGCATATATTTTAGAGTATGTGATAGTTGATCTATATTCAAATTAGCATCTTCATAACCTGTACCATCGGGGGTTCAAAATCAGGATGATTAAATCAACGTACCCAGAAGTAACAGCATCACTAGCAGCGTAGGTACCCGCTACAGTTGTCCCTCCAAGTTCCAAGAGAATGGTTCCATGAGCTCCCACAGCAGCAGAATATGATGTTAGAACATTGGCTGTCGTAGTACTAGCCCAGATATTTTTGAGAGAACTTGCTTTCTGCAATCCCACATCAGGAAGATCCAAAGTGAGCGTGCGTGCAGAATTTTGAAGGTTAATAAGTGCAACAACAGTACGATTTCCACTTAATGGACCCGCCCATACTTCATATCCGTCAGTTGTCCATCTTCTTCGGAAGCTTGCTGAAACACCTAAACTATCTTGATTATAGCTTATGACATCCTTATTGCTGAGAATAGCCAAAGAAGCAGAGCCAATGCTCGTCAGGCTATCCTTCAAAGCTGCCCCGATGAACAATGGACTCTTCAAAGTCGCCCATAAACTAAAATGTGTCTGTTCTTCAGGAATAGTAAAAACATTATTCCCAACCTCCAACATATCAAGATCTAACCAACGTCCAGGACCAGCAAATGATGTTTGTGGTACTGCTTGATTCAAAATTCGGGAAATGGTTGAATAGTTTGGAATTATATCATTAGTGATGCGCCATGAGTTACCCATCGCTGGAGCCCACGCAGAGGGAAAATCAACACCCCAGTCGCAGATTTGGAAAAGGATTGGTTTACTGAGAGTGGCGAGCGCATCTGTCATATTTTGGTAGCGCAATGATGGAGATGTAGATGGGTTATAATTCGTATTTGGATATCCAGTTGCACCATCGGAATAGCAGTTATCATCTGAAAGATTTAGCTTCGGACTTCAGATGGGTTGGAATTTCCTACATTTAAGTAGATCCGCTCCCCAAGACGCGAAAGTTTGTGCATCTGTTAGTTCATGAACTTCTGATTGTTAGTGTTTATGCAGTTGTACTCTTTATAGGCATTTCATGGAAATTTCCTCAGAAGATAGACTACTAAAATGACGACTCATCTTCCCAAACAAGTCAGATCATATCATCGACAAACTTACATAAACTACCAACTTGTGCTGGATTTCCAACCATACACATTTGTACTCCTGCATCTGAATACACTCCAAACCCAAGCCCCAATCCATGAATGAACTCCCCTAAAGCGGGATATCCACTGGGAAACCGTGCTGGATTCCAAGTCAGAGTTCCAGCAGAAGTTCGATTGGGCAATGTCCATCCACAATCGACAGTCACATAGTGGTAGCCGAGGGCAGAGAGGCCAAGGGATACGAGAGCTTGCGCATTACTGTGAATGATAGTTTCATTGGGAGAACAGGCGTAATGGTTATAGGAGTTCCACCTGGAAAACTGTTAGGAAGAAAAGGTATGAATGAGAAAAGTAGAGAAAGGGAAACACGAACCCCATAGGCGGAGTGATAGCTAGACCATTGTCAATTCGTGGTTGGAGGTCTTGAGAATGCGCAGTCGTGAGTTGAGGAAGTAGAGGGAAAAGCAAGAAGAGCTGCTGAGAAAAGGCTAGAGAATGCATTTCGGAAAGCAAATCACGATAACATCAATGGCAGAGAAGTACGATATTCCTACAGCAGTACAGTACAGTATATACTTGACTTTTACCTTCCACGTAGTCTCGTCTGGCAGTCTGTGACGACACATGACAACACATGATTCAAGAGAGGTGGGCATAATTTCTCCATTTTTTAACTCATCTCAATCTCCCGCATCAATAAAACATCAATGTCCACCTCGTCCTTCTGCAAAGTGTATTATACGAGGGGCAAATGGAGGAACCGGGGGTACCCCGCACGGTGCCAGTAAATGGGCGAGAAGATCCGCACCAATCATCTTGTGTTTATACTTGAGTTGCAATTCATCCAGCTCCAACTCCAAAGCAGGTCAGCTCACATTAACCAGTCCAACTTGGCTTGGCTTGGCTGAAAAGGAAGAACGTTTCGGATGTAATGAAGTTGAGATGAAGTGAACGAGAAAACTTCCGCGTTCTACAATCATCTCAACATCTCAACATCTCAAGTCATCATCAATGATAAAGTTCAGCTTCAGATCATCGTGAAACTGTATTTTGTTGTTAAGAAGAAACCATAAGTTGTTCTCAAGAACCCTCATTTCGCTTCGTCCTACGCCATAACGGTTGAGATTCAGTGGCTGCCCACCACACGGCACAGCCCTAAATCCTTCACCTCAACATATCCGCAAATTAACCACTAAAGGTTCTGGTAATAATGGATACTTAAGTTCCCATCGATTTCAGCCGTTCATTATATACTATAGCTAGCTCGCCGTCGTACATGATACTTTATCCTTGAGTATCAGACTAGAAATTCTAGCCCCTTTATTCAATTTCCAGAACTTTCCCAGCTCGATATCGTCACCGCCGTTACTTAGATTTTATCTATACAGCGGCAAGGGGCACAGCTATGCGTTCAAAAATACCCCGGGGTTCATCTGACATATACATCAGACGAATTTTGGAATCCCCTGTATTTGAAGGGTCAATAAACGTCTTATCAACTTTACCTATCCTTCCCCTGAATAAAGGTTAAATAATTATATGCAACGCCCGAAGAATTAACCTTTATTGTTCCTGGATTACTCTGTTAATCTCCGCCTGATTACTGTGTTGCAGGTACAGGTACATTGCAATTCTACATTCGAGACGATGTAACTCCAGAACGAATTCTCAGCCTTATCAAATACCAAAGGTGTGATGTAGTATTCTCCTGTCATTTACGAGAGTATCCGATGTTCTGAATCGGAAACGAGGTATTCCCGGTGATGGTAAATATAAGAAGATTGTAAACCCAAGTTGTGGATTTGGAATACGAAAGCGAGCGATTTTGATTTTCAAAAAGAAATGTAGATTTCATATTGAGTTCAGAAGCTGGTGATACCCATGTAGAATTTTGTCTAAGATCTTACATATATCCCATTTTAAATTTGTTTCATCACTTCAAATCTCTCCCCTCTTCCCTCGATATTTACATTAAAGAAATATGTGCCGGCATTCTCATCTCCAAAGCCCGTGTACTATATGAAGTTTTGCCTTTCATTTGTCCTTCCGAGTATCCTGCCATGGTCACCGTTGCTGACCCTTTCACCTTGATTCACTGTATGGAATTCATCCATCAATAATCTCTCAAGTAAATCACTCCCGCCAATGCCCCGTAACAAATGAGTATTTCTTCAAACCAACAATGAAACCCGCTACCTATATGGTGATTATGCAATTATTCATTTCCCCGGTGAGTGAACCCCAAACGCCAAACGCAACCCAATACTTTACATGAGGGTCATTATAAGAAGAATAGAGATGACAATAAACAAGCTGTAAGTAAGGGAAGAAGAGATGATGGCGATGTGTGAGATGAAAGAGAATATGTGGCGGCGTCCAGAGTTTTGTTGACATTTTTCATAGGCGTTGGACAAAGCGTTGTGTTTACGAGAAGAAAACCTGGTACCCAAACCTATTCAAAAAAAAAAAAAGAAAAAAATTAGCACTCAGATGCAAATATACCTGTCTTTGAAAGATGTCGGCATACCTGTGGCTCTCCCTTTGTCAAGGTGATTGTGAAAGTTCCATCTATCCCTGCAACAGTGCTATTACAACTCAAGATTTCAATGAGGAGGTTTCCTTCACTGAACATGGTGTCTCCAATATAGTAAGGACCGACATTTTTTCCCTCAGTTCCAACATTGGTAATAGCTGTGACGACTGAATGAACATTCCCTTTCCTGAAAACCAATACATCATCTGCTTGATAAATGACTGAAGATTTATACGCCCAGTAAGGACTCCAGTTGGAGTAATTGGTGGCTATCATGTAATTGTTGATCGCGTTACGGGCAGTGTTGAGTGTCTTGACATGTTGGTACAAAGCCGATGTATTATCATATCCAGTTGGGTTGAGCCAGAGAGCTCCACGATTTTGAGGATCACCACCACCATCAAAGCCTTGCTCAGCACCGTAATATACGACAGGAATACCATCTGTATAGAAAGCAAATGTGAGAGCATTTTTCCTCTGAGCTAAATCACTTGTGTAGGATCCAAAACGAGCGACATCGTGGTTTTCGCTAAATGTACCAAGAAGTGTAGTATCAAAACAATCTTGTTGGATTTGGTTAAATTGGTAGCTTAAACTTCCCATACCATTTGTGGAATTCGAAAGAATGGATGTAATATAAAACCAGGCAGGGTAGTTGAGAACGGACGAAAGAGCATCGACAGCCCATTCACATGCGTTGTTGGGCAACTCATCGAAAACTTCACCAATGGTGAATGTATTGGCAGCCTTTTGGAAACCAGGCCAGAAAGGTTTGTCAACATGTTTGGCAGCATCGATACGAAGGCCATCAACTAGAGTTCAAATGAATGTTAGCCCACGCTCACAACAAAATATATCGTGCATGCTCCCCAGCTTTTCCCCACAGCCAAGACCTCCGAAAGATAATCACAAGCAAGGGGTAAGTAAGATTTAAAGTCAGAAGTACATACGAGAATAGTTGGCAACCATCTCAGTTACCCAGGTCTCCCATGTCTTCTTAACAAAGTCTGATTCGGTATCGAGATCTGGCAGAGCAACTATATCATCTCCAAGCCAGCAATTTTGGAAGTTGGTTGCGTTTGAATAATCAGTGATAAAGCAGAAAGGATGGAAGTATTCCTTTTTGTTGAATGGAACCAATTTGGAAAAATCTGTCGTACTTCCTTTCCCTGCTGAGGCCATATCATTGACAACTGCATCGATCATGAGGTACTATAGTTCACGGAATTGAGTTAAAGTTTGTTTTTAAACAGATTGAGTTGCGGATGCGAATTAGCTTACCATTCCACGATCATGTAACTTTGACGACAAGAGTTTGAGGTCATCAGAAGTTCCAAAATGTTCATTGATCTTGGTAATATCTTGACTCCAGAACCCATGATAACCTTGACCGTATTTTGTTGTTTCGTTGATGTTCTGTACGACTGGGGAGATCCAGATCTATATTTGAGAGATAAGTCAGTTCACATCATCCAGTCTGAAGGATTTCGTCTTTCATCTTTCATCGCAACAGTCGTACAAGACACGACGGGCACAAAGATTGTGTGTTAAAAGAGCTCGAGGGAAAGCTGTTGTAAGCACACTCACAGCTGTGAATCCCATATCTTGGATATAATCTAGGTGATTGATAATTCCTTGAAACGTCCCTCCACAATACAGTTGCGCTGTATTATTACATGCGTAGGTTGTCGAGCCATCGGTTCTTGCGAATCGATCCGTGATGATTTGGTATATAGATTGGCTTCTCCAATCGTCGGAAGTTGCAGCATGTACATTTTGCACCAGGAATGACAACACCCATAATATCGACCAAGTAACGAATGCCGTCGAAGGTTTTCTCTCCGACGTGGTCAACAACATAATTTCAATTCGAATCGCTTTACCACCACTATTATAGATGTCGCATATAAAAGAAAGACGGCTGAACCCCCGGTGGAAAGGCTGATTAAGTTGGCGTCGACAATGTAAGCAGTTTGTTTTCTTTGACGCAGAACACAATGGAGTAGAATAAAATATCAGTGGTCACTGGTCTACTACATACGACCCGATGGATTGAGATAGGATTTGCTTGGTACTATGGATGCCCTGACGCTTGCACTTGATGCGGTATAGCTTCTAGAAGATCCCTTACTGTACTACTTGTACTACTGTATGAAACGGGCTGAACTTTTCCAAACCCCGATCCGAGTAGGAAGTGGGAATCAGACCAATTATGCTAGGGGGGAGTAGACGGGAAGGTCATAAAAATAACAGTTTTGGGGATTGGAAAATTATGGAACAACAACAGAGAGAAAAGAAAACAGGAAACAAAATGAAATAAAAAAAGAAGCTGTGCCACCAACATTATCTACTACGTCCGTACTGACTGTACAAATTGCATAGCAATCATAATAATACTGTATATGTATAGCACAAGTACGATACAGTAGTAGCAGGTCACGGTTCCTATCACGATATGACGGGAAATGAACATCCGCCGTCCATGCCCATAGTAAACGAACATTCTTTAGACCTTCGATTGATTGTGTCGATCTACGAATTTCCGAAAGTATACTCCTAATCCAGCAATATGGACCCAAATTGAGGTGTCATATACAAGAAAGGCTATTACAAACATGTACCAGTGAGCTCGTGAAGTGGCATCCTGTTGTTGCATCCGTTCAACACCGTGGGGGAACCTAGGCATTGTCCTATAATCCTGGATGGATTGAACAAATTAGCTTCTCGTATAATCCGGCAGCATAAGCCACCAGTACCCAATTTATCGTAGATGGCAAAAGATCCCCGCCTTTTTTAATCTTAAATCCTGCACATAATGGCTCGGCGGTGCATAAGATAGGAGAGGAACTTTCTACTCAGGGGTAGAGTCTTCCATTGGCCATACTCTATTGAATCTCATGCAGCGGTACCGATGAAGGTAAAATTTCGGTACGATGCTCTCTTTACTCCGTATAATGTTGGCTGGGAATCGCAGGATTTAGCACGGTTTGCTGAGGCTTTGATTAGCTTGGTGATTTCTATTGGAATTGTTTGATTTTGAACTTTGGGGGTTGAGCTTTTGATATCTCTTTGAATGCGGAAAATGGACAATAGCCAACTCAGAAAGGACCTTGTTTTAAAGCTCCCTCAATGGTCAAATACTATCTATCTCAATTAGGAATTGAAAACGTATCATCTAGTCATTCGTTGATAGGCGTTCGGAGAGTACAGTACTGACTGCATAGTCTGTTTACGATTAGGATAGGGGTTCAGATCAAATATCGCCATCTATCAAGATTTTAGATAACTTCGGAGAAAATGCGATCGCTTTTTTCAACTTCTCCATTATTTCCTACTCTCGTGTTCATTGTACCCGTATAATCGTGAAAGATTCGATGCCCCTCTGTGGACTAATACTAATACTCCATACCTACTTATACATAGCCTCGAAGGCAATTAATTCATTCCGATTTCCCATCATCATCAAGGGTAGAATTGACATAAGGTTTTTCGCCCTCTCCAATTTTATTAACGATCGAAGAGGTTGATCATTATGAGTTGAACATACGAGATAGAGTGGATTGAGGCTTGAGAGTAGGTCATCGGTGAGACCGTAAGGTCGGCAAGTATGCAAGCAACAATGATATGAATTTATGTAAGTATATACAACAGTATATCATTGTGAAGAAGCTGAGACAAATCACTTCAACTTTAAGGCAAGGATATTGAAAGATGGAAAAAGTAATATAGGCTAAGGGGAAAAGGAAAAGGAGAAGGGGGGGTGGAATCCTGCATGTTTTCCGTTCTTCCACCATTAATTAATAATGCCAGCATATATGCTTTTACATAAGCTTTTTATACATAAGACAATCATTCAATAATTTCTTATCTTGATGTTTTTTGAGCAAATCTTGAAGACGAAGCTTTAGCGGATTTCACCCCTTAGCGAACGAACAAAGCGAACAATAGCCTTGAATCTTGATTTATTATTCTTTAATTCATTCTATTCTATTACAGATTCTGCTTAGTGAACAAGAACTCATAGTTTTTCTATGAAGTAAATGTGTATTTACTCCGTAGATTACAAAGCGGCATTGTAGCGGGTCAAAAGTAGGACTAGACTCGGCGCCCTAAGAAAAACTAGCAGTCTAGAAATCTCCTAAGGACTTGGAAGTTGGGAAGGACTCAGGAGAAGAAACCCTTTAGGAGAATTCTCCTTTAATAAATCATCAGATTGTTATTTGCATTGCAATTATCATCATACTGTATGCCCTTCCATTTATCAAATAATTGTGTAGACAAGAAACCTTATAAATAAGGAGTAGTCCTTAGTAACTCATAATTGATGATTGATCCATGGTTATTGACTCGCTTTACCTTGTTTTATCGATGTTCTCCCGTTCTCCTGTCCGTTTTCACGCCACACCTTAATCGAACATAACATTTTTCTGCAATTATTTGCATATCCCATGTTTATCTCATATCTCTCATATCTCTCATCCCCCTTGCCCATTATATATTACTGTATGTATATATATGCTCGGACGTAAATAAAACGTTGCAAGAGTCAAGCATATAATGTGCTGTAACTGCCTAGCAAGTTATTCAATTGCCTTTTGTGCCATTGTTAATAGAAGACTAATTCATATGCAGTGAAGCACAGATATTACTGGGGATAAGAACTCCATCCCATCTCTTCATAACAATAATCCTTTGAAAATAACACACAAACGGGGCATCTGGATTTTATACCCAAAACTTACTTCACCTCTTGTCACACTTGACTTGACTTTATCTGCATACGAGTCATGACTCATAAGTTAGTCAGTCAAGATATAAGATTTGAGGTTCTCTGTTCAAACTTTCTGAACCCGTTAAGGGGCATCAGAGTTTTGACATTTGGAGCTTATATTATGACGCGAAAACTTCGCACGGAGACGAGTTGTATTAGTCGAATCATCAGCCAATATAATTCTGAATTATTATGGATATCCGATCGTACCCATCTACCGCTTCTTTTAAAATGCTCTCACGGATCATGTTCCGTACTTCATAAAGTTACTCTCTGGAGTCTCTGCCATAGAAAGATTCAAAGAGAAGAGAAGAGAAGAGAGAGGCTTAGAGAGCAATTCGTTACCTAGGTACCATCGGTATAGTTTCGGCTACGTATCAGAAAGTCCCAAAAAACAGCGTGGGAAATCTCGTATCTTCCTATGATTCAATTCCCACTTCCTGGCCACTATACCACTATACCACTATACCCCTACACGGTAAACCACCCATGTTCGGAGTTCTCAGCCTTTTGAGCCAGTAAATTTGTCGTTTCACCAATCAGCCTTCCAGAGCCCCGGTATGTGGCTGTTTCCAGCCCTAGTCAAATTTCAAGATTTCAACTTTTTTGTTCAAGTTAGGGCTGCACTGGAAGTCGCATATTTGGATTTTGAGCAACACAAAGCAACTTGTGTGTTCAATTGTACGTCTTTCTTCTGCTGGCAAACAAGCTATTTGTATGAATCAAGGATCACTGCCTAACCCAAACAAATATAGCGCGCGGATAGCTAGCTAAAGCTTATCATTGGAGGGAGAGCCCATGGTATCCATTAAAAATTCCCCTTCTATTAAGTATTTTAAAGAACAAGGCAGGATGGTAAATATGCTAGATCTGGTTGAGTTAGACAGCATCTACAATGCATCTAGAATGCCACATTTGGCGTTATCCTCCCTTCAACTCCTTCGTCATTGGACAAACCTCATATGGAGAACAATAGTGGAACCAGTGTTTTTGGAGACATGTTATATTTTGGAAAGTGAAGGAATGGATCAAAGTCGATCTCCACTAGTTTACTTTTGAGTTGTTGCTTATCCAATGACGCTCTATGTGGATTACCCCTGATACCCAAGACCTCGTCCTCTCCACCTGCATGGCAGCTCGTGTCAAAATCCAGTTTACTGCCCTATTAGTCATTCTTTTTTCCATTTAAGGATGGCTTAGAATTAAAAATATGTCGTGTTAACCTGGATAGTAAGATTTAGGCATCCGATATGCTCAGGATAGTAAGATCGACTTCTAGGGGGCAACACCGAGAATAGTTGTCCTTAGTCCCAAGTGATCTTTTTACACATTATTCTCACTTCAGCCTCCTAGTATCTCATCAATATACGCATTTTCAAATATCCCTTTTGTCAATCTGCGATTCGCGGTCGACTTCCACGTTCGTTACTTCTCATTCTTGTACGCAGGTTATCTGTTATTGTCTTTTTGCGTGGAAAAGAAAAGACTGAATCTAGGATTACTTATCTGTGGATATCATACGACCTTACACCTGGGAGGAATCCTTTTTAATATATTGCTCGTCCCTAACATCTTGAAATTTGAAGAAAACTTTCCACATTATCTCGAAAAAAGTTGATGGACAATAAATTCATGATTTCGATCACTTGAGTATCTGGTCCGTTTCGTTTGTCACGATGTTCGCGCGAGCTTTCGTCGTTTTGTGCAGCGTCTTGTTGAATACACAAGTCGATGCTTTGCGTTACGACCAAAAGTATGTGGGATACAATTTGAATACGAATGAGACGGCGACGTCACCTTATGACTATTGGGGAAAATGGGAAAATGTATGTGGTCATTTATGGTTCTTGAAGTATCAAGAAATCTCTTCAAATCTTCCAGTTTCGCTTGCAGTGAATCCACGGCAATCTATGTACATTCGCATTGGCTAACCTCCTTTTTTGCGTAGCACACATTTCATGAATCTCCCACGAATTGGCGTGTGCCTTTCTATACCCTCTTTCTTGATAAATTTGTCAACGGAGATCCAACAAATGATGATATCAATGGCACCAAATTCGAAACCGATTATATGCAAACCCAATTACGACATGGAGGTGACCTTCAGGGTCTCATTGACAGTTTGGATTACATCCAAGGAATGGGAGTTCAAGGAATTTATATTGCCGGAAGTCCTATGATCAATATGCCTTGGGGTGCTGATCAATACTCTCCTCTGGATTTCAGTCTTCTCGACCAACATTTTGGAAATATCGACATGTGGAGGAAAACTGTAACCGCAATCCATGACAAGGGAATGATTGTAATTCTCGACAACACAATGGGAACTATGGGTGACTTGATTGCATTCAAGGGCTATGAAAACTCTTCTACTCCTTTCGAGCTGACTGAGCATAAAGTTCTTTGGCGTAATGAAAACCGTCAATATCTGGATTTCTCTTTCAGTGAAAAATACAACGAGACCTGTAACTACCCTAGGTTCTGGCTTGATACCGGATATGCTGTTAAGGAAGATGTAACCAGCAAAATGAAAGGCTGCTACGATTCTGAATTCGATCAGTATGGTGATACTGAGGCTTTCGGTGTTTTCCCCGATTGGCAACGTCAATTGTCCAAATTCGCCTCTGTGCAGGATCGTTTAAGAGAATGGGTTCCATCTGTCAGGACCAAAATTGAGATCTTTACCTGTATGATCATCCTACAACTAGATATCGATGGAATTCGTGTGGATAAAGCCACCCAAATCACTGTCGATGCATTGGGAAGTTTCAGTCACTCTGTGCGTGAATGCGCAAGATCTGTTGGGAAAAAAAATTTCATGGTTACTGGTGAAATTACTGGTGGTAACACTTTTGGAAGTATTTACTTGGGACGTGGACGTCAGCCTGATATGTTGCCGGCTACCGTCCCGGATGCGATCAAAATGGACTCCAATTCCAGCCTTGCATACTTCATTCGTGATCCCGACCAAAACGCCCTCGACTCTGCTGCATTCCATTACAGTATTTACCGCACACTTACTAGATTTTTGGGAATGGACGGAAATTTGGCAAGTGGGTACGATACACCAACTAACTGGGTGGATGCATGGAACGAAATGCTTCGAACAAACGATCTTATCAACCCTAACACCGGAGTATTTGATCCCAGGCACATGTATGGAGTCAGCAATCAAGATGTTTTCAGATGGCCAGCTATCCAAAATGGTACCCAGAAACAACTCTTGGGACTGTTCATAACCACTATACACATGCCTGGTATACCCTTGCTTTTGTGGGGTGAAGAACAAGCCTTTTATGTGTTGGACAATACAGCCGACAATTATCTCTTCGGTCGACAAGCTATGTCTCCTTCTCAAGCATGGCAAACTCATGGATGTTACCGTCTCGGCAGTGGAACTTTCTACCAATTTCCCAATGACTCTTGCACTCGAGGTTGTCATGATGAGTGGAACAGTCATGATCACAGAGATCCGTCTCATCCAGTTCGAAATATTATTAAGTATATGTACCAGCTCCGAAAGGATTTTCCAGTACTGGACGAGGGATGGTATTTACAGCAACTCTCGAATCAGACAATCGAGATTCAATTACCAGGTAGTAACGGTACCGCTACCGAAACCGGAATGTGGAGTGTTATGCGAAGTCAATACGAAGGTGTTCAGGATCTGTCCAAGGCTGGCGGGCAAGCTAACCAGTCTGTTTGGATGATTTACCACAATAGATATGATACGACAACATACACTTTTGATTGTAGTAACAACGAAACCTCCCTTGTAGCTCCTTTCGTTGATGGAGTAACTGTCAAAAACTTGTTTTATCCATATGATGAGGTCACATTGAAAGCAGGGCCCTTCCAGCTGGGCATTGCAAATCAAACAGGCTACAATGGCTGCCTTGACAGTATCACTCTTGTTCCATACGAATTCAAGGCATATGTGCCAAAGAAGAGCTGGGTTGGGCCTGGGCCGATGATTACCTCGTTTTCTCCAGGACATGATGCACGACTCGCCTCAACAGTCGCACCTGGACAGCAAGAAACTATTGCGATTGAAATCGGATTCAGTCAAGAAATGAAATGTTCCGACATTCTTTCGGGCATGGTAATCTCTTCGACAACAGAGGACGGAAAAGTTGCAAAATTGGCTAACGCAACTGGCGAATATTCCTGTGAAAAACTGCCAAACCCTGTTAATATCACTGATTTCGTCGGAACGATTCCTACTACTTGGACTTTCAAGGGAAATCTCACAAACGTCTCTAATGGTGTCCATTCGGTTACCCTCAAGAATATCACCACCAACTCTGGCAATGCTTCAACTGGGGCAACAGATACTTTTTTGCTCCGCATTGGACAACTTGATAATCCTATTGTTTTCCCTGGCTCCGCAAATTTTACACGAGAATTACTTCATAAGCAGAAGAATGGTACTTTGTACGTCAGCCATAAGGCTGCCGGAGCGGATTTGTTCAAATATTCTTTGAACTGGGGAAGCTCATGGTCTGAGTGGTTACCATATGTTGGTGGAAATACAACACTTCAACCACAGGCTTGGAATGGTACCAAGAAACAGGAATGGGAGGGAGAGCATGTCATCATGCAATATTGGACTCGACTCACTGGCAGCAGTGATTACGTTCAACATGCTGACTTGGACACCCACCCATATTCACGTCGTCTTCCGCACTTGTTCGCCAATGGTCCATTCAACCAATATGGATATGACACCGGTGTTGACAATGGATTCACCTTGAATAAGATAAACAGTCTTTGGGAATATAAGTTTATGACTGAATGGCCAGCTGGTAAGTTATATCCCTGTATCCTCTGCCAAAATTCTGCTAACAATTTCTAGTGATGCAAGTCAATGTTTGGGGTATGAATCCTGATGGTCAACCAGATGAAACCATTGTTATGGGAGATATCGATGGTGATAATATTCTTGATCGTATGCCACCATCATCGCTTTCTACCGCACTTATCAACATAACCCGTGTCCCACCAAAGCCATACCTTGGGTACAAAATCGCAATCGACGACGGAAACTATAGATACTATCAAATTCCTTACGGCAATCGTTCATACCAGATTTTGATGGTAGTCCTTTTCTGGATTGTTCCCGTTCTCAGTGGTGGCCTAAGTATTTGGGCTTTCATGAAATCTTTCTATGCTGTCAAACTCAACAGTGTTGGTGTGAAGGAGTCAAAGAATTATATTCCACTGGCCCTTCGCAGAAAGCTTAAGAGAGAGAAAAAAGAGG
This sequence comes from Monilinia laxa, assembly GCA_009299455.1. Taxonomy (NCBI): domain Eukaryota; kingdom Fungi; phylum Ascomycota; class Leotiomycetes; order Helotiales; family Sclerotiniaceae; genus Monilinia; species Monilinia laxa. The sequence goes on from VIGI01000009.1 coordinate 2,297,910, forward strand.
ACCCCTCTGAGAAAGAAATGACAGTCATGGGAGGGTTACAGTCAATGTTTCATGAAAACGCCACACAGCTTGGACTTCAGGCTGACGTTGGAGCCACTGGACGACGAACAGTGCTTATTGCTACCATGGAATATGATATCGAAGATTGGGCTATCAAGATTAAGATTGGAGGTCTTGGTGTCATGGCACAACTGATGGGAAAGAATTTAGGCCATCAAGATCTTATTTGGGTTGTTCCTTGTGTTGGTGGAATCGATTATCCTGTTGATCAACCAGCCGAACCAATGGATGTCACGATTCTCGGCAATTCCTACACTGTTCAGGTCCAATACCATACTCTACGAAACATCACTTACGTTCTCCTTGATGCACCAGTCTTCAGGGCACAGTCTAAATCTGAGCCATACCCACCACGTATGGATGATTTGGACTCAGCTGTTTATTACAGTGCTTGGAATCAATGTATCGCTCTTACCATTAAACGTTTCCCCGTTGATCTGTATCATATCAACGATTACCACGGAGCCGTAGCACCAGTTCATCTTCTTCCGGAAACAATTCCCTGTTGTTTGTCGCTCCACAATGCTGAATTCCAAGGTTTATGGCCAATGCGTAACCAAAAGGAACGAACTGAGGTTTGTCAAGTTTATAACATTCCAGAGGATGTCGCTATTAAGTATGTTCAATTCGGAGATGTTTTCAATTTACTCCACGCTGGAAGTTCTTACCTTCGAATCCATCAAAAAGGTTTCGGTGCCGTTGGTGTCAGTAAGAAATACGGAAAACGTTCTTGGGCAAGATACCCTATTTTCTGGGGATTGAGCAAAATTGGAAATCTCCCTAACCCTGATCCTTCTGATACTGGAGACTGGAATGGAGCTCAAGATCCTTTGGCAAAAAACGACCGTCAACCAAGAATTCGAAAGTCAAAGAGGTGAACTCAAGAGACAAGCTCAAGAATGGGCTGGTCTTGAACAAAACCCTAAAGCCGAACTTTTGGTTTTCGTTGGTAGATGGTCAATGCAAAAGGGTATTGATTTGATTGCTGATGTTATGCCTGCCGTTTTGGAAGAGAACCCCAATGTTCAACTTATTTGCGTTGGTCCTGTTATTGATCTTTATGGAAAATTTGCTGCTCTTAAGCTTGATGTCATGATGACGAAATACAAGGGTCGTGTCTTCAGTAAACCTGAGTTCACTGCTCTTCCACCATTCATTTTCTCGGGAGCTGAGTTTGCTTTGATTCCATCTAGAGATGAACCTTTCGGCCTGGTCGCTGTCGAGTTCGGTAGAAAGGGAGCTTTAGGTATTGGTGCTCGTGTTGGTGGTCTTGGACAAATGCCTGGTTGGTGGTTCACTGTCGAGTCTACTACGACAACACATATGCTTCATCAATTTAAACAAGCCATCAAGGAAGCTTTAGCCTCAAAATTGGAAACTCGTCAAATTATGAGAGCACGATCAGCCAAGCAACGTTTCCCAGTCGCACAATGGGTCAATGACCTCGAGACATTGCAAAGCAAAGCGATCAAGATTCATAACAAGGAAGAAGCAAAGCATTCTGGCAGACCAAGATCTAGAGGAAGAGATGCAGGCCACAACCCTTACGCTTTCGGTAAGAGAGTGTCGAGTTTTACTACCAGTATGGCCAGTAATTCACAACTTGATGTTGCTAGCACAATTGGCTCCACACGACCATCCTCTCCAACTCGCATCGAGAAGCCAGCAGCTGGGGGACTTAGTCGAAAGCTTTCTTTGGGATACAGGGCTGGTCCAGGACATCGCGTGATGAAGAAGGGATTCAATGATAGCAATGCCTCATTCCAGCCAGGAGGTATAGCTACAGTCGACGAAGGACTGACTGATGTAGATGAAGATACCGATGACGAGGATTCCCGAGTTCGTGACGATATATACGACGAATATGTACTTACACCTGAAGAATTGGAAGCCCAGAGACAAAACGAACAATGGAGAGGACGATCCGACAGTCCCGCTGGTGGCGCGTTCCTCTCACCACAACCAGGATATTTGGATTCTCCACGAAGAAATCCAAGTGGTAATAGTAACACTGGCAGCTTACATATTAGCGATTCCGAGAATTCTTTGGCACGTCTAAAAGATGGTTCGAATATTTATTCCTCTCACTCGATGCCTGCTTCCCCAGGCTTAGAGTCACCTGGAACGCCGGGAGCGCATGAATCTTTACTTCCACCACCCTCGATCTTTGGAGCTGGTGATAATGCAAACAGAGCTTCCATGCTTAGTTTGAGTTCCGTTATCGGAGACAAGACAGATTTCAAACTCCAAAAAGTCGATCCATTCTTCACCGATACCCAAGGTGAATACTACCAGCAGTTCGCCAAAAATCTTGATGGTCTGGACGGAAAGAACAGTGAAGGCCAATTGTGTATCGAGGAGTACCTTATCAAATCCGAAAAGAAATGGTTCGATCGATTCCGCGATGCAAGATTAGGAAGAAATTCTTCTGTGCCTGCATTTTCTGCTTTAGGCAGTGGTCGAAGATCTCAAGACAGCCGTGGACGATCCAATAGTCGTGATACCTTCACTAACGATACCATCGTTCACTCGAGGCAAAATTCTAGTCAAGATAACCTGGCACTGACAGGTGCCGCCAATGACCAATTTTTACTCGGAAAAGATTATAAACCACCTACAGGTCTCCGTCTAGTCATGCAATACCGCTTCTACGATTGGCCAGTCTATTCGTTCTTACTCGCCTTTGGTCAAATCGTTGCAGCTAATTCTTACCAAATCACTCTTCTTACTGGTACTGTTGGTCAAACTGCAGAGAAACTTTACATCACGGCAGCCATCTATCTTGTTACCTCGATCATGTGGTGGGAAGTTTTCTCTTTCTTCAAATCAATCTACGTCCTCAGTGTTCCTTTTATCTTCTACGGATTAGCCTTTTTCCTTCTCGGTTGTGCTCCTTTTGTCGATGGCGTTGATGGCAAAGGTTGGGTCCAGAATGTCGCCACTGGTCTGTATGCTGTGGCTGCATCTTCGGGTAGTATATTCTTCGCCTTGAACTTTGGAGACGAAGGAGGATCCCCAGTAAAAGCGTGGGTTTATCGTGCCTGTATCATTCAAGGAACACAACAAGCATATGTCGTCGTTCTCTGGTTCTGGGGTCATTATCTCAACAAACGTCAAGCCGATGGTCTTGGAGCCTCTTTCACAACTGCCAGTCCAAAGATGTCTGCTGTCGTGTTCCCTATTGCGATACTCATGTGGGCAGTTGGTATTGTGGTTTACCTTGGGTTGCCAGAATACTATCGACAAGCTCCTGGAAAGGTTCCATCTTTCTACGCATCGCTCTTCAGACGTAAGATTGTCATGTGGTTCTTCGTCACTGTTCTCATCCAGAATTTCTTCCTCTCAACGCTTTATGGTCGCAACTGGCTTTACCTCTTCTCTTCCAACCATGCTCCAACATGGGCTATCGTACTTCTCATAATATTCTTCTTTGGAGTCTTATGGGCAGCCTTCCTCTGGTTCTTTGGAGTATTGAGTAAAGATCATAGTTGGGTTCTACCCATTTTCGCAATTGGTCTCGGAGCCCCTAGATGGTGTCAAATGCTCTGGTCTTGCACTCCTATCGGTCAATACGTACCATGGGTTGGTGGAGGTCTCGCCAGTGCTTTGTTCTCAAGATCTTTATGGCTTTGGCTCGGTATGCTTGATGCACTCCAAGGTGTCGGATTCGGTATGCTCTTGCTTCAAACTCTTACTCGTGTCCATATTGCTTTCACTCTCATTGCCGCTCAGGTCTTGGGTTCAATTGCTACTATTGTAGCCAGAGCTTGTGCACCCAATAATATTGGACCTGGACCTGTTTTCCCTGACCTCAGCGATGGAGCTGGTGGTTTAGGCAATGCCTGGTTTTGGATTGGATTGATTTTACAACTTGTAATTTGTGGTGGATTCTTCACTTTCTTCAGAAAGGAGCAACTTAGCAAGCCTTAGAGTTTTGTTGCATTTGTTTTTGGTTGGCTGTTGGTGTGTAGTGTGATGGATGGATGGTGTAAATGCATGGTGGGTGGTGGTTGTGCATGAAATGAGGCGTTTTAATATTCTTGTATAAAATGGTGCAGATTTGGATGAAAATATTGTATTTGGACAGACCCCTAGTTGGGATGACAAGTAAAGATTTTATATGATGGAAATGATACAGAGCGCGCGAATAGACTTTTGATTTGAATATTCTCAATTTACGGACAGGATCTGGTGGAAGGTTTGGGAAGAGAGGCTTTTTTTTGTGTATTTGAGGGTTGGATTGGCATAATATACTTAGCTAAACTTAAAGTCTAATGAACCTGTCACATACCTTGTGTCTTTTCAATTTTGAATTTTGAATTGGTGTTTGAATGAATATGATATTCTCTGTATAGTCATGGAAGAATTGGGGCATGTTCGCTTATGAAAGGTCTGCTCTTTGTACATCATCACGAGTAACCTGGAACATACAGACAGTTTCCAGGAGGAACAACATGAACACATGGGTAGGTACATAGGTATAGTAGTTCATTATGAGTTTCGAAATGTAGAACCTAGGCATGACTTCTTATTATGTCCATCTATCGTAATTTCATGAAAAGCATTGTCATTTTTTCGGTACCGTTCTTCTCTCGCACCGTCAGACAACTACATCATCCCCACAACTCCTAATCCAGCGGCAACAGCAACACCCATAACACCAACAGCCGGTACACCAGTTGGAGCCGCACCTTTACTGGTCTCCGTCGCAACCTTATTGAAAACACTAGACTCGACTTTATCCACAGAGCTCAAATAATTGCTTAGAGACTTCTGGATATCTTTGGGTGCCTTCTTGGTAAACCAATCTGCAGTGGCGACATCTTCATATAAGAATCCACTCTTTGAAAGGGAAGCTTGGAGGGACGTAGGGGCGGCGGAAAACACAGCTTCGACGAAGGAGGTGAAGGCTGGAGCTGTGGTCCACGCATTATTAACAGAAGCGAGGGCTGTGGCAAGTGTAGAGGAGGCTCCGGCTGAGAGAGAGGGGGTTGGGGAGAAGAAATTAGAGATTACGGAGCCACTGGATGGAAGGAGGAAGTGTTAGATTATGGGTTGACTTGAGGGTGGGTTGAAAGGGAAGAGACATACACATTGACACTGGTCTTGTCTGCGTTAACAACTGCAGGAGCTGCAATAGCGAGGAGAACAGTAGTGAATGAGATCTTCATGATTGATAGCTTAAGGTATCTTGGATGCTGTTTGATGATAGATGGATAGGTTGCTTATAAGTAGATATGATGTCCAAATCCTAGATTTACAAAACAACTACTGAAGAATTCATTTGGCTACAAAACAGAATATACAACCGATTTTTTGGCTTATATATACATTTTTAATTCTCTAATTTTGTTGCCCATCATCATTCTTCAACCATCACATCCATCACATCATACCGTTCTAAGCGGCGCAGTTTAGGGAAACCTGCTGTGATATAACTAATTTGACTTCTTCATTTTCTCTATTGGCCATAAACTTTCAAGGATTCATCAATAACAACTTTCCAATCTTTCTTCCTCCCAATCAACATCGAACTGACCTCGCGGCGCCGCACACCAGCATAAACGACCTGTCACCATATCTCTGAGTACCTGAGATTCGTGTGCCGTTCTCAGTTAACGGATTTTCATCCCATCTCATCTCGTCCAATCCCAACTCAGCCCAGCCCAGCCCATCTTGTTCTCTTTTATCCTGGTGTATCTCATCTCTTCCAATCCAATCAACATTTTATATAGTCGGTGAAGTTACCAGATATTACCAATTCATGTAAAATTCTCTAGACCAAGCAAAACAAAATACAAGCTTATGCATGCTTCGGGGTTTCGGCATCACCCTTATTATGAAGCTTAACCTTATTATTATTGATTCCGCTCTCAATCTCATTTTATTTCCAAATAATGAAAATTAAAGCAGCAGCAACCCAAATCCACAAAAGCAGCATGTCAAACCGGCCATCGCGGAATTGAGTTCCCGTCCGCTATTTGACTCTGCGGCAGGATTCAGGAACCCGCTTTGCTTTTTACAGTAATAGTGTGAGATTTTGAGACTATGAGAGATAGTTGCGAGAAGGCGAGGAGATTGCTGGGACGCTAGGTAGGGTTTGATGGGGTTTAGATGGTGAACACGTAGATTTAGTACTGGAAAGTATTGATGTTTCGTCTCGCTTGGAAGATCTAGAATTTGCATGGATTTTCATGTTCACTTGTGGAATCGAAAGTATGGAGGGTATTGAATAGATGGCTGGGATTTTATCATCACAATGCATGCATGTATAATAGGTATCAAACACAAGGTTGATTAATGGGGTTTTAAAGAATGAGTCTGATAAGAGGATTGATTACTTTTGCTCGTTTCGAAGATGGGGAATACTCACTTATTCTTGTTGATTGAGAAAGTGGGGGGAAAGCTTTCTTTTCTATAAGGAGAGATGAATGGATTCATAGATCCATACAGAATGCAGTATATCGTCAAAGACTGGGAACAAGATTCTCTATTCCATCCCGTCCAGATCAGACTGACTACCAAAGAAAAAACAATTCTTGAACTTTCATGAAGCTTAATGGTCATCCTAGCCTCGCTAAGCTTATACAAGAATCAAAAGATTGCCGACCGGGTTCTCTACAATGACCCAACTCCCATCACCAATCCAGTGATCCCTCAAACCAATTCGGAAATTAATGAGTCTGCAGTACCAGGACGTTTTTTTAATGCCCAAGTCATTACTTGGTACGGATGGGTAATAAATGGCGAAGATACCGCGTATCTTCATCAACGCAAAATCACTCCCAGGGAAATAAGTAGCGACGACATGCAACAAACGCTCATCACGTCAAATCCCAGGCAATAAATAGCGAATCCATGCAAGCAAAGCCTATTCAACCCATATCGAAAATTTAGTGATGATTGAATGTGGCAACAAATGGCGAAGATATGCAACAAAAGAATTGTGTTTTGATAATCATGATAATAAGATTCAGAGTTTTTTCAACGGATTTTGTTTCAAAATTTGAAACTTTGTTGGAGGTAAAGATGAGAGGGTAGTGATTCTTTTCTGTCTTTACAATTTGAAGTCGTATTATACGAGGAAGTCCGGCCTCATTATTTGATATCAAACCAAACTCCAAACCCCAAACCCCAAACTTCACAGAATACATATATACAAAAGACATGGGAGTTTCAATTTCAAGTGCAGGACTTCCTTTCCTTTTGGCCTATATGAGTATCTTTCCTGAGTTGTTTTATCACACGAAATTTTGTGGAATTATTCTTCCTCCCAACCTCTCTCAATCTATTTAGATCTTTCCCCCCTCCTCATCTTTATTTCCTTTCCAATACATTGCCCCGCCGTTCTCATCATCAGAGAGTAAAGATACTCATCTCATGAATCACAAATGAAATCAAATTCGGCATTTGAACTGGTTAACACTTGGAATGTGGTTTGTGTAGCAGTTGCCCCGACTGCTATACATGATGCTGAGTTATTGGAAAAATTAGCTTTCCTTCTTTTCATATTCCTCCAATTTATACAATCATGGAAACATCTTCTCATCTCCCCTCCTCTCCATCCCCTCTTTTTCCTATGTCCACTCTTTCCCGCACTCCATCTAAACATTATTTCATAATCCGGGGCCAGCCCTGAACCAAGTACCCTCTATTCATCTACCCTCATCCCAGCCCACTACTTAACACATAAAGCACTCCCACAATCAACCACTCCTCCAACAATACCCAAAGGAAACAAAAAGACAAAAAAGAACGAGCCCACGAAAAACAAGGAAATTCCCCTCAACACAGAAAGCGATGTAATAACAACACGTTGAGGATTATATATAGGAATGGGTTGACGAGAGGAATTAGATGGGATGATGGACATACACGATTGGGTTTGACAGCCCCCCACGCTGAGATCTTCGGAGGTTTTGGAGGGATTGTTGGCTGCGTCGGCGCATTTATTATTTTGGTTTGCGCAGGAGCGGGAGACGGCGTCGGTGTATGCTGGCTTGGGGGTTATTAGCATGGTATGAGGATGGAGAGATGGATGGCAGATTGGAGGATAAGGGTGGGAGGTGGTAAGGATGGAGATATGGATGGGAGATTGAAGGATGAGGGTGCGAGGTGGTAAGGAGGAGTGGATGCGATAATGGGGATAGTGATGGGAGTGTGAAGAGATGAGGTAAGAGGATGGGAAATATTGAGATATGGTAGAGGGGGAAACATACAAAAGTATCCCCAGCAACCATATAAGGTCTCGAATGGTCTCCAGAATTGGTTATCTATAATTCCATACAAGTCAGTAATTATTCATCCATCATCCATCCATTCATTCATTAACGGCCAACCCTTCAAAATATTTCCCATGGATAATAGACAATCCACCACGAAAGATGTCGCAGCTAACCACCATAATGGGAAAAGCACACCAAGAAATGAAGGGGGTACGCGAGGAGGGAGGCAATGGGGAAACTATACCGGATCAGCTGTAACACCACCCAACGATCCCGTAAATATCTGAATACGACCGATTAGCCATTGAATCATTAATCGCCTTTGAATTCCCCCAGATAATCAATTCTTCCTTATCCCTCAAAGATAAACCCCCCATCCCCCCTCAATCTTCCACCCCTCCCCAACACCACAACCCCCCTCCATCCATTCTCCCTCTCCCCTCCTCTCTACAGCCGTCTTCCCCTTCCCTTCCCCTTTCACACCTTCTCCCCCTCCCCTCCCCCTCCCCCAAAAACAAAAAGATCAACAAACCTGCAAATTCGTCAAAGCCCTCCCCCCCAAAACTCCTCCAAATTCCCTCGTAAACTCCCCTTCCAACTGCGCACCCGCCTGCTCCACATCCAGCGACAACCCACCCATCACCAACCCCGCCACCAAACTACATTTCCATCCCAATCCCAAACTCAAGAGTCTCATTTTGTGTGTTTTTTTTTGGCGACGTTTAGCTCTCCGTATTGGGTTTGTTTGATGTGTTGCGATATCGATCTAGTGTGATTTGATGTGATGGGATGGGATTCAATGGAATGATCGCGTGCGTCTTCGCTTTTCTTTTGATTATCTTCTTCTCTACTCTCCTCTCATCTGCTTTCGATTCCCGTTTCTTCGTTTGCTCGTTTGCTCGTTTGCTCGTTTGCTCGTTTGCTCGTTTGCTCGTTTGCTCGTATACTTCGTAGAATCGTAATCTTCTATCCTTCGTTCCGCAGTTTCGTCTTTGTATTTATATATTACTCCTTCCCGTCACTCCTCGATCTCAATGTTATGGAACCGAATCACTCAATCCCTTAGAACTACAACTATGAAAAACCAAAAAAAGCAAGTGATAGATTCTCCCCCAGGGCGAAATAACGTCAAATTATAATTGGAAGATATAATAAAAATCGCAGAGAATTTAATATCTTTTTTGTTTCTCCTCTTGCTGGATCGAGCTGTATCTCAGTATTTCTGTATCTCAATATCTCAATCAATAAACACAAACATACAAACATACAAAAATAAACAAAAAAAGCAAATCTCTATTCCATCTATACATTTCATCACTTTCTCTCCCCTCTCCTCTCCTTAAACAACCAACTACTCAACCATCCAACCACTCAAACCACCCCAACCAACATTCAATTCTCCAACCAACCAACCAACCAACCAACCAGCCACTAATCCCTGACCGTTTACCCATACATACACCAACCCACCCGCTCAAAACCCTTTATACATTATGCATCCTACACACCCAAACCACCCCCAAACCAAATATAAAGCAAAATACGTTTCACCTCCCAACCCAAACAAGCTCCTGATATCTCATTCCTGAAACCCCTCATCCAGAGCACAACCCATCTATCATTTCACCTCCTCAGATCTAGAATCCTCACTCATACTAATATATACATTACCATACAATCAACATCAAATATCAAATATGAAATATCAACCCCAAGGCCTCACCAATATCAATATCAAAACACTACCGAAACGAAACGAAACGAAACAAACGCCATGATCCCCAACGCAACCCTAAACTAATCCCAACCAAGTATAGCAAGTAAACAGTGACACTGGCAGCGACACTGGCAGACAGGCATAAGACAGCGGCAGCTTGATTTGACATTTAGACAGATACTAGATAGATACTTGGATTCACTAAGTAGGTAGTTGATTAACTGACTAATTCAACTACCTAACTGATTGATTGATTGATTGATTGATTGACAGATAGTTAGTTGGGTTAGGTTGGGTTAGTGCCATTCTATTTCATTTTATTCTATTCTATCATTTGACGTGATACAACACTTATGATAAGATAGTTTGGTAGCACAGTTTTGTGTTGTACTCAATGGCAATAACATCACATCATACCATATCAGATTCGTTGTACGACTAGATATGTAACACTATGTTCACTTCAAAACATACCCATCTACCTACCTGACTGTATACTTCCCTTTGCATTCACAGTAGACCAATCACCTAATATGAGCCAAGGTGTGGATAGAGAATCAATTAATATAGATAGAATCGATTCTCTTAATTACAAAGATTATATCCCAAAGCATCTTAGACGACGCCATGATATAAAAGATACACGTCAAAGCATTCTTTTGTCACTCCTGATAACTACCTAGTTATCCATAAGACTCGCTCGCTCGCTCTTGCTCCCGCTTGCTTCAGAGGTATCCGTATCATCTATATAAAAATGCAATGTAAAAAAAAAAAAAAAAAAAAAAAACACCATGCCATTAAATATGGCAGCAATAGGCCGTAAAGGAATGGAAGGCAGTGTGCTTTTATGAATATGCTGTGGTGTTACCAGTGATGATCCCATCTAGATGCCAGAACCAATTATCCGTTGATAGATAGAAATAGAGATCAATTATCTCCTCTTTACTCGCTAGCTCAATCGCTTCCCAATGTACTCCAATCTCGCCCATTCATCATTTAATATCCCTTATCCATCTGACGTGTATACAGAAGATTGTCAAAAATATGTATTTTAGAAGTTTGCCGAAACATTTCCTCTTCCAGGTTGATGATATCCTTCTAATGTGGTTTGAAATGGATTTGGTGCTGGTCCACCTTCAGTCTTCTCAATACCAGCAGATACTGGATCATAACCACCCATCAATTCATTCTCATCATCCTTCTTATTCTTTCCCCAAACTCTCCATGCTACAATGAATAAACCTCCGAGAAGGATGGCACCACCAATACCAACTACGACACCAATAACTGTATTTCTTGTCTTGGTCGACATACCCTTTGATGAAGATGAAGATCCATCGCTGGTAAGAATGGGCGTGGTAGTAGCATAAGCTGAAGCTGTTGTAGAAGTTGTATATTCCGAGGTATATGCGCTTCCACTTGAAGTTGAGGTAACAGTAACGACGATTTGAGAAGCGGAAGGCGTGATGGTAATTTGTGAGTAGGAAGTAGATTGGACGGTAGTAGATGATGACGTTTTGCTAGTCTTGGTGCTGGATGTCTTGGTTGCACTCGTTTGGGTTGTTTTACTTTCTTCGGAAGTTGACGAGGCGGAAGTTTGAGGTTCTGAGCTCGCAGAAGATGATTCAGGGACAGATACTGCAGTGGTTGCGGAAGGCTGAGGTGTTGTTGAGGTTGTAGGTACTGAAGTGGTAGTTGGAGTGGTAGGAGCTGCTGTAGTACTGGTTGATGTTTCGCTGGTTTCTGCTGATGCTGTTGAAGTAACCACTGCAGATGATGCTGATGCTGATGTTGTAGTATCTGAATTGGATACACTGTCTGTTGTGCTCGTTGGAGGAGCACTGCTACTACTTCCTCCTCCTCCCCCTCCAGTTGTTAATGCAGCAGTAATATCGTCAGCTCTTCGATTCAAGACAGCACGATCAATCCAACTGGCTTGAGTAATGGCCAAGAAAATTGCCAATATTGACAATAACGTTAATGCCCGGGGATACATTGTGAGGAGGATCGATCGTACTACCCAGGTAATAGAAAGCGAGAGTATTTATTCGAATAAATGGAGTGTGAGAAGAAGGTCGTAACGCTCTCAAGAGTGTGGCGGCGGCGGCGGCGGTGGTGGTGGTGGTGGTGTTACTGGTATGTTTTTGTTGTGTGTTCGTATTCAAAAGATTTGTGGTTGATTGATTGAAAAGCCGACAAGGTTACCAGGTAATGAATATTTCGCTGAATGAACCAAACTTTGATTCTTGGTACCAAAATGAGTATGACTATGAATTGTGACAGGAGGTTAATAATTATGAGAGGATGTGAATGTTTTCTTTTGATCTTGGTGGGTTTGATTCGTAGGATAGGAAAATAATCTTATTGTTTAGATTAATCTGTTGATCTTAACGAAAGTAGAGGGGAGGAGAGGAGAGGAGTGGAGTGGAGAGAGGGAGGAAGATTGGTATTGGTAAAACTTTTTATGAACGATAGATGTGAAAGAAGATGGAAAAAGAGTTTGAGAAAGTAAGAAGTAGGAAGTAGGAGAGGAGCAGGAGGGGAAAGGAGGAAGAGAGGAAGAGAGGAAGAGAGGAAGAGAAAGAAGGAGAGGGAGTTTTGTTTGTAAGTACGGAGTACTATGATGATGAATCAATCCATCCAATCACACTTCACTTGTATGTACGGAGGATAAAGAGAGCGAGAGAGAAACTAACCATGAACCGTGTGATGATCAAGAAAAGACTCACTTCTCTTCCTTGTGGAGAATAAATTTGGATGGGGCGCAGGTCAATGTGGCTTTAGATGATGAAATATGATTGGTTGGAAGGGAAAACATTCAAGGGTGAAGGGGAGGAGGGAAGAGGGAAGAGGGAAGAAGGTAGTGAATGATTATAGGAAGCGGAAAAGGAAGAGGAAGATGCAAAGAAAATGGGTTAGTCATCAATGGTTGGAATGGTTGGAATGGTTGGGTGTATTGGGTTCTGTATGGAATCATCTAGTGTTGCATGTCTCCCTACAACGTGTATTGGCCATAGGGATCAATGGCTTGTAATCAACTATATCCAGTTTTCACTTCTTTTCACTTCTTTTCTTCAGCCATCAGTTCTTGACTTGATGCATTTAGATTTAGACAACATCTACAGCATACACATCAACTCAATGCGCAACTCAAGATATCTCCATACTCCTTATGACCTTACGTATACATCATTCACGTCATTCACAATCTCATCATCTACACTCAACTGTTTTCAGCGTCTAATGCCCTATAACTTCGCATTTCCAGCTATCACTTCTAGATCTTAGCTTCCTATTCATGGTCAATTAGGCTGTGATATATCTTGACCCTCTCATTCTGTCTGCACTACCTACCTCCAGCTACCTATACGTCACTTAATCAACAGGTTTACATGTTATTGTCAAGCAAAACCTCATCTGCATGTGGCTGATGATTTTCTAATATTAGTATCTGCCTACTTGCTCGTCAATTCAATTCGCTTCATCCGAATGAGGTAAGGCTAAGGGTAACAGGGTATCAATGCAACCTAGCTTAACTCCTTGACCCATCCATCCCTACCTAGGTACTGTATGATTCTCGTTTCCCAAATGACAATACCGGTAGATTGCTACAATATACTTTTTGATATATGTATATATATATATCTCTCTCTCTCTCTCTCTCTCTCTCTCATCTCTTCCCATCTTGCTCTCTCTTTGTCTCCCCTCTCTCTCTATACCCTCAATCCAACCCAATCCAACTCATTCCCCTTCCCATCCTCACAACCCACCTCCAAACCTCTTCCCTGTCACCTCATCACTCCCTCATTTCACATGTCTCAACCTCGTATCTCGGGTTTCTAACTCCACAAAGTCCTGTACCAACTTTCTAGTCTCGCACGCACCCAACCAATCATCCCCCAAGCACGGCTAATATTCCCACAATACCCATTGACTATACATTAGACACATAAACTCATATGACATGATACAACATTCTATTTCTAGAACACGAGATCAAGACAGGAAAGGAAAGGAAAGGAAAGGAAAGGAAAGGAAAGTCACCAATTCATCGCACTCCGTAGCGATTTCAATCGATTTCAATCCCTTCACCTCGCTGTATACTGTTATCTTCATCCTCAGTTCAAACCCCGCCAATTTCCTGCATACTTCTTACGGAGTACTCATACTCCATACAGACAATAAGTACTACGGTAGCAAAGCCACCCTAAAATACACCCCATATACATCATATATACCTGATATACACTACATATACATTAAACTCCTCCCAAACCAAAGCAAGCCAACCTATCCCATCCTAATCCCATCATCCAAAGCCGTCATCAAACCCAAATTCCAAACTACAACCCCCCAACCCACCTCGCAATGTTCAACAAAAGGTCCTCCCATCCCCCAATGAAAAAGTATAACACATTACCACACAATAGAGCTAGCAGAACTAGTACAACTACCGATGGACAATACAATACAGTATAGTGCACCCCTCCAAACCAAACATCTCCTCCAATCAAATCCAGTCCAGTACAGTACAGTACCGGTATTCACATCCAGATAATGCAGATCCAAACCTTACACCCCGCCCACTTACTGTATCAACTCCTTAACGGAGTACAGTAAACACTCCGTACACAGTAAACAATACCACATCCCTCACAAACAATCCAATCCCCCAACATTCCGGCATTCCCGTCCCCAATCCATCCATCCACACAACACCACGCGCAAACCCCCCACCCACCTAAAAACTCAACACAACTTCCGAACATCTCCCTCCATCTCCCGTCAGTTCCGCCCCAATCCAATCCAATATCCCATAAACTTCGTGCAAATAGTCTAATACTCTCGACTCTCGTGAATCTTCTCCATATATAGTGGAAAACGTAGAGGGACTTGTGACTTGTGTGCAGGGAAGATGGTGCTTGGTTGGTGTTGGGAAGAAGACGCGGATATGATGATCAGCGAGATTTGGGGATTTGGGGGTTTGCCTGTGGCTTAGGTGGTGTTGGTGGTGTTGGTGGTAGTGGTGGTGATGATGATGATGATGATGATGATGAGGGAAGTTTATTGTGATTTACTCGAGGACTGTAATTACTTCTTACTTCTTACTTCTTACTTCTTACTTTCGGCTTTTGGTCTTAGTTTTGAATTTGAGTTTGAGTTTGAGTTTGTGTCTGTCTTGATTTGGGTATGTATGAATCGATGTTAATTTTATACCATTCCTCTTCATCATCATCATCATCATAATATTCACAATGCAGTATAAGATCCATAATTACCTACAATAAATAACCATCCAATGAACATTATGATGCGATGCAATATAATGAATGCTCATCCTTCAAACACTAGCTTCTCCTCCTTGCCCACCCATCCATTCCATCTCTTCTCCTCCCTTTGTAAATTCTAAATCACTAGTTTGTTATCCTCCTTCTCCTCCTCTTCACCCAATTCTATCTCCTCCTCCTCTCTCCCTCCCTCCCTCCAAAACACAACCCCGCAGCCTTTCAATTTCCCCAATTCCCCTCTCCCTCCCATCCCTATCCCATCCCCATCCCTCGTCACCCTCGTCACCCTCCTCACCCTCCAAAACCAATCCATACAATAGTTACCAACAATTACCTACCAATTACCAATACCAAACTTACACTCATACTTTCAATTATATCACCCACTCTACGAAGTATACCGAATACATCAAACATCATACATCATACATCATACATCATACAAAACACGATAGATACATCCACACAAAGCACACTTAACCTACCGACCTACTCATATCACATCCGAATATTTCACAAGTGATAGCAAAATACATAATCAAACAGTTTGAAAATAAAAAAGAGTATTATCATCTTCCTGATACTCTTCATGGTATTATTTCTTTGACCCTTGACCTTTGACTTTCGACCTTCAACCTTAAGCTTTGACCTACAAGCCTACGTACGACCTACGACCTAAAGTCCATGGCAACCAATCCTAGTAAAAAGAAAAATATCCTCATACAACAAATGGGTATCCGCATCCGGCTATCATTCAACCCCAAACGCCAAATCTATCTCCCTCAGATTCACATCAATCCTGTACTCAAGAACTTAATGGCCAAAAACTGTCATCCCGCTCAGTATATCTCAATCATCATCTAAAAGATCACTATCCTCTGAATCTTCTATCTGACCCCCCAATCCTTCGTGCGCCCTCAGCTGCCTCACAAATCCCGTGTTCGCTTTGAGCATCACATACATGGAATCGCTCACAGGTATCATTCCATGTTGATTGGCCTTGATGAAAGCATATTGCTTCCCAGCCATCCACCAAATCAAATTCGAAACACTAACTGGCTTTCCATAATATCTCCTTGGGGCGTAAGAAGCATAAAGCGCACTGGCTCTTAACAGCGCCCATTGTCCAAATTCAGATTCAGTATCTTGGTCCAGCCATGTTAGAATCAATTTGATACTTGCATGTGGTTTGATAGCAAGAAAGTCCTCAAAGCAAGAATCACGCATGGGTGCAAACTCCACACTGGTCTCATCAGGGTCCGAAGATCTCTTAGATGGTGTCTGGTTTTGTTTCCTTTTAAAAGAACTGATCAATTTGACCCATTTGATCTTGATTTTGTGGACATCCTCATCTAACTGATCGAGAAGTAGTTTCCATTGAGCGGCCCTTTCAATTTCCTCCAGGCTTGCACTTCCATCCATCAATACTTTTGCCTTGTCTCTTTGATTCTTGTAGAGCTGAGCCAAGATAGGATCGTATTCCGGTGGACTTTTAATACTGTTGGTCAGGTTTGTGAGTAATTTGTCTGTCTGCTCATGTGCAAGAATTACCATATGATCAAGTATGTGATTCTTGTTCTTAGGTGGCCCATCTTTTACCTTGTATTGAGGCATAAAAGGCTTGCCAGTAGTTGCGGTTATGTGAGCCTTGACTCTATCTAAATCTTTCTCCGTAAAGATGAACCCTTGCTTTGGTTGATCGACCAAATTGCTGAGCAAAGTTGACAAGAATATAAGTTCTGGTCTATTGAGATCTCCAAGCATGTATGCAATATCTTCTTTGAATACCGTGGAGTAGCCAAGCATACTTTGATGCATGTTGAAATCAAAACTGAATCTTAAGAATATGTTTGTTGGATCCGAATGGCCCTTGGTCAACTGTGCATAAGTTGTTTTGTCTTGCTTGATGAAGCCATTTTTGACGAGATTTGGAATTTTGGGAATATCGGCATTGGTAAAACTTTCTACAATAGCCGGATCCCAACATATCCAAGCCTTGTCTCCATCATAATCACCACCCGAGAGTTTGTCTGCTAGGGATGGATAACCTCTAATAGAAAAGAAGATAATATCTTTGAAATGCCTCAATTCATGCTTACTGACGGCAGTAACTCTTTGGATATCACTAGGATAATGAGCAGGATTCCTGGCCACAAGTACATCCACATCTTCTAACTGAGTGTCAGA
The DNA here is from genome assembly GCA_009299455.1 of Monilinia laxa. Lineage (NCBI taxonomy): Eukaryota > Fungi > Ascomycota > Leotiomycetes > Helotiales > Sclerotiniaceae > Monilinia > Monilinia laxa. Next base: position 2,315,387 of record VIGI01000009.1, read on the forward strand.
TAGCCCAGTTTCGTTATCGACAAAACTTGAGAAGCCAAGATGAATCTCATTAGGTTCTAAAACACCCCAGAAGTCCGGAACCATGTAAGCGGTGGTAGATTTACTGACGGTGATATTAAGACGTGACTTTAAATCATCACACTTCATTTTTAATGATTTCTTGGCCAATTCCATAAGGTATGATGATTTGCAGGGGTCGAAGCCAGCATCAAGAAGGATGTTGATTCTATCTTCAAGTTTTGCAGGTAAGCCTCCACGCCATTGAATAGCACCGGTCTTAATCTTATCTTGGATGGAGGAGTTGGTAGGCCGAATCCAGCTACGAAGTTCTCGGGGACCAGTCAAAGCAGTTTTTAGCTCTTCAAATGACTTTTCAAGACCTTCTTCCAATGCCTTGACTATTGCTTTCACCTTCTTTTTGGATCTGTAGCTTGATGCATGAGAAGTGGAAGAAGCTGAGTATTCAGATCCGCCGTCTTCAATGGAGTGGAATGACCCACAACTTCAAAAGTACGATGAGACCAATGATCAAACTCATCACTAACACTTTCCCCACGGTTCCACTTACATTGTTCGCGATATAGCTCGATCCAATCGTTTTCATTGTCCTCGTTACGATCAACAATCCAAAGACCTTTTGCTTCACCAAATCTTCCTTGAAAGGCTGAAGGTATATACGACAGCTCGAGTTTGAATACTATCTTCCTAGCCAAAGATAATGACATTTTTCCAGCGCCATCCGTCATCACGTAAGGATTGCTGGGATCATTAGGATTTGGATTTCTGATATCCTCTTTGTATCTAATTCTAGTACGTTCGACGGTGACAGTAGCTTGGTTTCTAGAAAGCACTGTATGATCGTTAGCAAATACATTATTGAGCACAAACTAGGACGCATCGAAGTATTTCAATCTTACCCAAGGCAGTCCTTGCGAATAATTTCATATATGGTTGATTTTTATTCTCTGAAGTTGGTCTAATACAATTCAGCAACTCCTCAAGCGTCATTCGAACACGGATATGTGGAGCAAGGTTGTTTGCTCTGCTTTCTTTGACAAATCCGTAGCCGTCAGTCGCAAAGAGAAATGCACGAAATGGTGTGGCAGAACTTTCTTCCTCGGCATCCGACTTCCAACTGCTCTTCTTTCTCCTATCCTTAATCTTGACGAAAAATGATTTGTAAGTTCTACCCAAGAGTAAATGATCCTTGTTCACCAACCAAGATTTCAAGGTGTCCCACGCATTGGGATCTACTTTGGCCATTGTGGAACGGTATCCTTTACTTTCCAAATCAGGAATTTCAAATTCGAAGAATCTATCACAACCAAATCTTCGTTCGAGACGGTTGGTCAAATCTAACTTCATGGGTTGTAGCTGGAACGAAAGTAGAGGTTCTGACTGCTTCTTATTCTCACGCAAAGAAGCTGTAAAGACTACTCCGTTGAAACCACGTATGTATCCTTTGGCAGCAATCTCCCATACCTTTGCTCCACATCGTTCCGGAAACTTTTTGTCTTGCAATATAGGAAGAGTTTTCAACATATTCCAGAGCCTTCCATATTCAATCCATTCCTCAACATATGGTAAGGTGAACTCGCTCATGGGAACCTGTAGGAAGAGAAAAATGCGAGTGATTTCGTAACTGACAAAGAAGGGAGCTCTTTTCAGACAAGATGGTAATGTTGCTGTGATGAATCAAGTATTAGTAATCCGAGGCTTACATTACAGTGAAATCAATATATGGACCATGCTTCATTTGAAAATATGCCAGATAGACTTACGTAGCATTTCATTCAGACACCTCTCCAGTACCTTTGGATTTTTGCCCTCCACAATTTCATCCAATACGCCATGCACCACTTCCCCAACCATGTTTTTCATCAAATCAGCCACCATATCATATTTAGATATATTCGGTGATGGAATCTTGGCACCAAAACTTTCAGTCCAAGTCCTCTCCGCTTCTGCGAGATCAAAACTACTACCAAAATCAGAGCTTTGTGTTTCCAATCTGTGGTCGAAATCTTGTAGAGAAAGGGATTCGCTGTGCAACTTCATCACTAGCTCTGGTTCCGGCTCTGAATCTGGATCTGTAGACTGACTATTGATGAACGTGCTACTAAATGTCTGTGAGAATACGCTTGAAATATTTGTCTCGAAACTTGTATTCATATTCAAATTCCCCTCTCCTTTTGGTGACGCCATTTTAGCTTTATCCGTCCTTGTATTTTGAGGCCGAGAGACATTCCATCCAGGTGGGGGAAGTTTAGAAAGACTCTCACGGGCAGATGCTCTGGTTTCTGGCCCTTTTGCCTTCTTGACACCGGTGTTTATATCCGGGAATGGTTCGAGTGGGTGCTTTCCATCATGCTTCCGAGAGGAGCTGATTGAGAAAGCAACAGGACTATCATCGGGCTGTGTTCTTTGAGCATAGCGAGCAGAAGTATTAACTTTAGATGAACCGCTCTGGTGCAAACACCGAGTTTTTTCATATGGTTCAGATAGAATGTTTCGCAAACATTTTAGCAATTCCATTCGCTCATTAGGTATGACTAAATGGCGCCCCTGGTGCCTTGTTTCTGGAATTACGTCTCGGTCAGCACGAGGTTTGTGGACCCAGCTAACACACAGATGTGTCGCTTCCCTATCGAACTTCCTAAGGGCAGTATATAGGTCATCATTGGCTTTGAAGTATAGATAATTGATTTTGTCTATGATCTCGTATGCTAATTGCAATTCTGTTGGCTTCGACTTGAACCATCGATCCTTGGGTGATTCGGAACTGTCTGAGGGAAGTCTTATGTTCCATATCCTGGCGAGACTATCATGAATGGCTTTGATTTCCTGTTTTGCCTTTGTTTTTGCTGTGTTGATCTCATTCTTTGATCCATCGGCGAAACTAGGTGTCTTTGGTATAGCAAACATTGTGCGAGCATTTGCCGTGAAAGTGTGTGCCGTGCACAATCTCTTTCAATCCCTTTCAATCTCTTTCTCATGTATTTTGAAGCACGAGGTGTGCGCGTTTGTAGTCTGGTACCTAGTTGTAAATTATGTAGGTCTCAATTGGTTTCGTGCGGACGGGTAGATGCGTCTGAAAACTGCGGGGGTTTTTTCAGATTGGGACGAATTGGATCTTGAGAATAGGAAAAAAAAATCAATGGATGCCAACATTCAGATATCCAAAACAGAGGTCGCATTGATAGTATTATAATTGTATTTCGAGCGAATGAAATTGAATATATGGGACGTCACAAAGGTAGTAGGAGGTGTAAAGTAAAGTAAAAAGAATTTGATTGATTTTTAAAAAAGGAGTGAATTCGAATAGAATCGAATAATAGCCAGGTAAATAAAGATATCCATATATATATATTCGAATAAAGGAAAGGAAAAGATGACAACAATAGAATTGCAATAGCAGCAAAAGCAAAAGCAAAAGCAAAAGCAAAAGCAAAAGCAAAAGCAAAAGATCGAAACGATTGATGCTATTCAATTGAACTAATTCATTGTGACGATGCTGATAATGATGCCGTTGTTGAAGATGACGATTAATGATGTTATTTTTCTTTGGGTTACTGGGGTAAAAAGAAAAGAACAGCCTAGAGAAGTTCAAGAAGCTAAAGAACCCTCCACGGCTTACTAATCTTTCCAGCCACTTGTCAATTTCTGACATTTGGCCTATCAGAGCTTCGATTATCTAATCATTCCCCGCTTAGTACGCCAGCAGTCAATACTAATCCTGTACTGTAAATGAAAGCAAACGGTCGTTCCCGCCCCTTAAAGATTACAAGATGAGAGGATTAGATAAGATTTACAGTGCTAACCCTTCTAATCTTACAAGTACCGAGAGCACTAAAAGATCCGTTTGTTTCATCAGGGCGAACTACGAGCTCGAGGTAACGAGGTACCGGTAACGAGGTAGCGAGGTAACGAGGTAAGGTAGTAAGTAATACTACCGGTAGTAAGTATATGTAATATTACCTAGTAATTATAATCTAATCCTCTTTTCTCATCCAATGACTCTCAAATAGCACATCGTCGACAACGCATACAAATAAAGTATATCCTCACTTTTTGGATTCATGGATTTATAATCTTTATCAAATTTCTTAGTCAATGAGACACTCGTTTATTGGTCATGGAATACTTCGAGTTGGCCTCATTATATATTTCACAAGCCATTGCTACTTCTCTTCTTCTTCCTCCTCTTCCTGCTCCTCTTCCTCCTCCTCCTCCTCCTACTCGTACTACTACTAGGTGGGCAGATGAGGTTACTTTCTAACGCCTATCCACAGATTGACATGATATTTTGAGTGTTTGTTTCTGCAGTAACCTTGTGGTTTCTTATCATGACAATATATATGTTTACCTACCTAGGTACTAGTATACATATGTTACACACCACGAGATGTTTGGTCAAGTCAGCCCAATTCATCCACCATCCCAACTTTGATCTCCTATAGCTACACAACGCTTTCGAATAGGCATGCTAAGAAATATTGTACAACAACGAAGGCATAATAGCGAGGGCAGATACTTATTTGTTTGCAATCCTATGTATACCTGGTTGCTTGCGATTGTCCCTCATTTTCAATTATATCACCTCGGTGGAAATGTATCTTCTAATCTTCTAACCCAAGATATTCGGGTAAAGAGATATTCCGAAATGTTCACAATCATGACCTCGCAGGTCGCTCCATGACTCGGTGGATGTTCAATATACGAAGTATAACAACTATTTACTCCAGCTGACTTACAATGACACCTTCACCGAGTGTTGAATGAGTGTTGTCATTGGTGGGCATTCATTATGCTTGAAACATGCAGTCTACGATTAGTGTCGAAATACCAATAAACTCTCACCTGTTATGTCATCTAAAGACGTATCTTCTTTAACTTTCTGCAGCATTTCATGTATTGATTCATATACTCATATACCCATCCATCCATCCATTCATTCAATTTACTTCTCTTAACTCCACTCATCATCCTCACCCCGCACTTGACTGAACCCCACCCCCATTCCCCAGAGTTGCTCCGGTAACTATTAGCCTATGCAAGTTACATGTCACACTTGCATGTCACAAATAGTAAAGATTTTCAAGGCATTACAGGGACCTGCATCGTTGAAACTTTGATGCGCATCAATAGGAAGTCTTTATTGAAGAAGATCAATGCAGCAAGCTTGCGAAATGCAGATAGATATCTACGACATTCAAAAGCTTGGAAAATAGCTTCGAATTCATTTCTACATCAATTTTGCAATTGCGTACTTTTCGGGTCAATGTCTACCTACTCTCACTTGTGGGTCAATGCCGTACATTTAATCCGATATGATTGAGGAGTACATGAATATGAATTCTTGGGAAAAGGTATTTCCGAGATATATATAGTAATTACCACTAGATTCTATGATATGTGACTTTTCTTCTATCGTTGGCATGGAATTGCATTCACGGTCAATCTAAAGCCTTCAAATATGTTTTCTTCTAGTCTTTCCATGTTACCAGTGCTGGCTGGCATTGCCAGTGCTATCAATATCACTGCATCTGCAAGTGGTGGTAATGCCTCCTCTCCATTGGCATATGGCCTTATGTTTGAAGATATCAATCATTCTGGTGACGGCGGAGTTTATGCAGAATTAATTCAAAATCGAGCATTCCAGGGAAACCGAGAATATGCCTCTACTTTGAAACCATGGACAGCAATTGGAAACTCAGTCTTAACTTTACAAAATACATCAATACCATTATCATCAGCATTACCCACCTCAGTCAATGTGCGTGCCTCATCAAATGGCACTTCATACAACAGCACTGGGAAAATCGGACTCTCCAATCCGGGATGGTGGGGAATAGATGTTGAACCTCAAACGTACACTGGGAGTTTTTGGGTCTTGGGTTCATACAATGGAAACTTCACAGCAAGCCTGGTCGGTGCATCATCAGGTGAGGTTTTCGCAAGTATTGAGATACCTTCAAACTCTACTTCTGATGAATGGACTGAATTCCCATTCACTCTCGAACCAAGAACTGCAGCTCTAGATGTCAAGAACAATTTCACCATTGAATTCGATAGTGGCAATTCCCTCAACTTCAATCTTATCAGTCTTTTCCCACCAACTTATAACAATAGGCCAAATGGTAACCGACCAGAGCTTGTGAAAGCTTTGAAAGATCTTAAACCAAGTTTCTTTAGAATTCCAGGTGGAAACAATATGTATGCCTTCAACCATGTATCACTCAGTCAGCGGTACTAATCAATCGGTGATAATAGTGAAGGAGACAGTTTCGGTTATCGTTGGGTATGGAATGAAACACTAGGACCTCTTAAGGATCGTCCAGGACGACCAGGTATGCATTGAACAACTTATATGTAATGTACTTGAATATGTCAGTATAACTAACATGTGAGATTCAATAGGAAACTGGGGATACCAAAAGTGAGCATGATTGAACTCCTCAATTCTCACACCTATGATACTGATTCAAATGATGTAGCACCGATGGACTTGGTTTAATCGAGTATATGAATGTAAGTACCCCTCTCAAAAGACAAGAAGCGCCCGAGCTAAATTCCCAAAGTGGTGCACCGACCTTGAAGTTGAACCAATTCTAGGAGTATGGTCTGGCCTATATTTAAATGGTTACAAGACACCTGCCAATATTGTCTCTGAGGAAGATCTCCAACCCTATGTTGACGATGCTCTAAATGAACTCGAATTCCTTCTAGGTGACACTTCTACAACATACGGAGCTCTTCGTGCCTCTCTTGGTTACCCCGAGCCTTGGAAGATTAACTATGTTGAAGTAGGCAATGAAGACAATCTAGGTGGAGGAGAAGATACTTACATCGCCTACCGTTGGCCCATGTTCTACAATGCCATTCATGCCAAATACCCAGACATTCTAATCATCTCTTCAGCTCAAGATCTCCGCTCAGTTGGCGCCCCTCACACATCAGGCACGGATTTCCATCAATATCTGAGACCCGATGATTTCGCAGTGCAATTCGACCTTTTCGATAATGCAAATAGATCTTATCCCATCTTATTGGGTGAATATGCCGTCGTTCAACCCAACGCAAATGGCGCCCCAGTAGATTGGGATGCAGAGAAATTGGATTTTGGAAGTTGGATCGGTGCCGTCGGTGAAGCCATCTACCTTCTCGGTATGGAAAGAAACGGTGATATAGTATTAGGAGCCTCATATGCACCCGGCTTCCAAAACATGAATTCTTTCCAATGGACCGTAAGTTCCCCCATCCACCCCTCCATACCACCCAAGCACAAACAATAATAAACAAAACCAAACGCTAACAACCCCCAAGCCTGACCTCATCACCTTCAACGCCGACCCCTCAAAAACCGTCCTCAGCAACTCCTGGCACCAACTCCAACTCCTCTCCACAAACCGCTTCAACGCCACTGTCCCTTTCACAACTACAAACTCCCTCAACAGCAGCTCCCCCTTCGGCCCTGCCTTCTACGTCATCGGTGTAAATGACCCCGGCAAATACGTCTTCAAAGCTGCTATATACAACACCACCGAACCGGTACCCTTCTCCATTGATTTTGAAGGTGTAGATGCCGGCGCCACGGCAACATTAACGGTTTTGAATGCGCCTAATGGGAATAGTAAAAATGTTTTTGGAGGCGAGGATTTGGTTGTTAAGACTGTTAGCAATGTTACTGCGGGCGTGGGAGGAGAATTCGAGTTTGTGTTGAAGGAGTATGATATTGCGGTTTTTACTACTTAGGTGCGGTGATTGGGAGGTTTATTTGAATACATGCACTTATACATATATATATTGAAATGATAAATATACAAACCAAGAACCTACAAAACCATACTTACCCACCTACTCAAGCAAAAGTTAACAAAACCCAAATTAAAACCACCTAGTAAGAGATTGTAAATCAAAGGAACCAAAGCAAAGCTAGGTCATAAAGTAAATCCACAACCAAGTCGCAGAAATTATGATTCTGTTCTAGATCCTCGAAGAATGATGATCGATCGATTCATGAACAAAGTTTCAGGTCTGTTACGATACGACCAACTACATTATTAAATACTCCCTATACATCGCCCAAACATCTACAGCCGTTTCGCAAACAGTTAGTGAGTGAGTGAGCGCATAATAAACTTTCACATCAGATGAACAATTTCTCAAGAATTCTTTTGAGGGAAAATTAACATCGCTGATAGACATAGAGATTCAATCAAATTGAATTAATTATTCGTAATCTCATGCTCGATAATATTAACTTTGAGCCAACTCTGAATAACGAAGAAAGAGCAATGAAGATTTAAAAATGGTCGTTGAAGACTAAGTACGAGAAATAGTTGATGGAATAGTCAATGGGAAATTTGAACAAGGATTTGAGAAAACAATGTGGTGAACACAATGAATGTAAAATTAGAATTTCAGGGGCGATGTTCGGAAAGCAAGAGGCCGTCAAGACTGATTAGGCCTTCAATTCATCGCCAAAAAAGGAAATCCTTTAATATCGAGTAAAGGGAATATGCCACCAAATAGATAGACTCAAGGAAGGATATTGAAGGAAGACCTGCGACGAGTCGCTACCTGAATTTAGCCTCCGCCAATCATTGAATCATTGAAGTGTCATAATATTGTCGTATAGAGACGAGTTAGGGAAATAATAATCCAGGAGGTTCTTGTTGTTCCCAGCCCAGTGTTGAAATTCCCACACTGCATAATCCTTCTTTTGTACTGCTGCTGAGATTTTGGAGTCCGGGCTTCGCCATCGCATATGATCATCAATCAAGGTGCATAACTCCTTATATTTATCATCATGTGCATAGTATTCCTTAAGGAGTTTGTCTTTTTCGGATACCGGTGCAGAATTTTGGCTTCCAGACAGCCAGCTCTCGCCATCGGTTAACCCGTCGAACATTCCAATAGAAGGTCGCGCATTTGGAGCCCCCCAAAGAAAGTTGTTCTTCAATTGATTATACGCATCTATGGTGAATAGTAAAGTCTCACCGAGTATAACATCCTCTCGGAGGTCATCTATTATGTAAAATGGCTCGGAGATGACCGTTTGTGTGCTGACCTTGAGAGTACCAGTACCAATCCCAGAGACTCCACCGCCATCATCAACAAGTTCGTGGTGGACATAGGATGATTGTTCCCAACTTGGTTCGAAAAAGGAAACGCTGAGGTCAACTTTACCTCTCGCTTGCACAGTAGAACCATCCGCGAATTCTATATTCATGTATGTTGTGCTGGATTGATATTTAACAGGATTGAGGGTCGATGCGAGCCTGCGTGATATCAGATTTACCTCTGCTCCTGAATCTGGCAAAGTGTGCTGGCGTACGCCATTTAACCAACATTTTAAATATTTCTTTTGGAAATTGAGGGAGCCGACGAAAGCCATATCTCCCAAGGAACCAGGTATAGGCTGAAGACGATAGGCATACTCTTCAAGTGTTCCAGTTTCCTGGAGAAACTGGTTGCCAATAATTATGTCTCGTGCAAGTTCTTTGAATACAAAGAAGTTAACATTGTGCCAGATGTACTGTTCATTCTCGAAACAAAAGTCTAGAGATATGTGCTCAGAAGAATGTAGTTTGTAACCATTGATAGGCAGTGAGAATGATTGGGAGTTTTTCGACTTCTTTATTTTAGCTCTAATAGTTTTTGCGAAATCCCTACTGATACAATTGTATTCAGACCCGGTATCGGCGATAGCTTTGCAGGAGAAGCCATTGACAAGGATAGGCAAGCATTTTCGAGGGGCTCGTTGATGGTAAATCGTCTGTTGACAAGGCTCTGACACTGGTATCAAGGATTCTGACTGCAAAGTAGTTTCTGGTGGTGTATCGTACTCGTACTGCTGGTAGGAACATGGCTGACAGGTGTACTCCCAGCTCTGAGAATCGTTTATCCATGAAACACTTCGAGTCAATTCACGACAACGGTGGCAACTGCCAAAAGCTTCCGCTTCATAAATTGATATCGGTGAATTTATCATGATAAGGTAGTAATTTGAGGACTTCTCAAGATGTCATATTGAAGAGGACGAGAACCAAATATTTATGTGTTCTGCGCAGCCTGATCATGTAGCTCTATGCGGTAAGAGCTTGACACGTATTGAAGTGCGCCTCACAAGCCACGCATTGTGAGTTCCTCCCAATATTAAACGGGGAGAGAAAATGGCAATTAAAAGAATGAATGCCAAAAGGAACTGCACAATATGTTTAGAAAAGTTGTCAATTGGGTGCGTACCCAAATTCATCGGGCACCAAAGGTTGACATTGAGATGGCACAGCCTACCCGAGTCTTCCTTAATGGCTTTCCAGCCGCATCAGAGTTGATCGCGAGTGACATTGATAGGTCCGCATCAATTTACCGGTGCTTCCATAGACTGTCAGCAAGAAACCTGCTATATCTAGAGGCAGAATTGTTAAGACTTGAAAAGGAGCAGGATAATCTTGATATAGACGATAGTCATGGTGGTCCCGATATTCTTCAATATTTACGTTCATGGGAAGAGCTCAATGCAAGCCAGGAACAGAGGCAGAAAGTCAGGGTAGACTTGATTCAGAGGATAAGTGTGAAATTAAAAGAATATCGTTGGTTATTCCAACCATCAATGTTTTGCAACAGATACTTGGCTAATATTCAGAATAGATGAAGCCCTATTCCTACAAAGAAATTTATTAGAAATGTCTAAACCGCATATCCGAACAGTTGGAGCAATGAAAAGTTTACTGCATGATCACAACTCTCGCCATGGACCGGCTTTCTCAGGTTTGTCTAACCAACGACTTGATGATGAGACGGATCTCGTTGCCCTGCATCCAGAATTCAGTCAAGATTGGTTGATGAGAGTTGCTCAACTTCCATATTTGAGAATGTTGTCATGGGTATGTATTTTATATTCGAATTTAAGGATGTGCACTTATGCTGAAGCAGGAATCCAATATTGATAATTCGATTGCTCGATTCTCGAAGCAAAAATTGTCGCGAGTGGTGGGAACTCTCAGCCTAATGATCGCTGGCGTACTCTTCATCGGAGCAATCGTTGCTTTATATTTCATAAAAAACGATGGAATTCGTCTTGGGCTTATCTGCGTATTCATGTCAGCATTTGCATTTAGTCTTCACTCTCTAACAAATGCAAAGAGAATTGAAATATTTGCATCAACGGCTGCGTATGTTTTCTATTAAGCATCTTGACTCCAAACTGACTGAATAATAGATACGCCGCAGTTCTGGTTGTATTTGTGAGTGGAAATCTAGGAACATCAACCTAGTTCCAGACAGTGAGATGGATAGATATAGGGGAGTCTGGATGTAACAATGCATATCAACATTACATATCATCTTTTGGCCACTGCCAACAGCCCCAAAAATAAAATGAAGTATGGTATGAAGAATCTTGGGCAGGCCAAGAGATGAGGAGTCCAGACACAACATGATCCATTGAAACTTGTTGAAAATTTGTTGAAAATTTCATTAAGGTTACCACTTCCAATTATCTGTCGGGATAGAAACACGGAGGAATTTGGGTGAATAGCTTGTGATCGTTTAGATAGATAGGACCAGAGTATGAAGAAGATACCGGCGAATTTGGACATCTGCGACAGCTGGAGACTCAATTCGATGCGATGCAAGATAAGGCTGCCCCCAGGAGTATCTCAACTGCCATCCTGTAACGGTTGCCAATACCACCCTTCTATTCGCCTCCCGTCCAACATGTATATATTAAATGTAGGTATATCACAGTCAATGTGACGGAAGCTGAAGATCTTGGTCAGGTTTCGTTATGGTCTTGATCGGAGGAACGACTTCGTCTCTTAAAATTGTACAGGATGGAGGCCCAAGCTGTCCTGGGTCTGGGTCTGAATTCGAGGACCCAGAGTCTGCCAATATGAAATTGTGATGATATTTTGATAAATCGGTGGTAGTTAGCATGGTAGTGATAATGTTTGCAGATGGCCAGGACTTAGCATTCCACCATAGCTTTGTGTCTGGATGTACTCGCAGAGTATACAGATAAGAACAACAATTGTAGAAGAAGAATCCCAGAATAATCGTACCATCCATCCATTCCTTCATGCATTACCTTTGCCATAATAATTATGATGAGAGTTGAAACCAAACACAATGGAAGCCATTCAAAGTTTCATCCATCTATCCATTCATCCAAACTGCCATCATGCCATCAGAATCATTGTGGGAGAAATAATATTGAAGCTGAGTTGACCGACCAGTACTTACTCAGTGCTCAATCCTTCAATAGACAAATCCGATGATGTAACTAACACATGAATAAGGATGAATGCCAAGTTAAGGAGTACTAAAAGCAGGATTTCTATTGGTCCTTTCAAGATCTTATCTTGCAGAATCTGCAATGCCCTTAAAAATTAATTTATACGACAAACATTTTCTTTCATTCACCCAATCAGATCATTCACGAATTTTCTTATTCAATTATTCAAAGGTTCAGAAGTTAAGACATCGACCAAGTGACCCGAATCTTATATACATATATATCTACTGTACCTGGAATATCTACCTAGTACTCTTCGATCTTATTTATATCTTCAAATAGTCGATGAGCTCATATTAAATATAACCATACAATTTCCTAGACATCATGGTGTCGTTACTGAGCTTATCGCAAGATTTGACAGTGCAAGAAGCGTTATCGGGTATCTTTGGAAGTATCAGTTTGGCAACTTGGATCTTTTTGTTGGTTCGTGATACCCTCGTATCCCCAGTCTTGAACTCCTCATACCCAACCAAAGTGTTAAGGGGTTTGTTTGCGTTATAGGTTCGTCATCAATAGCCTTACTGACGTGATTCGATTAATCAGGTACCACAACTTATCTTGAACTATCGATCCCAGAGCGCCGATGGGGTATCATTGGCTTTCTTAACGGTTTGGTTTATTGGTGATGTCACGAATCTTGCAGGTAAGTCAACAGATGAGCATGTAGAGAAAGATGGTCGCGCAGTCTCGACAACCATGATCTGAATCCCCATGGCTCTTATCTCAAACAGCTACCAAATCATCCCATTATTTGATGTTCACGTGCGTATACTGATTCATCTTCAGGTGCGATTTGGGCAGATCTCGTCCCTACAGTCATTGTCCTAGCCATCTACTTCTGTATTGCGGATTTCGTACTCATTGGACAATGTCTGTACTACAACAAAATCAACGCTCAAAAGCGACAAGGAGTAGCTTCCACTGGACCAACCGAAGAAGATCCTCTTCTTACCCGTCGACGAAGTAATAGCAGTATTGGACTTCCAGGATCTCATAGAAGACGTTCTTCGGCAATGAGTGGAAACCAACATCATGAAGATACCTTGACCAAAATCTTGGAAGAGGATGAATCACCAAATGGAAGTGCTTGGGTTAGAAATGTTGTTAGCATCCTACTAGTTATTGCTGCTGGAACTGGTGGATGGGCTGTTGCTTGGAGAAGTGGTGTTTGGAACCCTACTCCAGAGAATGGTGGCGATTTCCCAAAGACGAATGATGTCGCCGTTGGTGCAGAGATTTTGGGATATTTCAGTGCAATCTGTTACCTTGGGTAAGTTGTTTCTTTGGGGGAAAAGATTTAAATGGACAAGTGCTAATCAGCTTATTAAGTGCCCGAATTCCTCAAATCTTGAAGAACCACAAGGAAAAGTCTTGTGATGGTATGTGGTTCCACTTTGCTCAGCTCAATATTTCAAGCTAATAACCATAGGTCTCGCTCTACTTTTCTTCCTTCTTTCTTTGATGGGCAACCTAACATATGGTGCTGGTATCCTATCTCATTCATTAGAGAAAGAATACCTCATCGTCAATACCCCATGGCTCATCGGATCATTAGGAACGATTGTTGAAGACGCAGTTATCTTTCTTCAATTCAGAATGTATGCACAAAAGCCAAGTCCAACCTTTGCTGTAGCATAGAGAAGTCTCTTGAAGAGCGAGTACAAATCCTACAGGAGGAAAGGACTCAAACCTAGGACCGAATATGTAGACTAGATTACCGTTAAGAGGAGATGAAGGGCGTTTTTGAATTATTTCCTTTTCAATGTATATGGGAGTTTGGGGGGAAAGACTGAACCACAGATGAGGGAGGTTGGAAACTTGATAATAATCAACATACCAAATGTAGATTTGATTGAATACGAGATTGGGAATAATAAAGATTAATCTTGTTAATACAGTCCTATTCTTCCCTGTTCTTGATCTCTAACCATTGGACATTTCCCCAGGCAAGGAGATACTCACCTCTGAGTTCTCTAAAGTACTTTCATACCATTCAATCTTGAATCCCAACAATGCCATTTCAATATCCACCTCAAAGCTAGATATTAAGCTTCAATGATTTCATATATAATCTCATATTCTTCAATGCCAAGTCCCTTCTCCTGATAAATTACAACCCCGCCAAGCCACTCAATTCCTTCACCCAATCCTTTCAGGCAAAGCGCTGAGTTCCCCTTGAGACTTGCGCAGTCCCAAATCTCAATTGACTTTCTTATACTCTTCACCAACCTCATCAAGAGTTTGCCATCGCATTCGTCACTCACTAAGTTTTGAACGTTTATTTTCTATCGAGTGATTTAACCTAAAGCCACTTTAACGTCACTCTTTGATTTGATTTCCCTTTTCTCCTCACATAAACAAACGCGTCTTCTCTCCACCTCCACACCCCACAATCCCCTTAAGCTAGCCCACAACCTTAATTACAATGCGTTCTCTCGCAACCCTTCTTCCACTTGCTGGGCTACTTTCTACCGCTACTGCAGCAGGTACATTGGGATTTGCTCTAGGTGATAAGAAAGCAGATGGTACATGCAAGTTTACCTCGGATTATGAAGCGGATTTCGACACCATTTCTAAGGGGAGTACTGCTAGAATCGTGAGAGGATATGCGGCTAGTGATTGTGATACCGCAAAGGAGATCTTACCGGCTGCTAAGTCCAAGGGCTTCAAGGTTATTTTGGGAATTTGGTATGTGAATTGAGGTATGAATGATTGAAGGTAGAGGGATAACTAACAATGTGAGTAGGCCAGATACCAGTGATTCTTTTGCCAAAGATAAAGCAGCAGTAGTCAAATATGCGCCTCAATATAGCGATCAAGTCTACGCCATTACCGTTGGTTCGGAATCTCTCTATCGTGGGAATTTCACCGGCGACGAACTCCTTGAGAAGATTAAGGATGTCAAGACTGCATTGAATGGAAAATTCAAGGTCGGAACGGCAGACAGCTGGAACAAATATGCGGATGGTACTGCAGATCCTGTTATTAAGGGTGGTGTTGATATTTTGTTATGCAATGGATTCAGTTATTGGCAGGGACAAGAATTGAAGAATGCAACACATAGTTTCTTCGATGATGTTATGCAAGCTTTTGGTCACATTCAAGATGTTACTGGATCTGCTAGTAAAGGACCGGAACTTTGGGTTGGAGAAACTGGTATGATAAACATCACCCCTCTCAAATCTATTACAATACACATGCTAACATAATCATTTCCAAACAGGCTGGCCAACAGCAGGTTCGACTTATCAATCCGCCATCCCAGGTATCTCATCAGCACAAACATTTTGGAAAGAAGCAATTTGTGGTATATTGGATTGGGGTGTCAATGTATTCTCATTTGAAGCATTTGATGAGCCATGGAAGCCATTATCTACCGGACAAGATGGATCAGTTGCAGATGAGACTCACTGGGGAGTATGGAATAGTGACAGAAGTAGTAAATACTCTTTGAATTGTTAGTTAGGGGATCGGAATTGACAATTGGATGAGATGCAAATCCAAGAAAGTTTATGGATAATATGGGGCAACGGTCGCATAACGGTAATTGAATCAAAGGGTACGAGAGAATCATAAATCTGCGTCAAGATTATTAGCTTTGGTATTCGAGATACCATTTGTTCTACGGAGCATTTTGTCTTCCCTCTCCGCTATCCTGCAATGCCATGCTGGCTTGCTCGTGCCGTTCATGCATTTCATATGCTGCCTTACCGGAGTTTTCTGCAAGGAACAAACAGCCATCTCCATCCTTATACATGTTCTGAATCCACCATCATAGACCCTCACAAATGGCCATCTCTTTTCCCTTTGCCCATATTGCTATTGGTGAAAATTTCAGCATGTGGATTAGAAATACCAAGCCGCGAAAGAATTCCATCGTATGGCTGTATGGCGTACTTTTTTTGCGGGCCGGACCCTTGGGATGTTGTGGTGTTGGCTGTAGGGTACCAACTAGGTGTTCGCAAAGGACCCTGGAACTAATGGCATGGCTCCACGCCTGCATGATTACCCGATGCTGTTTTGTTGT
This sequence comes from Monilinia laxa, assembly GCA_009299455.1. Classification (NCBI taxonomy): domain Eukaryota; kingdom Fungi; phylum Ascomycota; class Leotiomycetes; order Helotiales; family Sclerotiniaceae; genus Monilinia; species Monilinia laxa. Next base: position 2,331,718 of record VIGI01000009.1, read on the forward strand.
TTGTGGTTGTGGTTGACGGATGGGATTTGAAATTGAAATTTGACAGGAAATGCTTTTCCCGAAGACCTGAGAGTGCCCAGGTGTTGATACTTGGGTATAGAGCGAGAGATGCAGGTAGACAGAGAGTAGATCTACCGGCATATAGGAAAGAATTAATTAAAAATATCCCTTTTTTTAGATCTATTTAATTTATTACGGTAATGCCGGGCATTATTGACGCTGCAGCTTGTTGACAGTATTTTCTGGAGGCTAAACCTTTTTTGATGAATTATTTGATCATTTAATATACGTGGAGGTAGAGCTAATATCTACCTACAGAAGAAACTGTATAAATAGTCAAATATCGTACCACGGAGCAATAACCAATAAGGGATAGAGAAATCATATCTGGGTTTGTACTTGCTGGATCATATATGCGGAGTGTTATGATTATTATTGTTAGGTGCCTAGGTAGTATTATCACTACTACCTCTATTAATGAGGTACTAACCGTATATACTGCTTTCACCTATTACCCGAATACTTATTTTATATACACTTCTTATGTGAATTCATAATAAATATCCGTCTCTTTCTATTCATTTCAAAAGTTCTTTTTTCCCCTCCCCTGTATTCTTATACGGTGCGGCTATTAGAGATGTTGCCAGTGAGACCCCTTCATGGTATTACCTAGATCACGTAGGTAATGTATATTCTGCCTAATGTATACTCCGTACCTTCCTAGGTAATATACCTATACCTATATATAATACATATACTCGTATATATACTCGAGTATATATCACCGACCTATATATAGATGAACCTTACACTCGTAGATATATGATATATAATATATAATAATATATAATATAATATATAATAATATAATATATAATATATCATGGATGATATAATATTATAATCATAATCATAATCATAATCATAATCATAATCTATAATATAATGTAATTTCTATTGGTTTACCGTACTATTCGAGTCCTCTCTTATATCTGAATTCCTTCTTTCAATCCATCCCAATATTGAGAGATCTGATGTCTTTAAGCAATTTACATTTTATCAATAACTTCAATATCAATAGCTTCAACAAATAATGATATATACTCTTTACTCTTCCAGGTAACCAATAGGTAGTTTTATGACTCCTTTTCTATTACCTTACTACTTTACTACTTTACTACTTTATCCATTTTTGTATGCAGTTCTAGTCTCAAAGTCCCCCGATAGTTCCCTGTCAGCCCCAAGAAGCTTTCATCCGCTACTTCAATTTTTAATTACCGATCGCGTCGTGACGATTCTAAAATACATACAGCAGATACCCTGATGACCAGTGGAAAGGTTGAAGCTTGAAGCTTGAAGCTTGAATTTGTATTCTCGGATTTGCCTTCCTTTCACTCATTTATCGGCAAGCCAAAAATTGAAATCTTGAAGAAAACGAGACGAAAAAGAGATCTGAATGAAGAACAGAGGTATTTCTATACATTTTACAATAATAAAATAAATAACTTCAATAAGAGACACAAAGAGCTACAGTGAGAGACGAATATCAAATCGTCTTCGCTGTTCTCTTAAACTTTTGGTAAGTTGTTCCCTTTTTTCCCTAAAGACTTATTTTTATTTATTTTCTTATTCATGTTATCCGACTGCATTACCCATCATATCATATCATATCCTGTCCTTTCCTTTCCTTTCCTATCCCATCACATTCTATTCCGTCGGTAAAATACTGGGGATCCTATAATTTGTGAATTATGTTAACACCTTCACCTTCTTCTTCTTCTCTATAGTCAATATTCAGAAATTGATTTCAACACCAACTCGTACGACGACAGCAGAGGCAGGATTCGACCTTCAATATCCTGATCCATCAAAATCTCCTGCGTTGTCCACAACTTCAACAGCTGAGGGTGGAGGTTCGTCTCCTATTCTTCCACCTCTACCAGAACCAACCATAAACGGTCATACCATCGATCTTTTTGGAACCCCTCCTTCACGTCCTCCTTCAGAAACAAGAACAGATACCAGTACCTTCTTTACAGCTAGTTGGGGATCTCCGTATCAACACCCCGTAGGATCTTCGGTGGGAAGTCTTTCACTCTATAGAAGTGCATATAGTGAAGCATCAGAAGACTCGGAAGATCTGCCAATTCGTCACCTTGAGTTGCACACACCCTTTTTGCGTCCTCCTCCAACTTTCACAAGGTCTCAGACAGAACCGGATTTTGTATCCCACGACGGTCTCATTAGTGCCGCTGTCCTTGCAAATCGAGCTCGACGTCCAGCACATAGATTAACAGAAGATTGGATAAGGCAACATACGGGAGGTCAATCAACAGAAAGAAATAACTGGCTCAGTGACGATCCTGGAGAAAGTGAGAACTCTTCATTGAGCGGATCAATCTCAGGGGGCGCAGCAGATTCTTTAGCTTTAGAATCTGATCCCAGAACTCCTACTCTACAAAGAGTTGTGCAAGAAAGTCAACAATCGAGTTGGAATTTTGCAAGTGGTCATAAGAGAAAGGATACCGCAGAAACTTTGACACCAGCAGATATTGCGATTTCAGTGCGCAGAGCATCTTCCAACATGTCCGCAAGAAATGATAGTAGTAGTTCGCAAAGAACTTCCGCGAATCATACACCAATAGACGAAAAGCCTCTTCCTCCTCCGCCTGTGGAAGCACCATGGGCTACAAAAGCTTTACCTAATCCTACACCATCCCCAACGACAACTATACCCCCACGATTAAAGAAGAAAGTCCCATGGAAAGGGAAAAATATACTTGTCCTCCTTCCTTGGGATGAGAATCGCGGTAAAAGAGGAGGAGCGCCAAAACCAATGACAGAAAAGGATGTAATTGGAATGCTGAAGGATTGGGAAGAACTTGGATATGATACTAGTGGTTTTAACCTAGCCTCTGATGATGGAGGTGAGGGTGGTCCTGGGCAGAGCCGAAATGGTTGGCCACTGATCATTGATTTGGAGGCCGAGAGAGCCCAGGGATCTTTTAGAGTCAGTATTCCTGACAGAAGAGGTAAGAAAGAGATTTTATTTTTCAATTATCTCCTTGGAGCTGAGTGGAAGAGGTCCAGATATACTTGGGAACACTCATCCCTTCATGACGTTTTGTGGCGTTCTCACTTCCATTCTTCAATTGCTTATTTGAACCACATGAGATAATTTTGAGTCAACTATGGAAATTATTAGGCGGCAATTATTATACTGCATTCTCATGTCATTTGTGACACATACTAATGGATTGGATAAACATAGAATGGGACGCTTATGTCGAAGAATTGAAAGAAGCCAAATTACGAGCACTGGGTGTTTCCTTGGGAGATGATGACCCTGTTCCCATAATTTCTCCGGCAATATCAAACTTGAGTCGTCGTACTTCAATGCAATATCCACCATTACCATTCTCACCTCCGATACCAACTTCATCGGCAGCGAGTAGCCATATGGCTCACAATTCGAACCTTGCTTTCTCTCCCGCATTAATTCCTGGAAAGGGTTTATCTACAAGTCAAAGCTCCAGTCAAGGTTCTATTGTTTCCCCTGCTTCAATGCATGCCCATTTACATGGAAAGTTCGGTGGTATGAGACACAACTCAGTTTCTTTTGGAAACGGGGATCATCCATTTGGATCACCTTTTCAATACCCAAAACCGACCTCATCGCCAGGTGTTTGGTCACCACAACAAATGCTTTATCAGCATGGCCATAGAAGTGGGTCCCCTTCAATGCATAATTTGGGATCGATTAGATCTCCAGCTTCACCTCTTTCTCAAGATGGATACTTCCCACAAGGCCCTGGGGATGCCATGTCACGACAGATTTTCATGCAAAATCAATTGTTAGGTGCAAATGCTCGTGCTCGTGTTTCACCAAGTCTTCAAGAGGTTCGCGAAAGTGAAGACGAACATACGACGGAGAGGTCAATTCCAAGCAAAAGTCCTTCAAGAACTCCGACTTTGGAACCCAAACCAAACATCAAGCATAACACTAGTGCAAGCTTGCAGCGAGAAATCGATGATGCTGAATACCATCTTGAAGAACAATTTCAAAGACAACTTGATGGTGATGATTATAGTCCTCATTCTGACCATGGGGAGACCGACAAGCAATTTAAGAACAAACCTGTACCTCATGTGAGGAATAACTCAGTCATTGGTGGTGGAATCGGATCCTCAAGATTTGCGGTGGGGACTTCAGAGGAGGAACCTGTTCTTCATCACCCACAACCTCACAGCCGTGGCCATTCCCTATCGCAACACCCATTCCAGGATTCTGAGCAGGATACTTCTAGTGGTGAATCGAAGACTGCATTCCGTGGTGTTAAGGATACTGCGAAATACGACTTGTCTGATATCGAGACCAACCCTAGCAACATGGGCACACCTACTTTGAAAAATGGTCTACCGGCATTCAGTCATGATAGGGATATGTCCATGTCGAACAATCCATGGCTTGATGCTGCATCTACGCAACCAAAGACCAATCCAACTAGTCATCGTGCTAACAAGCAATCTATGTCAACACTAAATGTTGCAGCGAGGCCTTTCAATTTCAATCCAGCTAGCTCTTTCCAACCAAATCAATTCTCCTTTACTGGCGGTAACTTCCAGCCTGTACCTACATCTGTCAATTATGCACCGTTCGCTCATCATCAAGGGCCTTTACCTAGTGTATCTGAGCATCAAAGCAATCACTCTGTAACGAATTCGTTCAGTAAGGTTAATGCTCCTGCTCAGGTATTCTCTCCCAACCTGCCAGGATTTGTACCAGGACATAGCGAATTCAACTTCCAAGGACCAAGTTTCAGACCTGATGCACCAACATTTACTCCAAACTTTTCGAATTCTATCACTTCAGTGGGTAAAGCATCTGGCAATGAAGCTCCTCGAAGTACTATCTTTGGTGGAATCGATTTGAATTCTATTGGTACCTCGCACCCCACAAAAAAGTCGAAAGCCATACCTATTATTCGACCTGACAGCAGTCATTCGAAGGAAGTTGAAGAAACCTTGGAAGGTAAAGATGGTCGGCCCATGCAAAACCCAGGAAATATCAAGAGGATGCGTAGAGGACATGATGATGGAGATTCCGTCCCTCTCTCTCGCTGAGCCCAATATACCCCTTGAAGAAACTACCCGGGAACAGTTAGGCCCACAACAACCTCAGATCGCTCCTACACAGGACGATAAGGAGAATTTCCCACCTTCAACTGAGAGTGTAGATGAGTTGCCCACTGCTACTGTGAATAGAAAGCCATCCGGTGATACTGATTTTTCACCATTTGAATTTCAGCAACAGAAGCAAGCAGAGGATTTCAATGCAGCAATACCATTTACTGTACAAAGATATGGTGTTGATGTTGCCGAATCAGAAGATGAAACCGAAGACGCCGATGATACTGCAACTCGGCAACACATGCATTCCCGAGCAGCTTCAAATGCAAGTGAGAGTCAAATTGGCGATAGAAAAATGCCATCGTCTCTTTCTGCAACTACCAAACCTTTCGAGATTCAGCCAAAGGGAGCTTTCGTTTTCAATTTTGGTGGAAGTCAAGCTCCGGTACTTGAGCCAGCTTCCCCAGTTCTTCCAAAGATTGGTGGCCTTTCAGCTCCGAGGTATGCTGATAGCCCATCACCACCACGAGCAAGCGCCATAGAATCGCCAACCTTGCGGCCTCATGAAGTCAACGATTTCCAGAATGCATTACCTGGACCACAAGTTCCACTGCAATATGGCGAAGAATCTGAAATGGAAGAAGGTGAGATTCGAGAGGATAGGGAACCAACATTTGAGGAGATTGATGCAGTCATGAGACATCTCAATTCAACTGAAATGTCACCAGCTGTAGTATCCAACGGAGATGACACTCCAAGATGGCATGAAGCTAGTCCACGAAGACATGTTCAGATTCCTTCAATGTCATCCCCTATCCGTCTTCATCCCAATCTTCTGCGCAGCGATGCCCCAAGCCCAAGTCCAGGCCCAAGACGATATGCAGAGGATAGCCAGTTTGGTGAAATGTCTCCTGATAGAGTATATTCTTATATGGGAACTGAAGATGATCCATTCGCGGATCCTCATTCCACGGCTGCTTTTGGATCACCTATTCATCGTCTTAACACTGGAAACAGCCTCCCAGTCAGTGATTGGGATGATGTTCTTAGTGAAGGTGAGGAGATTAAACTTCACGAGAGAATTGGTTTCTTCGATAATCGTGTCAACGATATCGTTGGTTCTTTATTGGCCGATAGATTGGATCCCATCGAGAAAATCTTGGAGGGGATTACACATTCCTTGCAGTCACTTCCTTATCCTGCGAGAAATGCATCTAATCGCAGAGAGAATCGTAGAGAGCAACGTAGCATGTCTGGCGCATTCAGTGATGCTGATGATGAAGATGATGAAGATCCTGGAAGATCAGCAAGTCCAAGGCGAAATGCAAAACTTGAGAAAATAAGAACAGTGGTTTTGGATGCTCTCAATATTCATTCTTCAAGACCTCAAAGTGCGATAGCTCCAGCAGCTGCATCAATGTTATTACCTGATTCTCGTAATGTTCTTCAAGCTTTGGATGAATTGAAAGAGCAGTTTAGTCAATCATCACGACCTGATTTTAGTGTGGAAGATATCAGAAATGCTATTGAGGAAGCTGTCGAGAAGCGAATTCCCCCTCCAATTCAAGTAGATGATGTTTCAGCCACCAAACTAGCTCAGGCCGAGGAAAAGATCGCTGCTCTAACTAACTCCGAAGAAGAAGCCCACGCTAGGCTAATCGAGATGGAAGAAAATTCTCGAGCTAGAATTTCCGAACTTGAGGAGAAACTTCATCGCGCTGATGATTGGGTTGAAGAAGAAATCAAGAAGCGTAGAAGTGCAGAAGACTCCAAGGCTATGACAGAAAGACTCTTGGCTAGTTCTTTAGAGGAAGAAACTCGTTTACGACAAATTGTTGAAGAAAAGAGTTCCAAGGCCGAGAACGAGATTTTAGGTCGACGAAAGGCTGAGGATCGTCTTGCTGAAGCTCAACGATTACTTCGTGTTTCATCTGAAGAAGAAGATCGACTTCGTGATGCGATGTTGGAGAAAGATGCCAAGATTCGTGAAATTGCAGAGGATCGTGATCAAAAGGTAAGAGGCGTCGAAGAGTCAAGAAGTAAGACTACCATGCGTATCGCATTACTCGAAGCCGCTCAAGAAAATTCTCGCAAGACTGAAGCAGACCTTACCGCTACAATTCACATGGCCGAATCCGAATTGCGGGAATCACGATCATTAGCCCATAGATGGCAACTTGAGGCCGAAGGAGCTATGGAAGCTGCCAAGAGACATAGCGATGATGCAGAGCAAGCCAATGAAACCAACAGAGACCTTAGGAGGACCATCGAAACCTTGAAGAATCAGATGGAGGAAAGTATCCGAGTCCGCGAATCCATGAGATCGAAATTAATGGATTTGCAGGAGGATATGGCTGCCGCCGCCCAAAATATTTCACAAGAAAATTCTCATCGTGCCAAGAAGGAACAGGAATTACTGGCCAGACAGGAAGTCCTTGATGCTAAACTTCAGGCCGAAGCTAGAACAAGAGAACGACTCGAACTAGAAATTGAACGAATGGAGAGTGGTGAGAGACAAGGTATGAGAGCTATCAACGAGTGTAAGAGACTAGAAGCTCTTGTTATTGAACTCCGAAATGAGAATCACGCTGCTCATAAGGATGTTATGCGTTACAAGAGAGAATTTGAAGAAGCTCGTGAATCTGGTTTAGGTGAAGTTGCACGTACAAGAAAGTATATGCAAGTTGAAGTCGATACCGCCAATAATGAGGTTAATGTGGTCAGAGAGGAACTCGAGAACCAAATCTCCAGATTACAAGCAGAGATAGATTTGGTAAAATTGGATGCCGAAACTGCAAAGGAACAACATGATATGCTTTTAGAGGCAGCTCAAACTTCGAAGAAAGATATGTTTGATGACATTACGAGAAAACATCAAGATCAACTCGAGGATTTACAGGAGAAGCATAAACGACAACTTGAGAATACACTTGTTGATGCTCAGAGATCTGAACAACATCTTTTGGAAAGGTTGAGTTTGAGTACTGCCAAGACAGAACATCTTCAGGATCGTGTAAGCCATTTGGAAGACAAGTTAGAGGTCGCTAGGTCTGCTGCACAAGCTGCTGCTACTCATGCTAAAGCTGCAAGATCAGCAAGCATAGCTGGGTCATTACCATCTCCATCATTACAAAAGACTTCTTCACGTGGATTAGATGTCCCAGAAAAGATCTCATCACAAGCACTTCGGGAATCTATCATGGTCTTACAAGAACAATTGCAAGATCGTGAATTGAAGATCGAGGACCTTGAGCAGAAGCTTACGAATGTGGATCCTGAATCTTCGATGAAGATTAGCAAACGTGATGATGAGATCACGTGGTTACGAGAACTTCTTTCAGTACGCAAGAGTGATCTTCAGGATATTGTTCATGCTTTGTCAACGAACACATATAACGCAGAAAATGTTCGCGATGCCGCTATAAGATTGAGCGCCAACCTTCAAATGGAAGAACAAGAACGCGAGAGAGCTATGAATGGTGGTTCTTCTATTAATCTTCCTAATATTGCGGCTTCAATTGTAGCTAGCCCTCGAGTTGCACAAGTTGCTAGTGCAGTAGGTCCACTTGCTGCTGCTTGGGGGAATTGGAGAAATAAAAACCAAGCAAAGGAAACAACTGGTCTCATGATTGGTGGTACTGATACCTTAAGTGGGAATTCAACACCATCTAAAACTGGAAGTTCATCCGGATTTCTTAATGGATTGATGACACCACCAGCAAGTAACGCCAGGCAATTTCCCAATACACCTGGTGCACCTCCGCCAATTCATATTAGTAGAGAGCCAGCCAATTTTGTAAGGGAAAATGCTTCGAGTGCTTTTAATGCCGCAGGCCAAAGATTTACTGCCAGACAAGGTGGACTTGGTTCTAGAACGTCGACACCAAGACGTGCAGACAAGGTTCCTGTTAAGAGAGAAACACCATCAACACCACCAATTATGTCAAGAAGGGGTTATGATTCTGATGCTGTGGTTACAAATCATGATGATTTAAGTAATGACAGTAGACGTGGAAGTGCACTCGGACAACCGAGTTTGGGAATGAGTTTGGGTGAAGAACTGGGAGACTTTGGAAGTGAAGAGGGGTTTTATGATGATGATGAAAGTACAGTGGATGAGATGGCCGGAATATACAGTGGAGGATTTGGACGTTGATAAAAATATTGTCATTTCTTTTTTAATTTCTATTGCGTTTTCAGTTTGAGGAAGGATACTTAATGCGGAAAGCTCGTTATACCAATACCACTCATTCATGGAGTGGCCATCTTACATACACAAGTATTCTTTAGTAGTTCTAGAATGATACCCGGAGCGCGTAAGGAAATAGTGCAGGGAGAGAAATTGGATATATTTTCCCTTTTTTAATGTGGATGGATAGTGCAGGGAGACTTTATGATACAAAATGAAATTTTACTTTGAAGTCTTATGGAGTTTGATTGTAATTTTTGCTGGTACACGGCGACATAAGTGATACAGAGTGAGAGTTCATTCAATTGTCCGAAGTAGTCTTGATATTTGTCATTTCCACAGATGATGTCTGAATAGTGTAGCCTCCCTTTTAAATCTTCATGTATATTATTGAACCAATCCCCCTAAGGTTCTTGAAATCTTCCATCCAAGTTGCGCGGGAGATTTTTCAATAATTAATGGGAAGATCATTTTAGGTGGGAATAAATATTCAGAAGTCGTGGCATGAGTGTTTTCTATTATCTCCAAGCTGAATGAATTGAGATTGTAGATGAGAAATCGACACCAGAGAGCTTGCACGGAGATAGTTTCTCATGCTTGGATGGAGAAATCGCTGATTTTGAACGGACACCCAGGAAAAGGAAGAACAGAATTGCACCGGCTTAATATTTTCTTTCCTCTACAAACTTGAACCATCGCGCATCTGTCTTGTTTGTCTTGTCTGTTGAAGGCGTATTGGTACTGGTGATTATACATTTGAGATTCTGTAATACCCTTTCCAGACAACATAATTATATCCTTTCCTTCATCATTGTTATTCTTGAACGGGTATTGAGGGAGATGTTCATTTTGTATAGTTCTTTAGACGGGTTTTGATCATGCGACGGCACTTTGTACTATTATGTATTCCAAAGCTCTTGAGCAAATTGACAAGAAATGAAGAATGATGGGAATTAGAATGACCAAGGCTTCATATCATCTGACTGCTGCCCATAATTTGGAATTAAAGATAGATATCATGTTTGATAATCTGATCAATTTATTATATGTCGGAAATTTCTAGCTGACTATGCCGCCAGGATAAGGAAACTTATACTGGCCATCAATAATGTTGTCTTTCCTGTATACATATTGGGTGAAAAATTTCATGGTTTATCTCTCAGTCTAGAATCTCGACAAAGCGCATCAATGCATTATCAAAAAGTAGGCGAACACAACCGAGTAGCTCGCCATGACTACAACCAAGCATGCCAAATCAACCGAGAACAATACCAAAAACATAAAAGCCCACAGCCAGTTCATTCCAATTCATACGCTATCCCCTGACCAGATCGCCATTTTGATGGCTATACAAACTAGAACTATCCGTAGTTAACGCATTTAATACTAACAAAAGCCATTGCTATCGACGCAGTTTATCGTCAACGCCATCAGCCTATCACTTCACAAGGAAATATCTTTGAAGGGAATGTGACAACTGTGACTTAACATGCTCTAACTGTTGCTCATCGGAGGACAGCAATATCAGTATCTTTGGGGATTTTAGGGAGTATCATGGATGTTGTTGCCATACAAGCTAAATTCTTGTAAATAATATTACATCCATGGCAGCTCAAGCAAGCAGGGTTAAAGATCTCTCTGCGGTGGTGCCGGGCTTGAAGAAAATTATCGAGATACATACCGCAGCTATTTGAGAGTTTTCAAAAATGTTGGACGGACAAAAGAAGTCGTTTTGATGCTCATATCGCCGCCATAGTTAATCGCATACCTTCAAGCTATAACCTTTCAACTAATTACTGGCCGAGAATAGCATGCTTAATTTCTTTCATCTCCATATAACTAGATTATTGAACCTGGATTCAACCATTGTATAATACTATATTTTAAGCTAGCTTTATAGATACCTTGGATATCCACTGGTGGTCTCATTCAAATTGGCATATTGAACGTATTTTAGTATATCTAAGTGAAACAGATGCTTCAATTGTTCAAGATAAATTAGATCATTGAAATGTACTTCAAGGTGTATTAGTTCTATAGATAATTGAATTGTTCTTTTGAGATTGAGAAGCCTGAGGGCTACTCCACACATGGGTAGAAGTTGCCGTGAAACTCTCTAAGTATCAGTTATTAACGTTTCATGTGAGGATGAAGCCATCAATTTGATCTTTTCTTGCTGAAATTTGGTTTATATATAGGGACCATTTACGTCAATACTTCCAGACCAAGGTAATAGCCATATCTCACTCCACACCTTGAATATTGGCATCTAAATCATTCTGCTTATGACCATCTCGGTCACCACACTTCATTTTGGTTGTCTCGAAGAATTCCATTATAAGAGAAATATTTTAGAAACATTTCCTTTGTCTTGATCGACATCATCCTCCATCCTCCATGAAGGTGTTTCGGCCATGGATGTACATGTCATCTCATTCTTCATAATCTCGACTTGATTATCCACCAATGTTTGAGAGAAGTCCGCAAGATGCGGCCCAACCACGGTATCGGCCACAATGTTTCTGTTCTTGTTGTTCGATTGAATGGTGGGAACCAGAATGTGCTGATGAGCTTGCCTTAGAATGATACCAAACTGAATGACCATTTATCGAATTATTTCATGGCCACCTCCAAATATTCTCCTGTTACAGATTTGAACATCCCATTTTAAGATTGATTTCCTTTTTTCAAATCTGGGACTTGTTATCTTAATTTCTCTATTTGCGTCTCTGTCAACTATTTTCCTGTCTACAAGTCAGATTTTGATCATCATTCAAATTATTGAGGTTACCTATATCGCGCTGAATGATGAAATCATCATGGAACAAGAAGAGGACACAACAGTCATTGAGGAAATTCGGACTGCAATGAACGCCCCATTCAGGGAGATGACATGTACAAACATGGAGAATTAAGTCGCGATATGTTTCAAAAAGCAAAATCAGATATTCATCGATGATGTTCACACATCAATGAGCACCGAGCCTTCAAATAGGAATGCAGAAATTAAACTATCCAAAGTCACGCAAAGTCCATGGAAACCACCTCCAGTGCAACATAGTTGAACACTTTCGGCTATCGAATAACTACTTCATCAGCAAATTCCGTTGACCTAAGCACCATTATGGACGCAGCCGCATCCCCATCAAACATGGTTGCAACTGATGTTACCTCTATCCTTGCATTCAAGAAAAAAAACCAAACCTTATGAAAATACAGCTATATAAGCAAATTCGAGTGTACTGTGAAATGAGTCGTTGGAGCAAGTCATAAAACGAAAGATCCAACATACAACTTTGACCACTGGTGGACCTACAATCCAGTTTATCAGATTTAAGATCACGACAAGCAGAGAGATTATGGAAAGGTAATGAAAAGACATGATCATGTTTGTATATGATATTGGTTCATATCTTCCGGCGGATACAGACCCAATGCGTAAGAACCAATGATGTAACCAATCTCACACAAATTATCGAAATCAACCCAACAACTTCCTCCACAAGAATCTGATGCTTGGAGTCTTGGAGCTTTGACAAAATCCTCAGGAAAATCTCGACCAGCATAAGGTCAATAAACATCCTCAACAACCAATTACACAAAGTATTTTAACCAACAATGAACGAAAGTCCCAAGATACAGAAATTCCTACTCGAACTCAACAGACCCCTCAAGGAAACAATCGACTGCCAGAATTCGAAAAGCAAATACGGCAGAAGAGAAACTGGGTTGAAAATGGGTTCAAAAACTTCATGATCGGAGTACTTTAAGAGAGATCGTAATATACTAAGACAGCACCTACGAGGTTTTCCGAATCTCCATCAATGATTTACTAGTTTAGGTCCAAAATTTGGTATGTTTATGCGATAATTGTTAGATTGTCAGTATAATTATAGGACGAAGAGCTAGAAAACCAACCGTTAAAGCAAACTTTAATGTTGATTACTTTAGTATTAAAAACAATGATATATAGAGTGAAAATATTGAGTATGCCAATTACGCAGATGCTAAGAGACGTATTGAAGATACACTTTGCTTATGTTTTCTTCCGGATAGAGTTGTTCGAGTCTTGCTACAGATCGGAGACGAATCAAACAATTGCAAGAGGGTAGTTTGATGAGTTTTAATATGACATGGAAATTGCACGATATATAGCAACGAGGAGGACAATATGAGAGCCAGAAAAATCCAATGAGCAAACCTACGGGAGCAAATTCGTAATAATTCATATGAAATATTTTGATTAAATATCAATAAAAGCTAAACCTATTTAAGTATAGTACAATAGAGCAAAAGCAAAATTTAAAGTTATTGTAAGATTAGTAGGGGGGTCGGCAACGAAGTGAATACAAATGAATAAATAAATGGATTTAACGAAAATTTGAATGAAAATTTGAATAATAATTAAAGTATTCAAATAATTAGAGAGAGAATATAAATCTACTAAGCTATAAAGCATTTTTAATTTAAATAAGACGTTTTTAAATAACTATATATTATACGAAATTTGATCTTATTATCGTCATTTTCGAATAACGTTAAATAATTTAAAGAAGTTAAATAAGTTATTATTTTGAAATATTTTAAAGTAAAATACTTTAAAGAAAATTTTATATATAAGATCTATACAAAATTTTCTTTAAGGTATTTTGTTTTAGAACAAATTGAAATTTCGATATTTAATATGATTAATAAATGAATAATATAATTGATATATAGATTTTTGAATTTATTACAATGAATTATCATATTATATTATATTTAATGTGATTCCTGCTTTTGTAGGGCAACTTGATTGTCGACACGTTTTTAAGGATTTTCCCAAGTGAAATGACATCTATTGCTTACATTTTCTTGCCGGTTGTGAAACTTAACACACAAATGTAAAATCTGAACTATACGGACTTTTCATTTCGACACAATCACCCAGGCACAAGTTTGGTCTTACCACTTGGCTTGCAATGCATATGGTGGCATGCATATGCATATGGGTGTTCAAATGAACGAGGCAAAAGCGATAATCCAGACTACAATTAGAAACGATTACATCAAGTTATCCGGGTACTTATAATGGTCTCAGAACTTACAGGAAATGCAATCTCATCCGTAACCAACAAGTTTAGTGATATGTGTATACGTATATTGTGAAGTGAAGGTGCCCAACCCACCAGAAATTGCTTAAGTAAGGTTAAGGTTAACCTTACGGTCGCAACCTTGTCAACCTTGTACACAAGGCGTAGTCTAGAGCCACAACATTTCGCAATCAAAGCCTTGGATGGCGATAACCTACTCTATCACGTGCACGCCCATATGCATCACCATGACCGTCATCGAGGAACAAGGCTGTCTCACCTAGATACAATGATCATTCCAGCAGACAAATCCCACTCAGTTATTAATCACCAGGAAATATATTGTGCAGATGCAAGCAGATAGTTGATTGCCACTCGATGTGCGCTTCCAATGAACGATTCAAGAGCATGAACCTGTATTACATTCAACTCTCCTGATCGCTATGCTTCACTCATCCACGGTCGATTTGAGCAGTACAAACGAACCCCTGATACAATTCTGACATGGAGAGGAATTGAGGTTCGATTATACACCTCTCACGATAATACAATGTTGTTGTCTCTCAATAGCTGGTATCGAGTACCAGTGAGAAATTAAAAGGCCTAGGTCTCTCGAAGACTGTCGATATCTGCCATTGATTGGAGCCGCGGCTATGAACCTTTATGTGACAATGGACTGGATTGATCAGATTTGGCACATAACATGCGGGCGAGAGTATGAAACCTTACCGATAAAGATGGAGGATGTACAAAAAACAACAGTTCTGATATCGAGGAGTAAAAAGGTTTTTTTTCTTTCTTCTTTGGTCATGTCAATTTGTGCGAGTACGGGACCAGCGGAACCCGATAAAAGTCAAGGGGAATGATTCATATCGTCCAGCCCCATGGAAGAAGACCTGTGGGATAGTCTCCTACGTACTAGATAGAGCACAATGATCTCAAATTGTCTTACCTACTTCGGCCCAGAACAGCTGTTGACATAGCAAGTGCTTTACAATTCTTATTCTGTTATCTGATCTGTTGGACAAACTATCTCCAAAACTCTTCAGAGACTTACGAATGCGAAGCTTGTTCACTCAATTAAGGATTATGCAAGTGACTGTAACCTAGCCCATGGTGGACTTGAGTTCACATGTTTATCAAACTTGCAATGCCTCGGTCGTTATTTCTGCGTTGCTTCTACTAGGCTAGGTTTAAGCAACCTTTCTCCGATATAATTTCTTAGGCCCAGAATCGATTTAGACCATCAGTTTCTCTTGCTTTTTGCTCATGTAGTTTTATGCGTGCTTAATTCATCAGTATGTCCTTGTCTGTATCGTGCATGTTACGCATCCTACTCCCTAAGCAAGAATGGGTGGTATTAAGTCCCTAGTTTCCGTTGCAATCAGATTGCATGAGATATAATCATACGGTTGTACTGGTTATTATTTTAAATGCAATAGCTTACGTCCTATGTTGCACTCCACCGAACCAGGTCATAAGCCAAATCATGCAGTTGATTCTCCTAAACCTAGCGGAAATTATGAGATCGGTATTTCTATATATATATATATGACCAAAAGCTTGAATGACTCGTCAAAGTTATCAAAAAGAATTTCTTTTAGGGCAGGGGAAAGGATAAAAACCTGCAAAATCCCTGTCGGAATCGAGGCATGATACTACCTTAAGAGTAAAAGTAGAGGTACTCTATGACCTCACTATTACGGGCACCCTTAGGATTTCTTGGTCCCCAAATCCCGGTATATTCTTAATTAACGTGGTAATTATGAAACTCATACTAAATCTATGTTTAATCGGAAACAATTATTCTTCGTGAGGGTTATTTTGAATCCACGCGACAATTTTCGAGGCTACAATACTACTTTTTCGGGATGAGCCGGGATTTCGTTTAAGGGCACCTCTAATTGTCTCCATTTTTTGAAGCTCAAAAAAATATCTTCGAAGAGGAGGTTTCTGCAAAATATATTGCTTGAAGGGGGGCGGGTGTCGATATATCAGGCATTACCTCATTCTTTCGGACTATTTCGAGTATGGAAGGTCTATTCACAACTGTGATCTGAAACCTTCCTTAATTAGTCGGATCCTAGAATATGAGCTGAATACAGAGGCTGGTAAGTTGATCACCTCGACATGTACTCCTTCCAGGTAAGTGAATATTCTCGACGTTTAATGCCACCAATGCAACGTATGTTGCGTATCTCGTATACAAAATCTTGAGGGGTGGCAGTACTAGAACACCGCACATACCTGCACAATTTATCCAATTGTTTAACATCTACGAATTGGATGATAGAAGTAATGCAGTCTTTAATCTAAACCTTTGGTTCTCTGAACGATCATTCAAGGGTGCCAGTAGATCTTACAAACATAATTGTTCAATTCGATGGATTACTGCTGAAAGAAATGCGCGTCCATTAGCATTTGGATACCTTTTAATGCCAACTCAATCGGCTGATTCCTTATTCTTTTACTTATAGTCATTCAAAATATTTCAGGTTGATCTACATTTCACATGCCAAAATATTCAATGAAGAACTTGGGTATCGTGTAAAACCCCCCCAATTATGTCCCATTTATGGACTTAAATCCTTTCCAGGTTACCCCACTGTCCGGCCACTTTTACCACTAAAAATAGCCACTTTTCGTACTTATAACTTTTTAACGAATAAGGGAATTAAATTGAAATTTATGATATAAATATTAATAGATATAAAGAATTGTTAAATCTTTATGATTTTATATAAAGTTATAAAGTATTAAAATGTCTAGTTTCTTATTTATATACAAATCCTATATAAAATTAAAACTTTTTTTAGAATACTATTAATTGTTAAACAAAAATAACTAAAGATAAATTATATATAATTTTTTTTAAAAAAAAATCTCTATATTACTCTTAAAATAATATATAATTTAAAGAAGTTTTAACTTTGTATAGGATTTATATAATTCAAAAACTAAAACGTTTAATGTTTTATAATTTCTAATAAAAAATTCGTGAAATTTCGAATCTTATTATATTTATTAATAATTATATATTAAGTCTATAACTTAGTACTTATATTATAATAATCGATGTTAATAAAGTTATAAATAATTACGAAAAATGACTATTTCTAATAGAAAGACTGTTTAAAATGAGGGGTGTGGTCGGAAAGTGGGGTAGAGGATTCAATGGTCACCACCATAGTGTAAGAATTCCCCGCATCCGCAATAACTCATGCATGCGTACGGTTAAATGTATCAGGTACTCCGCACTATTATTGACGCTGAGAATCTTCATGTATTTGATGACAAGGTTCACTTGCTGTGCCAAAAAAGCTTGGTTAGCCTCAGGATGCTCGGGGAAACTGGTCTATAATTAATGAAGGAATGGAAGTATAAAAGAGTGAGCAATTCCCGTCTTGATCATCTGTTATCATGCAATCTCGAAGCTACAGTCACACAATCACAATTGAAATCACACTACTCGTATATTTCTCACACAAACAGAAGTCATGAAGTTCTCATACTTTGCTATTGTTCTCGGAGCTGCCTCGATTGTATCAGCTCAAGCTGCTTGTACATCAGCTGTGGCTGCTATTCCCACCTGTGGTGTATGTGACCTTACAATTCCTCTCCTTTTCCTTGACATCTATTAGTCGCCGATTTTCATGCCAACCTCCAGTTGATCTAATGATATATTTCCTAGGTTTCTTGCATCAACTCAGCCGCGTCGGTGTATTGCACAGGCACAAGTAACTACGCTTGTGAATGTGCCTCTGCAACATTTACTTCAATCGAAAATGCCGCTGCTAATTGTGTCATTGGTGCTTGTGGATTGGCCACCGCGGCTCAGGTCTTGAGCTCTGTCGCTGCAGTCTGTACCGCTTGCGCTTAAGCTGACACCATTGCGGTCTATGATATGAGTCTCAGTCAAGAACAGACAGGGAGTTGAGGGAGTATCTGGAGATTTCTCGCGCAATGGAGTGGTGCGTGATTGTCATGTGAATAGGATGGAACGATGGCGGGGAATAGGCTTTATCTGCGGCTTGAAAATCAATGATTGAATTGAGCCTTTTGTTGCCAGTCACTCGAAGCAAATGATTTTTCTAATTTTGTGAGACTCGCATTTTTTCATCGCTGTACAACAGTCATGATATATGTAACGTGTTATAATTGTTACAATGAATGATGCACTTTTAAATGATCGAATTGTGCAACTAAAATCTCGTTGCTTCAACGAGTTCTTAAACAAGACTTATTGAAATCCAAGCGATGGTTCAATACGTTTTTGGACCTTGTCATAAAGATATCCGAAGGAGTTATTTTCAGAACTGGTTGACCAAGCTAGTATAAATTTGAAATCTGATCGCTGATGATTTGCGGGTATATTTTGGCATACGCAATTATCAAGATGGGCCTATGTTTTAATCTGGGGGCTATCCTGCCGGGTGCCTAAAACTGGAGCTAAGCTGGTAGTATGGTTATTGGAATAATTGAAAGTTACTTGCCTCCGACAACTATAGTAGATTTATTCATTTGATATTGGGTCTAAAGAGCTAATTATTGCGGGAGTGTTGGCTCCAATTCCGCATGCGTCTCAAGACTGTGATCGTTGATCAGATGACTGGCTTCTGTGGTTGTAGTTGTTGTGAATTGACTAATATGATTGGTTCGGTAGACGAATGAACTGGGAGTCCAGTTTAAGCTATTGGCTCTTCGGACTTAGACGCGTGAGTCGAAAACTCGAGTTGAGAAATCGGTGATTGGGTATATGAGATGTACAAAGGAGATTAATGTGAATTTAATATTGAGATAAAGAAATGTTTAGGTTAAAGATCAGTTTTAAGAATCAGACCGAAAAGTAGACTAAACGAATGATCGAAAACTTTATGACCATTGTGGCATTGAGGGAAGGGAGGGATCCGGATGTGATTATTGATACCGAATCAACCTCGAGACTCTTGTTATCATAGAAGGCAATGAGGACTAATGAATTGATTGAGAATCGGCTTGAAACTATAGGCAGCCAATTTGAGCAACTGAATAAGGAGGTAAACGGATGAACCTCTCATGATTCAGATTGACGGAAAAATTGTTCCAAACTTCCAATGTATACGTATAGTAGTTGAGTTGGTGCACGTGTCAAATCCACATCCCCACAATCTCAATACAAGGTTAATTCTACTTAACACACATTAATCAGGCGCAGCGGGTATCTTATTTATCCTGTGCCTCTGGTTATGAAAGATCGATATTTCTCCAAGAGGGTCATGATTGCAAGGCCAAGCAAACTGGAATTCACATGGTTCTAGCCCTTCCACTTGGATGCTACTCTTACCGGTACCGGCGAGTTCTTTTTTTTAATTGCTCGCAGAATATACTCGAAATTTCCGATACTAATCTTTATATCGATCAATAAGCTTAAGTCCAACCTCCATCCACACCGCTCTAACCTTAATCTAACCTTCTGCCGGTATAAAAATACTTTCGCACCTCCAAATAACGACACTTTCGAATTCATGATTCGATATCCGATTGGTTTGAAAGAGCACTCAACTCTTGATTCAACTACATAATGAATATCTGCTCAGATGATAAAACCATCAGTGTCTCTCTTTCATACATACTAGAAACTCCTCACTAATTAAGTATGAACGCATGGGGAAAGTTATATTCTGGTAAAGCGTTTCTACATTCTAACATGGCATCTAATTTGACAATATTAATCATCGTAAGTTGGATGTCTACAGCCAGATATGTATCGCTGCCAGAGAACAATTCAATGCTTGTACTCTGAGCAATGTATTTGGAGCCTGAATATGAGATTGCGGCAAGATATTTGAATTTAGTCTATGCCATATATATCGCCAAGAATTAGTGAGGAACAAAGCTGAACCGGAGTTCGATATTAGTGGTTGCTCTCTGGGCATTTCTCCAAATCTTTCCCGTCTATAATTTGGTCCCTTTTATTCAGTATATTGTACCCATTTTCATACACCTCCAATCTTTCTTCGAGTTATTCTGCATCTGAGTCGAAAACACATCCATCGTTGTACATATTTACCAAGCAAGACATGCCGAACGTATTCTAAACTTTTCCATGAGAATAAATCTCTCTTCCGGTCATACTCCCTACCGTTCCAATCAGAATTTATCCATTGGGTCAGGTTTCGGGGTAATTTTGTTGCGGGGTCCGCAATATGCACATTTCGCCATTGAAGTTTATTGGCGTGGATCACAGCAACTGATGGTCCACCCAATGTTGTGCGTCTATTTATCCTACTTCTACCACTTGTCACCCAAAGATTATTATTGTTTACCGTTATTTCATCCCACAAACTGCAATTTAAGTCATGTTCTCTCATTTTCTGCTTGTCATCCCTCTATTGGTCCATAGTTGCGCGGCTTTCCCCTTTTTCAATTCACTGTCGCCCCGACAAACAACTGGAACCAAATACTTATTTTCTTTGTAAGATCAACTCTAATGGTTTATGAAAATAGTTCTAATCTTACAAGTGGTGACTCTTACACACGAACACTCTTCTCGATATCCGGGACTAAGCCTTCTGCGGATAATCCAATTGGAAACCCTCAATTTCCGGGCACTACGACTGACGCTGGCCTGAATTGGATCGATTATTTGGTGAACACATACAACACTTCATTAACGCTATCTTACAATTTTGCTGTCGGCGGTTCAACAGTGGATAATAATGTCGTCCCTTCAATAACATCAGGAGCCAAATCACTTGTCGAGCAAACTGGAATATTCACAGCTAACCTTGGTCCAAAGCCTTCATACGCACCATGGACCTCAGCGAATACACTTTTTGCTATATGGTTCGGTATCAATGATATCGATCTCAGCTATACTTACTCTAATGAGAGTGAGCTCTTCACAGCTATATTTGATACCTACTGGAAGCAACTTGACATAATGTACTATTATGGGGGCAGAAGTTTTGCATTGTTAACAGTCCCACGTGAGTGTTACTTGACTCCAATGTGGGAAATCTAGTTCAGGCACTGATCGAGAAACTAGCTACGAATAAGAGTCCTAAGATCCTAGCTCGAAATAGTACTGTGCAAGCAACTTACATTGCAAGCATTGCATCTTGGAATGCATTTGTTAAGAACGTGGCCGCTGACTTCCAATCCGAGAGATCTGGAACTACCGTCAAGGTTATCGATACATCGGTACGTTGAGTCGTCAACCCTACCCATTGTCAACATCTTGCTCAAATTTGCAGATCCCCTTTAACACCGCCATAAATGATCCAACATCGTATGGTGCACCAAATTCAGTTTGTTACAACACCAACGGGGTTAGTTGTCTGTGGTGGAATAACTTTCACCCTGGCCAGGCGGTTCAAAAGTTAGTTGCTGCCGCGTTCGCAGGGACTTACAGCGGTACATTCTTTTGACCATGCAGCTTTAATGCTGGTCTTATCGACTTTATATTTGATCACATACTTTAAAAGACACAATTAACTTGAATTTTTCATTTAATATGAAGCATGCGAGAAACCCGAAATTGTGAAGCGGATCCTATAATCAAGTATTATCAGCGAATCTATTCAGTTCTTTAGATGTAGATTCGCCCACTTGCCAATCATTAATTATCAGCTTATTTAATCATTCACACAGGTTCTGGAGAGTTAGGTTATGGACTAAAGTGCCGATTCTAAGCATTAATCAGGGGCTTCAAAGTCTCCAGTAATATTATAATTAAGATAGTTAACTCTATAATTTAAGATCTATAATTAAGATAGTTAACTCTATAACCTTTGATTACTCTTTAATATAAGTATATTACATCTTTTAGAATGAAATATATAAGATAAGTATTTAACAAATCTTTAAAACATTAATATTAAAGTATTTTATAGAGAGAATATTAGGATGTGTAAACAAAGAATCAACTAATTAAAATCGTATAAAAACTTTTTATTGCTTTTTAAAATATACGGATTCTAATTAAATATATTGTTGGTATTAACTTGGTCAGTTAAAGTGTAAGTACTTAAATCTCTTTTGGTATAATCATCGTTGTTATTCTCTATATAATCTATAAAATGAAAAACGATTTTATAAATATCCTCAAAATGCTAATACGTTTAATACAATTAAACATATTATTTATACAACAGTCCAAAAGTTATATAATCTATTTTCCGATATTAACAATTATTTAAAAATAAAAAGATTATATATTTAACTTTTAATTTTCTTTTTTTATTTATTAGAACTTTTTAATTATTAATTTATTAATATTAATTAAATCCTTTAATATTGAATAAAGCTTATTCTTTAATTATAATATCCGCTGGATTGAAATTATTATTAATCCATTTATTCTTTATAATCTTTCTATGCTTATATAATTAACAAAATAATATAATATTAATTATAAATCTCTTTTTTGGTTATAATATCTAATTTAATTAATAATTTATATAATAATTTCGAATTGATATAGATAACAAATGGAATCTATTTTTTAAACTTTATAATAGTATTAATAAATCCCTTAATCACAATTTCTACATCAAAGCCGAATACTAGTTTATATAACTTTAAAGTTAATATACTTCTTATAATTCTTTTATATTTAATAAATGTTTAATGTATAATATTAATATTATTATATTTGTTAACAAAATATATAATATATTTTATTTAAGAAAAGAAATCGAAATTATTTGCGAATAATACATTTATAAATATAATTAATTTAATCAAATTAATATTAAAAGGAATAAAATTAAAGCTTTTTGATTAGTTGTTTATTTATTATTTAAAGATTTTATTCAACTTTTTGATATTATCTTTTTTTGAATTAATTATTTAGGTAACAATAAAAAGATAATATAATACCTTTAATTGATATACAATTGTAATATATACTTTTTAAACTTTTTAGGATAATATATTAATTTTTCAATATAATGTTTTTTCGCTTTTTTTCTTTTATATTTGAAATATTTATCTTTTCTAATTAAATAATATATATATTATTGCATTGCTTTTTTTAATTAAAATAAATATAATTGTTTTTAAATATAATCAATCCTTTATTAAATTTAAATAATATACTTTCCCAAAGCTTTTTATGATTTTTAATTATAAAATGTGCTTTTTCCAATTACTTTTATTTTAATCTTACAAATTCCTTATCCACAACTATAAAAGTATCATTCATTTGTAATCCTACAATACTAAATTCTATTCTATTTATATACAAAAGGTAAAGATTGTATATAAATTGCTTTATTTTAAATCGTTTTTTGTAATGGTTATAATATATATTTAACCAATAATTTTCGATTTTAGGAATATTATAAAATGGTTTTATTATATAAAAAATAAAACCTTTTTTCAATTTTAAGCTTTTTAAGTATTTAAATATAAAATATTTTGTTAAAATTTGTAATAAATTGTATATATATTTAAATGATATCTTTCAAATATATTGAAACTTTTGATAATAATATGTATATTATAATTATAAATGAAATTGTTAGTATTAACTTGGTCAGTTAAAGTGTAAGTATTTAAATCTCTTCTTATATAATCATCGTTATTATTCTTTATGTAATCTATAGAATGAAGAACGATTTTATAAACGTTCTTAAAGTGCTAATACGCTTAATACGGTTAAACGTATTATTCGTACAGCAGCCTAAAAGTCATATAATCCATTTCCTAACATTAGTAACTATCTAAAAATGAAAAATTATATACTCAACTTTTAATTTTCTTTCTTTTACCTATTAGAATTCCTTAATTATCAATTTATTAATATTAATTAAATCCTTTAATATTTAATAAAGCCTATTTTTAATTATAGTATTTGCTAAATTTGAAATTACTATTAATCCATTTAATTTCTATAATCTTTTACATTTATATAATTAACAAAATAATATGATATTAATTATAAATCTCTTTTTAGTTATAATACCCAATTTGGTTAATAATTTGTATAATAACTTCGAATTAATATAGATAACAAATAGAAATCTATTTCTTAAGCTTTATAATAATATTAATAAATCCTTTAATTATAGCTTTTATATTAAAGCTGAATATTAATTTATATAACTTTAAAGTTAATACATTTTTATAATTCTCTTATATTTAATAAATGTTTAATATATAATATTAGTATTATTATATTTATTAACAAAAATATATAACATATTTTATTTAAGAAAAAAAATTAAAATTGTTTACAAATAATATATCTGTAAATATAATCAATTTAATTAAATTGATATTAAAAAAACAACAAATTAAGATCTTTTAATTAATTGTTTATTTGTTATTTAAAAAATTTTATTCAACTTTTTAATATTATCTTTTTTTGGATTAATTATTTGGATAATAATAAAAAGATAATATAATATCTTCAATTAATATACAATTGTAATATATACTTTTTAAGTTTTTTAAATAATATATTAATTTTTTAATGTAATATTTTTTCGCTTTTTTTTTTATATTTAAAATATTCATTTTTTCTGATTAAATAATATATATATTATTATATTGTTTTTTCTAATTAAAATAAATATAATTATTTTTGAATATAATTAATCCTTTATTAAATTCAAGTGATATACTTTTTTAAAGCTTTTTATAGTTTTTAGTTATGAAATGTGCTTTCTCCAATTACTTTTGCTTCAATTTCGCAAATTCCTTATTTACAACTATAAAAATATCATTCATTTGTAATTTTACGATATTGAATTTCATTTTATTTGTATACAAAAGGTATGGATTATATATAGATTGCTTTATTTTAAGTTATTCTTTATAATGGTTATAATATATATTAAAACTAATGATTTTCTATTTTAAGAATATTATAAAATAGCTTTACTATATAAAGAATAAAACCCTTTTCTAATTCAAACTTTTTGAATATTTAAATATAAAATATTCTATTAAAATTCGTAATAAATTATGTATATATTTAAATAATATTTTTTAAGTATACTAAAACTTTTAGCAATAATATATATATTATAACTGCAAATAAATAATAATATATTAATTAATATATTGAATAATAAAGGATTATATTAAAACATTAGTTTTGTTATTATCTTTATATATTTAAACCATAAATTAAGATTTTGGAAATACTTTTTTAATACTTTCATTCTTTATTTTATTAACAAATTTCAAAATGAAAATTTTAGTATTTAATAAAACCTTTAATTTTAATATAATTTTTAAATACTTTATTCTTCATAAATTCATCAATTTCCTTTCGTTTCAATTTAATATACACTGAAATTGAATTATTATTATTAACAAATATTTTATTAAATTTATCAATATTAATATTCTTTTTTATATCATTATTTTAAAAAAAAACTAAAATTTAAAATATATTCTTAATCATATTAATCTTATTCTTTAAATTGCTTTTTAATTTATAGTATAATTGTAGATTAGATCGATTTACTAATAATATTGAAAAACGGAATACTTTTTGAAATATAACTTTTTCTTTTTCTTTTATAATATTATTATTGTTTTTAGATTTTGTATAAAATAATTTTATAAACGTTAATCTAAAATCCATTAATCCATTTAATAATTTAACAATATAGATTTCCCCTTTTATACAAAATAAAATATAAGGTTTAATCCATTTGTTTAATCCTGTTTTTTTTTCCTTTTCTTTATATTAAGATTTCCAAGTTTATAGATAGTTTATAAATTGCTAATATAGATAATTCATTTTTTATACAAAATATATTAGATATCTATTTTTTTATATTAATTCTACAAATTTTAGTTATTGCTTTTTTGATTGCATTAATTCGTTTTATAATAGTTATAGTTGGTATATTAATTATAATTATTTGTAGATATATTCTATATATTAGGAAAATAAGAATAATACTATTTGATCTAATTGTATTATTTATAGCTTTTACAGTTATTTATAATATTATATCTTTAATCAATTTAAAATCTAATATTTCCTTATTTATAATATAATATATTTGTTTTAATGATTTATAATATTATTTTACAAACCTAATCAAATTATTAATCTTAACCGGTATATATTTTTATAATAATAGCTATTGATGTAGCGTTTTGAGTAAATTTTTTATTAAAGAAATTCTTATCTGCATTATATACGATATAATCCAATAATTCAATATATACATTAATTCAATATACTTTTAATACATTCTATACATTTTTAATTATTATATTCTCTAATTATTTAACTATTTGGTATTTTATAGTTTTGTTAACAATATAAAGAATTAATTAATTTGCAATATATATTATATCAATTAGAATAATATAATTAAATTCTGTATTATTTTAAAATAAAAACTTGAATTATTCAGGTAATTTCCTATAAAGTTAATAATACTTATAATATTTTGTAAAATACTTAATAATATTATAATTTTTATTATATTCAATTTATTATAAAACTTTATAAAATTTTTAAGCTAATGGATAACCGAAATATTAATATAATTGTTAAAGATTTATATTTGTTAAATAACATTTATTCCACTAAATCGAATTTTGAATAAAACTATTGAAATTAATTTTCTATAATAAAAAATAAATAATCATTTTATTAATAAATTAGGAATTCCTTATTTAATGTATAAAGAATATTTATATAATTATTAAAATAATTTTAAATCTATTTATATCGATTAAAAATAATAAAAACAATATATCTATTTATAAAATATAAAACTTTATTATTTTAAAAAGTATCGAAAATATTAATAAATTTGATTGAAGTTTCTTTTTTTCCTTTTCTAAATTTAATATTTACAATTTCTATTTATAATGTATTAATTATAACATTAAAGATTTTCTGTTATACTTTAAATTATTCATTTTTGATAATAAATTTATAGGCTGTTTTTGTATTAATACAAATTCTAAAGAATTCTTTATTAGAATACTTTTTTAATGTATAAAACATTTTTTCAAATACTTTTTCTATTTATCTTTTTATATACCTTTTTATTAAAAAAAGTATATTATAATATATAAATTGCTAATTTCTTAATAACCTTTTTATTATCAATTAATTTAGAATTAGTAAAAAATAAATCCTTTTTTTTCTGATTTTCAAAATTTAAATTTAAAAAAAAAATGGTTATTTTTTGCTTTTAATCCAAATTCTTTTCTTTTTTCTTAACTTTTATCAATTATTAATTATAACGCTTTTTAAAGTTGTTATTACTTTCAATATTAAATCAATTTCTTCATTTCTGTTTATGCTTTTTTTGTTTTATAGAATATATTTGATTAATTAATATTCTTTTTTTTTTGCAAATCTAGTATTTTCTAATAAAATTGTTATTTCAGCTTTGTAATATATATATATTTAATAAGTTATTTCGGGAATATAAGAATTGTATATTTTTATTTGATAAATATAAATTAAAGCTTTATAATGTATAATTGCTATTATTATTACAAAATTTTTAATTTATAAAGAAGATTAAATCTTTTGTTTTGTATGATTTTTTTTATATAATAATGGTTTGTTTCAATTGTTATATGAATTTTAGTATATTCTTTGTAGGATTAAAGTAAGCAAAATCGTATATTGGTATTCTTTGATAAACAAGTATAAGTTTATTATATATATGTATCAAATCTTTTATTTTCTTTTGAAATTGCATTTAAAAACTTTATAATTTTTTTATTATAATATTAAAAGATTTGTTAAAAGTTTTATTTTTATTATTTTTTTTTATAATAATAAAAATGATTATATTTCATTAAGCAAGTATA
The DNA here is from genome assembly GCA_009299455.1 of Monilinia laxa. NCBI lineage: Eukaryota > Fungi > Ascomycota > Leotiomycetes > Helotiales > Sclerotiniaceae > Monilinia > Monilinia laxa. Next base: position 2,359,900 of record VIGI01000009.1, read on the forward strand.
TTTCTTTTATATTGAATTTCTTCAAACTTCTATTTTATATATTCGTATAGGCTTTTAAAAATGTTTAATAGATTATTTCAGTTGGAATAATAAAAGTTTAAAGTATTGTCTTTTAATATTATAGGGAATATTTAATAAAACTGTTTTATAAAAAGCTTTATTTAATAAACTATTTTGTAGAAAATTGAAAGTTTATAATTAAAATTATTGTTGTTTTTTTTGTATTTTTTATTAGATGAATAAAACTTTTGTAAATTTAATAATATATTAGATATGTATAGTGAATTCTTTTGATTCTTTTTTATTATTTGATCATTCTTTTTCGATTTCCTTTATTATTTCGTTTTTTTTTATTATCCTTATTATTCAGATTGTTATTGTTGTTAGATGGGTTATTATCATTTTGTTCATTATTATTCTTAATTATCTTTTTAATCTTTTTTAATAAAAATTCAATTGTATTAAAATTATTATCTTTTATAATTTCTTTGGTTATTTTCATTATCTATAATATACTATTCGTTCTCTTATACTTATTTATATAATTCATTCTGCATATTTATCCTTTAACATAATAATATTAAATCTTTTGAATTTAAAGAAGTTTTTCGAAATTATTAAATATCGAATTGATAAATAATTGCAAATTCGTTTTTTGTAAATAGCTTAAAATTCTTATAGAAGATTTTAGCAAGGTTATTATTATATATATCCTTTTTTGTATATATTTTGCATTTATATTTAATGTATTTCAAAAAATCCTTTTTATTAATTTCCCTAATGATTATATTATATATTAATACAATCTTATACTAATTGTTGCAATAATCGATCTGATTTTTTTTCTTTAACTTATTGTATACCGCTGTAATCATCGAAAATTAAATAGGTAAATAAGTAGTTATTTTGTAAATGTGAATATAAAATAAATGGGAATATAAAAAGTTGTAAAATGTAAATATAGAATATAGAATGTAGAATAAAGAATAAAGTAGTTTTTTATACGATATATAATATAAAGGATGTATAATAGATGCAAATATAACTTCGTTTTATTTAATAAAATCAATTTTTTAAATATATTTTCTTTTATAAAGAATCTTATTTAATAAGATTATATTTTAAAAGTATATTCTTTAATATTATTAAATCAATATAAAAATCTATTTAATAGATTTTATATCTGATTTATTAGCTTTTTTAGAATTTCTATCAATTTCAAAAAACTATTTCTTAATATTTAATATTAATTATAAAATTCAAGGTTTCTAATTTGTGATATTATTAATTAATATTGGTATTAATTTGATTAATTAAAGTGTAAGTATTTAAATCTCTTTTTTGTATAATCATTGTTATTATTCTTTATGTAATCTATGGAATGGAGAACGACTTTATAGATGTCCTCGAGGTGCTAGTACGCCTAATACGGTTAGACGTATTATTCGTACAGCAGCCCAAAAGTCACATGATCCATTTCCCGACAGAAATAATAATATATTAATTAATATATTAAATAATAAAGAATTATATTAAAATATTAATTTTATTATTATCTTTATATACTTAAACTATATAAATTAAGTTTTCGGGAATGCTTTTTTGATACTCTCATTCTTTATTTCATTAACGAATTTCGAAATGAATATCCTAATATTTAATGGAATCTCCGATTCTAATATGATTTTAAATACTTTATTCTCTATAAATCCATTAATTTCCTTTTGTTTTGATTTAATATATATTAAAGTTGAATTATTGTTATTAATAAATATTTTATTAAATTTATTAATATTAACGTTTTCTTTTATATTATTATTTTAAAGAAAAAACTAAAATCTATAATATATTTTTAACTATATTAATCTCATTTTTTAAATTGTTCTTTAATTTATAATATAATTATAAATTGAATTAATTTATTAATAATATTAAAAAATGGAATACTTTTTGAAATACAACTTTTTCTTTTTTTTTGTAATATTATTATCGTTTTTGGGTTTTGTATAAAATGGTTTTATAAACGTTAATCTAAAATCTATTAGTTTATTTAATAATTTAATAGTATAAATCTCTCTTTTTATATAAAATAAAATATATGATTTAATTTATTTATTCGATTTTATTCTTTTTCCCTTTTTTTATATTAAGATTTCTAAAATTATAGATAGTTTTATAAATTGTCAATATAGATAATTCATTTTTTATATAAAACGTATTAAATATCTGTTTTTTCACATTAATCCTACAAATTTTAGTTATTACTTTTTTGATTGCATTAGTTTAATATATTAATCGTAATTATTTGTGAATACGTTTTATATATTAAAAAAATAAGAATAATACTATTTAGCCTAATTGTATTATTTATAGTCTTTATAGCCATCTACAATATTATATCTTTAATCAATTCAAAGCCTAACATTTCTTTATTTATAATATAGTATATTTATTTTAATGGTTTATAATATCGTTTTATAAGCTTAATTAAATTATAAGCTTCAACTAATATATATTTTATAATAATAATAATTAATGTAATATTCTAAATGAATTCTTTATTAAAAAAATTCTTGTTTGTATTATGTACAATATAATTCAATAATTCAATATATATATCGATTTAGTATATTTTTGATGTATTCTATGCATTTTTAATTATTATATTATTTAATTATCTAATCGTTTAATATCTTATAGTTTTGTTAATAATGTAAAAAATCGATTAATTTGTAATATACATTATATTAACTAAAATAATATAATTGAATTTTATATTAAAACTAAAATAATATAATTGAATTTTATATTATTCTAAAATAAAAACTTGAATTGTTTAGGTGATTTTTTTGTAAAATTGATAATATTTAGAATATTTTGTAAGATATTTAATAACATTATAACTTTTATTATATTCAGTTTATTATAAAACTTTATAAAATTTTTAAACTAATAAATAACCGAAACGTTAATATAGTTAACAAAGATTTACATCCGTTAGGTAATATTTATTTCGCTAAATCAAATCCTAAATAAAACTATTAAAATTGATTTTCTATAATAAAAATAGGTAATCATTTTGTTAATAAACTAGGAATTCTTTATCCAATATATAAAAAATATTTATACAATTGTTAAAAAGCAATTTTAAAACTTATCCATACTAATTAGAAATAATAAGAATAATATATCTATTTATAGAATATAAAACTTTACTATCTTAAAAGATATTAAAACGTTAATAAATTCAATTGAAATCTTCCCTTCTCCCTTTCCGAATTTAATATTCGCAGTTTTTACTTATAATATATTAATTATAATATTAGAGATTTTCTGTTATACTTTAAATTGTTTATTTTCGATAATAAACCTATAAACCGTTTTTATATTAATATAAATTCTAAAAAATTCTTTATTAAAATACTTTTCTGATATATAAAAAGCTTTTTCAAACATTTTCTTATTTGCCTTTTTATATGCTTTTTTACCAAAAAAAGTATATTACAATATATAAATTGCTAATTTTTTAATAATCTTTTTATTATTAATTGATTTAGAACTAATAAAGAATAAATTCTCTTCTTTTTAATTTTTAAGATTCAAATTTAAAAAGAAAAAATGGCTATTTTTTACTTTTAATTCAAATCCTTTTCTTTTTCTTTAATTTCTATTAATTATTAATTATAATGCTTTTTAAAACTATTATTGTTTTTAGTACTAAATCAATTTTTTCATTTCTGTTTATACTTCTTTTGTTTTTATGGAATATACTTAATTGATCGATATTTTTTCTTTTTTGTAAATTCAGCATTTTCTAACAAAATTGTTATTTCGGTTTTTGTAGTATATATATATTTAACAAATTATTCCGGAAATATAAGAATTATGTATTTTTATTTGATAAATACGAATTAGAGTTTTATAATATATAATTATTATTATTATTATAAAATCTTTGGTTTATAAAGAAGGTTGAATTTTTCGTTTTGTATAATCTCTTTTATATAATAATGGCCTATTTCAATTATTATATAAATTCTAATATATTCTTTACAGGATTAAAGCAAATAAAATTATATATTAGTACTCTTTGATAAGCAAAATACAAGTTTATTATATATATATATATCGAATCTTTTATTCTCTTTCTAAAGTTATATTTAAAGATTCTATAGCTTTTTCGTTATAATATTAAAAGATTTGTTAAAGGTTTTATTCTTATTACTCTTTTTTATAATAGTAAAAATGATTGTATTTCATTAAACAAATATATTTCTTTTATATTAAACTTCTTTAAACTTTTGCTTTATATATTCGCATAGGCTTTTGAAAGTATTTAATAGATTATTTCGGTTGGAATAATAAAAGTTTAAAGTATTGCTTTTCAATATTATAAGAAACGTTTAATAAAACTATTTTATAAAAAGCTTTATACAACAAACTATTTTATAGAAAATCGAAAGTTTATAATTAAAATTATTGTTATTTCTTTTGTATTTTTTATTAGGTAAATAAAACTTTTATAAATTTAACAATATATTAAATATATATATAATAAATTCTTTTAATCCTTTTTATTATTCAATTATTCTCTTCAATTTCCTTTATTATTTTATTCTTCTTTATTATTTTTGTTATCCAAATTATTATTGTTGTTATTGGATAGATTGTTATTATTTCGTTTATTACCATTCTTAATTATCTTCTTAATCTTTTTTAATGAAAATTTAATTGTATTAAAATCATTGTTTTTTAATAATTTTTTTGGTTTGCTTTATTATTTATAATACATTATTCGTTTTTTTACATTTACTTATATAATTTACTTTATACATTTGCTTTTAATATAATAATATTAAATCCTTTAATTTGAAGAGTTTTTCGAAATTGTTAAATATCAAATTAATGAATAATTATAAATTTGTTTTTTATAAATAATTTAAAATCCTTATAAAAGATTTTAATAAAGTTATTATTGTATATATCCTCTTTTATATATACTTTGTATTTATATTTTAATATATCTTAAAAAATCCTTTTTGTTGATTTTTCTAGTAATTATATTATATATTAATACAATCTTATATTAATTATCACAATAGTTAACCTAATCTTCTTTCTCCAATTTATTGTATATTACTATAACTATCAAAAATCGAATAAATGAATAAATAATTATTTCGTAAATATAAATGTGAAATGAATGGGAATATAAAAGGTTATAAAATATAAATGTAGAATATAGAATATAAAATAAAGAATAAAATGGTTCTTTATACAATATACAATATAAAGAATGCATAATAAATACAAATATAACTTCGTTCCATTTTAACAAAATTAATCTTTTACATATATCTTTTTTTTATAGAAAATCCTATTTAATAAAATTATATTCTAGAAGTGTATTTTTTAGCATTACTAAATTAATATGAAAATGTATTTAATAGATTTTATATCTGATTTATTAGCCTTTTTAGAATTCCTACTAATTTCAAAAACTATTTTTTAATATTTAGTATTAATTATAGAATCCAAAATCTTTAATTTGTGATATCATTAATTAATATTGGTATTAATTTAATTAATTAAAGTGTAAATACTTAAATCTTTTTTAGTATAATCATTATTGTTATTCTTTATATAATCTATAGAATAGAGAACGACTTTATAAATGTTTTTTGAGATGCTAGTACACCTAATATGGTTAGACGTATTATTCGTACAGCAGCCCAAAAGTCACATGATCCATTTCCCGACATATATATATTATAATCCATATTTCGTTAATTCTTTAATCGGTTTTACAATAATATACTAAAAGAATATCTTTTAATCTCCAACGTTAAACTATTAAAGCATTTGAATATTAAGGCTTTAAGTAACGACGATGTATCTTAATCTTATTTCTTCTAAATATTAGGGTTTAAGCATAGATGGTCCTAATAGAGAATTAGATAGCGCTAATAGAATAATAAGAGATATAGCTTTTATATAAGTATAATAATTCTAAGTTTATATAATATTAATAAGCTTTTAATATTATCTAAATTAAATATTATTTAATTTAATAGAAGTTTTAAAAATCATAAATATTTAATTTTATAATAACTTATAATTAAAAGATCTAAAAAAATTAAAATTGACTTTTATTTTAATAATAGAATAAGATCTGGAATAGGCTTATAGCTATCGCTAATAGCTTTCACTAAATGTGATCAAAGCTTCCTTATTAAATTTTATTTAAGCTTTTATTTTGCTTTAGATTTATTAATATAAATATTTGCTTTAGAATTATTAATATAAATATTTGCTTTAGATTTATTAATATAAATAATTTATTTTAAACTAATTTTTAATATTTAATTTAATAATAAAGAAGTTATTTGTATATTATATATTATATAATATAATAAATAAAGTATTATATTTTTACTATAAAATTTTACTTATAATAAAATGGGTTTCAACGATATTTCTAATATTATAAAAATAAATGATTCTTAAAAATGATTTAATAAAATTAAAATAAAACAGTATATATTCTAGCTTTATTATTATTATTATTTTTAAGATTAATAATAATTGTCGGGAAATGGATCATGTGACTTTTGGGCTACTGTACGAATAATACGTCTAACCGTATTAGGCGTACTAGCACCTCGAGGACGTCTATAAAGTCGTCCTCCATTCCATAGATTACATAGAGAATAATAACGATGATTATACAAAAAGAGATTTAAATACTTACACTTTAACTAACCAAGTTAATACTAATAATAACTAAACTATTATCTTTCTATTAGGATGTGTAAACAAAGAATCAACTAGTTAAAATCGCATAAAGATTTTTCATTGCTCTCTAAAATTTATGGATTCTAACTGGGTATATATATTACAATCCGTATTCAATTAATTCTTTAATTAGCTTTATAGCAATATACTAAAGGAATATCTTTTAATCTTTAACATTAATGTTACGACAGGTCGTCACATGACCTGAGGAAAACTAAGTATCACCTAACCAAAGGTATCCTACCGATTCTCACTAAATAGAGAGCAATGGGATACAATGGGAGTCAATAAAACAACAAAAAACAAAGATTTATATAAAAGAATAGATTTTATTATAATATAAAACTTCATATTTAAAAACAATTATTAGTTTTATTATTATAATTACAAGAATTATAATTAATTATAACCTTATTTAAATTCCTATTTAAAATCTAGTTTAAACTATTTCAAAAAATCTTTAAACATTTTTATATAATTCTAAAGGCAGTTCCCATAACATTTTGAGCACTCTTTCTGCTTTAAGTACCAATTTAATACTAATCGCCAATATAACAACCAATAATTCTTCCAGAAGTCAATAAGCTTTAACAAGCAATTTCGATGATATCAAAATAATTAATACTTCCAAAAAGATTATTATCAATAAAACATTTAAGATTATCTTATTAAATAAGTATTAAGGAAGTTAATAAAAATTCAACATTTTCCTATTACAATTTAAAATCTATTTTTGATTTAATGAAGATAAGTTCATTATTAAAGAATTTAAGAGTATTTGGGCCATGTTATACCTTAAAGGTAAAGTAGGCAAATAAATTCAATTATATTTGCGCAATTATTTCAAATATAATAATAAGGAATATATATATAATCTATAAGAACTATCTTCGATAGTTTCGAAAAGATTTAAGACAGAAATTTGTAGAATCTTTGAAAATTCTAATGAGTTAGAAATATTGAAAGAGAAGATCTTTAATTTCAAATAGATAAAATTTTAATATTAAAGTATGTTATGGAATTCCGAAGATATATATGGGAATAATTAAATAAAACGAAATCGCTATTATAAATCATTACTATAAAGAATTCAAATTAGAAGTTAAATTGAAATTAGAAAGATCTATTAAAAGCATAAATTTAAACAATCTAATCCAGAATTCTATTAAATCAAATAATTATTTCTACAAATATCAATAAAGCTAAAGATTATATAAACCTTAAGAAAATCAGAAGTAAGGGTGTTATTGTAAGAATAAGGGTAAATCATATTATAATCTATAAAGATATAAAAACCCTATAAAATTAAATGCTACATATTATACAAATGGAAATAATAATTCAAAAAAAAAATAAAGATGAAAAAATAATTTATATTTTGAATATGGAAAAATAGGGTATTAAATAGTAAAATGTTAAAGCAAAAAAACAAAAGGAAAGAAAAGCAATTTTAAATTTAAATTTAGCAAAAACCAATTTAATGCTACCTTTACAATTTCAAAACATTTAATTAAATCCAAAAACATTGAGATTTTTATTAGTAAAAAATTTCAGTAATTATTAAAGAAATTATTATAAAATAAAGAGGGTATAAATATAATAGATTTATAGGAATAAAAATATTATTAAACCTCAATATTCTTTATAATAAAAAAAAAGTTACCAGGATAAAATAAAAGCGAATTATGCCATGATAAGCTGGATAATTTACTATAAAGAATTCTACGGAATCTATTGATTAGATAAAAAAACAATTGAATAGTTTTCCAAAAAAAGGAAAATATATAAAAACCATTAGATCTATAGAATAAATCAAAACTAATTCATATAACAATTAAATGTTATAGAATAGATAGGATAGATTTATTATAGAGTCAAGATAAATGGATAAACAATAATAGCTATAATAGATTCAGATATTACAGAAAATTTTATTGTACCAGAAACTGTAAAGTACTTAAAAATTCCATTCCAAAAGAAACAAAAACCCTACCAATTACAGTTAGTTGACGAATAGTTAGCAGAATCTGACAGGAACATTTTATAAAAGATATAATTAGTATGAATAAGTATAATCCAGTATTCAGAAGTTATATAGTTTGACATTGTGTTATTGGGCTAATAACAGATTATTTTAGGAATGCTATAATTAAAGGTATATAACCCGAAAATAGATTGATTACACGAAACAGTAATATTTGATTAGTACAAAAACGATTATAAAAATATATTAAAAGTATTTATAAAAATATAATATATATTAAAAAAAGTTGAATATGAATAATATCAGTGATATAGGATATCCAATTCAAAATCCTTCATTAAAAACGAAAACTAGTATATTTTCTTTATAAATATAGAAATTAACGGCATAGTATAAAATTGTAATCGAGGCAAAAGAAAAGCTTACAATATTAGAGTAATATAAGAAATATGAATAGATTTTCAAGGAATTAGGGATTTATAAAGCTTTATTAAAATATAAGCTATAGGATTATAAGATAATATTGGAGGAAGGTAAGATGTTTATATATACTTCAATTTATTCAATATTAATTAATAAGTTAAGAATATTTAAAGAATATATTAATAACAATTTGGTTAAGGGATAAATCAGGGAATTTATATTCTAAATAACAAATTTAATTATATGGGTACTTAAGAAGGATGATATTAAAAGATTAATTATGAATTACAAAAAGCTTAATACATTTATCAAAAAGAATCAATATCCATTTCCATTAATTATGGAATTAAGAGATTAATTAAGCGAAACTACAATATTTATTAAGATAAACCTAAGAAACAGGTACTATTTAATTAAAATGAAGGAAAATAAAAAATGAAAAAATCGCTTTTAAAACCAAATATAAACTATACAAATACTAAATTATACTATTTGAATTAATTAATATATCAACTATTTTTATAAAACTTATAAACAATATATTATTGTAATACTTAAACATTTATTATATATACTATTTAAACAATATTCTAATATATTCAAAAAACGAAATTCAATATATTAAAAATGTTAGTAATATTCTTAAAAGTTTAATCAAAATAAATTTGTTATATAAACTAAGTAAATATAAATTCTATATTACAAAAACAAAATTTTTAGGATTTATTATATTAAGCTAAAAACTTAAGATGAGTAAAGATAAGGTTAAAATAATGTTTAAATAAAAATAATTTATTATAATTAAAGAAATACAATTATTTTTAGGATTTATTAACTTTTACAGAAAATTTATAAAGGGTTATTTAGGAATTATTATATTTTTAATTATATTAATTAAAAAAGATTAAAGAAGTTTCGAATGGATTATTAAGATATAAAAGTTATTCGATATATTCAAATAAGCAATAATAAAAAAGCTAATATTATTAATATTCAATTTTAAAAAGCAAATTATAATGGAAACGGATTCCTTAGATTTTTGCTATAAAAACTATTTTAAAACTAATCGAGCCAAAATGAAAAATAGTAACCAATTGTATTTTACTTTCGAAAACTATTACTAATCGAATTGAATTACAAAATATATAATAAAGAATTATTAACGATAATTAATATATTTAAAGAATAACAAGTTTATTTGAAAGAATTAAAATATATAATATAGATATATATAAATTATAAGAATTTGATCTACTTTATTACAATAAAGTAATTAAACAGATAATAGATTAAATAATCAAAAACTATAATTAATTACAATTTTAAGATTTTATATATTAAAGAATTAAAAAACGTTAAAATAGATACTTTTAATTAAAAACCAGAATATTAAAAAAATAAATTATACGAATTATATGTTATATTCAAAAAAGAAAGCAAATCACTAATTTATAATATGCTATAATTTACAATTACTTATCTATTAAAAGATAATTATTTTAAGAACCAAATTTAATTATATTATAACAAAAATATTATAATTATATATATATACAAAATAATAAAACCCAGAATTTATAATAGAAAACAAAACTATATATTTTTATAAAAAAGTATACATTCCGAATTAAATAATTAAAAAATTTGTAATGAAATAATATAAATTGCTAGTATATAAATATTAAAGAATTACAAGGATATTTGCAAAAATATAGAAAATTAGTTATTTCCTATAAATAAAAATAATAATTAAAAAAGTTATTGGAAATTGCAATATTTACATACAAAACAAATCATTATAACATATACTATATGATCAGCTCCAAACCCTAAATATACCTTCTCAACTATGGAAATCTATCACATAGAACTTTGTAATTAAACTACTATTTTCAAAAGATTTTACTATAAAAATCAAATACAATACAATATTTAATATAATAGATAAACTAACAAAATTTGCTTATATAATACTATTCAAAAAATATATAGAATATTAAATAATTAGCATATATGTTCCTTAGAAATATAATAAATATACACAAAGTATTAAATAAGATAATTTTGGATAAAGATAAGTTTTTTACCTCAAAATTCTAGATTATCTTATTAATACTTATAGATATTAAAAGAAAGCTATTAATAGCCTTTTATTTATAAATAAATGATTAAACGGAAAGAATTAATTAAATAATGAAAACATATCTTAGATACTATGTAAATTATCGATAAAATAATTGGGTAGAATTATTATTTATAATATAATTCGTATATAATATATCAGAAACAGAAATTATAAAAAATAACATTAATATATATTAATTTTGGGTTTAATCCTAAAATATATTAAATATTAATATTATAAAAAATTAATATTGAATTAGTAATAATATAAGTTGAATAATTAAAAGATTTATAAAAGCAGTTTGCTCTCAATCTAAAATTTATATTATCCAGAATAATAGTTTATTATAATATAAAATGTAATATAGAACCTACATTTAAAAAGAGGAATAAAGTTTATTTGCTATAACAAAATATTGAAATCAAAAGATTAAATAATAAACTTGATTATAAAAAATTAGGATTATTTAAGATTAATAAAATAATAAAAAACTATTAATTATTGGTTAAAACTATTAGATATAATAAAATATCCATCCAATATTCTATATATCCTTATTTAAACTAGTATTATTAAAAACACTAAAAATATCATTAACAGAAATCGAATTAATTAACCCGAATACTATATACAATGTTGAAATAATATTAAATTGTAAATATATTAAAAATATAATTAAATATTTAATTAAATAATTAGATTATTTATATACCAAAAATTTATAGGAATTAAGAATAAACCTTAATTGCCTTAAAAAATTGGAGGCATTTTATCAGTAATATTTAAATTTATTCAAAAGAAAGAAGATTTTATTGAAGTCAGAATCAAAGGATTTAAGGAAAAAGAATTGAAAAAGCTATCGTTAGGATTAATAATAAAAGCAAATGCTGCTTTTTTTTTTTTTTTTAATATACTCATTTTTTAATTACTATTTTTTAACCTTAAACTTTTTAAAAGCTTTAATAGTATATAAATTATATTATAATATTTTGCCTGCTTTTTTTTAAAAAATCTTTTGTTACTTATAAATTCTCATTTAATAAATAAAAACCTTTTGCTCCAATTTTACAATAACCTTCTCCTTTATTTTAAGATAAGCTTTTTTATATTTTATATAAACCCAATTATCCGTAGAATAATTATAAATATTACAATCATCATTTTTTACACTTTTGGTATATTCTTTACAATAAACGTTATTAGAAAGAATACGATATTCTAAGTTTTTATCAAAATAATAATTATATTTAAATAATATAATAACTTTTTTTTCTTTAAAACGAAAATAAATGTTTTTACGATTATTAATAGATTTTTTAGAATAAATAGTTAATATAATAAAAAAGCAAAAATATTAAAAAAAGCAAATTTCTAAATAGGGAAACTTATTTTATAAATGCTTGAAATAAATATTAAACTAGGAAGAGAATAATATTATAATAGATTATTATATAACTTAAAGAAAGCTAAATATCACCTAACCAAAAGTATCCTATCAGTTCTTATTAAATAAAAAGTAATAGAATACAATAAGAATTAATAGAATAATAAAAAATAAAGGTTTATATAAAAAAATGGATTTCATTATAATATAAAGCTTTATATTTAAAAACAATCATTAATTTTATTATTATAATTACAAGAATTGTAACCAATTATGACCTTATTTGAATTTCTACTTGAAGTCTAGTCTAAACCACTTTGAGAGATCTCTAGACATTTCCACGTGACCCTAGAGGCAGCTCCCGTAACAATTAAGCTATTAAATCTTTTACATTAAGATGTTAAAGCATTTAAATATTAAGGCTTTAAATAACGACAACATATTTTAATCTTATCCCTTCCAAATATTGGGATCTAAGTATAAATGATTTTAATAAATATCTTTCCTTTTAAAAAGATTCATTCCGAATCGCTTTAATACTTACTATTAGAAGGTGTGAACAAAGAATTAACTAGTTAAGATCGTATAAAGACTTTTCATTGTCTTTCTAAAATATACGGATTCTAACTGGGTATTTATATTATAATCCATATTCAATTAATTCCTTAATTAGTTTTATGGTAATATACTAAAGGAATATCTTTTTGTTAGGACCGTCTACGCTCAGACCCCAATGTTTGGAAGGGATAAGATTAAGATACGCTGTCGTTACCTAAAGCCTTAGTATTCAGATGCTTAAATATTTTAATATAAAAGATTTAATAACTTAATGCTAAAGATTAAAAAATATTCTTTTAATATATCGTTATAGAGTTAATTAATGAATTAATTAAATATGGATTGTAATATAAATACCCAGTTAAAATCTGTATATTTTAGAAAGTAATAAAAAGTTTTTATACAATCTTAATTAGTTAATTCTTTATTTACATTTTTTAACAATTCTTTTTATTCTACTCTTTGAAAATAGACTATCAATTAAAGTTTAGCATAATAAACATTAAAGTAATACTATATCCAAAACAGCGTTTTAATAGTATTATTAACACTTTTTAAAACCTAGTACAAAATAGTGTAAAAGATTTTATTTATAATAATAATAGTTTTTATAAATAATCTTTCAAATAAAAGCTTTTAATTAATTCTATTATTTATTTTTAGTTTTAAACATTCCAAAATCAAATAAACAGAATGAAGAAAGTATTAAAAAAAGCTATTCAAAGAAGATAGAAATCTTTTATACAAAAAACTCGAAAACCTTATTATATCTTTGTTTATTATTGTTTAATAAGCGAAAACCATAAAAACTATTATAAGTTTATAAAAATCATTTAAACTTCCGAAATTATTAAGATATATAAAAGAAAGTATTAATAAGGCTAACGGATTCTTTTATTAAACTAATATAATATTTCAAAATAACCAAAAAATACTATTTTGACTAAAATAACCAAAAAATTAATTATATTATTTAATATTTTAAAAAACAAATTATTAACGGTATAGCGATAATATAAAAACGATACAAATAGCCCCTTTTTATTTTAGAAAGACTTTAAAGAATATATATTTAACGCTATTATAAATAAAAGAAATTGATAACAGTTTGCTATATAAATGGATTATTTAAGCAAAACAATGCTTTTATTAAAATATCTTAAACTTTATATTTTATTTAGATATATCTAAAGAAAACTTAAAGGAAAAATCTAATAATATTTGTAAAGTATATCTTTTAATTAGTTTAATTTTATTTATTACAAAACGTATCTACAAATCAATATAATAACCTATTAATAAAAATAATCTAATTGCTTAAACTATTTGATTAAAAAGCATAAATAAATTATATAAACCTTTTAAAAATAACAAATTTCTAAAAGAAAAAAAAGAAAAATCCAAAAAAAGATATCCATTTATAAAAAACAATTGCAAAAACAGAACGATTTTAATCATTAATAAAAAAAAGAAATAATTATAATAGTATATCAATTTATTAACAATACAATCTAATAAAAGAAACATATTACAAATACTAAAAATTAGAATATAAAGTTTTGATTATAAGAATTATATAATCTGCCAATAATATAATAGCGAATATTGAAGTTAAAAATGTAACGATCCTATTAAAAAAGCAAAAAAAGAATAAGCCTAGTACAAATTCTAAGCGTTTTTATAATACTAAATTTAAAAGAATTAAGGCGAACTATTTTAATAATTATAGCGAAATTCTATATAAATAAGCGGATTACAATATTACACTATTTAATCAATTCAAAAGTATAAGCTAATATAATATAATAAACTAAATGTATAAAATAGAATTGGACTTTTTTATATATAAAATCTATATAATTTCAGTTAGCGAATAAAATTTTTATATTTATATTTAAAAAACATTGTTTTATTATAAAAAATAATGAATATTCGAAAAATCTTTAGAATTTATACTTATAATTTTATTATAGCGATATTAGATATTTTATATATTAATATTATTCTAAGATTTCTTTAATTATAATCTGTAAATTTGAATATAGATTAAAAATCCCTATAATTGTTTTTAAAGGAATTTATTAATAATATAGAGATTATTTTAGTTTAACAATTATATAATAAAATAAAAAAAGAAATAAAAATATATATTATTTTTCTATAAAACTTTAGGAAAAATAATTCTAATAGATTATTAATATTAAACATTCTTAAAAAAATCTATAATTCTTAAAGAATATAAAAGATTTGCAAAAAGCTTTTATAAATAAAAAAAATAGATCTATTATTTAATTATTATCCTTTAAAAATACTATATAAACTTATAACTCAATATAACCTTTTTTTAAGGATTTATTTATATTTTATTTAATAAAAAGTTTATTATTTTATAAAATTATTTAAAAGAATATTAAGCAAAAGAATAAATACATTACTTTATCAATTCTATTAAAGTATTTATTATATTTATATTAAAAAAGGATAGAAACTATCATTTATATATTAATTATAAAAACTTTAATAAAGTTATTAGAAAAAATAGGATACCTTTACCTTTTATTAATAAATCGTTAAATTACTTACAATAAAGCAAAATCTTTATAAAATTAGATTTAAAAAATATTTACTATTAAATCTGTATACAATTAAACAATGAATAAAAAATAGTATTCTAAATAAAATATAGGTAATTTAAGTATTTTATTATATCTTTTAGATTAATAAACGTTTTAGCAACTTTTTAAATATATATTAATTAAGTATTAACTGGATTAATGAACGATATTTGTATAATTTATTTGAATAATATATTAATTTACTTTAAAAATAAAGAATTATATATATTATATATAAGATAAATATTTAAACATTTAATTAAATATAAATTATATACAAAATTAAAGAAATATATATTCTATATTATCAAAGTAAAGTTTTTAGATTTTATTATATTAAATAATAGAATTTGAATAAAACCTGAAAAAATAAAAACGATTGTTAAATAGCCTATATTAATTATTATATAAGAAGTTTAAGTTTTTTTGAGATTTGTTAATTTTTATTAATAATTTATTAAAACTTATTTATATATAACTGGTAGAATAATAATATTATTAAAGAATATTAAGAATAGGAAAATAAATATAGGCTTTAAATGAATAAAAAAAGTATAAAACGTTTTTAAAAACATTTAAAAAGGCATTTATTAATATATTTATATTAAAACATTTTAATTTGTTGTATTATATTTTTTTTATAGAAATAGATATATTAGTATTCGCTTTAAGCTATATAATATTACAACTATTTTTAAATGTTATCAATAGAAAAATTATATAAAAATGATATTTAATAGTTTTTTATTTAAGAAAGTTTACTTTTACTAAATAAAGGTATTATATTTATAATTAAAAAACTTTTGGCTATTTATACAGTTTTTATTCATTAACAGCATTATATAACTAATAATTAATATATAATAATAGTAATAATCGATTATAACTCTTTGCAATATTTTATAATAAAAAAGAAGCTTAATAAAAAGTAAATATAATAAGCCAAAACTTTAGCAATTTACAATTTTCAGATAAAATATAGATTAAATAAATTGAACCCTATAAATAGCCTTTTACACTATTTGGACTATATTAACAGCATTATTAAATTAAATAAGATATTATCTATATTGCAAAACAAAATAAGAAATACTATATTAGTAATTTTAATATATTATTATTATATAGGCAAAATTACTTTTTTTAAATATATTTTAAACCTTTACTAGAAAAAAAAAATGTAGCTTACCTTTACATAATTAAATTAAATTATAAGTTAAATGTAATTATCAATAGATAATATTATATTAAGTAATCATTATATTAATAAAAGATAAAATAGTCTTTAAATAAATTATAGAACTTATAAAAAATGCTTTATTAAAACTTTAAAAAAAAATAATAAATTTGTTCAAAATAAAGGATATCTAAAGTTCCGCTTTTATTTAACTGAAATTGTTAGTTTCTAAATGATTAATATATATTAGTTATTAATTTATTATAGAAATATATATATTCCAATAAATCCAGTTATAAAAACGAAAATATTAAGAATGTATTATAATAATCTAATAAAAGGTTATTGAAACCATTAAAAAACAATTAAAATTATTAAATTTAAATATTTTTGATTTAATATATTAAGAAATATTAAAAATTATATAAGAAATTATATTATATACCAAAAAACAGTAATTAAAAGATATAGTTTTTATAGCGTTATTTAATTGTTATTTATTCTACAAAAATTATAATAAAAAATATTTATAGATTTTATTATAGATTTTCTATTCTCAAAATTAAGAAAAAACGTTTACAATTTAATATTAATAATTATAAATTGATATATAAAGCTTTTACAATATATTCTAATTAATAAAACTATAATTACTTTAAATTTAATAAAAGTTATGTTTAAATACATTTTTAAAGATTTTAGTATTCCAAAAAATATAATATTAGATAAGGGATTTGTTTTCATAAACCATTTTTAATTAAACTTAATATTTTATCTTAAAATAAAATATAAATTAATTATAATATTTTATTTATAAATTAATAATTAAATTAAAAGATAAAACCAGAATTTAAAATATTATTTAATATATTATATAAATTAACATTAAAATAATTGGGTATTATTTTTAGTTTTTACAGAATTTATATATAATATAATATATTATATAAAAATTAATATAAACTTAACTAAAATGATATATAATATTAATCTAGAATTTAATTACCTTAGCAAAAATGTTAATATTAAAAAAAAGGTATTAATTGTATTTGAAAGATTAGAAAAGCTTTAAACAAAAGGAATAAAGTTAGATAAGTTCTGAAATATAGTTATTCAACACTATAATAATATATTTGAAAATCGGATAAAATTCCATTTTCTATAATATAAAAAAAAAGTTATATTAAATATAAAGGATATTAAACAGTTCTATTCAAAAAAAATTATTTAATAGATTTATAAGCTTATTCAAAATAATAAAAATTAAATAAAATGAATAAGTTTATAAATTAAAATTATTATTAATTTATAAAATACATAACGTTTTTTATATATTATTATTTGAATTATAGGTAAAATGTTAAGGGATCAATAATCTTCTATTATCAAAAAATATTGAAAAGTAAATAGAATATAAAATGGAAAACATTTTAATATATAAAAAAAGAAAAAAATATATATAATATCTGATTAGATAAAAAGATTATCAATTTGCAGAAAACATTTGGGAAATAGTAAAAAATCTTTAATATTTAAAAAGAATATTAGAAGATTATTAAAAAGATAATTAAATGCTATTGAAATAATAATATCATATTTAAAAATGAAAAAAAAACCTTAAATATCAATATTATCTTTTTCGCCAAAATTCTTGAACTTATAATATTGAATGAGAGTTAGCTTAGGGTCGAAAAAAAAAGTTATATTTTAAAATATGTATTCAATTCAGATTTTCATTAGGATTCCAAATCTGGTATTTATATTGTTATATAATTTATATAATATAAATTATAATAAATTTAATATATATAGTAATTAAAAAACCCCTAATCCGGAAAGCGGTAGGTTTATACGGTAGTATTCTAATTGAGATTTTTCAGTTATAAGTTATATGTTACAACGGATTAGTAACAGGCTGTAGAATCACTAACTTATAGGCTATAATGGTATTATAGGCCTTAATAATTCAGTTGCAGTATACCAGGGGATATTAAGCATTCAAAGAAAGCTTTAGGTATGTATATAGTATTAGTTATAGGATACTCTAAAAATCTAGAATATAGTTTCTAGAATAATAGGTTTTAGGAAAGATAGAATACAATAAGTAAAAAGACTTTATTAGAATTAGTAATATTCCAGGGGATTAAATTTTAGAACAAAAGAATAAGCTAAAACAATAGGAATTATAGAATAAGTATTATATAATTAAAAGCCGATCAACTTATTAATTGATTTGCTAATCAATTTGTTAGTTGATTTTAATACAAAGATTTATATAGGGAAGGGGTTTCATTATAATGTAAAACTTTATGTTTAAGAACAATTATTAGTTTTATTATTATAATTATAAAAATTGCAATTAATTACAACTTTATTGAATTTTTATTTAAAATTTAGTTTAAACCATTTCGAAAGATTTTTAAATATTTCTATATAATTCTAAAGGCAATTTCTGTAATATTTTAAACATTTGTTTTGCTTTAAGTACCAATTTAATACTAATCGTTAATATAGTAATCAATAGTTTTTTTAAAAATTAATAGGCTTTAGTAAACAATTTTAATAATATTAAAATAATTAATATTTCTAAAGAGATTATTATTAACAAAATATTCAAGATTATCTTATTAGATAAGTATTAAGGAAGTTGATAGGAATTTAATACCTTTTTATTATAATTTGAAATTTATTTTAGATTTAATTAAAACAAGTTCATCGAAAAGGAATCTAAGAGTATTTGGATTGTATTATATTTTAAAGGCGAAGCTGGTAAATGAATTCAGTTATATTTATACAATTATTTTAAATATGATAATAAAGAATGTATATAATCTATAAAAACCATTTTCAATAGTTTCAAAGAATTTAAAACAGAAATCTGTAGGATTTTCAGAAATTTTAATAAGTTAAAGGTAGCGGAAAAGAAGATCTTTAATTTTAAATAGATAAGATTAATATTAAAGTATATTATAAAATTTTAAAAATATATGGAAACAATTAAATGGAATGAGATTATTATTATAAATCATTATTATAAAAAATTTAAATTAGAAATACATTTGGAATTTGATAAGGAAAAGAAGGATGATAATTTAAACGGATTAATTAAAAGTTTCATTAATATCGATAATCGTTTATACAGGTATAAACAAACCCAACAATTATATAAGCTTTAAATAAATTATAAATAAAAATATTATTATAAAAATGAGGGCAGATTATATTACAGTATATAAAGTTATAGGGATTTTATAGAATTAGATATTATGCATTATAAGAAAGGGAATAATAATTTAAAAAAGAAACGAAAATAAAAAAAACAATTTATACTTTAAATATAGAAAAGCAGGGTATTGAATAGCGGATTATTAAAGTAAAAAGATAAAAGAAAGAAAAAACAATTTCAAATTTAAATTTAGCAAAAGCTAATTTAATATTATTTTTATATTCCAGAAATATTCAATTAAAATCGAAGAAACTAAAATCTTTATTAATAAAAAAATTCCGGAAATTATTAAATAAATTATTACAAAATCAAAAAGGTATAAATATAGTAGATTTGTAAGAATAAGAATATTATTGAACCCTATTATTATTAGTAATAGAAGAATGTATTAAGAAAAAGATATCAACAAATTATGTAATGATAAACTAAACTATTTATTATAATAAATTCTGCGGAATTTATCGATCAAATAAAAAAGCAATTGGATGATTTCTTAAAAAAAGAAAGATAAAGAACTAACAATCTAATAAAACAAACAAAAAACAAATTATTCAACAATTAAATGCTATAGAATAAATAGGATAAATATATTACAAAATCAAAATAAACAGATAAATATAATAAATTATAATAAATTTAGGGGCTATAGGAAACTTTATTGTATTAAAAATTGTAAAGTATTTAGGAGTTTTATTCTAAAAGAAACAAAAACCTTATTAATTGTAATTAGTTGATGGATAATTAATAGAATTTAATAAAAATATTTTATAGAAAATATGATTAGTATAAATGAATATAATTTAATATTTAAAAGTTATATAGTTTAATATTATATTATTAAATTAATAATAGATTATTTTAGGAATATTATAATTGAAGGTATATAATCCTAAAATAGATTGGTTATAAAAGATAGTAATATTCGATTAATACAAGAATGATTATAAAGATATGTTTAAGGTGTTTGCGAAATGGAATATACGCTAAGGGGAGTTGAATATAAACAATTCTGGCAATGTAGAATATTCTGTTCAAGATTCTTTATTAAAAGCGAAAACCAGTATATTTCCTTTACAAATGTAGAAACCAATAATATAGTAGAAAATCGTAATTAAGATAAAAAAGCCTATAATACTAGAATAGTATAAGAAATATGAATATATGTTTAAGGAATTAGGAATTTATAAGATTTTGCTAGAATACAAATTATGGGATTATAAAATAATATTGAAGGAAGGTAAAATATTTGTGTATACCTTAATTTATTTAATGTTAATTGATAAACTAAAAATGCTTAAAAAATATATTGATAATAATTTGGTTAAAGAATGAATTAGGAAATCTATATTCCAAATAGTAAATCCAATTATATGAATATTTAAAAAAGATGGTATTAAAAGATTAGTTATAAATTATAAAAAGTTTAATATATTTACTAAAAAAGGATTAATATTCATTTCCATTAATTATAGAATTAAAAGATTAATTAAATGGAGCTACTATATTCACCAAAATAAACTTGTGTAACAAATATTATTTAATTAGAATAAAGGAAAACAAGGAATAGAAAATCGCTTTCAAAATAAGATATAGGCTATATAAGTATTAAATTATATCATTTGGGTTAATTAATATATCAGCTACTTTTATAAGATTTATAAATAATATATTATTATTATATTTAGATATTTGTTGTATATACTATTTAAACGATATTCTAATATATTTAAATAATGAAAGCCAATATATTAAGAATATTAGTAACATTTTCGAAAACTTAACTAAGGCAGATTTGCTATACAAATCAAACAAATACAAATTCTATATTAAGAAAACAGAATTTTTAGGGTTTATTATATCAAGTTAAAGGTTTAAAATAAATAAGAACAAAGTTAAAGCAATATTTAAATAAAAGCAACTAATTATAATCAAAAAAGTATAATCCTTTTTGGAATTTATTAATTTCTACAGAAAATTTATTAAAAGTTATTTAAGGATTATTATACCCTTAACTATATATTAATTAGAAAGGATTAAGGAAATTTTGAATGGATTGTTAAGGTATAGGAATTATTTAAGATATTTAAATAAATAATAATTGAAGAGTTAATATTATTAATATTTAATTTAGAAAAAACAAATTATAATAGAAACCAATTTCTTTAATTTTGTTATAAAAATAATTCTAAATTAGTTGGATTAAAATAAGAAATATTAATTAATTGCATTTTATTTATAAAAACTATTATTAATTGAATTAAATTATAAAAATATATAATAAAGAATTATTAGTAATAATAAATATATTTAAAAAATAATGAATTTATTTAAAAGAATTAAAGTATATAATATAGATGTATATAGATTATAAAAACTTAGTTTACTTTATTATAATGAAATAATTAAATAAATAATAAATTAAATAATTAGAAACCATAATTAATTATAATTTTAAGATTTTATATATCAAAGAATCAAAAAATGTTAGGGTTAATACTTTTAATCAAAAACCAAAATATTAAAAAAATAAATTGTATAAATTATATACTATATTCAAAAAAGAAGGTAAATTACTAATTTACAATACATTATAATTTATAGCTATATATATATTAAAAACAAATTATTTTAGGATTCAAATCCAATTATATTATAATAAGAATATTACAGTTATATGTATATATAGAATAATAAAATTAGGATTTATAATAAAAAACGAAACCATATACTTTTATGGAAAAGTATATATTCTGAGTTAAATGATTAAGAAATTTATAACGGAATAATATAGGTTGTCAATATATGGACATTAAGGAATTGCAAGAATATTTACAAAAATATGGGAAATTAATTATTTTCTATAAATGAGAATGATAGTTGAAGAAATTGTTAGAAATTGCGATATTTGTATATGAAATAAATCATTATGATATGCTCTGTATGGTCAACTCCAAACCCCAGATATGCCTTTTTAACCATGGAAGTTAATTATATAGGACTTTATGGTTAAACTACCACTTTCAAAAGATTTTATTATAGAAATTAAATATAATGCAATATTCAATATAATAGATAGATTAACGAAATTTGTTTATATAATACTATTTAAAAAAAATATAGAATATTAAATAATTAATATATATATTTTTAAAAGGTATAATAAATATACACAGAATATTAGATAAAATAATTTCAGATCGAAACAAGTTTTTTACCTTAAAATTCTGGATTATTTTATTAGCATTTATGGATATTAAAAGAAAGCTATTAATATTTTTTTATTTATAAATAGATAGTTAAATAGAAAGGATTAATTAGATAATAGAAGTATATTTTAAATATTATATAAATTATCGATAAGATAATTAAGTAGAATTATTATTTATGGTATAATTCGTATATAATATATCGGAAACGGAAATTATGAAAATCATTTTAGTATAAACTAATTTTGGATTTAATCCATAAATATATAAAATCCTAATACTATAAAAAGTTAATGCTGAATTAGTAATAGTATAAATCGAATAATTAAAAAATTTTTAAAAGTAATTGGCTTTTAATCTAAAATTTATATTTTTTAGAATAATAGTATATTACAATATAAAACGTAATATAAAACCTATATTTAAAGAGGGGGATAAAGTTTATTTGTTATAACGAAACATTGAAATTAAAAGATCAAACAATAAACTTGATTATAAAAAACTAAAACCATTCAAAATTAATAAAATAATAGGAATAGTTAATTATCAATTGAAATTACCAGATATAATGAATATCCATTTAATATTCTATATATTTTTACTCAAATCAGCATTACTAAAAGCGCTAAATACACCATTTATAGAAATTGAATTAGTTAATCTAAACGCTATATATAATATCGAAATAATATTAGATTGCAAATATATTAAAAATAAGATTAAATATTTGATTAAATAATTAAATTATTTATATTTAGAAAAATATGGGAATTCAAAGAAAATTTCAATTACCCTAAAAAATTATGGGCATTTTATTTAAAGTATTTACATTTACTAATAAAGCTTTAAGCTTTGTATTAAATAATAAAAACAATAAAGGATTAAAAAAACCAAAAAAAGAATTATTAGGAATAAATATAATAATAATAATTACTATTTCTTTTTCTATATATTCTTTTTCTAATTTTTCCTTTTTAAACTTTTTATTTTTTTTAATTAAATCAAGCTTTTTTAGTATACAAAAATCTTAACAAATTATCTCCTTTTTATATTTACAAAGAAATTTTTATTATTTGTGTGTAATCGAAAAATCTAGGTATTAATCTTCTGTAATTGAGCAAAAGCCTTTTCTTTTTTCAAATATAGCAATTCCTATTATTGCTTTAAAGATTTATAGTTTATAAATATTTCTGATTTAGAATAATAATAACCTTTTTTATAATAAATATATTTGATATAACATTGTAATAAATTATTGTTAATAATGTAACGATAATTGGATTTGATATACAAATTACAAAAATCTTTTTCAATACCAAAACGTTTAATATAGTAAACTAAGTTAAGAATATTGTAAACAAAAACTATTTATATAAAAAATATATTAAAGAAGAAAAAATATTATAATTATTTAAATAAACAAAAAAGAAAAATGTATTAATATAAACGTTTAAAATAAGCGCTAGATTAAAAAAAGGATAATATTATAATAAATTAATAATAAACTATAAAATTACTAATTTATAAACTATAATGGTATTATAGATCTTAATGATTTAGTTATAGTATACTAAGGGATATTAGGTACCCAAAAAAAGCTTTAAGCATATATATAGTATTAATTATAGAATACCTTAAAAACCTAGAATATAGTTTTTAGAATAATAAATCCTAAAAAAAAACAGAATATAGTAAGCAAAAAGGCTTTACTAGAATTAGTAATGTTTTAGGGGATTAGATTTTAAAACAAAAGGATAAATTAGGATAATAGGAATTATAAGATAAATATTATATAATCAAAAATTAATCAACTTATTAATCAACTTGCTAATTGATTTATTGGTTAATTTTAGTATGAAGGTTTATATAAGGAAAGAATTTTATTATAATATAAAGCTTTGTATTCAAAAACAATTATTAGTTTCATTACTATAGTTACAAAAATTGCAACTAATTACAACCTTATTGAATTCCTATTTGAAGTTTAGTCTAAATCACTTCGAAAGATCTCTAAACACTTCCACATGACCCTAGAGGCAGCTCCCATAACATTATACTATATTAGGGTTTTTCAGTTACAAATTATATTATATTAGGGTTTTTTAGTTACAAGTTATACTATATTAGGGTTTTTCAATCATTAATTATTAAATTTATAATATTAAATAAAAATTAATTTAAAATCGAAAGAAAAAGTTATATTTTAAAATATATATTTAATTTAGATTTTCATTAAAATTCCAAATTTGGTATTTATATTGTTGTACAATTTATATAATATAAATTATAATAAATTTAATATATATAATGATTAAAAAACCCTAATCCGGAAAGCAATAAACTTATATAGCAATATCCTAATCAAAGTTTTTCAATTATAAGTTATACTGTATTAAGGTTTTTTAGTTACAAACTATATTATATTAGAGTTTTTTAATTATAAGCTATACTGTATTAGGGTTTTTCAGTTATTAATTATATTATTTTATATATAAAAATATTCAGATTTTGAAAAAAGATATTTTACAAATTGAAACTAACTTTATTTAAATCTGAAATCCAATTTAAATTATATTTAAAATTAATCGATCTATACTAGTTTAAATATAAAAAAATGGATTTGGTAAAATACCAAAACACACGGACCATCTAGCTTTAATAATAATAATTTATAATTTAAATAAATTAAATATAAATAAATTAAGGGCAAGTAACTGATTGAAGGGTAGTAGGGTAGTAGTGTAGCTGCGGGCGAGTCCGGGTTAGGGTTAGGGTTAGGGTTAGGGTTAGGGTTAGGGTTAGGGTTAGGGTTAGGGTTAGGGTTAGGGTTTAGGGTTTAGGGTTAGGGTTAGGGTATCTCTC